>CM046672.1:17634423-18234423 GCA_025594165.1 Tamias sibiricus | reverse complement strand
TCTTTGTGGCAGTAGTGGTCTGAGTGTCTGGCGCTAGCTGTACCTTCTCTAATCTTGAGAATTTTATTCTATAGGTTCCTATTTCCACACCATGGTGGAAAGCCTTGTGGGCTGGGGCTACACACAGGGTGAAGATGTCCGAGGGGCCCCCTATGACTGGCGTCGAGCTCCAAGTAAGAAGTCACCCTTATTCTTTCCTCAAGGTTCTGGGAGGTGGGCACAAGGCAATCATAGCTGCCATAGGTCTTGAGCTCTCACCTGGCCCTGGGCTCTCCCCTATCCCTGGGCCTCTGGGGTCACACCAATACCCCTGGTCAATCTTGTCCTATTCTTCCCCATCCCTTATCCCAGGACCTCTGGGCCTCTGAACCCTGGGGAGGGCTGATAGATAAGACTGATGGGAAAAGGGGCACCTTTGTCTTCCCTTTATGGAAGCTTGTGGGGAACCAGACTACTCCCATTTGGGTTTTAGCACTCTCCCTACCCTCTAGTCCTGGGTCTGGCCTGAAGAATGGTCAGTGGTTCAAGCCCCAGGACCCTTCCTGCCTGACCCCTGCTTGGCTCTGGCCTGCAGATGAAAACGGGCCCTACTTCCTGGCCCTCCGAGAGATGATCGAGGAGATGTACCAGCTGTATGGGGGCCCTGTGGTACTGGTTGCCCACAGTATGGGCAACATGTACACACTCTACTTTCTGCAGCGGCAACCGCAGGCCTGGAAGGACAAGTATATCCGTGCTTTTGTGGCACTGGGAGCTCCCTGGGGGGGCGTGGCCAAGACCCTGCGCGTCCTGGCCTCAGGTAAGACCTACCTGGCCTGGTATGGGTAACCGTCCCAGGAATGCTTCCTTTCTCTCCTTCCTGCTAGGCCAACACCCTTCATGTCATTTTTTTTGGTTCAGTGCCTTTCCTTCTCCAGAGCAGCATTCTTTTTCAAATATCTTTTTTTTTTTTTTTTTTTTTTTTTCCTAAAAGAGAATCTAACACTATTCCTAACTTCATATCTTTAGTTGATAGCCCTTGTAATCTGTGTTTCTCACACCTTATACTTGGAGTGGCATAACTGTTGGTCACACAGCTACTTGCTTGTGCACATATACACACATTGCTAGGCCTGGCTGGCTGAACTTGGTTTGTCCCAAAGGTCTTTGGGGTACCTTCTCACTCCCTCTCGCCTGCATCCTCACTTCTTCATCCTCACCTTTGCCCCAGAGGAGGAAGGCTGGACCACCATTTCCTGTTTATGAGTTGTATCTCCATCTGTGGGCAGGGGGGAGCCTCTGTGGGCAATGCAGGGAGGAAGCAGGTGCAGATCTGGCTCAGCCTGCTTGTCTGGCAGTTGGGAAAGTCACCGCCTTGTTGGTTCCTCCCCAATCCACTTGCCTTTTCATAACTGTCAGAACTTTCTAGTTGTAGCCATGGGGTGGGCCTTCCTGCTTTAGGAAGAAGTTTCTCTCCCTTTTCCAGGACTGAGCAGGAGCCCCGAGGACCCTCACTTTGGGGACTAAGCCAGGACCATGCCAGACATCTCATGAGCTTTTTTCCTCCAGTCATTAGCACTGTCTGACTTGCTTGATCAACTGATCATTGTGATTGGGTCAGGCCCAGTGCCTGTCTCAGTGTCCTGAGTTGATTGGATAATGAGGTCATGACTCAGACATTCAGATATATCGTAGCTACCTGGATTTGGAGGAACAGACATGGGCACCTCTTGAGTTTGGACTGAGTGCCACGATGGAGTTCAGGCCCCAACCCCTTTCAGAGTTTCCCCACTTTATCTCAGATGCTAGAAAACTGTTGTCGGCACTGGCAGTCCAGGAGTAGGGGTGAGATATGGGAAGGTAGAAGTCCATGAAGCTCTAGGGGCATCCCTTTCCTCAGAATCTTATGGAAGTCCACAGCAGGTATGTGGCCCCTGTCCCCAAGTTCAGCTCACCCTGGAGGTCTCACTGGCTGATGGGTGTGTTTGTGGTGTTACATTCCAGTATGTAAAGGGCTGGCCCTGTCTGTAGCTTCCCTTTCTGCCCTGTCTGCAACAGTCGTAGCCACCAGATCAGTGCACAGGCAGGTAGATGGGATAAGATCAGGCTGGCTGAATTCTGTTCTGAGCCTAAGAAAACAACGTGTGTATACTTCAATGTGATAGAGAGGACCTATTGCTTCACCTTAGACAAGGCCAGTACCCACAGGTATGGTGATAACATGCTTGGGGGAGGGTACCATTTACAGGTGAGGAAACATAATAAATCACTAGGGGGAAGGGGAGAAGGGGAGACAATGTACTGTCTAAATCCCTGGTGAGGAAATGCAAAAGAAACAACAACAACAACAAGGCTTGGATTCTGCTTCCCAAATATATGTAGCAAAAATAAAGGGAAACAGTATCTCAGCTACTAGGGAGGCTGAGGCAGGAGAATCAAAAGTTCAAGGGCAGCCTGGGCAGCTTAGTAAGACCCTGTCTCAAAACAAAACAAAACAAAAAAAGAGTTGGGGATGTAACCCAGTGGTAGAACACACGTGGGAGACCCTAAATTAAATCCCCAGTACCAGGAAAAAAAAGGAGGTGGTGATGGGAGGAGACAATAAAAGCTAATGTAGAGGGGGCTGGGGATATTGCTCAGTTGGTAGAATGCTTGCCTCGCATGCACAAGGCCCTGGATTCAATCCCCAGCTCCACCAAAAGAAAAAGAAAAAAAAAGCTAATGTAGGGATGATGATTAACAATGTAGAAATTGTAGAGATTCCAGAGTGTTGACTGGGCCATTGGCCATGGTCGTGAACCTGCTGCCCGTCCAATTTGTGTTCATCAGCACAGAACTGATTGAAGCCCTCTCCCCTCAGGAGACAACAACCGCATCCCCGTCATTGGGCCTCTGAAGATCCGGGAGCAGCAGCGGTCTGCAGTGTCCACCAGCTGGCTGCTGCCCTACAATCATACCTGGTCACCTGAGAAGGTGTTTGTACACACACCTACAACCAACTACACATTACGGGATTATCACCGGTTCTTCCAGGACATTGGTTTTGAAGATGGCTGGCTCATGCGGCAGGACACAGAGGGGCTGGTTGAAGCCATGGTGCCACCTGGTGTGCAGCTGCACTGCCTCTATGGCACTGGTGTCCCCACACCAGATTCCTTCTACTATGAGAACTTCCCTGATCGCGATCCTAAAATCTGCTTTGGTGATGGTGATGGCACTGTGAACTTGGAGAGTGCTCTGCAGTGCCGGGCCTGGCACAGCCTCCAGGAGCACCAAGTGTTATTGCAAGAGCTGCCAGGCAGTGAGCACATTGAGATGCTGGCCAATGCCACCACCCTGGCCTATCTGAAACGTGTGCTCCTTGGGCCCTGATTTCTGTACTAGGCAGGGCTGCTGAATGGCTTGGCCATGGGGTTTGTCCCAGTCTCTGGGACTGTCATGGCCTACAAGTTTAGCAAAGTTTGTGACTGACCATTCAAGCTTCTGGGTCTTGGGCTTTGGATTGTCTGCCTGAGAAAGAACTGTTTCTTATCCTTCCTCTGTGGTAGTGAAGAAGGAAGAAATAAGCATGGACTCAAGGGACCCTTAATAGAAAGAATCTGCTGCTGCTGGATTTGTTTGTGACCTCAGAACTGGGCTTTGCAGGGGTGGATTGGTTGGCACCTGGCCCCAATCTCTAACTTGGGGGTCATACATTCCTTCTACCCCTATGGCCTTTCCACACTTGCCCACTGGGCCTTGGACTTCTTGTGAGAGATGTTACTTAGCGATTTAGTGATGGTCCCTGCCCCCACAGGTCCCAGGGTAACCCTCAGGTGACCCTTTCTACATACTGGCCTCAAGTAGGCCTGCTGTTGGCCATGGGTGGCTGGAGCTGCTGGCTTCCCTGTGGCCTCACTGGTAGACACAGTGGCCTGACTGTGGCTTCATGGGGTAGCCCAGTACCCCCTGCAGGCAGGGGCAATTTGTTTTGTTCTTCATGGTTCCCAGACCCAGGGGCATATACTCCACTCCTACCTCTCTCATCTCCAGGAGCAGCCTAGTCTGGATCAGGCAGCAGATGCTCCCCCAGTTTTGGGGGCTGTGTCCCAGAAGCCCTGATCACCTTAGTTGTGCTCTGTCAGTCCCAGTATTGAAGCTGGCGCCCTTAGCTCTGGGACTATGGTTCAAGGAGAGCTGTGCCCAGTGCTGTGACCTTTTAGGGAACTGAAGGAAGCAACCGTGGCTGCTCAGAGCTGCCCTGAGCTGCCCTTTTGCAAACCCTACCACCACATTACCTCCCTGCTAGGGTCTCTTAGAACCTAGCTGGGCTGGCACAGTGCTGAGAGGTGGTGGGTTTCTGACCCACTGCCTAGCACCTCCTCCCAGGCAGCTGAGTGGTATTTAAATTTCCAGGGACTAGCCCAGAGACTTGAGAGCCAGGAGCCTAGGGACCATCTAGAGGTTTTCTGTCTGCCCCAGGGATGCCATATGGTCTCCCTGTGAGAGCAGGGATGGAGAATCTGGACCTGCCTAATGGCAGTGGGTGCCAAATGGCCACCTGGCTATAGGCTGAGACCTAGGTCCAAAGCTACCTTCAGGCTGGACTGTGTTGTTGTACCACCAGGTTCTGCAACTCTAGGTTTTCCATGTTGTACACATGCCCAGCATCTGTCTCTTCCTTTTTTCTTGAGTGGTGAGCCCTGTATTGGGCTCTGAGCAGGCTGTATCCTGATATTGGCAATAAAAATATTCTGAATGCTGTAAAGTGCCCTGGCCTACTCTGAGCATGGGAAGAGGGAGGTTATGGAAGTGTATGGACACTAGAGAGGCAGGTTATCAGGGGCTGGACCTTTACTGGGGCCTTGATGGCATCTCAGCACCAAAGCATGGCTCCTGAGCCCTACCTTGGGCTTTGTCCTCCTGCCCCCTTTCTTGAAATCCAGTTCACCTCTGAGATCAAGAACTAGAACCTGGCCAGGTATAGTGGCACATGCCTGTAATATCAGCCACTTCAGAGGCTGAGGCAGGATGATCATGAGTTCAAAGCCAGCCTCAGCAACTTAGCGAGGCCCTAAGCAACTCAGCAAGACCCTGTCCCTAATAAAATATAAAATGGGCTGAGGATGTGGCTCAGTGGTTAAGTGCCCCTGGGTTCAATCCCTGGTACCAAAACAATAAGAACAACAAAAACAAATAAAGCAACAACAAACTAGAACCTGAAACATTCCTCTTGAAATGGGGCTCCTGTCCTCTCCTTGCTCCTGCCTGGTCAGACTCCACATGCTGCCTCAGAGCTGGGGGCAAGAACAATCTTGCAAGTCATTGACTGGACTCTCCTTCCCAGGCTGTGTCCTCCCTCAGCTTACAGGACTCAGCATCCTTTGAACCAGAGTTCCTTTTTTCACCTCATTTGCATGTCATTACTCCTTTGGGACAGAGACCGAGGGAGGCAGAGAGACCAGGCTGAGACTGGCAAAGAGAGATGGAACCAAATAAATGGTAGAGAGGGAAACATACAAAGGGATGGGGTCCTAGGCTGAACTTGGTGGTGGAAAGCCTGGGGGCAGTGGGGTTGGCCCCTAGTTCCTATCTTTTCCACAGAACCCCTCAGCCTACACTCCAGACTTTGATGTACTGTTGGCCACTGGAGGGCGCTCCAAGCCCTCTCAGGGGACTAACTTCAGTACCATGTTAGTGGGACTTGGAAAAAAGGGGAGGCCCAAGGAGGGGATGAGGATGCCTGGGAATACGGAGGTCCAGCTGCAGAACTGCCCTCTGTAAAAGGATGACAAATCCCAGCTCTACCAGTTCCACTCAGGTAGCCTGGAGAGCCTCCTGGCCCTCCTGAATCTGTTTCCTGGGCTAAATAAATGTACCCTGCAGGGTGGTGCTGTGGAGCAGTGTTGGAGAACATCTGATTCAGTGCCTGGTGCCATGGGCTTTTAGCTGATGGGTTGCTGTAACTGTGAGACAGCAAATCCAGAGGTTTGGAAGCCAGCAGGTTAATTGTATGCAGTTGTTGCAAGGACAAGCGGACTGGCTGCTACCAAGTAACAGAATCGTCCAGAGCTGTCCCTCTGCCTGGCCAGAGAGGCTGGAGGAGCTGGTCCTGAAGGTAAAGGGTCAGATGTACTGACCTAAATATGTATATTATATTATTATATAATAATATATTATATTATTATATATATATATTATATATAATATATTATATATAATGTATATTATATATAATATATATCATATATATATTATTATATAATATATTATATTATATTATATGTATATTATATTATATTATTATGTATATGTATAGTCATTTATACTTGTGGAAGTTGTTCTAAGCAGAGGGCACCAGAAGGAAGCATTATCAAGGGCTCTCAGATTGTCATCCCAGGCCTATGGGTTAGGTAGGGCAGGGAATGGAAAGTATTTTTTGGGGGGGGGTGATGGGGGGTACCGGGGATTGAACTAATGGGTACTTAACCATAGAGCCACATCTCCAGCCCTATTTTGTATTTTATTTAGAGACAGGGTCTCAATGAGTTGCTTAGCACCTTGCTGTTGTTGAGGCTGGCTTTGAATTTGTGCTATCCTATCTCAGCCTCCCAAGCTGCTGGGTTACAGGTGCACACCACTGCAGTTGGTGGGAGGAATGGAAAAGTTTTTAGGGGAGGTTCAAAGCTATTACAATCTATATTTTAGGATCATTTCTTACCCTGCAGAGATGGGTTAGAGCAGGATATGGATTGGGAGGCTCTTGTAGCCCAGGAGAAAACCAATGAGTGTAGCCCTTGGGGACAGAGAGGATGAAGAGCTCAGGTGCTGCTGGACCACTGGATGGAGGGAAGCAAGTGTTTGGGTGTGGTCTGGAGCTAGAGGATGTGCAATTGTCAACATATGGCTGGGAGAAATGACTGAATGGCCCAGTAGATTCATCGCTTGAGGTAGACAGGAAACCAAGGGGGAGGGCCCAGGAGCCCATGAGGTCAGGAGGCCCTAGACAGAGCCCCAGAGCTACCAGAAGTAAAGAAGCTCTGAAAGGAGATGGAGGAGGAGCAACTAGAGGAAAAGGGAGAGGACAGAAGAAGGATACAACCCCTCAAAGAGGGGTATCACCAGGGTCAGGCAGGATGAGGACAGAGCCCTAGGGAGGCCTGGGTTTGGCTAAGGGAGCTGGCAGTGACTGTGTCTGCCAGGGCCTCAGTGGATTTGAGTCTGAGCAAAGTGTGCAAGGACACGTCCTGGGTGTGTGTCTTTCTGGGGTCCCAAGGTGAAGGGTCGGCAGTGACCTGGGTGTAGAGACTGTCGGGAACTCTTTAAGTGAATTGTTTGAGTCCCTTTGGATGTGGGGTCCCCCAGCTGAGGGCCAGATGGGTACAAGCTAGGAGGGCCCTGTACAGCTCTGCACCGTAGCATCTGGGTCAATGTGGAGGCACCCCGAGGCTCCATGTGACTGCGTGCAGGGCCTGGGAGTGGCCATCCAAGACAAGGGTGGCTGGGCCCACTCAAGGTCCGCAGCAGCCTTGGCGCGGCAGGCTGCCCAGGAATCTGCACGCAGCGGCTGGCCCCGGGTCGTGGATGCCGCGGCGTGGTCTGGGGCCCGGAAGCGACGCCGCCAGCGGCTTGGGCCAAGAGCCCTGTCCCGACGTAGCGCGCGCTGTCGCGATCCGGCGGCGGGTGACGTGGCGGGAGCGGGGGCGGGGCCTGAGCGGCCGCGGCGGCCGTGCGGCTGGGCGACCTAGCATCCTGGCGGCGCCTGGCCACCGGGAGGTAACGGGCCGGGCCGCGGGCTGGGGAGCTGGGGCGCGAGGACGCGGGGACCGGGGGGCGTGGGGCGGGGAGGGCAGCGGCCGCCTCCCGGGGGGCTGAACCCTCCGCGCCGCAGCCGCCGCCGCGTGCTGGATGCGGGCCGGAAACTGCGCGGGGCGGGCCGCGGCCGCGTGAGGGTGACGCTGTGAGTGTAAGGGGGACCTGGAGCTTGAGGGTGACGCCAGGAGTTCGGGAGACCCTGAGTGTACGACTGAGTGTGTGAGAAAGACTGTGTGCGCGCGTGTGAGAGAGGAAGAGAGACCCAGGGTCTGGTGTTGGCTTTGTGAGTGTGCGAGACCCTGAGGAAGGGTCTTTGAAGTGGCAAAAAACCATGGGTGTGAGGGAGGCTCCCTGAGTGTGTGAGGGAGAGATTGTGAGGGGGGTGAGAGACTAAAGCGTCTCAGAGTAGGAATAAGTTGTTCCGAGGGAGAGACGCCGATTGTGAGAAACAACCTGTGCTGTGTGACACGCTGAGCGAGTAAAGATCTGAGGGTGCAAGGACGGAAGTGTGCGAAGGCGGGAACGAAGCTTCTTGGGGTTGCTGCAGCCCTTGCCTGGGGGTCAGGGCTTGGAGCGCTGTGATATCGGAGCTCGGGAACAGGGTGCTCCTGTTATTAATGGTTCTTTTGACTGTCTCTATATCCTGTCATCTCATTTGACCAACTCATGTCATAACTGTCAGGAGATATTTGTGAAACATTTTGAAAATTCTCCACTGAGCACTAAGCCAACAGCCTGGTCATCATGTTGTGTAATGGTCAGTATAAATAGGAATCAACATCTAATTTAACAGATGTCTTGGAGAACCTCTTATGGGCACTGGTCTGTGTACTTGGTGACACAAATTAAAAAGAATTCAGTCTCTGCCCTTGATGGAGGAAAAAAATGGCCCACTTGGCCAGCTAATCTAGCAGCAAGGTAGCAAAATGCTTGGCCATCTGGTGCCTTATTCCCTGATTTAAGATCTAGGAGGAGCAGGCTTAAAGCCTTCCTGGGGTCGTTTTTGCCTCTTTTTACCTGGTAAGGCTCTTCAGGAAACTGCCCACGCTGCCTACATTATTCAGGTCCCATTGTGGTTGTACACTGATGGCTTTTGTTTCCTGACTTTTATCTCAGGGTTGTTATTTGAGTTGTTATATTTGATTTTCTTTTCCTGGTAAATATGTGGAAAACCGCAAGCCTGATTTTTCTTTTATCTTGTTCATTTTACCTCCTCCCTTTATCTGGCGGTGAACATATTTTTATTGCACACCAAAAGTGTATACCAGATAAGTGATTCATCTTTCCTGGATTTAAAATTTTTTTGCCATGCTGAGGATCAAATGGAACTTCTTGATAGAGGAAATTTCCTGACCTCTGTGCTGCAGTCTCTAGGATATGGAGTGTTTCTACAAAAGTTATGCAAACAGTGTTCATGGGATCTGGGACTCTAGAGCAGCAGCTGCCTAGACATGCATGATTTGAGATGACCAGGCTCCTTTTTTGAAGTTTGGGCTGATTGCTTCAGTTATATCCCCGCTGTGGGTATGATGGAATTCAGAAATGGAGGGCTGCCTCTAACTGGCATGCTCACAGCCCTTTTTATTTTTGAGACAGGGTCTCACTAATTTGCTTAGGGCCTTGCTAACTTGCTGAGGCTGCTTTGAACTTTCAGTCCTCCTGCCTCAGCCTCCTGAGCTTATTAGGATTACAGGCATGTACCACCATGCCTGGCTTGGCATGTAAAATCTAGATTTTACAAAGGGAAATAACCTCCTGTTTACTAGGTTCATTTTTTAATTTTTTTTATTTTTTTAAAAAATATTTATTCATTTGCTTTAGTTGTACACAATGCGTTTATTTGTACATGGTGCTGAGGATCGAACCTGGGCCGCGCACGTTCTAGGCGAGCGCTCCACCACTGAGCAACAATCCCAGCCCTAGGTTCATTTTTTTAAAAAAATTTTTTGGTAGTTGTAGATGGGCAGCATACCTTTATTTTATTTATTTATTTTTATGTAGTGCTAAGGCTCAAACTCAGTGCTTCACACATGCTAGGCAAGTGCTCTGCCACTGAGCTACAGCCCCAGCCCCTAGGTTCATTTTTTGATAAGTTGCCTCATATTCTTTGTTGCAGAGATTAACTGGCCACAACAGACAATGGAATTTGCCCTTGCTGTAGAGACTCCATTTTTCTTCTCAGTAGTTTACCTGATGAATCAGTTTATAAATGTGTGATTTTGTGACAGGTAAATAATGTTGCTCTGTTCTCTATTGACTTTCTTTGATCTTTATGATTTATAAAAGTTTTAGTAATTTCATAAAATATGAATGTATTACTAATAAAGATGGCTTACACATCACTAACAACTCTTTAATATTACATGTTATGTAACACTAATTTATTATACAAGTAATTAACATATTGATATCTGTTTCTAAAAAGTAATTATGATGGTTTGTAATTAAAGATACTTTCAATGAGATTGTTAAAAAGTAATAGAGGGCTGGGGTTGTGGCTCAGCGGCAGAGCGCTTGCCTCACACGTGCGCGGCCTGAGTTCGATCCTCAGCACCACGTAAACATAAATGCATTGCATTGTGTACAACTAAAGTAAATAAATTAATATTAAAAAAAAAAAAGAAATAGAGAAAACTGGGGCTGGGTTCGTGGCTCAGTGGTAGAGCACTTGCCTAGTATGTGTGAGTCACTGGGCTCCATCCTTAGGACCATATAAAAATAAAGAAAATAAAGGTATTGTGTCCATCTACAACTAAAAAAAATATTAAAAAACAAAAAAAAAGAAAGAAGCCGGGCGCGGTGGCGCATGCCTGTAATCCCAGCACTTTGGGAGGCTGAGTCAGGAGGATCGCGAGTTCAAAGCCAGCCTCAGCAATGGCGAGGCACTTAGCAACTCAGTGAGACCCTGTCTCTAATAAAATACAAAAAAGGGCTGGGGATGTGGCCCAGTGGTGTAGTGCCGCTGAGTTCAATCCCCGGTACCAAAAAAAAAAAAAAAGAAAGAAAGAAAGAAAAGAAAAGAAAGAGAAAAACCAAAGCCATGGGAAAGACTTTGAATTTGATTTTTAATTTCCTGACATTCTAAGTAAAAAGACAAACATAAGGGCCATATGATTTTTGTCTTTTGATTGCAAGTTACAATAAATACATTGAAAAGTTTCTTTGTAATCGAACTTTGATGTCTGTTTTTTCCTTCAAAAATTGCACATGATGGTTTCATGGTTTTTTTCATCAGGAAATTTTCGTGGTCTGGTAAATTACCGTATTAGCTGCAGGATTCTTTAAAATGGGATAAAAAGGGCTGGGATTGTGGCTCAGCAGTGGAGCGCTCGCCTAGCACGTGCGCGGCCCGGGTTCGATCCTCAGCACCACGTACAAATAAACCCATTTAAACCCATTGTGTACAACTAAAGCAAATAAACAAATATTTAAAAAAAAAATGGGATGAAAATCTGTTAGAAAAACTGTTTTGTCTTCTCACCCCCACCTTTTTTTCCCCAGGGACTCCTGCACGTCTTTTTTTTTTTTTTTTTTTTTTGGATTGAACTCAGATGTGCTATGCCACTGAGTCACATCCCCCATTCTCTTCATTTTTTAAAATTTGAGACAGGGTATTGCTAAATTGCTGAGGCTGGCCTACAACTTGCAGTCCTTCTGCCTCAGCCTCCCAAGTGTCTGGAATTACAGGTGTGTGCCAACATGCCTGGATGCATTTTGTCTTTACAAGCAGGGCTTAACGCTGTTGTTTCAAGATTGGACCTCATCAGGTATACTGAATAATTTAATGAAAACTGTTTTATTTTTTTCTTTCTTTCTTCTTCCTTCTTGTGTGTGTGTGTGTGTGTGTTTGTGGTGCTGGGGATTAATCCTGGAGGCTTTCTGCCACTGAGCCACATCCCCAGCCCCCCCCCTTTTTTTAAATATATATTTATTTGTTTTAGTTGTACACAATGCCTTTATTCTTACATGGTGCTGAGGATCGAACCTGGGCAGTGCACGTGCTAGGTGAGCGCTCTACCGCTGAGCCACAACCCCAGCCCCAGCCCTTTTTTTTTTTAATGTGGTGCTGAGGATCGAACCTAGTGCCTCACACATGCTAGGCAAGTGCTCTACCACTGAGCCACAACCCCAGCCCGCCCTTTTGTTTTTTTGATTTTGAGACAGGATATTGCTAAGTTGCCTAGTGCCTCACTAAATGGCTGAGGCTAGCCTTGAAACTGTGATCCTCTTTTCTCAGCCTGCCCAGTAGCTGGATTACAGGCGCATGCCACTACACTTGGCTCAGTTTACCTTGAAATATTATTGTATTGCTTCACATGAAAGAAACAGTATTCTCCCAATTATTCTCACTTATTTTTTTTGTGTCATTGTTGTCAGACATTTTACTTTTAAGTACGCTATACATTGCTACTGTTTTTGCTTTAGGCATCAGTTACATTCTAAGCAACTGAAAATAAACAACAATGTTTTCTTTTTAATATTTACCTCAAACCATCATATATTGTCCCATAGCTCTTAGGTGCTCTAGTCTGTTTTACTTTCTTCCATTTTGACTTGTGGTTTTCATTTTTCTACTCAAATTCCATAATTAGCTGGGTGTGATGGGGCATGCCTATAATCCCAGCAGCTTGGGAGGCTGAGGCAGGATGATTGTGAATTCAAAACCAGCCTCAGCAATTTAGTGAGGCACTGAGCAACTCAGAGAGGTCCTATCTCTAAATAAAATATAAAAAAGGGCTGATGATGTGGCTTCAGTGGTTAAATGCTTCTGGGTTCAATCCCTAGTATCAAAATAAAATTCCATATTTGTTCCCACTTGCTATCTTTTTAATTAGAGACTTCAATGTATTAATCATAATTATTTTTTTTAAAATATTTATTTATTTGCTTTAGTTGTACACAATGGGTTTATTTGTACGTGGTGCTGAGGATCGAACCCGGGCCGCGCATGCGCTAGGCGAGCGCTCTACCGCTGAGCCACAATCCCAGCCCCATAATCATAATTATTTAATCTTTATTTTTTGGAGATTCTGGGGATCAAACCTAGGGCCTTGTACCTGCTAGGCAAGTACTCTACCACTGAGCTATACCCCCAAACCCATTGTAATTATTTTAAATTGTTAGTTTGATATGTCCAATATCTGGGTCATTTCTAGGTCTGGTCCTATTGATTACTTTGCTTCTTGATAGTGAGTTGTTTTTCTTGCTTTTTTGTGTTGCTTGTGATTTGTTATTGATTGCCAGGCATGGTATGTAAAATAGTAGAAGCTGAGGTATATAATATTTATTCTGGCTGGGTTTAGTGGCACACATCTGCATCCCAGCCACTGGGGAGGCTAAAGCAGGAGGATTACAAATTTAAGGCTTGTCTCTACAACTTAGCAAGACCCTCTCTCCAAATAAAAAATAAAGGGGCTGGGGCTATGTCTCAGTGGTAGAGTGCTTGTCTTGCACGTGTGAGGCCCTGGGTTTGATCTTCAGCACCACATAAATAAAATGAAGATATTTTAAAATATATAAACAATAAAAGAAAAAGGACTGGGGTTGGGCGCTGTGGCGCATGCCTATAATCCCTGCATCTTGGGAGGCTGAGGCAGGAAAATCGCAAGTTCAAAGCCAGCCTCAGCAATGGCGAGGCACTAAGAAACTCAGTGAGATCCCGTCTCTAAATAATATACAAAATTGGGCTGGGGATGTGGCTCAGTGGTTGAGTGCCCCTGAGTTCAATCCTTGGTACCAAAAAACAAAAAAGGGGGGGGGGACTAGGGATGTAGCTCAGTAGCAAAGTGCTCCTGGGTTCAATCCCTAGTAGAGGATTGGGTTGGGGGTGGAAATTACTCTAGGATTCCATTCGGGTATTATGTCTTCTTTTGCTAGGCTGTTGGTGTGGAAGTTTGAGTCACTTAGGAGAAGAGTTGTTTGGGTTTTGTTGTTGCTGTGGTTACCTTAGGTAACTTTATCTTCAAATTCCTCTGGAATTTCCTAGCATTCAGGGCTCAAAGGCCAGGCTTTTTCTCTGTGTTTTTCTACTTGACTCTCACCTTAGCTTTTCTTTTTTTTTTTTTTTTGTACCAGGGATTGAACTCAGGGGCACTCGACCTCTGGGCCACATCCCCAACCCTTTTTTGTACTTTATTAGAGACAGGGTCTCACTGAGTTGCTAAGTACCTCGCCATTGCTGAGGCTGGCTTTGAACTCATGATCCTCCTGCTTCAGCCTCCCAAGTGCTGGGATTACAGGCGTGTGCGACCAGGCCCGGCTCACCTTAGCTTTTCTTAGGTCACACCTCTACCACACTCTGAATGATACCTGACTATTTCTTCTTCTTTTTTTAAAATATTTATTTATTTACTTTAGTTGTACACAATGCAATGCATTTATGTTTACGTGGTGCTGAGGATCGAACCTGGGCCGCGTACGTGCGAGGTGAGCGCTCTGCCACTGAGCCACAACCCCAGCCCCCTGACTATTTCTTGTTCCTGGATGTTTTCTAACCTGGTAGTGGGAAGTTTTCTGTTTTCCTGGTTCAGCCTCAGTCTCATTGGGTGTTTCCTTGAGTCTTTGGGGTGGATCTTTCTGGGCGATTCTGCCCTCCCCCAGAGGTAGGACACCTGTAATGGTCTTGGCCAGAATTTCCTGCTCCTCCCCCAGGCATAAGGGGTTCTCTTGATACCCTGCCCCAGGTATATTGGGAGTGACAGAGTTTGCTGTCCTTTCTCTGTGGGTTCTCCTTCACACGAGAAGAAGAAAAATCTAAGAAGGGCCTTATATTTTTTCTCTTCCAGGCCAGTACTACTGAGAGAAAGAGACTTTCTCTGGTCTCCTGCCCAGTATTTATTTAAAAAATATATATATATTTTTTTATATTTGCTCTAATTAGTTATACATGACAGTAGGATACATTTTGACATATCATACATAAATGGAGTATAACTTCTCATTTGTCTGATTGTACATGATGTAGAGTTACACAGGTCAAGTAATCATATATGCACATAGGGTAATAATGTCCGATTCATTCTACTGTCATTCCTACCCTGATGCCTCCTCCCTTCTCTTCACTCCCCTCTATCTAGTCCAAAATACCTCTTTGGGCTGGGGCTGTGACTCAGCGGTAGAGCGCTCGCCTAGCATGTGCGAGGCCCTGGGTTTAATCCTCAGCCCACATAAAAATAAATAAATAAAATAAAGGTATTGTGTCCAACTACAACTAAAAAATAAATATTAAAAAAATACCTCTATTCTCCCCCCACCCATTATGAATTAGCATGTGCATCTCAGAAAACATTCGGCCTTTTGTTCTTTGGGATTGGCTTATTTTGCTTAGTGTAATATTCTCCAGTCCCATCCATTTACTGGAAAATGCCATAATTTCATTCTTCTTTAGGTCTGAGTAGTTTCTTTATCCATTCATCTGTTGAAGTCCTGCCGAGTATTTCTTGTGAGCACCTACTAAGGTCTGTGGAGAAAAACTTCTGAATGGGTGGCTCTTGATAACTCATATTTGACCTTTAGTAATTCATTGAAAATGTACTTGAATTCTTCTTGCCCACCTATGTGGTGGTCCCATCATTTTCCCACTAAGTGGAGCTTGTATTTCTCTCTCGTTGGAAGTAGTTGTCTTTCCTTCAGTTTTACTCTAGTTAGTTGCCCTGTAACTTCAGCATTCTGATAGTTTCAAGGAAATTATGGTTTTATAGATTATCTGGCTTTTTCTTGCCACTGAAGTGGGAATAATACTTTCTGTTTCTAAGAGGAAGCTAAAAGTCAAGAACTGCCTATTTTATGTTAGACCTTATGTCACTTTTTCCCTCTGTCTTTTCTTTGCTTCTAGAAGTTGTCTTTCAGCAATATTAACCTTGCTGAGGAAGCTTCACATTTTACTGAAGAGTTTCATACTGCCTTAATTTGATGCTCACAGAAGGTCAGTGAGGCTGTTAGGGAAGAAGAGCTGGGGAAGAGAAGGGTGTAACATCTGGTGAGCTGTGGTCTCTGACTACAGGACTTCTAATCTTAGGTCCTTCTCATTTCCGTGCTGCCATACTGCTTGATTTTGTGTTGAGGGCATGGTCCCTAACAATCTTTCACTGCTGTATTGTAGCCACTTATTGTTTTGTTGTCTTTTTTTTCACAGTAATGGAGCTGGAACCCAGGGCCTCATACATGCTAGGTAAGCTGTCTAGGTGTAGGTGTAGATAGAGAGGGCAAAGGAGGGCTGGCCTTGGTTGTGTGGCCAAGCCAGCCTGGGATTTAGCCATCTGTTCTTGGAGTTATGTCACAAGTTTGCTCTTGGGTGTTTAACAAAGAGAAGGAACTTAAATTACTTTTGTCCAGGGACATGTGCTTAGAGACAATCACATTTTGTTATTGAAAGAAGAGAAAGAAACCTCAACTACTCTCAATTGTCTTGTGACACTGACTCTCCTTGGCTGAAGGAGGAGTCCTTCCTAAATTCCAGTAGGAATCTTGTCCCTTATTCAGGTGCTGGGACTGAGATGCTAGGGAAACAGCTTGTGGAGCTGGGACTGTACTCTACCCCTCCAAATAAACTACTGGGTAGTTTCACCAGCATGTCAGACCTACTTAATAAAGCCACGTCAGAGCTGGGTGCAATGGTACTTGTCTATAGTCCCAGATACTCAGGAGGCTGAAGCAGGAGATCACAAGTTTGAGGTCAGCCTGTACAACTCAGTGAGACCCTGTCTCAAAATAAAAAATAGAAAGGCCTGGGTGGTAGAGCACCCCTGGCTGGGTACGTACAGTCCCTTGGTAAATAAAATAATAATAATAAAAATATAGCCACATCAGATATACCAGTGTCATGCTGTACAAGTACAAAAGGAATATCTGGCAGCCCCAGCTTCCTACTTCCAACTAGGATCTGATGGAATAGAAGAAGGTGGAGTGGTCACTGGGATCAGCCATCTTTGCTTATCTGTGTGCTGAATACGGTAGAAAAAGCAACTTAAGTCTCTTGGCTCCTGACTCTCACATGAGAATATGGGTTCCCAGCTGTTACTGGATTGGTTCCCATGGATGCCTGGGCTCACCTGACAGACATGTGAAAACAAATCTGTTCCCACATGCCTGCATAGGGAAACCTGCATGGCTTGGTGTCAGAGGTGAAAAAGAAAAGCGGCGCTGCCTGAAAGCCCTGCCTTATCTAAGCAGAGATAGGCTGGCTCATCTCTGGGACTGGGGAAGGCTTCTGGTACTCCAGAGAAACTTTTTCACTCAGGCTCATGTCCAGACTCTGTAACAGGATTGGGACAGGTAAGGCAGGAACTTTGGGTGGGATCTGTAGAGATCAAAATTTTCCCTGACAGCTCCTTGTGTGTGTGTGTGTGTGTGTGTGTGTGTGTGTGTGTTTTCCCCCCCCCCCTTCAAGACAGGGTCTCACTAAGTTGCTGAGGCTGGCCTTAAACTTGTGGTCCTCCTGCTTTAGTCTCCTGAGTAGCTGGGATTACAGGTGTGTGCTACTGTGCCTGGCTTCGTCACTCTTGAGTGACTATGATTCCCTTGCTCTGAGCTTAGTGAGGCCGAGATATGACACATACATCTTTGTTGAGTAGTGGGGAGGCTTCTGGAAAAATGATGTGCTGATTGCATTCTTATCCCTGGAAATTATCCCTTTGACCTCTATAGACTGACTCCTAGATGGGAATCAAATAGCCCACCAGATTCCTTTTTCTAAAAGATGAGGTAATTTCAGGGGATTTGAAGCATGCATGACCCACACAGGAATTTAGGGAGGGGGAAGTCTACATCAAGTACAGGGTAAGAAAGGTAGTTGTCTTCCTCTGACATATTCTGGGTCCTTCATAGGTAGTACAATGTGAATCCAACTTCCTTGAGGTTTCTGGAATAACTCAACTCTAATCCAAAGGTGGTGAGTGTGTATACCACTCTCTATGGGATGCTTTCCAATGCCAGATCTGTGGCTAAGAGAAGCCTATGGCTTTTGTTAAATGTTAAGACTCCAGGGTAATGTTCTGGGAAAATCTTAGAATTTCAGCCCCAGATGGAAGTGAGGGGTGTATTAAGGAGGAAAGCAAGTAGGACAAATTGTTAGCCCCAGTTTATGGTGCTCCTTGGATATCCTTTCTCCATTTTTCTCTTCTTGTGTAATCACTTTTTTAAAATATTTATTTATTTATTTTATATTTATTTATTTGCTTTAGTTGTACACAATACATTTGTCTTTACGTGGTGCTGAGGATTGAACCCGGGCCGCACACATGCTAGGCAAGCGCTCTACCGCTGAGCTACAACCCCAGTCCCTATTTATTTGTTTTAGTTGTACACAGTGCCTTTGTTTTTACGTGGTGCTGAGGATTGAACCCCAGGCCCCGCACGTGCTAGGCAAGCGCTCTATCACTGAGCCACAACCCCAGCCCTGAAATCACTTTCTTTTGGGTACTTTGGAAAAAGAAAAATGGGCAAGCAGCAATGTGGGGAGTAGGTTGAGTGAACATGGGTGTGTATTTTCACAAAGATTCTCTTCTTGGTCCAGTCCCTGCGATAGTGATATACTCTTTTTTTTTTTTTTTAATTTATTTATTTACTTTTAGTTGTTGTACACATGCCTTTATTTTTTTACATGGTGCTGAGGATCGAACCCAGGCCGCACATGTGTTAGGCGAGCGCTCTACCATTGAGCCACAACCCCAGCCCCCATATACTCTTTTTTTTTTTTGTGGTACCTGGAATTGAACTCGGGGGCACTCGACCACTGGGTCACATCCTCAGACCGTTTTTTGTATTTTATTTAGAGACAGAGTCTCACTAAGTTGCTAAGTGCCTTGCCATTGCTGAGGCTGGCTTTGAACTCGCCATCCTCCTGCCTCAGCCTCCCAAAGTGCTGGGATTACAGGCGTGCGACACCACGCCCAGCTCCGATATACTCTTACCTAAGGATCTTTTTAGTCCTTCTCTGTGCTGCTCATGTTCTTTGCTGTCCTGAGAGTAGCTATAGATCTCTTTGTGTGAGGCTGGACACTAGAAATTCTTGTTCTTTATGTGAGAGCTGAGTAGGCAGGATTACTTGGTGTATACAATTAGAGGCCTTTCAGGCTAGTGAGGGCTATGTACATGCTGCAGGGGCTCTAGTCTTCTCTTCATGGTAGGTGTGTGTGTGTGTGTGTGTGTGTGTGTGTGTGTGTGTGTGTATGTTTAATATTTATTTTTTAGTTGTAGTCAGACACAATATCTTTATTTTTTTTACGTGGTGCTAAGGATTGAACCCAGGGCTGTGCACGTGCTAGGCGAGCACTTTACCGCTGAGCCACAACCCCAGCCCAGGTTTGTGTGTTTTAAGCTGGTAAGAAAAGAGCAAAACCAACACTCAGGGAGAATCAATTCAGTAGACAAACCCAATGCTTACCATGGGCAATAATACAGGTCTCTTGTTGGAAGCCACCATCAAATCATGCCTGAATTCTCATGGTATCTTTCTTAGGAGCAATGGAGGTCTTCCCATCTCCATTTACCTGTGTCCTATTGTGGGAGCTGAGATAAGTGTATTGTATTTTGTGTGTGGCATACTGTCTGTCCCTAAGCAGGAAGTGGGCAGGGAAATTTGCCTGACTCGCAGGTCTAAACCAGAACCTCACCAACTCCTGCCAAAGATTTGACATACTTGTTTTCTTTACCAGGTTAGTGTAAACACAGTTGTGCGGGAACCATTTGCCATGGAAGCCAGGGAACTTGGGAGTCCTGTACCCAGTTACCATCTCCTCCCTGAGGCCAGCCAGCCCAGGGCGGAAGAAGATGTCAGCTTGCCACCTCAAGTGCCCTCAGAAGCCATGCAGCTGAAGAAGGAGATCTCTCTGCTGAATGGGGTCAGCCTGGTGGTGGGCAACATGATCGGCTCAGGGATCTTTGTCTCACCCAAGGGGGTGCTGGTACATACTGCCTCCTATGGGTTGTCACTGGTTGTGTGGGCCATTGGTGGGCTTTTCTCTGTTGTGGGTGCCCTTTGCTATGCAGAATTGGGGACCACCATCACCAAGTCAGGGGCCAGCTACGCTTATATTCTAGAGGCCTTTGGGGGCTTTATTGCCTTCATTCGCCTATGGGCCTCCCTGCTAATCGTTGAGCCCACGAGTCAGGCCATCATCGCCATCACCTTCGCCAACTACATCATCCAGCCCTCCTTCCCCACCTGTGATCCCCCATACCTGGCCTGCCGCCTTCTTGCTGCTGCTTGCATATGTAAGTATGGGGGCTGAATGTGGGAGGATGTGTGGGGACATGGGGAGTATGTGGGTGCCATAATAATGGTATTGGTGCCTTATATTTGAATAGCATAATTTGCTGGGTATAGTGGTGTACAACTGTAATCCCAGAAGGCTGAAGTGGCGGGGGTGGGGGGTGTCACAAGTTCAAGGCCAGGACAATTTAGTGAGACCCTGTCTCAAAATAAAAAATAAAAAGGGCTGGGTGGTAGAGTGACCTTGGGTTCATTCCCTAGGGGGGCGTGGGACATAGTTTGCCTTTTGGGGAAGAGAGATACCTTACCTTTAAAAGGAGTAATTTCACCAGAGTCGATTGATCCTGAGAGATAAGAAAGCATAAAGGATGGGTACAGGAGAAGTTTGAATCTTACATGGCTTTTGAAGCCTCACATTCTTCTTACTCTTGGCTGTTTCTGAGGTCTTTTCCCTACTCTGTGTGACAGGTTATTACATGTCTTATATTTATCTTGTCAGGTGCTTTTCTTTTTTTTTTTTTTTTTTTTGGTCAGTTTCAATAGGTTGGTGTCAACATCAACTAGTTGTAACTTAACACAGAAAACAACAAAAGAGGCAGTGTAGTCCTTTATTGTGCTGCTCAAAAAAAAGTGTTATTTTTCTTCTTAGCTTTTCATCTTAAACCAGTTTAAAGGCATCAGTGAGGAGATAGGCTTCTCTAGGCTGTGGGGGTCCCAAGGCCTTATTCCTAAGACCCTTTCCTTCCTTCTACTGCCACTCTTTGAAGTCTATTCCAAGCAGCAGGTACCACACCAAAATGACTTTTTCTCATTGGTGTTTCATTTTTCTGTACACTGACTTTGTAAACAAGCTCTGCCTGCAGCCCATGAGAACAAGGTAGCTTCTACCCCACATTTAGGAAGAGATTCCTGTGTGTCCTTTTTTTTTTTTTTTTTTTTTTTTTGTGGTACCGGGGATTGAACTCAGGGGCACTTGACCACTGGGCCACATTGCCAGCCCTTTTTTGTATTTTATTAAAGACAGAGTCTCACTGAGTTGCTAAGTGCCTCGCCATTGCTGAGGCTGGCTTTGAACTCGTGATCCTCCTGCCTCAGCCTCCCAAAGTGCTGGGGTTACAGGCGTGCGCCTGTGTGTCCTTTTTATCTTTTGCATTTTCCTTTCTGTCTTATGTTGTGGTAAAGAGGGATTCTGTGTGAAGTCCCTGAAAGGAGATAAGATTGTTATAAATTTACTCAACCTTACAGAGCTAGAGCTTCCATTAGCCCAGAATTCTCTGTGGTCCGTGGCACTCTGCTGCCAAAGGCACTTAATTATACCCTGTTCTTTCCTTATATCTGCTTGTAAAAGCTTTGGCTACATATAGAGTTTGTCTCCAATATTAAAAAGAGACTGAGAGTACCTTGGAATTAGCAATATGGATTGTATAGTACACCATGCCTCCTGCCCTTAAGGACTTTGTTAAAGCAAACAATAGGGGGAATTCCCTCCATATCCCTTGAGATATTGAGGAGAAAACATACTCCTGGGAGGAGAAAGGATGATTGGTATTCAGCTATGTGTCTAATAGGCTTTGGTCCTAAAGATTCTGGCATGACTGATCTCTCTAAAAAAGGGAGTAAGTGTATGATTCTAAATGTGGTCATTAAGGAGAAAATTAAACTATCCTCAAATCACCCATAATCTACCACTAAGAGCTATGAGTACTTTTAATAATTTGATATTGTCTTCATTTTTTTATAGAATTGGGATTAGACTTTGCTTATAAATGTATATTCTGGTTTTTTAAAGTTAATCAATTGCATTTTACCCCTGAAGTACATCTGCCCCTACTCCCACAGCCTGCTTTTTTTTTGAGACAGGGTCTTGCTGAGTTGCCTAGGCTGGTCTCAAACTTGAGATCCTCCTGTCTCAACCTCCCATTGAGTCATGGAATTTCACTGGAATTACAGGTGTATGCATCCACTGCACCTGGCTATATTCTGGTTTTCAAACTTAGTATATAATTTTCCCTTTATTTCATAAAAGCAACTTGTTTTTTTTTTTTTTTGGTACCGGAGATTGAACTCCGGGGCACTCGACCACTGGGACATACCCCCAGCCCTTTTTTTTGTATTTTATTAGAGACAGGGTCTCACTGAGTTGCTAAGTGCCTCACCATTGCTGAGGCTGGATTTGAACTTGTGATCCTCCTGCCTCAGCTTCCCAAGTGCTGGGATTACAGGCATGTGCCACCACACCCGGGAAAGCAACTTTTTTTTTTTTTTTTGGTACCAGGGATTGAACTCAGGGGCACTCGACCACTGGGCCACATCCCCAGCCCTTTTTTGTATTTTATTTAGAGACTTTTTATTGTACTGGGGATTAAACTCAGGAGTACTCAACAACCGAACCATATCCCCAGCCCTTTTTTTGTATTTTATTTAGAGACAGGGTCTCACTGAGTTGCTAAGTGCCTCACCATTGCTGAGGTTGGCTTTGAACTCTCGATCCTCCTGTCTCAGCCTCCCAAGTGCTGGGATTATAGGCATGTGCCACCACACTCGGCTGCATATTTTTTTTAAATATATATTTTTTAGTTGTAGTCGGACACAATGCCTTTATTTATTTATTTTTACTTGGTGCTGAGGATCAAACCCAGGGCCTTGCATGTGCTAGGCAAGCGCTCTACCGCTGAGCCACAACCCCAGCCCTTCTGTACATTTATCATTTTTAAAAAGATCCTGCTAGCCGGGCGCGATGGCGCACACCTGTAATCCCAGCACTTTGGGAGGCTGAGGCAGGAGGATCGCGAGTTCAAAGCCAGCCTCAGCAATGGTGAGGCACTTAGCAATTCAATGAAACCCTGTCTCTAATAAAAAAAAAATACAAAAAAGGGCTGGGGATGTAGCCCAGTGGTCAAGTGCCCCTGAGTTCAATCTCCGGTACCACAAAAAAAAAAAAAAAAAGATCCTGCTGAGTGTGGTGGTACACGCCTGTAATCCCATCTACTCTAGACACTGAGGCAGGAGGATCATAAATTTCAGACCCACAGTGACTTAATGAGGCCCTAAGCAACTTAGTGAGACCCTGTCTCAAAATAAAACATAAAAAGGACTGGGGGATGTGGCTCAGTGATGAAGCATCTCTGGGTTCAATCTCCAGGACCAAAAAATAAATTAAAAAATAAAAAGATCCTACTCTTTGTGTCTCATATACTGTTTTTTCCCACACACTTTTTTTTATTAGTGCATTATAGTTGTACATATTGAGGGGATTTGTTGTTATATATTCATACATGAACACCATATAACAATATAATTGGGCCAATATCACTCCCCAGCGCTTTCTCCTCCCTCCCCACCTCCCACCCCTTAGTCCCTTTCCTCTACTGATTTCACTTGGATTTTTTTAAAATATTTTTTTAGTTGTAGATGGATACAATGCCTTTATTATTTATTTATCTTTATGTGGTGCTGAGGATGAAATCCAGTGCCTCACCTGTGCTAGGCGTGCACTCTACCACTGAGCCACAACCCCAGTCCCTGATTTTTTTTTAATATATATATATTTTTAGTTGTAATTGGACACAATACCTTTATTTTATTTATTTTTATGTGGTGCTAAGGATTGAGCCCAGTGCCTTGCATGTGCTAGGTGAGTGCTCTACTGCTGAGCCTCAGCCCCAGCCCTTGCTTTGATTTTTAGGAGATCCACCCCAACCTTTGTTGTCCTTTTTCCTCTCTAGCTTCCTCATAAGAGAGAAAACATACCACCTTTAACCTTCTGAGTTTGACTTATTTTGCTTAATGTGAAGGTCTCTAGTTCCATCCATTTTTCTCAAATGCCATAATATCATTTTTCTTTTTAGGTGAATAAAATTCCTTTGTTTATATACCACATTTTCTTTATCCATTCATCTACCAATGGACACCTAGGCTGGTACCATAGTTAGGCTATGGTATTGTGCTGTTATAAACATGGGTAGTATGTCGACTTTAATTCTTTAGGATAAATACTGAGAAGTGGTATAACTAGGTCATATGGTGGTTCCAAGCCTAGCCTTTTGAGGAACCTCTACACTGATTTCCATAGTGGTTGTACTAACTCATAGTCCCACCAATAATGTAAAGGTGTTCTTTTTTCTCCACATCCTCTCCAGCATTTATTATTATTTGTATTCCTGGTGACTGCCATTCTAATTGGAGTGAGATGAAATGAAATCTCATTGTAGTTTTTTAAAAAATATTTATTTATTTGTTTTTTAGTTGTATACAATGCCTTATTATTTTTACGTGGTGCTGAGGATGGAACTGGGCCGCATACTGGGCTGTGCAGGTGCAAGGCGAGTGCTTTTTGCTGAGCCACAACTTCAGCCCCCTCTCATTTTAGTTTTGATTTGCATTTCCTAATTGCTAATGATCCTGAACATTTTTTCATGTATTTGTTGGCCATTTGTATTTCTTCTTTTGAATAGAGTCTGTTTAATTCATTTGCCCATGTTAATTGGATTATTTTATTTTTTTGGTGTAAAGTTTTTGAGTTCTTTATAGATATTTATACTGTCCGAAGAGTAGCTAGCAAAGATTTTCTCCAATTCTACAGGTACATTCTTCATAGTCCTAATTGTTTCCTTTGTTATGCAGAAGATTTTTAATTTGATTCTGTCCCATTTATTAACTCTTGGCATTATTTCCTGAGCATTAGCAGTTCCTATACTGGTTTTTTAAATTTTAGCATCTAATTTCTTTTATCACATATTCTTAGAAAACATGATTTCAGGACATATGTGTAATTTCCAGGCAGTGGAGTAGAATGGTTAAACTCAGAGGCTCCAATGCCAGACTGGGTTTGATTTCTAGCTTCATTATTGACTTAGGGAGCTAATTATCTGCTGCCTCAGTTTTCTCACTTGGAAAATGAGATTATTAATAGTGCCTAGCTGAAAAGATTGTTGTGAAGAATAAAAGACAAATACATGTATAAATGCTTTTCTCTGCCTGACATATAGTAAGAGCTCTATACTATTGTAAATAATGCTGTTGTGATGGTCTTTGTACATAAATCATATTAGAGTTCCTGCATATTTTCTTAGGATGAAATTATACAAGGGAAATCACTGTGTCTAAGGAAATAAACTGTTGCAGGATTCTTCATGGGTTACCCAGTTACTTTTTAGATTGTTGTATGAGGTCCTCAACTGATAAGGCATACTAAAAGTGCCTGTGCATTGGTCTCTGATAGCTTTAGAGTGAATTCAAAGAACAACCAAGCCAAAGGGCATGTTGTATATAATTTTTGATACCCACAAGATTTATATTTTAATTTTTGTTTGTTAAATTTTTTTCCCTTTATGATTTTCCCCATGTTTTTTTTTTTTTCTTCCCTTTATGATTTTCCCCATGTTTTTGGTGCTTAAGAAGCCCATTACCAGCCAGGTGCGGGTAGTGCACACCTGTAATCCCAGCACTTGGGAGGCTGAGGCAGGAGGATCGTGAATTCAAAGCCAGCCTCAGCAATGGCAAGGCACTTAGCAACTCAGTGAGACCCTGTCTCTCTTTCTCTCTCTCTCTCTTTTTTTTTTGGATACTGGGGATTGAACTCAGGGGCACTCGACCGCTGGGCCACATCCCCAGCCCTTTTTTGTATTTTATTAGAGACAGGTTCTCACTGAGTTGCTAAGCACCTCACCATTGCTGAGGCTGGCTTTGAATTCACGATCCTCCTGCCTCAGCCTCCCACAGGCGTGCAACACTGCGCCTGGCTCAAGACAGACCCTATCTCTTATAAAATACAAAAAAAGGGCTGGGGATATGGCCTAGTGGTCAAGTGCCCCTGAGTTCAATTCCTGGTACCAAAAAGAAAAAAAAAAGAAGCCCATCCCCATACTAGGAACTGATCTTGGAATTGGAGGAGTAGCCTTATCTTTTAGAAATGCAAAGTAATGGTATTTCCTGGTCTCTTTCATTCAACATGTACTTTTACCCAGATTTCTCAAGATTGGAATTCCTGCAGGCCCCCTATTTCAGAAGCCAAGGCTTTTCAAGACTCTAGGTCTGAGGGTAGGAACCTGTCAGAAATCAGCCAACTCATAAAACTTTGTTCCATAACTGTCCTAACTGACTTGATTTTAGGGTTCAGTTTATTTCCCTGTTTTGGAACTTTTAGGTCATAGGATCAGGCTTTAAATGGAACTGAGATATGGGAGGGAGTCACTTTGGGTAGGAATGGTAGTGGGAACAGCCTGATTTCAAGAGACATAAATTGGAAGAAACTGATTAGGTCATCATTAGGGGGAAATAAACCAAAGGTCCACTGAATCCAGTGTGAGGCTTGGGTAGGATAAGAGAATGAAGTTAGTCTTATAATAGAGACATAAGAGGGGGCTAGCTTGTTGGTTGGAAGAACGCACAAAGAAGTTATAACCATGCCAGGCTAGATAATTAAAGTTCCATTCTAGACCAGACGGCCTAGCAATTCTCTAGACTCGGCCCACAGATGGATTTGTTAGGCCTGCACAGTGTTTTAAATAATATGGAAATAGTTGCCAACAGTTGAAAAATCAGTCCTTTCTCTGGAAAAATCAAAAGCTCTGGCAACATTGAACCGAAATTCCTGCCTGATTCAATCAGCTAGATTTGAGTAGCTGTCCTTTCCTTTAAATGGAGTATGATTTATAGTCCACTACAGTCCTGCTTCCTCTCATTTTATGCCCAGACTTTCTTTCTTTTCCCCATTTTTAAAAAATACTTTTTTTCAATTGTAGCTGGACATAATACCTTTATTTTATTTATTTATTTTTACGTGGTGCTGAGGATCAAACCCAGCGCCTCGCACATGATAGGCGAGCCCTCTACTGCTGAGCCACAACCCCAGCCCCTCTTCTCCCCATTTTATCACTTTTTTTCGTTCCTGAAGGCATTGCTGCTTCAGACTCTGGCTCTCTATATAGCTGTACCCACCCCATTCCTAGGTTACACTAGCAAGGGATCTAAGCAGCTTTTTGGGGATGTTGGGCTGTCTTAGTTATTTATCCTAGAGCAGTGGTTCTCCACCTGAAGTGAGTTTGTCTTCCATGAGACATTTGGCAATGTCTAGAGGTGGTATTATTTGACATGATTACTGGGTAGTAGTGCTGCTGGCATCTAGTGGGTAGGGGCCAGAGATGATGCTGAACATCTACCATGCATTTGACAACCCTGCACAATAAAGACTTATCTGGTCCAAAATGTCCATAGTTGTATAGTTAAGAAACTGTGTCCTAAAGATATACTTTATTCAAATATGTTCAGGGGTCTTGGAATTTTCTGTGGTGGTGGAGCCTCAGGCTGTAGACTAAACTTGGTAAGCTTAGGGGCTCTTATTTATGGGACCATAGCGGGGGGAAAAGATGGGTCTTGAGGAACATAGAGTCTTCTTTTGGGGTAGGACCAGTAGTACATTTGGTAACATGGGTAACAGTATTGTAAGAACATTTGATTTGACAGCAAAAGAGTAACACTTCTGGCTTAGGTGTTCTTTTTTAAAAAAAAAAACATTTATTTATTTACTTTAGTTATACACAATGCCTTTATTTTTATGTGGTGCTGGGGATCGAACCCAGGCTGCGCACATGCTAGGCAAGCGCTCTACTGCTGAGCCACAACCCCAGCCCCATGGCCTAGGTGTTCTTAGTCCATTTATTTTTGTGGGCTTTGACTTAGGGATCCTGCCTGTTATGTGAACTCACACACATCACTGGAGAGTGCTTGCCTTGAAGGAATCAACAGGGAACTAGTTCAGTAATGACAGTGACATCACAGCCCAGGGCCTCACAGCTAAGACTCAGTTTCCTCTAACTCAGAGGAAAGGCTGACAGTGAGAAGGAGGAGGAGAAGGGAGGGAAGGGAAGGAGACTGACACAAATGAGACTAGAGTGAAGAAACATCTAATGATCCTTGAATATCTTTCTGTTGTTTTTTGCTGCCTTGGACTCCGGCCTGGTCAAACTTCTGAATAAAAGGAATATTCTTGCTGGGTGCCGTAGTGCACATCTGTAATCCCAGTGACTTGGGAGGCTGAGGCAAGAGGATTGCAAATTTGAGACCAGCCTCAGCAATTTAGCAAGGCCCTAAGCAACATAGTGAGACCTTCTCTCAAAATAAATATAAATAAATAAAATAAAAATGTAGCTCAGTGGTAAAGTGCCCCTGGGTTCAATTCCTAGTACCAAAAATGGGGGTATGTGCTCCCCCTATTTTGATCAGTAGTTACTATAGATAGACAGCTTTCTCTCTCTCTCTCTCTCTCTCTCTCTTTTTTTTTTTTTTTTTTTTTTTTTTTGGTACTGGGGATTGAACTCAGGGGCACTCGACCACTGGGCCACATCCCCCGCATGTTTTTGTATTTTTATTAGAGACAGGGTCTCACTGAGTTGCTAAGTGCCTTCACCATTGCTGAGGCTGGCTTTGAACTCGCAATCCTCCTGCCTCAGCCTCCCAAAGTGCTGGGATTACAGGCGTGCGCCACCCACACCCGGCTCTCTCTCTTTTTCTTTCTTGTACTGATTGAACCCATGGCACATTATCAGAGTTACATCCCCAGCCCTACTTATTTTTTATTTTGAGACAAGTTCTCACCAAGGTGCTTAGGGCCTCACTAAATGGCTGAGGTTGCCCTCAAACTTGCAATCCTCCTTCCTCAGCCTCTCCAGTTGCTGGGATTACAGGGTTATGTCACTGCACCTGGCATGAGTGACACAAGGCTAAGGAGGACTGGGTCTTGATCTTGCTCAAAGACTATAACCCTATATGTAGTTCAAGTGTTCGGATAATAAGACTAGATATATTTGTATAATTAACGACAAAGATTCTTTTTTTCTTTCTTTCTTTCTTTTTTTTTTTTTTGGTGTTAGGAATTGAACCCTTGCCCCCACACATGATCTACTACTAAGCTATATCTCAGCCCCCCCAGGTAGTTTTTTTTTTTTTTTAGTTGTAGGTGGAGAGAGTACCTTTATTTTATTTATGTGGTGCTAAGGAGCGAACCCAGGCCCTCATACGTGTAAGACAAGCGCTCTACCGCTGAGCCATAGCCCCAGCCCCCCCAGGTAGTTTTATCTATCTATCTATCTATCTATCTATCTATCTATCTATCTATCTATCTATCTTTAGTGGGGATTGAACTCAGGGGTACCTTACCACTGAGCTATATTCCCAGTCCTTTTTTTTTTTTTTTTTTTAAGACAGATCTCAAGCCTCAAGCTTGTGATCCTCTAGTCTCAGCCTCCTGAATTGCTGGTATCACAGTCGTGTACCACCAGGCTTGTCAATTCTGTTATTTTCAGAAATTAGGATCTAATATTTTTCTTTGCTTTTTTTTTTTTTTTTTTCCTTTGCAGAACTGGGAATTAAACCTGGACCACTTTACCACTGAGCTGCCTTCCCATCCTTTTTATTTTTCATTTTGAGGCAGAGTCTTACCAAATTGTTGAGGATCTTATTAAGTTGCCAAGGCTAACCTCAAACTTGTGATCCTCCTGTCTCAATCTCCCAAGTTGCTAGGATTATAGGACATGTGCCACTGCACCTGGTTTATTTATTTATTTATTTTTATGATGTCTTGCTATGTTGACCAGGTTGGCCCAGCCCTGAACTGGGTTCAATTGACCCCCCTGATTCAGCTTCCTGAGTACCTGTGACTATAGGGGCACACCACTGGGCCCTGCTTTAGGTATGCTTCTTAAAAAGGCACCCACATTACATATTCCTATACATTCTAGGAGGTAGCTCCTGATTCTGGATTTCCATTTGGAAGGATTGACCACCCCTGGACTGTTGTAGAGCATTTCACTCCTAATAGACTTAAAATTGGCCCCCTTGGTCTGGGGATACAACTCAGTTTGTAGAGTGTTTGCCTTGCATGCACAAGGCCATGGGGTTCAATCCCCAGCACTACCAAAAAAAAAAAAAAAAAAGAAAAATTGGCCCCCTCTTATTTTCCTCCCACCTTTGTTGTTGCCATGTAGGATTGCACTCCTCTGTCCTTGGATGCCCTTAGTAACACCCAGCCTGTTTGTGAGAAGAATTGGAAGGTTTCCCTCCTCTCCCCTCTGGGAAAAGGAAGCTATGACTCTCAGCATAGCTGGGACTACAGCTTCAAGTTGCCCAGCCACTTGCTGTCAGAAAGAGTGTGAGAGGTACAGCTTTGTCAGAAGGAGCATGTATTACTCAGGATTAGTTTGGGTTTCATACAACAGAAAACCCGAAATAAGCGTGGCTCCAATGTTGAAGTTTATTTCTCTCACCTGTTAAAAATAGGCAGGGTGGGTTGACAAGACAACGTTAAAAATGCTTCAGGGAGCCAGGTTTCTTTCTTCTATCTTACTGCTCTGCCATCCTCAGCCTGTGACATCTAGCTGTGGTCCAGAATGACTACTCAAGCTCCACATGTCATGTTTGCATTGTAGGTGACCAGAAGGACAAAGGTATACCCTCCCCTTTAGAGATACTTCCTGAGGTCTTATCTGCTCACATATCTGGTAGAAAATCTGGTTTCCTGGCCTTAACTATCTGCAGGGGAAACTAGGAATGTCTGTTTTGGAGCAGCCAAGAATAGCTCAAATTTATATTTATTAAGGAGTCTCAGCAATGAGACTCCTGAGAGTTTGGTAAGTAATGACCCTGGAAGATGACTAGCAATCTCTACCACAGAGAGACTTTGAGAATTTGTTTCTGTGTCAGGGTTGGGTCTGGATCTTCTCTTTGAGTACTGCTTTCCTGTATATTTGAGGCTAAAGACCCTCATATGGGTACATGTTCATTGGTGCCACTTATCCATCAAGGAAATGCCACCTAGAGGGAAAGCTTAGAGGTTCAAGAGGAGGCAGTAGAATCTGAGCACCTGGCCACAAGGCTCAGCCTTGTCTTTGAGCTTTGATACAGTCTAGTGAGCTAGTTGGGCTGGGAGTTCTGGGTGGCATCAGGGGGTGTGGTTCAGATGGTGAAATTGTGTTTCTTAATTAGAATCAGGAAAGCAGTCAAGGGACTTGGCTTCTGCTTTGTAGACTGTGTTCTCTGGCAGGAATGAGAGTAGAATGAGGCAAGCTAGGAGCCTGGAGCCAGCATGTAAGGATACACTCACTCTCAAGTTCCTGACGTGGTCCCCTGAAAGTGTTTTTTCTTTCTTTTCTTTTTTTTACATTTTGTGCCCTACTTACCTGACTTTTTTTTTTTTTTTTTTTTTTTTTGGTACCAGGGATTGAACTCAGGGACACTCAACCACTGGGCCACATTCCCAACCCTTTTTTGTATTTTATTAGAGACAGGGTATCACCGAGTTGCTAAGTGCCTCACCATTGCTAAGGCTGGCTTTGAACTCGCGATCCTCCTGCCTCAGTCTCCCAAGTGCTGGGATTATAGGCGTGCGCCACCACACCCGGCTAGATACCTGACTCTTTTTTTTTTTTTTTTAATATTTATTTATTTACTTTAGTTGTACACGATGCAATGCATTTTATGTTTACGTGGTGCTGAGGATCGAACCCGGGCCGTGCACGAGCGAGGCGAGCAGTCTGCCGCTGAGCCACAACCCCAGCCCCCGATACCTGACTCTTGATCTTACCCTTGGCCCTGCTCTCTGGCCGTACTTTGTGGCATTTTAACTGTGTTCATTGAGAAAGAAGTATATGTGCATGGTGAATGTGTCAAAGTATAAAATGGTGTAGAAAAAGGCTCCCTCCCTCCCCAGATCTTTAGTCTCCTTCCCAGGAGGCAGTGTTACTGACCAGGTGTTTTTATATCCTTGCAGCTGGTCTTTTGGAACTGGCCCTGCAGGGACTTCCTTGGGGAGTGGCCTTCATTCATTAGTTTAGCACACAGTCATTGAATTTCCACCGTGTGCTCTATTTACTTGTGTGCAGAGAGGACCAGCCCTGCAGGAAATTTGCAATAGGACTGAAGGAAGGAGAAGGTGCAGTGCCTGGCAGTGTGGGCTGAGGATTGTTATCAGTCCCTTCCCCATTTTTGTGCTACACACAAGCTCAGTGAGCACTTCCAGGATATTGTCAGTCTCTTTTCCCCTGTAGATGTTCATCTTTTTTTCTTTTTGTTTCTTTCTCTGTGTCTCTATCTCATTGTCTTTGCCTTGTATCTCTCTCTCTGTCTCTCTCTCTCTGTCTCTCTCTCTGCTGTTTTGTGTATTTTTTCTTTTATTTTTTTGTACTAGGGGTTGAACCCAAGGGTGCTTTACCACTGAGCTATATCCCCAGCCCTTTTTATTTTTTATTTTGAGATAAGGTCATGCTTAGTTGCTTAGGGTCTTGCTACATTGCTGAGGCTGGCCTCAAACTTCCAGTTCTCCTGCCTCAGCTTCCCTAGTTGCTGGGATTACAGGTGTGTACCACTGTGCCCAGCTCTGTGTATTTCTTTGTCTTTCTCCAGTGCTCTCTCACTTCTGCTTCTTTTTGTAGTCCTGCTTCCTTCCTCTGCTTACTTGTGGTTTCTGGTCCTCTTTTACCAAGGTTTGTGTGTTTGACTTGTTGTGGTTCCCATCCAACTCATTTTAGAGTATCCTGCTACTATTAGATTTGGTCTCTTGGTATTCTAATTCCATGTTCCTGGGAGAGACAATTTAAAAAGCCAGCAAGGGTCCAATATCTGGCTTAGTTAGCTATGATGGGGAGGGGGAGCAGTTCTCAAGAAGGGACAGGGTAAGTACCTAAAAATATGCTTACTGTATTGTATCGCACAGGGGTCTGTGGATTACTGGTGGCTATTAACTATGTATTTTAGCTGATTAGACTTAGCCCACACATACAACTTTTATCATCAGGTGGGTCCCTGGGAAGACTTCCCAGCAGCATGCATTCCTTTGGGTTGCTTCTTCATGCCCCTTGATAGCTCCAGTCTCCTGTGCCTCAAGTCCCCACCTCATATGATTGACTAGTGAGTACCTAGTGTAATTTGCCAGTGTATTGAGTGAAGCTCTTAAAGCACCATAGAGGCTGTTTTGCCACCCATGTTTATTTCCACAGCTGGCCCTGGGTGCTCTTCTCCTTTTGACACCTTTCTGATAATTGCCTTATCCCAGTGAATTGGCTGGCAAGTGAAAGCCATTGCCACTTTGATTCCAACAAGGGTTCCTTAGTTCCCCTCTGCTTGGCAGTGAGCTTAAAAACATGTTTTGCTTTTGTTGCCCTCTGAAAATTTGTGATCTTGGGGAAGCACACAAATACCTAAAAGAAACCTATTTTAAGACAGATGTCCATAGGAACCTAGCATCAGACTCTAGCTATGAAGTGGGAATGCCATAGGGTTCAAGGGAGGGAGTACATAGGGAGGGGATAGCTGGTATATTTGGCGAAGATTTTTAGAGGGAATGGGGACTGAATTAGATCCAGTCCTTTTGTTTCTATTTTGAGACACAGTCTCACTAAGGTGCTGAGGCGAGCTTCAAAGTTGTAATCCTTCTGTCTCAGCCTCCCAAGTAGCTGGAATTACAGGCATGCACCATGTGCCTGGCTACCTTTATATCTTTGAATATCCACAGTATTGGGACATTGATAGGTGCTGTCAGCTGGGGCAGGTGCAGGTTATCTGCCTATTTGCCTGTTTTGGTTCTCATTCTTCCATTGTTCCCCCTAACTTAGGCAGAAGTGATGCTCTCTGTAAAGAGAGGGTGGGCCTCTGTGCCATCAGCTCAAGCCTGGCAGTGACTTTATGGTTTTCCTCCTAGGTCTGCTGACATTTGTGAACTGTGCCTATGTCAAGTGGGGCACACGAGTACAGGACACGTTCACTTACGCCAAGGTCCTAGCGCTCATTGCCATCATTGTCATGGGCCTTGTTAAACTGTGCCAGGGTAAGAGGGGCCTGAGGTGGGAAGAAGGGTGGATGTCCAAGACTTCCTCTGGTTCCCTGAGGAAGATATGGGGACTCTGCTAGCTTTACTGCTCAGCTCTTTCTGTGTACATGCTAGTGTTTCAATGAGTTCAAGAGATGACCTTGAATCTCTTCTTGGCCTTGTAGGCCAGGCTAGATATGTCAGGCCCTCCCTCAGGGCTGCTTTCATTTTGTGGAGGCTGGGACCATTGCAGGAGGCCAGTTGAGGGCCTAGGAGGTGTTGAAATTTGGGTCATAATTGGGTCACAAAAGTAACCAGGGAGCAGGGCTTGGTGGCGCACACCTGTAATTCCAGCACTTGGGAGGCTGAAGCAGGAGGATTGTGAGTTCAAAGCCAGCCTCAGCAATAGCAAGGCACTTAGCAACTCAGTGAGACCCTGTCTCTAATAAAATACAAAAAAGGGCTGGAAATGTGGCCCAGTGGTCAAGTGCCCCTGAGTTCAATCCCTGGTACCAAAAAAAAAAAAAAAAAAAAAAAGTAACCAGGGAGAGGATAGAATGGGCTCCTGGGTTTGGGTCTGTGATTGCCAGGCAGTAGATAAGAAAACTTGGCCTTCCTGGAGGGGAGTGTCAGGGTGTGTGTGGGTGTGGAAATGAGTGGTTATTTTGTAGCCTTTACTTTTCATCTGAACTTGCATTTAGCATTCTGTCCCAAAGTCTGCTCTTAAGAAAACATTAGAATATTGGGAAATTGGCACTGTCTTTCCTTGTGTAGGCTTTTAAAAGTTTTTCATTCCTGGATCAGAGCAGATTGGTAGTGAGAGTAACAGGCCTCCCAAGATCTCCTGAGCTCTCAGAGAAGTCCTGAGAGGTCTTTAGCCAATGATTTCTCCCTCACTTAACAACCTCATTTTCTAGAACATCCATCCCTAAATGTGGCTATTTACACACCCTGAGGAGCTGAGACCCTCATATCAGACCTATTGAATCATACTTTGGTTGGTTGTTTTTTTTTTTTGTTTTGGTACTGGAGTTTGAAACAAGGGGAGGGGTGCTGAACTACAGCCCCAGTTCTTTTTAGTTTTTATTTTGAGAGAGGGTCTCACTATGTTGCTGAGGCTGACCTCGCCTGCAATCCTCTTGCCTCAGCCTCACAAGTTGCTGGAATTACAGGCATATGCCACTGCACCTGGCTTAAGCTTTGGCTGGTTTTAAGTCTAAAAAGCTGTGCTTGGGTGAGTCAGTTCAGGACCTTTGTGCACTCATGCTAACAGCAGCCAGCCATATGGGTGTCCGTGGAGTCTCAAGAACATCTTGGTGTCAATGGTTGTTGAATAATTCTCCTCCCAAGATCTGTGCTTCAGGGAATCACTGTATGCAATGACTGACACCCCTGGAGGATGGAAGTCTATTTTCCCTGCTCTTGTAGCACACCCAGCCCTTTCTTCTATATTGAAAGCTGTGTCTTGGCTTTCTGCAGCAGGTTATATGTAACAAGCTTCCTTAGAAGTCTAGTTTTGTTAAAAACCTCAGTGTGTCCAGAAGGTCTCTGATCTAGGTAGCTGGGTGCTGCCCCCTGGGTTTTCAGATTTGCAGTCTCCAGACGTCTCTAAGGAGAATGATAGGTGCCTGGGTTGGCTCCCTGAAGAGTGGGGGTGGCCCAATGAGAGACAAGAAAATCTCATTTCCTGTATAGCCTGTGATTTCCTGCCCTGTGCAACCACACCCACTGCAAGTGGAGTGGCAGATCCTTTCCGCAAGACTGATAAACCCACATGACCAAATTGTGCAGTGATATGGGCCAAGATCCTCACAGGAAGGTCTAATGGTTAATGGAAAATGGCTTCTTTATGTGAAATGGCTGGTGGTGTTATAAAAAATAGAAGAAAGAGTTGTGGCCTGCTGTGAGTCATTTGTGGGAAATGGAAATTCCTTAGGGTTTTGGAAAAAATATTGACACATCAGAGGCAATGCCTTTGTTTTTCTGAGATTGTCTAGTTTTACGGAAGGAATATGAGCTCTTCTGAGGATGTGGGTTGGGTGGTAAAGTACAGGGAGCTGGTGGTTGTTGTTCTTTTGGTGCTAAATGATATTTTTTTTTCTTTCCCTTGTCCTATATTTCCTTGTCTTTTCTTGTCCCTCCTTTTCTTCCTCCCCTTTCCTGCTTTTTTTCACTTTCCTTTCCTCTTTCTTATTATCCTCCCCATTTTTCCTCTTCTCCATACACCTTCCATCTCCCTTTCCCCATTCTCCTTCAACCTCTTTCTTCTGTCTGAATCCCCACCTGCCTTTGTCCCCACAGGACACTCTGAGCACTTTCAGGATGCCTTTAAGGGTTCCTCCTGGGACATGGGAAACCTCTCTCTTGCCCTCTACTCTGCCCTCTTCTCTTACTCAGGTTGGGACACCCTTAATTTTGTAACAGAAGAAATCAAAAACCCAGAAAGGTAAAGGCAAGATCACACTCTCACTCCCCAACTTGGCTGGAACTCCTGCTGATAATGGGCGCATTGCCCTCTTCCCACAGTCTTCCTTCTGCCTCTCATCCCCTCTTCTCCCTATTCTCCTTCTCCAGTTAGGAGGGGTTGGAGGTTAGGATGGGAGTGAGTGATGGTGGGAAAGCCCTTGGCTCTCACCCTCATGTTTGCACTGAAGGGTCCCCAGGGACCTTCCTAGAGGAGAGGTCTTCAGTGGGCAGCAGCAGACCCAGCTGGGGCTGAGGTGTCAGGACCTTGCACTCTCCTGCTGAGACTGCAGCCTGTGAAACTGTGAGCTGCTTCTGGCCAGCTAGTCCCCCAGCCTGGCTTCTAGTCCCCATAGGACATCGCTCCTTGGATTTGTCTTGAGATGACAGATACAGAAGGATTATGAACCCTGTGGGGCTCATTGGCTCTTCTGTGGCAAGGATTTTTTCTCTCTCTCTTCTTCAGTAGAAAGAGCCCAGGGGTACCAGATGCATACCCACCCTAGGCCACATGGGGAAAGACTGCCTCAAAGACTTAGAGGACAGTGAACTATTAAATGTTAGGAAAATTCCCCTAGAGACATGATAGACCTTAATCCCTAGGAGAGGTGGGTTCTAGATAGGGTTCTAGGTTCTATCTTACTTGTCCTGACAGAAATTTGCCCTTGGCCATTGGGATTTCTATGCCAATTGTGACGTTTATCTACATCCTGACCAACGTGGCCTATTACACAGTGCTGAGCATTTCGGATGTCCTTAACAGTGATGCAGTGGCTGTGGTGAGTCTCTTGGAAACCTAATTTTCTTCTCATCTCATGATTCTCAGCCCCACTAATCTCTCCTCTGCAGCTACTCCAGCTCTGAAGGATGAGGGAATGGGTCTAGGCCAGAGGGTGGACTATTTACCGTGACTGCTTTTGTGCTGAGATTGTCAGTGCACAGGATTTGAAACCCTGTCCTGTGTTGAGTACCCCTTCTGTGCTCTGCCACCAGACATTTGCTGACCAGACATTTGGCATCTTCAGCTGGACCATCCCCATTGCTGTTGCCCTGTCCTGCTTTGGGGGCCTCAACGCATCTATCTTTGCTTCATCAAGGTATGTATCTCAGCTTTACCAATAATACTCTACATCATTTAACTTTCTGGAGCTGTACATGTAAGAGCTTCTCTTTTTTCTGTCCCTCTCATGGGCAGAAACTGTGTGTGTGTGTGTGTGTGTGTGCGCGCGCGTGCACACGCGCACACACACACTTTTGTTTTTGTGCAAACATTTGTATACTGGTACCTCATGTTTCTGTCTGATATTAGGATGGATTAGTAAGGGTGTAGGGGAGGGAGGAAATAGCTTGTAGTAGTGACCCTGGCAGGTATCAAGTTTTAGGCTCTTTGTGGGTTATACTGCAGTCCCAGGATTCATACCTTCAATAAATAAATAACTGAGTATTTGGTATGTACCAGGTACTAGTGCTGTGAACAGGATGACTCTGCCCCTCACTTCATGGAGAACACTGAGGCTGTTAAGTAGGCTCCTGCTCTCCTCTCAGTGCACAGAACTATCTTCCTATTGTTGCAGAAAAAGAATTAGGTCTCTTTCCATTGGCTGGTCTCAGGGGTTAGCACTTCCCCTTTTCTTAAGCATTTGCCTCCTCACTTGTCCCTTCTTTTTGGTGGATGTTCATTTGGAGCCAGCCTCCATGACCTTCTCTCATCTCTACTTAGAGAAGTCACAGCTTTTCCCATCTCTCCTTTTCCCCTTACCTGATACACTGTGTGTGTGTGGGTATGCACTTGGGATTGAACTAGATCCTTGCATATGTTAAACACACACTCTACTGTTGAACTACACCCTTATCCCTGGTATGTACTTGAGAATAGTAGTCAACATTTCAACCTTCATTCATTTTCCACTTATAGTTTGGCTTCTGTTACTTGACAAATATTTTTAAAGAATTTATTTTTTAGTTGTAGATGGACACAATACCTTCATTTTGTTTATATTTTTATGTGGTACTGATGATCAAACCCAGTGCCTCACACATGCTAGGCGAGCACTCTACCACTGAGCCACACACAACCCTAGCCCCTTAACAAATATTCTTTTTTTTTTTTTTTTTTTTTTTTTTTTTGTGGTACCGGGGATTGAACTCAGGGGCACTCGACCACTGGGTCATATCCCCAGCCCTTTTTGGTATTTTATTTGGAGACAGGGTCTCACTGAGTTGCTAAGTGCCTCACCATTGCTGAGGCTGGCTTTGAACTCGCGATCCTCCTGCCTCAGCCTCCCAAAGTGAACAAATATTCTTATTAAGGATTCCTTCCTTTTAGCCTGTCTTCAGTCCTCATCCTACTGGACCTCTGAAGCAAGTGATACTTACCACTTTCTCTTTCTGAAACTACTTGCATGGCTTCTGTGACATCTGGTATCTGAGAGGAAGGCTTCTTTTCTGATTTCTCCTCTAGTTACCCTATAAATGGTTTTGTCTCCAGGACCAGGAGTGTAGCATTTAATATATATTTGCCACATGGACACATAGAAGGATGAATCAGTAAAAGCTTTGTCCCATTCATTCTTCTTACTAGTTTTCACACACGAATCTATGTACTTGTGGCATCTCTGGGGCAACCAGAGTAATAGAGCAATCAAGGCCTTAGAAAAGAATATAGTGTGCCTGCGTGGTGGCACATGCCTGTAATCCCAGCATCTTGGAAGGCTGAGGCAGGAGGATTGTGAGTTCGAAGCCCCCCTCAGCAATGGTGAGGTGCTAAGCAACTCAGTGAGACCCTATCTCTAAATAAAATACAAAATAGGGCTGGGGATGTGGCTCAGTGGCTGAGCACCCTTGAGTTCAATCCCCAGCACCACCACCACCCCCTGCAAAAAAAATACAGTGTCATCCTCCTGCCTCACCTTAGCCTGGTGTGGCTCTTCACAGGGTGCCCCACCCAACATAGTATTCCCCATAGCCTCATCCTTACTGATGCTCCAAGACATCTCACTTGGCTCTGCTAGTTGTCCCAGATAGTGGGCGCTTTCTCATCTCTCTCAGCTATCTTGTGGTATTGGCAGTTAGGGGGTGGAGGACACTTGGAGAGTGATGTCAAAGTAATGTACAATTGTTGCTGCCTGTGTTATCTTTTTTGCTTTTTCTTTGCTTAGCTATCTGAGGCTTCATACACCTTAGCCTCCTCTCCTCTTCCAGCATGCCCTCTGTTATAGTTCTCCTCTATCTAGTACAAATTATTAGACTCATGAGCTAATTCCAATATCTTGGCCTATGATGCCTTTCCAGGTGATGTCATTGATCCGGGGGCTCTGCGAGGATGGCCCACAAGGATCTCAGACTTACGGTGTACTCCACATGTGATTTCTCTCCAGTTGTGCTGTTGTGCCCCATGTTTTTTCTTACTTGGTTACTTGATATCTTGATTTTTCCCTTGGTGCCACCCTGTTCCCCCAGCTCAAACTTGCACATACACGTACACACACATACAATCCTAGTACAATGATTAAAGTTATGATATCTGTCTTGTTCATTCAACCTGGGTACCCACACTTAGGGCTCTGATCTTATGGAACAATTGTGATGGATGACCTTCTTGTCTGGCCTTTTTTTCATACCCTAGCCTCTTGCTGCTTTAGTGCGGCCAACATGATGCCACCAGGGGTCAACAGGCCTTTATTTCAAAGTCCCAGCTGGCTCACAGTGTTTATTCAGACTCCATAGCTTGAACTTGTATACAGGTAATTCCAGGCACTCCCTCCTCGTACACTTCATCCTGGGTCTTTGAATATTGTAGCATCAGCATTCAAAGAAGCAATGCTCTTTCATGCCTCCAAGCTCTTTTACCTTCATACATGCTGGTTCCCCACCTACCCACTCATGGCAAACTAGTTCTTCTTCTAACCCAGATGTGGTCATCTTTGCAAAGCTTTTTTGCTCCCTCAGCCAATTCTCAAGCCTAGTGAATGAATGCTATGTACTCGGATGCTGCTGGCTACCCTGGATACTATTTCATTTTCATGCTTCTCTGTTTTTTAGTTGGTAAAGCTCTTTAGGTATAGAGAGGAGGCCTGGATTCTCTCTTTGCTGTCTCTACTCACCTTGGTCTATCATATATCAGGTGCTTGGGGAAGATATATGCTGGGCACAAACAGAAATCTGGCTGCTTTTCTTTAAAAGCCATTGGGTTGGCTATGATGGCAGATTGGGGGTATCCCTGGGGAATGGATTATTCTGCTGGTAAGCAATGGCAGGATGTGGCATCTGTGGGATGTTGGCGAGGTATCTGGTTGAGAGAAGTGTGTGTGTGTCTATGGGGGATGGCAAATTCCATTGCTGACAGCCTGGGGTGGTCAGTGGATAATTGTTGGGGGGGGGTGTTCTAGGGTATTCGTGAGGGGCTTATGGCTGAGGGTGGAAGCATCTGTGGGTAATATGATTAATGAGTTGGGCATGCATAGAACCTGAGAGACTGTCCCCTGCCTTTTTGGGGGGCTCTGAGCCTCATTTGTCTGAGTGAGGAGTGTGGCTGACTAAAAGAAACATGTTTACACATTTCTTATCTCTCCAGGTTGTTCTTCGTGGGCTCACGTGAGGGCCACCTCCCAGACCTTCTGTCTATGATTCACATTGAGCGTTTTACACCCATCCCTGCTTTGTTATTCAATGTAAGCTCTTTTGGGGGCAGTGTGGGCTTGGGCATGTCTGTGCAGGGCTCCTAATTCTTACTAAGGTGTTTTTTATATATGGAAGAGTGGTGTTTTTTTCCCCCCTTGAGACCAAAATACCCAACAAGAACTAGAGGAGGAAAATTTTATTTGGGGCTCACAGTTTCAGAGATCTCAGTCCACAGATGGTCAATTCCATTAATCTGGGCCTAAGGTAAGGCAGCCCATCATGGGGGAAGAGTCCAACAGAAGAAAGCTGCTCCTCTTCCTCCGCAAGGAAGCTCAGAGAAAGAGAGGGAAGAGACTGTAGGGAAAATGCATCCTTCCAGAACACCTAGCCATAACCACCTCCTCCAGCCACACCCCACCCCACCTGCCTACAGTTACCACCCAGCCCATTTATACCATGATGGACTGATTAGGTTACAGCTCGTACAATTCAGTCACTTTACCTCTAAACATTCCTGCATTAACACAGGAACTTTGGGGGGAGCACCTCATATCCAAACCATAACAAACAGGGACCCAGAGAAAGGCTTACTCTGAAATTTGAAAAGCAGTTTATTATATGTTTTGCATTGTGGGGATGAAACCCAAATCCTCTTGCATGCTAGCACTCTGCTATACTACTGAGCTACACCCCCCTAATACAAGGTCCTCCCTTATCTCTTTACAATGGGCTTTTTTAAAATTTTAAACCTTGTGTTGATGATTTGGGGTAATTTTAGGTAAGGGGAATTCTTCATACTTGAGTTTAAGCAAATCCAACCTGTCTTAGGACTCTAGTCCTTGACCCTTGTCCTCCAGAATTATTCTTTTTTTTTTTTTTAATTTTTAAAAATAAATTCATTTATTTATTTTAATTAGGTATATATAATAGCAGAATGCATTTTGATTCATTGTACACAATTGTAGCACAACTTTTCATTTCTCTGATTATACATGATGTAGTCTCACACCCTATGTGCAGTCATACATATACTTAGGGTAATAATGTCCATCACATTCCACCATCTTTCCTGCCCCCAGACCCCCTTCCCTCTCTTCCCTCCCCTTTGCCCAATCAAAATTACTCCGTTTTTTTCCCATGCCCCACCCCCCGCATTATGGATCAGCATCCACTTATCCACTTATCAGAGAGAACATTTGGCCTTTGGTTTTTTGGGATCGGCTTACTTCTCTTAGCATGATATTCTCAACTCCATCTATTTACTTGCAAATGCCATAATTTTATTCTCTTTTAATGCTAAGTAATATTCCATTGTGTATATATACCCCAGTTTCTTTATCCATTCATCTACTGAAGGGCATCTAGGTTGGTTCCACAGTTTAGCTATTGTGAATTGAGCTGCTATAAACATTGATGTGGCTGCGTCACTATAGTATGCTGATTTTAAGTCCTTTGGGTATAGTCGGAGTAGTGGGATAGCTGGGTTAAATGGTGGTTCCATTCCAAGTTTTCTAAGGAATCTCCATACTGCTTTACAGAGTGGTTGCACCAATTTGCAGTTCCACCAGCAATATATGAGTGTGCCTTTTCCCCAACATCCTCACCAACACTTATTTTTGTTGTGATTTTTGATAACTGTCATCTGACTGGCATGAGATGAAATCTTAGTTTTTTTTTTCTAATTATTTATTTATTCTGTTATACCTACTTGAAGAGTACAATTCATTTCATATTATATATAAAGAGCAGTTTTTCAAGTCACTGGTTTTACAGTAATTATTTTCACACCATTTGTGTTTTTATATATGTACCTAGCGGATTGATGTCTAACTCATTCTGCCATTATTCCTATCCCCTTGCCCCCTCCTTTCCCCTCCCTCCCCTTTGTTCTATTTAACATTCTCTCATTCCTCTCATCCCTCCTCCCTTGCCATTATAATTCAGTATCATCATATCAAAGGAATCATTCCACCTTTGGTTTTATGGGATTGACTAACTTCACTTAGCATTATTTTCTCCAGCTCCATCCATTTACCTGTGAATGCCATGATTTTATTCTCTTTTAGTGCTGAGTAGTGTTCCATTGTGTATATATACCAAAGTTTCCCTATCCATTCATCTATTGATAGACATTGGGGTTGCTTCCACAGTCTAGCTATTGTGAATTGTGCAGCTATAAACGTTGATGTGGCTGTGTCCCTGTAGTAAGCTGTTTTTAAGTCTTTGGGGTATGAACCCAGGAGTGGGATAGCTGGGTCAAATGGTGGTTCCATTCCAGTTTTTCTAGGAATCTCCATACCGCTTTCCAGATTGGCTGCACCAATTTGCAGCCCCACCAGCAATGTATGATGTGCATTTTTCCCTACATCCTTGCCAACACTATTGTTGTTTGTATTCTTTTTTTTTTTAATATTTATTTATTGGTTTTAGTTGTACACAATGCCTTTATTTTTACGTGGTGCTGAGGATCGAACCCGGCTCACGCACATGCTAGACGAGCGCTAAACCGCTGAGCCACATCCCCAGCCTCTGTTGTTTGTATTCTTAATAGCTGCCATTCTGACTGGAGTGAGATGAAATCTTAGAGTAGTTTTGATTTGCATTTCTCTAATTGCTAGAGATGTTGAACATTCTTTCATATATTTGTTGATTGTATATCATCTTCTGAGAAGTGTCTGATTTATTTGCTTTAGTTGTACACAATGCATTTATTTTTACATGGTGCTGAGGATCAAATGTCGATTGTATATCTCCTCCTGAGAAGTGTCTGTTCAGCTCCTTAGCCCATTTATTGATTGGGTTGTTTTTTTTGGTGTTAAGTTTTTTGAGTTCTTTATCTATCCAGGGAATTAGTGCTCTACCTGATGTGCATGTGGCAAAAATTTGCTCCCAAAATGTAGGCTTTCTCTTCATCTCATTGATTGTTTCTTTTACTAAGAAGCTTTTTAGTTTGAATCCATCCCATTTATTGATTCTTTTTTTTTTTTTCCTGGTACTGGGGATTGAACTCAGACCACTGGGCCACATCTCCAGCCCTTTTTTATATTTTATTAGAAACAGGGTCTCACTGAGTTGCTAAGTGCCTCGCCATTGCTGAGGCTGGCTTTGAACTTGCAATCCTCCTGCCTCGGCCTCCCAAGTGCTGGGATTACAGGTATGCGCCACCACGCTCGGCTCCATTTATTGATTCTTGATTTTATTTCTTGTGCTTTAGGAGTCTTGTTAAGGAAGTCAGGGCCTAATCTGACGTGATGAAGATTTGGGCCTACTTATTCCTCTATTAGGCGCAGGGTCTTTGGTCTAATTCTTAGGTCCTTGATTCACTTTGAGTTGGGTTTTGTGCATGGTGAGAAATAGGGGTTTAGTTCCATTTTGCTGCATATGGATTTCCAGTTCTCCCAGCACCATTTGTTGATGAGGCTATCTTTTCTCTGATGTATGTTTTCAGGTCCTTTGATTAACTGTATTTATGTGGGTTTGTCCTCCATGATTCTTTTGTTCCAGAGGGCAAGTTCTGTCATACCCTCTCTCTCTCTCTCTCTCTCTCTCTCTCCCTCTCTCTCTCTCTCTCTCTTTCGGAAGTATAGATCCATTTTGCTAATATGCTTTTTTCCCCCCCTTGATACTGGGGATTGAACCCAGGAGCATTCTATCTCTAAGCAATATCCCCAGCCCTTTTTTTTTTTTAAACTTTATTTTTGAGACAGGGTCTTGTTAAATTGCCCAGGTGGAACTGGGTGTACTGGTGCATGCCTGAAATCCAGCTACTCAGAAGGCTGAGGCAGGAGGATCATAAATTTGAGATCAGCTTCAGCAATTTAGTGAGACCCTGTCTCAAAATAAAAATTTTTAAAAAGTCCCTGGGTTCAATCCCCAGTACTGTAAAAATAGATAGCATAGGTGGGCTTCAAATTTGTGATACTTATGCCTCAGTCTCCCTAGTAGCTGGGATTTACAAGCCTGTGCCACCATACCTGGTGCTAATCTGCATTTCTAAAGCCAAAGGATCCAAGTTTAAGCATCTTCCTAGGGTACAGTGTGATTTCATGTTGAGGTTGGTGCATTGAGAATATCCCTTTCTGCCTCAGAAGAGAGGAACTTGCCTTGTTATTAAAGTGCTTGCAACAAGAAAGGAGGCACTCCCTGATTGTAGGACGGGCCTAACAGAAGAAGGTGAGGAGCTGCCTTGAAGATTAATGTGAAGAACAGGTGTATCTAATGCCAAGAGGTCACTGAAAACCAGAGGTAATCTGGTGAAGCTACATCAGATCTGATGATTGCTGGATGGTGGAATCTCCTGGGGTGGGCTTGTGGTGATGATGTTCCCTTCCTCTCCCTTGCCACTTTCCCCAGTGTACCATGGCACTCATCTACCTCACCGTGGAGGATGTTTTCCTGCTCATCAACTACTTCAGCTTCAGCTACTGGTTCTTTGTGGGCCTGTCTGTTGTCGGACAGCTCTACCTTCGCTGGAAGGAGCCCGAGCGGCCCCGGCCACTCAAGGTCAGCAACTCTGTGCAGACTAGGAAGTGGGGGCCTTCTCCCCAGTGTGCCTTCTTGCCCATGCCCTATTCCCTTATCCCATCTTATTTAATATCTCATCCCCCTCCATTTCAGCTGAGCCTATTTTTTCCCATCGTGTTCTGCATGTGCTCCGTGTTTCTGGTGATTGTGCCTCTCTTCAGTGACACCATCAATTCTCTCATTGGCATCGGGATTGCCCTCTCCGGGATCCCTGTCTACTTCATGGGTGTTTACCTTCCAGAATCCCGGAGGCCACTCTTTATCGGAATGTCCTGGGTGAGTTTCTCTCTGTCTCATCACTTATTTGCTGTGTGCACATGTGCACAGGTCCCCACAGGGGTCAACAACTCCCGTCGCCACTGTTGGTGATTTGGTGGAGGATGAGATTCTTTTGATCTTGTCATGATCTCTTTAGTTCTGATTTTAGAGTCCTATTTGGGGGTTAAAGCATTATCTCTTGACAATACAAGGAAAACAAGGGGTCATGTCTCAGACTGGCTGGGTATGGAATGAGGACAGGGAGGCTGGCTGGTGGGGAGGGGTGAAGCCTGGCACAGGGTACCCAAGGAACAGATAGGAAAGAGCTACAGATGTGCGTTTAGACTTCAGTTATTCAGGTTGGGGCTGCAGCTAAATGTGTTTGCTAAAACCTGTGCTTCTTTGTTTTCATTTAGCTATCATCACCAGAGTCACTCAGCAACTTTGTTTTTGCGTCATGACTGAGCTAGATGTAGCTGAAGAAAAAACAGTTGAGAGGAAAACTGACTAGAGGCCAGAAGTGACATTCCCTGAGGCCTGGAAAGCTGGCCACCTATGGCCATAGCCACCAAAGTCCAGATGACAAGACTATGTGGGTTTAACCCTCCTGAATTAAAGGAGTCTATTGAGCCACACTCTGTAAGGGGACTCAGGGCCAATGCTCACTCATTGGTAAGCTATGGGAAGAGACTCAGGGTTGGGGATACCTGAAGGTGGGGACCTCAGGGTGGAGGGGAGTTTGGGGAGCAGGGGAATGGTTGTTTAATTTTGCTCCTGGTAGGAAGGTGCACCCCTGACATACTGAGTAAGTTGCTGTGGAGGAGAGGAAGTGCTAGATTGATGGTTATGATTGTGGTTCACAGCTATTTGAAGTTTGAACCAAAAGTCTCTACAGTGAGGATACTTTATGGGAAGCTTTCCTCTAACCAGGTCAACCTCCTGATGTTAGAGGCTCAAAATGCTACCATTTCTTCCTCTGGCTCAGAATTCTTTCCTGGGAAAAGGGTTATATTCCTTGTTTGTTTTTTTGGGAGGCACAAACAGCAAAGCTTTACTTAACCAATGTGGGAACAGTGTCTCCTCCTTCCTGAATTCCACAAGAGAAATGCCGCTCTGTGTACTGGAACTTCACACTCTCAACAATAAGCCTGGCAAGAGGAAGGCTGTTCAGGGTCTCAACAGTGCCCACTGAAGTTCCCTACTGTCAAGGCTGACTTCTCATTTGTGTGTCCATGTGCTTGGGGAGCCACAGGATTTTGCTGTATACAGATTAGCTTTCTCTTTGAGGAGGCCCTGTCTGTCTGACTGGATTTCCCTGGAACACATTTGCACTCATGGTCAAAATCCTTAAGAAAGGAGGCAAGCTTCTGGCTCTGTAATGAGTTGATTTTGACCACTTTCCTACCTGTACCTTCCTAGCTGGAACCATGATGCTGTGGCGGAGACTGCAGTCCCAAAACAAGGGCCAGGGAAGACCTCCCTATTCCAGCTAAGAGGGAGCAATTCTGTGGCTAACTGGACACTGCCACTGCTACCACCAAATTCAAATTCCAGTATTCCATTATTTATTGATATTTAACCTGGAATACCAATTCTAGCAAAAGAATGTTCATTGGTGTATAGGAAATAATAGTCTGTGTTTAAAAATTCAAATTACCCTAAACTGAGTCTCTGCCCTGAGAGATGTCTCAATGTGGTGGTAAATTAGAGTCTGACAATAGATTTTATGTTCACTTTCACACAATTTTCAGTTGAGTCTTACCTGCAAAAGTGAACTTAAAGGATTTTTAAAATCACGGACATATACTTTAATATGTAGACAGGTCTTGTGTTACTAGCAACTGGCTCAGGTCCAACAAGTAGAGATGAACAAAGTCATGAGTCAGAAGTCTGGTAATACTGATATTTTTGAAGGATAATATTTTATTGAAACCTTAGGTCATTGTTCTAGTTGACACAGTTAATCTCTGGGTTTCTGGTATAAAGTTTAAGAGGGCTGAAATGTTCTGGAATTCAGGAGGGTCACCTGAATTCTAGCCACTATCAGTAATTTGGGGGAACATCTTATGGACCCAAGTCATCAAATAACTTGTTCCTCTCTGAAAGGGCCAGTGTGAGGGACTGCTGTGCAGACCCAAACAAGCCCACCCTGGTGCTGAAAGTAGTCATTTTCTTTCTCTGAAAACCTCACACCAGGCTACATCCTGGCTCTGTTATTGGCACCAGGCTTTGTTTACACTCCAAGCTGCCTCGGTGTGGGTCACAGGGATAGTGCACTCCTTTCTTGCCCACCTTCCCTTGCCCCTGAGGCCTTGCAGGGCTGCAGTCTTGTGGGACTTCTACTTTTTTCCCTGTGGAGATCAGAAGACTCTGGGGAAAAAGCTGCTTCAACCTCAATCTGGCACCTCGGCTAACTTTCAAGAGTGGAAAGCAACTAACTTTGGTGCTTAAGCTGGGCCACCAGGTCAGTTCAGAGAAGCAGGTTTGGACTGATTGGATCTTCCTTCATGGCTGCATTGTTCTGGGATACCCCCAGACACTGTCATCTTGGGCCCAGAAGAACTGGTTGGTTTGGCACATCCCATGGACATCTTGTCCTTAGATTTCGGAATTGGTCAACAGCGAAGACAAGAACTGTGAGGCAATCTCCCCTTCTGATCATTCTTCACCAAACTGACCCCAGTTGCAGACAAGGTAATTACCTTGGACATATATTTGCTCAATAAAATTTTAGAGGAGCATGATCAGTTGCCTTTGGTTCAGGGCATGCATCTGTGAGAATATGGGGGAACATTCCTACTGTCATGGGTTGGGGATTTGTATACCAAATTCCTGTCTGATGACAAGGAGTCTTGTGCAAAGGCTGACTTGCCTAAACTATATAAACATGATTTCTGTCTGAGCTGAGCTGGCACCATCCCAGGGCTCCTCTGGAGCTAATCCTTTAAGCTGTGTGCTTATCTGAGGATCCCTGACTCTGGCTTTAGTGTTTTCCACCCAATGATCAGTTACTCCCAGGAATGTGCTGCCCCCTGTGGCTTCCCAGAAGAAGGGGCACCACACTTCAGGTGCTGAGTGCTTGCTTAATGAGCCAAGTCATCCTCTTCTCATTACTGAAGGGTGACAACATTCTTCTCTGTGTTGGATACAGACTTCTCCTGGAACCCCTTTGTGGGAGGGAAGCCAGACTCCCTTCAGACTCAAGCTTCATAGTAGAATTAATTCCCGCCAGGTCTTCATTTAGGTCTTATTAAATCCTTCTCCTGGTGTGCTAATCCCTTTTGCAGTGGTACAGTTTGTACCCCTTTTGCAGTAGGTAGTTTGTGAAGCTGTCAGCCCTTTAATGTTGACAAAACTTAATGAACATATAAACAGAAGTGAATACATTAAAATGGCAAATGGTTTTTAATCCTTCATTTCTATGCCTATAGAAGGAGACTAAGATGACTAGTATTAAGCCTGCTTTTTGGTTTAATTAGCTGCAATAATAGGGCCTGAGTACAGAGCCTAATCACTTTAGCAGATTTAATAACTCCATATAGATAGGAAAAAATGTAGGTAAAGGCTTACAAAATGGTCATAAAGTAAAAGAATGGGTAGAGGTAGGAATGGACAAGTAGAGAAACCTATAAAATCTTGAAAGAGATGGGAAGAAAGCCTCTCCCTGTATATTTCATTTTCCTATGTGATATTGAGTGGGAAACAGGGCAAGATGGCTACCTCAAATGGAAGGTTCTATGTGTTTCCTCAGACCTGTGCTGTCTAGTAGCTAATGTAGCTATTAAAAAAAGGTAAAAAATTCATGGCCAGGTATGGCAGTGCAGACCTGTAATCTCAGCTACTCAGGAAATAGGCAAGGAGTCCAAATCTGAGGCCAGCTCTTAGAGAGACCCTTTATTAAAATTTTAAAAATTTTAAAAGGGCTGAGATGTAGCTTAGTGGTATAGCACATACCTGGCGTATGTAAGGCCCTGGGCTCGATCCACAGTACCACCAAAAAGAAAGAAAGAAAAAAAATCAGTTTCTCAGTTGCACTAATCAGACTGCAAGTGCTCAATAGCCACATGTGGCTAGTGGCTATTAGTGGACAGTACAGATATAGAACATTTATCACTGCACAAAGTTCTGTTTGACTAGGATCAATGCCAAATAGTTAAGGCAGCTGGGGTTTTTAAGAGTAGGAATAGAGATTGCTTACAAGAGATTTAAGTTTTGGTACCAAAATTTGTTCTGTTCATATATAGTTTGCTTTCCCTATCCGTAAGTTTTGCATCTATGGATTCAACCTACTATAGATAGAAAATTATTTTGGGGGAAAAAACAACTGTATCTGTACTAAACAGTTTTTGTCATTATTCCCCAAATACAGTATAACAGCTTTGTACACTGCATTTGGGTTTGTTTTGGTACTGGGGTTTGAACCCAGGGGTACTCAACCACTGAGCCACTTAGGGCCTTGCTAAGTTGCTGAGGCTGGCTTTGAACTTGTGATCCTCCTGCCTCAGCCTTCCGAGCTGTTGGGATTATCAGGGTGTGCCACAGCGCCTGCCTGAATTATATTATTATTTTTTGGTACCAGGGATTGAACTCAGTGGCACTCGACCACTGGGCCACATCTCCAGCCCTTTTTTGTATTTTTATTAAAGACAGGATCTCACTGAGTTGCTAAATGCCTCGCTGTTGCTGAGGCTGGCTTTGAACTCGTGATCCTCCTGCCTCAGCCTCCCAAGTGCTGGGAATACAGGCGTGCACCACCGCACCTGGCTCCTGAATTAGATTTTATAAATAATCTGGAGATGATAAAGTATTTGAAAGATGAGTGTAGGTTATCTGCAAATACTGTCATTTTATACAATGGAATTGAGCATCTGTGGATTTTGGTATCCACAGGAGGTTTTCGAATCAATCACCCATAGATACTGAGGGACAATTATTGTTTTGATAAGTGCTGTGAATAGTAAACACTTCTGAATAGAAAGCCAAGTTCAGGTTGTGCTTACTTCTTCCTCCCTTGCCTTGAGACCTTCATGTCTAAGGTTAATTCTGTAACTTCTACCTCATCAACCCCCCATTTTTTGTGTGTGGCAGAAAGTCAATGGAAAAACACCTAAAATATTCAGATTTAAAAGGTTTTGAAGAGTTGGGTATGTTGGTGCTTATATGTAATCCCAGCTACTTACAAGGCTGAGGTAGGAGGATGATAAGTTTGAGGCTAGTAATTTAGTGAGACCCTGTCTCAAAAAAATAAAAAAGGGCTGGGGATGTTGCTTAGTGATAGAGTATTCCTGGGTTCAATTCTCAGAACTATAAAAAAAGGAGGGGAAAAGTTTTTGAAAAATTGTTCTCTTCCATATTAAAAGTTAGTCTTTATTAAACATTCATATCCATACACATTGTGCCCTGGCACCATTGCCAAAGGATGACAGCAATCTTTACAACCATTATTGAAGTCCAAAGCAGGGAGGACAGAGAGCTGTTAACTAAAACCTCCCACAGCTCAGATTCCATATTTTGCCCTAATAGTTGTCACAATCAGGTTGTGCCTACTGTAGCCCTTCTAGATCCCCTCTATCAAAGAGAGCAGGCTTTTACTGCAGGTAGGCAGCCTGGGGGTAGGGGAAAGCAGAATATTACTGCTAATGAAACAGGTGTCTCTCCTTCCCTTGTGGCTTCAGCATGGGAGAATTGGAATACCAGGAAAAAATGCCTGGGCTAGGAAGTGAAAGGAACTTCCATTTTCTTGTTTTTTTTTTTTTTCCCCCGGATGGTAAGATCTCTTTTGATAGAGGTCAAGGAACCTACTGTGAGTGGAAAAGATGTACTCCCTTAAGTTTTCACTGTGCTGGGGGGTGGTACTGTTGGGTATGCTTTTTCCTTCAACATGTTCAGCTAGGAATCCTAAGAGCATGTTGTTAGGCCAGTTGACACCAGTCACAGAACCCTCAAAGGCCCGTGGTAGAACCTCCTGGATATCACAAGACCATCAATCTGAATCCAGGTCGTGGGGGTTGTCATAGCCAAACTCCTTCTGTACATCCAGAGGGTACTTGCTCCATACCTGTCGCCTGCTGCTGCCTCTTTCCTCCTCACTGAGGCTGTTGTATTCATCAGAGTCTGGATGGAGACACCAGGAATGGATTCTTACTCTGATATTATAGGGTACAGCAAGAACCCCTTCCCTTTTCAAAAAGGTCTGTTTTGTTGTTGTTTTTTGTTACCCATTATAAAACACTTGCTCAGTAAATAAAATCTAGAATGTAGAACATTTTTAAAGCAATCATATTCCCACCATTAAACCAAGTCCCTTAACACTAGGAGTATTTTGTCACTTTCCCCTTTGGTAAAATTCTTTCTTTATTATGAGACATCAAGGAATTATTTTTATTGGCTGTACTTAGAAAAATGTAGTCACCAAAGAAACTGAGTTGCCAGGATATCCTTCCTCCTTCTTCCCTGAGGTACTATGTCTGTGTTATACCTTTCTCAAAAGACTTGGAAATGTAGGGAATGGGGCTGTGGCTCAGTGGTAGAGTGCTTGCCTAGCACATGTGAGGCCCTGGGTTCAATCCGAAGCACCACATACAAAAATGAATAAAATAAAGTTTAAAAAAAAAAAAAAAAAAAGAATTGGAAATGTAGAAATTTCTTGAGAAATTAGATGACAGACTTGTGAAAATCCTGGGCCTATCCCTACTGGCAACACTCTTTCTTCATTACTTCCTAGATAGGAGCAGGGAGAGGGGCATTGGGCTAGATATTTTACTTAATCCCTACCACTGAACTTGTTACAGTATTGTCTCATTTTCTGGAGGAGAAATGAGGCTCACTGGAGTAACTTGCCTAAGAGTCATAAGAAGGCAATGACAGAACTAAGGATCTGAACCCAGGCCTGACTGACGTTATACTCCCAGCAATCCTCCTGGAAATACTGTCAATGGCAGAAAAGGAATCAGTTGAGATGTACCTTAGTTGAGATGTACCTGTCAATTGCCTTCACCTCAGACTTGGATCTTATCAGTCTCTCCCTATCCAGGCTTCCACCCACCTCTGGAATCATCATCTTCACTGCTCTCCTCCTCTGGGTACTCGTTGCGCCAATTATTCTCACTGTTCTCATCATCTTCATCTTCATAAATGTCTTCTGGTTGTTGATCATCATTTACCTGCACATCTCAACACAAACATGAGTCTAAGTCAAAGCCTCTTAAGGGTATGCTCTTTGGAAGAAGTGATTAGGATACTTGGGGAGATTCAGGTAAAGGTGCCATGTGAAAAAGGCAGATTAGGAGTTAGTTTAACAGCTATACAAAGGACTGTGATAATTTTAGGCTAAGAGAGATGACAGTAATTCAACTCCACCAGAATGGAGAGGAGCCACAGCTCTGAGCAGGTAATGACAGCAATCTTCAAACTCCTAGAAGGCCACCAGATGGGAGAGGGATTTTATTGATTGTGGGTGATGCCAAAGGTCAGAACCAAAACTCTGCAGGAAGGCAGGAATAGGAACTATGTAGTGGTCCATGGTGGATGCCTGACAGCAAAACTATGGGTACAGGGCAGGTGCAAGAGAAGGTACGTCTCTTACAATCTGAGTATATCAGGTACCAACTACATCTTTCTCATTAGTCATATTAAAATTTAAGAATAATGGTGTTGTGATGTTAACTTTCATCATGCAAAGTTTTCTTCTCTTTTAAAATATAATTAAAATAAAAGCTTTTGTGCACATCTGTAATCCCAGCAACTTAGGAGGCTGAGGCAGGAGGATCACAAGTTTAAAACCAGTCTCAGCAACTTATTGAGGCCCTAAGCAACTTAGCGAGACCCTGTCTCAAAATTAAAAAATAAAAAAGGGTGTGGATCAGTCCTTGCCCAGCATGCATGAGGACCTGGGTTCAATCCTCAGTGCCTAAATAAATAAATTAATAAAAATTTAAAAAGGGTTAGAATGTGGCTTAGTGGTTAAGTGCCCCTGGGTTAATTTCCCAGCACCAAAAATAAATAAATAAAAGCTTTTGTTCTCATTCATGTTAAGAATGTCTGATTTTGCCAGGTGTAGTGGTGCTCATGTATCTCAGTGATTTGGGCGGTAGAGGCAAGAGGATTACAAGTTCAAGGCCATCCTGGATAACTTAGTGAGACCCTGTTTCAAAAGAAAAAAGAAGAGGGGCTGGGGACGTTGCTCAGTCGTGAAGTCTCCTTGGGTTCAATTCCCAGTACGAAAAGAAAAAAAAATCTGTTTTTACTTTGATTTTATTTAAGTCCCTATATATATTTACCCTCTAAAGTGGATAGATATAAACAGGTAGCCATAAACAATGAAGATGATGTTGTAAACCTTGTAAAAGATATGAGCAAGCCGGGCGCGGTGGCGCACGCCTGTAATCCCAGCACTTTGGGAGGCTGAGGCAGGAGGATCGCGAGTTCAAAGCCAGCCTCAGCAATGGCGAGGCATTTAGCAACTCAGTGAGACCCTGTCTCTAAATAAAATACAAAAAAGGTCTGGGGATGTGACCCAGTGATCGAGTGCCCCTGAGTTCAATCCCCGGTACCACAAAAAAAAAAAAAAAAAAAAAAAAAAAAAAAAAAAGATATGAGCAAAAATTATCAGTGCTGGGACTGGGGTTGTGGCTCAGCGGCAGAGCACACGCCTCGCACGTGCGCGGCCCGGGTTCGATCCTCAGCACCACGTAAACATAAATGCATTGCATTGTGTACAACTAAAGTAAATAAATAAATATTAAAAAAAAAAAATTATCAGTGCTTCTAAAAAAGTATCAACCCCCTGCAGTCCCCTTGGAAATTCTGTTCAATGGTAGAGAAGGAAAATTTGGGGGTATTTCCCAAAATTTCCTACACTAAACCCAGGTTTTTCTTTCTTTTTTTTTTTTTTTCTTTTGGTACCAGGGATTGAACTCAGGGGCACTCGACCTCTGGGTCATATCCCCAGGCCTTTTTTGTATTTTATTTAGAGACAGGGTTTCACTGAGTTGCTAAGTGCCTCACCATTTCTGAGGCTGGCTTTGAACTCGCGATCCTCCTACCTCAGCCTCCCAAGTGCTGGGATTATAGGAGTGCGCCACCGTGCCCGGCTTAAACCCAGGTTTCTAAAAGATGTTTAGAGTAAATATTTACTGCCATGTGAAAATTTTATTTCCTGTTGGGCACAGGGGCACATGCCTATAATCCAAACTATTCTGGAGGCTGAGGCAGGAGGATCCCAGTTCAAGGCCAGCCTAATCAACTTAAATAGACCCTGTCTCAAAGTAAAATTAAAAGGGAGCCGGGCGCGGTGGCGCACGCCTGTAATCCCAGCACTTTGGGAGGCTGAGGCAGGAGGATCGCGAGTTCAAAGCCAGTCTCTCAGCAATGGCGAGGCACTTAGTAACTCAGTGAGACCCTGCTTCTAATAAAAATACAAAAAAGGGCTGGGGATGTGGCCCAGTGGTCAAGTGCCCCTGAGTTCAATCCCCGGTACCAAAAAAAAAAAAAAGGGTTGGGGATGTACTGCAGTGGTTGAGTGCTTGCTTAGTATGTGCCGGGCCCTAGGTTCAATCCCTGGTACTACAAAAAACAAAACAAACAATAACAACAAAACCAATCTAGAATAAAATTTTCCTTTTAAGTAAAAACAAGAAAAACTAAGAAAAATGTTGATGAGAAGTGAAGCCTAGAGAGGCAAAGCACCCTAAACAGAGAAAAAGTTTAGGCTACCATATGTCCCCCTCCCTTCAATGACCTCCTTACCAGGTCCCACTCCTGGCTATAGGGCTGCACAGAGAGGATATTCTCAATCCACCCTGGAGTGGCCATCTCCAAGTAGTAAATGTCATACACATAGTCGTCGTGCTTTTGTTCCTCTTGGTGTCTGACTCCTGGACCATCCTCAGATACAGTCAACCGCTCACGGATCATTTCTACAGAATTGCAGAGGATCACATCTGGGTCAGATGTCTGTGAAAACATAATACAGGCATGACTCAAAACGTTTTTCAAGTGTTGTGAGAAAGAAGGCCTGTTACAGTTTTGTTATGTTTAAGATTCTTATTCTCATGGAGCACTACTCTCTCTTCTTAATTAACTACAAAATTAAAGAAATCCAGAATGTCTGTAAAACTAACGTGTAGTCCTTCTTTTCAGATAAAAACCTATTAAGAATTCCTCCTGCTCTTTTGGACTTGGCTGACACACACATAAAAAATATATGGGGGCTGGGGTTGTAGCTCAGTGGCAAGAGCGCTTGCCTCACACACTGGAGGCACTGGATTCAATCCTCAGTACCACGTAAAAATAAATGAATAAAGATATTCTGTCCATCTACAACTTAAAAAACAAGAAAACAGAACAAAATCAAACAAAACACTTGGGAACACTGGCCTGAGAAGAGGAGAAGGGAGCTAGATAAATTGGCCAGTCTTGTCCCCAAGCTCTGAGTCAAACCTGCTTCTACAGATCTAGATCTTCTCTGAGTTCCTTTGGCATGATGTTATCCCATTAGGGATCCACAGGCCCACCCAGCACCTCTATCGCTGACCATAAAATGGGCTGGCATTTTATTGAGGCCACCTTTAGAGGCCTACAGGTGATTCCTGGTGACCAATGCCATTGTTCATTATTTGGCTTGCCCCACTGACATTTTTTTAAAAAATGGTATTAGGGATTGAACCCAGGGGTACTTTACCACTGAGCTACATCCCCAGCCCTTATTTTTATTTTGAGATGGGATCTTGCTAAGTTGATGAGGCTGGCCTGTAACTTGCAATCCTCTCATCTCCGCCTCCTGAGTCACTGGGATTATAGGTGCACACTATCATGCCCAGCACTGACCTCTTTAAATCACAAACTGATTCACCTATCTTTTCTGCTAGAAAGAATAGTTTGGCTGGGCGTGGTGGCGCATGCCTGTAATCCCAGCACTTGAGAGCTGAGGCAAGAGGATCACGAGTTCAAAGCCAGCCTCAGCAATGGTGAGGCACTTAGCAACTCAGTGAGACCCTGTCTCTAATAAAACACACACACACACACACACACACACACACATACACACAAAGGCTGGGGATGTGGCCCAGTGGTAGAGTGCCCCTGAGTTCAATTCCTGGTACCCAAAAAAAAGGAATAGTTTGAATGAAATGTCCCAGAATAGGACTGGTCCAGGTAAGATGTGGTCCAGTGCCTATAAGATGTTTTATCCAAGGCCCAGCAGCACAAATAGGTATGGAAACTAGGGGCATGTGCTGCAGAATGCCCCTCAACAGGAAGCTGCATAGCTCAAACCAGACACTACATGAGAAAGTGGGGAGTGTCCCATGGTCAAGGCACACAGGGAGAGTGACGCTGTCATTTACAGGCTCAGAGAATTCTCCTATCAAAGTTAATGAAACTACAGATGCAAGTTTTTGTGGATTGAAGTTAGGGGCTCTTAAGTACTGAGCCACATCCTCAGCCCTTTTTAAATATTATATTTAGAGACTGGATCTCCCTAAATTGCTCAGGCTGGCTTTCGTAGGCCTCTGACTCCTGAGCCGCTGGGATTACAAGTGTGTGCCACCGAGCCCAGCCTTGCCATTCACTTCCAAGTCTTCACTTGAAAATCTTTTTTCACAAAATTGGTACCACACTTTTTCTCCTTTGTCCCCACCTGACAATTTACTCACTTAATGTTTTTCTCCTCTGCCTGAATGTTAGGTCCTCACTGTTGTCTCCATACATTTAAGAACAATACCTGGCTCTCAGGCACTCACTGAGTAAAAAATCAAATCGGTAAGATCCATTCCTAAGGTTAAGCTTCGTGCGGCCTCTTAACTATGTGCTGCCCTCGGCGCAGACTCTTCCTGGTATTACCATCAAAGAAGTCCAGTACCCACTTCCCGTTGCATACTCACTTTGAAGGAGTCCGTGGTGTCAGCCTCTGGGTCTTCCTCCTCATGTACCAGGTCCAATAGCTGAAAGTCTGCGTCCCCAGCAGCTTCTGGGATTCCTGGCGCGTACTCGGACTCCGGGCTGCCGGAGGTCCCGGAGGATCGGCGGCTGGAGACCACCCGGTAGCGGCCTTCTTTCTGCACATCGCGAGCTGAAGCGCGGAGATCGCGGCGGATACGCTGCTGGCTGCCCCGGGAAGGGCGCAGGGCAGCCCGCACGAGCTGCTGGACTGGCTCCTCCTGGAGAGCAGCAGGGGAAGATAGGGCGGCGTCAGCAAGGGGTTGGCGATCCAGTTTCCCCGGCAGCGACCCAAGATCCCCACCACACAAATTCCATCACACCCAATACCTGCGAGCGCACGGTGGCCACCAACTGAAAGACATTATTCTCCGCCGCTCTCTCCAGACCTTCCGGCGTATTCTGAGCAGCTGAGTCGACATCGCCGCTCCGGAGGCGCTTACAAGCTAGCACAAGGGCCTCGGCTGGCTCTGCAGTGCGCTTCCGCTTCACCCGGAGCACTGCGGTCCTGCCGGCCTCCATAGCGGCTGTCGCGAAGCACTGTGGGAAAGGCGAGGGGTGTGTTGGGAGAGCTCTCTAGTTCTGCTTCAGGCCCCGCCCCCGGACGTCCGATGGTTCCGCCCCGCACGCTGGCCGTGGCAAGATGGCGGCGGTGTTAAGCCGAGTGGTTCCCGCTCCGGGTGAGAAGCTGGGCGTGCTGGGAAGGTGGGGTCGTGGTTGGAGTCCCGGTGACAACTAGCGTACTGTCCTCACCCTCAGGGCTTGGATGGAGGTGCTTGGCGTGGGCGTACTCGGACGCCGCGGTGTGCCCCTGTTCCGGACTTTTCCAGAGTCCGCGTGGGGCTGCTCGAAGCGCCCTGGCTGGCAGAAGAGTGTGTTTCCAGGCTAGCCCTGGCTCTTCGGTCATCTTAGTGATGCCTTCGGTGGGCCAGTGGCTGAGCACAGCGCGAGGCCTGGGTTACAGCAGTCTTGCCTGGTGCTTCGCACCATGAACGGCCCCGCTGTTCTTTGATTCGGAAGCTCTGATGACTCGCCTTTTCTAGTCAGTGTCCTGAGTCGTTGAAAACCATTTTGTATACCCAACGCCGTAGCCAGGAGCGGCCCAGCAAAAGTGGGCACCTGATGTAGACATGCTTCTGCGTAAAACCCTTGTGTGACTTCCATTGCATATAGAACATAATCCTTTCGGAACCCGAAAGGCCCAATGTAATTTGCAGAAGCCCACTTCTAATCTCCTATCATTTCTTGTGCTGTAAGTGCTTCATTCATTCAGGGTTTTGTCACATTTTCTTTATGCATCTTATTTTTTCTACTTTAGGTTATGGCCCTTGGAAAAGTTGGGGTAAGCATTCCTGGCATATAAAAACTGTGTCCCCAACTTTTAGCCTGGCTTGCCATACAGGGTCGCAACTTGAATGCTGTCTTCCACAAAGAGTCCTTCTATAACTGTTCTTTTTCATGGTGCCCTGTGCACTTCCTTTCATGCATTCACATAACCTGCTGTTGTTTATGTCCCTCGAGTCTAAACTCTTTAAGAAGTCAAGGACCTCTTCTGTCTTATTATGGTGGCCTCAGTCCCTAACACAGTGCTTGCCACATAGAAGGTACTTAATAAGGTTGTTTTTTTTTTTTTTTTTTTTTTTTGGTACCAGGGATTGAACTCAGGGGCACTCAACCACAGGGCCACATCCCCATCCCTCTTTTGTATTTTATTAGAGACAGGGTCTCACTGAGTTGCTAAGTGCCTTGCCTGAGGCTGGTTTTGAACTCGAGATCCTCCTGCCTCAGCCTCCCAAGTGCTGGGATTACAGGCATGCGCCACCACGCCTGGCACTTAATAAATTTTGAACAAATGACTGAAATCTGACTAGTAATACAATTAGGGTTTGGCTTGATGGTTTCCATTTATTCCCTCTAGATGTGAGTTCATAGCTTCTGGAGAATGTGGAAAGGATCAGAGAATGTCTCCTGAATCTGGAGTGAGGACTCCTACTGAAAGAGGACAAGTCATACTAATATCTGAGGGGGTTTATCCATGGAAGTGTTTACCCAGAAGTTCAGTCATTCATAAAATTGTTAACACAGGGCATGGTTCCCATCTTCAAACATTTATTTAGGACTGGGGGTATAGCTCAGTGGTAGAGCACTTGCCTAGCATGGGTGATGTCCTGGGTTTAATCCCCAACACTGCAAGGAAGCAATTATACAAAATTATATAAAGCTAGTGACTACAGTTCTGAAAGGATATTGTACTCCTAGTTATATCTATAGCAATATCACAGGCAGAAAAGTAATTCCATTGACCAAAGTTCTGTACTACAGTCTTGAATTTTGAATAATTTCAAAAGTGGTTGTACATGGACCACAGGATAAGGGTTGCAGGATTGTTTCCCATGTGAACCCCTGTGATATGTTTTCTAATTCCCAGCCCTTTTTAAAAATTTTTTACAAACCAGAGTTTTGCTGATTTGCTTAGGGCCTTGTTGAATTGCTGAGGTGGCTTTGAACTTGCAATTCTCCTGCTTCAGTCTCCCCAGTTGCTGGGATTACAGGTGTGCACCTTCATACCTGGCAAGATCAATTAGATCTTGATAGAAAGATTAAAATAGTGATTAACACATACTTTCAATGACTTTGATATTTTTGTCAATTTCTTAATTCTTTTTTCTCATCTTTTGTTTTCTTGTCCTCCTCATTTTTTGGGTGTCATGATTGAATAGATTTTTGACCATCAGATTTGTTCTTAAGAAGCAAACTGGCAAGGCTGCTTTTCTATCCAGACGCTGGGGAGCTGGTGGCACCATGAAGGTCTTCTGTGGGCGGGCCAATCCCACTACAGGATCTGTGGAGTGGCTAGAAGAGGATGAGCACTATGACTACCACCAGGAGATTGCCAGGTAACAAGCGCAGGTTCATAGTTGGGACTATAGCTAGATTGGGCACTTGATCTCAAGGCAGATGCCTGTAATCCATGTTGGGTGCAGACTAGACTGTCACTCAGTGCTTAATGATCAGAGCTGGTATTATTCATGAGCAGGTCTGTTTAACCAGGAATATTAACTAACTAACTCAGGAGTTAGATAGAGTCATGCCCATTTGAAGTGCCAGACGTTTGTAGCAACCTTACCAGTCTCAGAAGATCTGTCTAGTAATGTAAAGAGGACCCAAGATTCAATAGTAGTGGAGTGGATGAAATTCTTGTATCACTGAAATGGTGACACACTTACATAGGCAGATTCTCTTGAAAAAAAAAAAAAAAAAAAAAGGTTGGATGCGGTGATGTACACCTATAATCCCAACACGTGGGAGGCTGAGGCAGGAGGATCGTGAGTTCAAAGCCAACCTCAGCAGTGGTGAGACACTTAGCAACTCAGTGAGACCCTGTCTCTAATAAAATACAAAAAAAGGGCTGGGGATGTGACCCAGTGGTTGAGTGTCCCTGAGTTCAATCCCTGGTACCAAAAGAAAAAAAAAAGAAAAATGCTTTTTTTTCCCTTTGGAAGGAATGTTTAAAAGTATCTGGTTGTAGTTATTGAGCAATCATTAAGTAATTTCAACTTGCCAGCACTGTGCTAGGACTGTGGAAACCAAGGTGGAGAAAATCTGTTTTCCATCCTCAAGGAATATGCAGTTTTATGGAAGAGTCAGATGTATAAAAAATTATAGCACAGCCAGGTATGGTGGTACATGTCTGTAATCCCATCTACTCAGGAGGCTAAGGCAGAAAGATTGCAAGTTCAAGACTATGCTGGGCAACTTGGCAAAACCCTGTCTTAAAAAATAAAAAGCTTGGGTTGTAGCTCAGTGGTAGAGTACTTCTGAATTTAATCCCCAATATCATCAAAGTAGGGGGTGAGAGCAGGTGCTGAAAAGGTCAGTGGAAATTATATTGTAGAGAGTTGGAGTAAAACACAGGAAGAGGAACATGGGCTTAAGTCTGGGCTCCACCACTTCTTAACTTGGCCATTGCTACTTTACTTCACCAACCTGTAGCATAATACTGCATGCCTTGTTTAATAATGTTCATCTCGCTATATAATAGCGATGATTGCATGAAATGTGTCTGCTACAGAATAAGGGTTCAACAACGTTACTTTACTTCTAAACACTTTGGACATTATTTTCTGAGTAATTAAAATGTTAAGTGGGAGAAAGAAGATCGGGTTGTATTTTGGAACACTTGCTGAGAGCAGTGTGGGGAATGGGTTGGAAAGAGGAAATCATTTGGGTGGATATTGCAGTCCCAAAGCTTAGGCAGTAGAGGTGGAGAGAGGAAGAGACACCTTTGAGGGAGCTTGAATTTGATAATTCAGGGTCTTGAGTTTGGAAGCAGTGATGGAAGGAGAGAGAAAACTGAAGAAACGCCAAGATTTCTGATAAGAGTGACTAGGGGATTGAGCTGCCTTAGCTATCCCATAAGGTAGAGGGGATACAGGAGGAGTGGGCGGTGTTGGGGAAGGGAAGGTATTGGAGATGATGTGTTTGGGTTTGGACATACAGATGGAGATGCCAGTGGGTATACAGACACAGTGGGTCTGGAGACAGATGATTTGCTGTAGTTAGTGGAGTTGAAACAGGGAGAGGTTATAGTCTCTGAGAGGATGTGGAGCGTGAAAGGCTGAAGAAGGAATCCTGCAGCAGCTCAAGAGGCAGAAGTAGAAGCAGGAGGGAGTGGTCAGAGTGGAAAGGGGGAGAGAGGCTTAGGAAAGATGACATGTCCCACAAGGCTGCTAAGAAGTCCTTGATACTGATGTCTAATGTTAGTGACAGCAGTGAGCTGGTGGTGGTGAGGGAAAGTGATGTCAGTGGAGTGGTGGGAAGTGAGTGGCTGATGAGACAAGAAAGATGATGAGTGAATATGCCTTAAAAGTGGCAGGGGGCTGCTGGGGTTGTGGCTCAGCGGTTGAGTGCTCGCCTCACATGTGTAGGGTGCTGGGTTTGATCCTCAGCACCACATAAAAATAAAATAAAGGTATTGGGTCCAACTACAACTAAAAAAATTTTTAAAAGTGGGCAGGGAAGCCGGGCGCGGTGGTGGCGCACGCCTGTAATCCCAGCACTTTGGGAGGCTGAGGCAGGAGGATCGCGAGTTCAAAGCCGGCCTCACCAATGGCGAGGCACTTAGCAACTCAGTGAGATCCTGTCTCTAAAAAAATACAAAAAAGGGCTGGGGATGTGATCCAGTGGTCGAGTGCCCCTGAGTTTAATCCCCAGTACCACAAAAAAAAAAAAAAAAAAAAAAAGTGGGCAGGGAAAGCCAGGCTTGGTGGCGCACACCTATAATCCCAGCACTTGGGAGGCTGAGGCAGGAGGATCAAAGCCAGCCTCAGCAATGGAGAGGCACTTAGCAACTCAGTGAGACCCTGTCTCTAAATAAAATACAGAAAAGGGCTGGGGATGTGGCCCAGTGGTCGAGTGCCCCTGAGTTCAATCCCTCGTACCAAAAAAAAAAAAAAAAAAAAGTGGGTAGGGAACACATTTTCAAGATTGTTTGAATCTGTGTTTTCCTAGGTTGCAATCCTAATTAACCCCAAGTAAATATAATTTTCTTTATTCTCAACTAGGTTGAATTTATTCTCTTGTCAGCATAGCAAAAGATTGGAAACCACACAATGCAGTACTATGGGAGAAAATGAAGTGCAGAATGAATTGCAGGCCACAGATTTGTAAATTTCTATGGCAGAAGATATGGATAAATGATTCTCCCTTTAATACTTTGTAGTTGTTGAATTTTTTTTTTATATTTTTTAGTTGTTGATGTACCTTTTTTTTTTTTTAATATTTATTTATTTACTTTAGTTGTACACAATGCAATGCATTTATGTTTACGTGGTGCTGAGGATCGAACCCGGGCCGCGCACGTGCAAGGTGAGCCGCTGAGCCACAACTCCAGCCCCCCCTTTATTTTTTATTTAGCGGCTCAGGAGGCTGAGACAGGAGAATCATGAGTTCAAAGCCAGCCTCAGCAACGGTGAGGTGCTAAGCAACTGAGACCTTATCTCTAAATAAAATAGGGCTGGGGATGTGGCTCAGTGGCCGAGTGCCTCTGAGTTCAATCCCTGGTACCCGCCCCCACCCCACCCCCAAAAAAAGAAGTGAAGATGCCAGACATGATGGCCCTCACATACATAGCAGCTATGTGATTTTCCTTTTCCAGTTCCTCTCCCTAGCATCACCTGCCAAGGTACACAAGAATGTAAGCTTAAGCTTAGATCAGGGATTAGGGATATTGAATCTAGAGTTCTTCCAGAGGAAAAAATTGTATAACATGTAACATGATCAGGTTGCTAGTGGCTGTGGGATTGCTGGAACAGGGCTATAACTACCATAGCATTTTGGGGTCTAAGAAAAAACATCTGTCTCTGGGATTTTTTTTCTGCAGTACTAGAATCATAGCTTCTAATCTATTATAATAAAATGGATGATGTGTTTGTTTCATCTGATTGAGAAATGCATTTACATTTGTGAATACTCTTCATGTGTTGATGTGTGTCTTTTTTGTCTTTTAGGTCATCCTATGCAGATATGCTACATGACAAAGACAGAGTAAGTGTAAAGGGAAATCATTATTTTGATGTGGTGTATGAAATCTTAGAATATGAGAATGTTAAAAACTTCTCCTGGAGATGGACACAGTGATGCATGCCTATAATCCCCGATATTTGGGAGTCTGTGGCACGTGGATCACAAGTTCATGGCCAGCCTGGGCAACTTGGTAAGACTGTCTCAAAATGTAAAAAGGGGCTGGGAATATATATAGTTGAGTGGTAGACTGCTTGCTCAGTTTGCACAAGGCCCTGGGTTTAGCCCTCAGTACCTCGAAAGAAACAGAAAGAACAAAACTCCCCTAGGAATCATGATGTTATAATAATACTAAGAGGTGGTATGGTATAATGGTCAGACAATTAGTCAGAAGGCTGGATCCTACCCCTGGCTCTGGTTTTTTTTGCACTCTTTAACTTTGTTAAGATAAAAGGTAGGTATATTCGTGTTGTACTGTATGATGTTTTGATGTATATATACATTACAAAATGTTTATATCAAGCTAATCAACATATCTTCACCTACATACTTCTTTTGGTGGTAAGAATATTTAAAAATCTACTCTGTAAGTAGTTTCCAAGTATACCATACATTACTATTAATTGTAGTCACCATGTTGTACAATAGATTTCCAAAACTTACTTATCCTGTATAACTGAAACTTTATACCCTTTCACTAAAATCTTCCTGGCTTCTTAGAACCACCATTCTCTGATTCTGAGTTCCAACTTCTTTATATTTGATATATAAGTCAGATCATGAGTATTTGTCTTTCTCTACCTGGCCTTCAACTTAACACCCATCCCCAAACCCCCAGACCCATGCCCCCGTCAATTCATCTTGTCACAGATGACAAGATTTCCTTCTTTTTCAAAGCTGAAGGGTTGGATTACATAGTCTGCCCTGCAGAGAGGGCCCTTTTCGCCCTGGCCTCCAAGAGATTTGGCAAAAAGGCATTCCATCTAACTTCTTTTTTTTTTTTAAGTTGTTGACAGACCTTTATTTTACTTATTTATACACAGTGCTGAGAATCGAACTCAGTGCCTCACACATGCCAGGCAAGTGTGCTGCCACTGAGTTCCAGCCCTGCATCCAACTTAAAAATTTTTTTTTTTTATTTTGACAGAGTCTCACTAAGTTGCTGAGGCTGGCTTTGAATTTGTGATCCTCCTGCCTCAGCCTCCTGAGCCACTGAGATTACAGGCAGGTACCAGTGCACCTGGCAGGACATAACTTCTTTCTGTCTTGATGGCTCAGTTAAGTAGAGACATCTTATTTTATATCTGTATTGGTTTGGCTGAATAGGTACCCTGACCTTTCTGTTGAAAACAACAAAAAGTGATGGAAAAAATATTTGTACATCTTTTAAATTTGATAAAGTTAATAAGGAATATTAAGAGACCATTAGATTTGGGGATAAGTTGTTATGTAGCAGTGAGTAACTGGTACAGGACTGGTATCCAAAAGGCAACATTCTTTGACCATAGTACAATCACTTCAGAGATGTTAATACAAGAATTATAACTTAAAAGGTACTAAAACAAATGTAGCTCAGTGCTGTAGCACTTGCCTGGCATGTGTGAGGCCCTTGGTTTAATCTCTAGTAAAGCAAGGGAAAAAAAGTCCATAAGAATGTAGCTAAGAGCCGGGCATGGTGATGCATGCCTGTAATCCCAGCACTTGGGAGCCTGAGGCAGGAGGATCATGAGTTCAAGGCCAGCCATCAGCAATGGTGAGGCACTTAGCAACTCGGTGAGACCCTGTCTATAAATAAAATACAAAAAAGGCCTGGGGATATGGCTCAGTGGTCGAGTGCCCCCGAGTTCAATCCCCGGTACCAAAAAAAAAAAAAAAAAAAAAGAATGTAGCTAAAATAGCTGGGCACGGTTGGCACACACCTGTAATCCAACAGCTCGGGAGGCTGAGGATTGTAAATTCAAAGTTAGCCCCAGCAACTTAGTGAGACCCTAACCAACTTGTCTCAAAAATAAAAGGGGCTAGAGGATATGTCTCAGTGGTAAAGTACTCCTGACTTCAATCCCTGGTATTAAAAAATATATATAATATATGATGTATACGTAGACGTGTACATATGTATACTTATGTATGCATTTGTGCACACACGTGCACGCACATACACACACATGCATATACACATATATATGTAACTAAAAAGCATGCTTGTAATCCCAGCAACTTGGGAGGCTGAAGCAGGAGGGTAGCAAAGAGATAAGAGATACAAGAGGCATATAAAGAGATATATGAGAGGCAGGAGGGTAGTAAGTTCAAGGCCAGTCTCAGCAACTTAGTGAGACCCTAAAGTAACATAGTGAGATCATGTCTCTGAAATTTAAAACATGGCTGGCTCAGTGGTTAAGCACACCTGGGTACTCAAAAAAAGGAGGGGGGTGTTGCAGCAAGAACACAAAAAGCTTACTGCAGTAGTGCTTACAGGGAGCCCTTACCTCACCTAGGGCTGAGAAATTTAAGGTTTGCAGAAGCTGGCCGAACAGGCTTGGGGAGCTGATGCTCTCACCTCTGTAAGGGATCACAACTTGAGTGCTGCTGCTTCTCTGAGAGGGGTCTGAGGAGGCTCATTATGGAGGTTCTGGGAGAAATTGGGTCTGGAACCAACTGCCACTCGTGAGAGGACCCTAACCAGAGCAGCATCCCTGTAGGAAGGCGCAAGATCCTCCCCTCCTCCCCTCCCATCACCCTCTTATTCCCCCATTGGCTATACATAACACCTGGAAAAAAAGGCAAAGCTTTTATCCCAGCATCACTAATCAGAGTGTAAAAGAGTGAATAAGGAAGGAATATAATCACTTACTATGGGCTAGAAGCTGACCCAGTGCTCCTGAAGTCTTAGAAGACCCACGCAACTCAACTGGCCATTGCTATTGTTCCTCCAGGGGCCGGAAAGGCCAGTGAGTCCTGATTTACACTGGTGCTGCAAACCATGACTCTAACTCTTCAAAGCACCTTTTCACTTATTTATAATAATTGGTGTGAAGTAACAGCTCTTTTATTTCTCTCTCAGAATATAAAATATTACCAGGGTATCCGGGCTGCTGTGAGCAGGGTAAAGAACAGAGGACAGAAGGCTATGGTTCTCGACATTGGTACTGGCACAGGACTCTTGTCAATGATGGCTGTCACAGCAGGTGCTGACTTCTGCTATGCTATTGAGGTGAGCTACACTGTTTGAGTGGGTGTCCTGTGTGTTATGTAGAAAGTGCCTTATGCCTTTGCACTTCCCTGTCTGTTCATAAACATTTACAGAGTGCTTGCTCCATGACTTGTGCAGAGCCAGGTTCTTAGCATAGAGATGAGTCAAATGTGATTCTTTCCTCTATGACCTCATTTTCTGCTCTGAAAACAGTGGCTCTCAGCCTTGGCTGCACATCAGATTTACCGAGGAGCTTTAAAGAATACTGATGACAGGTACGTGTGGTGGCATGCATTTGTAGTCCCAGATACTTGGGAGGCTGAGGTGGGAGGATCACTTAAACCCAGGATTTTGAGACCAGCCTGGGCAACATAGTGAGACTCCCTTCTCAAGAAAAACCTGATGCTGTCCTCCCCTACACCTAATAGGTTTTTAAAAAAAAAATTTTTTTTTTAGATGTTAATGGACTTTTATTTTATTCATTTATTTATATGCAGTGCTGAGAATCGAACCCAGTACCTCATACATGCTAGGTGTGTGCTCTACCACTGAGCCAAAACCCCAGTGCCCCAACAGGTTTTGATTTAATTTTTCTAGGTTGTGGCCTGGCATTAGGAATTTGGAATATGTTAAATGTCCCTATGTAGCAATCTGTCATATTTACCAATCTGCCATTTCTTTTCTTTCTTTTTTTTTTTTTTAATATTTATTTATTTGCTTTTAGTTGTACACAATGTGTTTTTTTTTTTTTTTTTGTGGTACCGGGGATTGAACTCAGGGGCACTCGACCACTGGGTCACATCCCCAGCCCTTTTTTGTATTTTATTTGGAGACAGGGTCTCACTGAGTTACTAAGTGCCTCGTCATTGCTGAGGCTGGCTTTGAACTCGCGATCCTCCTGCCTCAGCCTCCCAAAGTGCTGGGATTACAGGCGTGCGCCACCGCGCCCGGCTGCGTTTTATTTTTACGTGGTGCTGAGGATCGAACCTGGGCCACGCACATGCTAGGTGAGCGCTCTACCCTGAGTCACAACTGCAGCCCCAATCTTCCATTTCTTAAAACATTAAACATAATTTTCTGAAATGTAAATAATGTATATTATTATAGGAATTTGGTAAATACAAAATACAAGTAGTTTGTTAACCCACAATTAACCATTGTTAAAATTGGGGGTGTAGAGGGGGGCATAAATTTAAGTAGTTTTTTTCTCTATAGAATTGGATTCAGTTATTGATTGAGTTGGAAATAATAAAGATCAAAAATAATAGTGACTTAAAATAGAACTTTTTTTTTTTTTTTTTTTTGCTATTTCATATGAAGTCTGGTGGACAACAGCCCAGCATGTTCTACCCAGGCTCTTTCCAGCTCCCTGCCCTGTCATCCCTACAGTGTGGCCCCAATACTCATGTTCTAGAAAGGTGGCCATTTTAAGCTGAGGAAATATTGTTTGGAGAACAGTGTTATTCAGTGTCTTGGTAAAGAGTATGGTAGAAAAATTGAGGAAGGGGCTGGGATTGTGACTCAGCGGTAGAGCACTCGCCTAGCACGTGCGCGGCCCGGGTTCGATTCTCAGCACCACGTAAAACTAAAACCACATTGTATACAACTAAAGCAAATAAATAAATATTAAAAAAAAAAGAAAAATTGAGGAAGGTAGAGTGCAACTAGATTGTCTAGGACCTACATGCCACAATAAAGAGTTTTAAATAAAATTTTGAGTTATTTTAAAAAAAAATTTTTTTTTTTTTTTGGTACCAGGGATTGAATCCAGGGGCGCTTAATCACTAAGCCACATCCCCAGCCTTTTTTAAAATGTTTTATTTAGAGACAGGTTCTCGCTAAGTGGCTTAGGGCCTCCCTAAGTTGCTGAGATTGGCTTTGAACTCAAAATCCTCCTGCCTTAGCCTCCTGAGCTGCTGGAGTTACAGGTTTGCACCACCATACCCAGCCTGGTAGTGCTGAAAATTGAACCCAGGGTCTTGCACATGTTAGGCAGGCGATATACCATTGAACTACATCCTCAGCCCCTTGAGTTAGGTGTTTTTATCCTGAGATAAGAAAAACGGGCTTGAGGTCTTCATGAGATCAAGTCCTGAGAGTTAAATGTGCATGTGTGAGAAACTGTGCACTTGTCATGGAATTTCATAGAAAGGTTTTGAATCACAAGGGTGTTTGAACTGATACAAAGTAATCAATTTTTTAGGATGGATGACTTGATAGCTTTAAAGTAGATTTTATTGTTTTGGGCTCTGTGTGTGTGTTGTTGGGGATTGAACCCAGCACCTTGAACATGCTAAACAAGCACCCCATCACAAAAGTCCCAAAGTAGATTTTATTATCTTTAATTTACAAAGAAGAAACCTAGGACTCAGAGAGGTTAAGGACTTAAGTCCTACAATTAATAAGTAGGAAAGCTAGACACCAAGGGCTGTGTTCCTAATTATGTAATTCACTCTATAGTGGTAGCTTTGATGGGAAGGAGTGTGTGTGCTTGTATATGCACGGGTTTGTGTGTTCTTTTCCTAGTGCCGGTATGTAGGAGGGCAGAGGTACCATTGACTGGTTAGAGGAACCTAGAGGAATATGCTTACTTGGTGGGAAAGATAATACATTTATATTGGATGTGTTGAGTCTGAGAGATGCTGGTCCTATGGCTGGAGCTGGTACATGAATTGACCTCCACCATGCCCTGCCCCAACATATATATTTAAATACAAAAGAATATAGAATTTCTAGCCAGGTGCAGTGGCACACACCCATAATCCCAGTGACTTAGGAAGCTGAGACAGGAGGATTGCAAATTTGAGGCCAGCCTCAGCAATTTAGCAAGAACCCTTTCTCAAAAAAAATACACAAAAGGTCTGGGCCCCAGCATCATAACGGTCTGGGGATATAGTTCAGTAGTAAAGAACCCTGGGTTCAACTCCAGTAAACCCCCTCTCCCCCAAATACAGAATTTCCCCCTTGATTATAGTACAAAGTAGGTGTTCATAGTTGAAAATGTGGAAAATACGGAAAAGGATTTGGAAAGAATGAAAATCTTGTCATTATGACCAGAGATTTTTGTCATTTGTTGTATTTCCACTCTGTGTATGGCCACATATGACTTTGTATGTTTTTATGTACTAAAGTGGTTAGAGCTGTGAATCTAGACTGGGCAGGTAGGAAAGTAAGAGTTAGAGAGGCTTATATTTAGGGAGACTTGCAGGGTTCCGGGAAAACCTTTCTGGAGAGGAAAGGATTTGTGCTGCCTTGTGAAGTTGGGTTTGATTTGGCAAGTGGGGGTCAGGATAGGGAAGGCTTAGGCTGGCCTGTGGACAGTGGGGAGATCTGTTTGGCTAATAAAGCATTGTTCATGGGGTAGAATTGGATGGGAGTTGGGGTATGTCTATGAAGGTAAGGTGGCCTGCATTTAGATGACCTTGAGTACCATAAGGAAATGTAGGATGTGTTCTGCTAGCAGTGGGGATCTAGGATAGTTCTGAGCATGATTATAATTTGTCCACACTTAATCTAACATAATAACAGCCTTGGTTTCCTCTGGAGAGTGTGTGGCACAGTTCCCAGGTTTTTTGTTTGTTTGTTTGTTTTTTTGTTGGTACCAGGGATTGAACTCAGGGGCACTCGACCACTGGACCACATCCCCAGCCCTTTTTTTGGTATTTTATTAGAGACAGGGTCTCACTGAGTTGCTAAGTGCCTCACCATTGCTGAGGCTGACCTTGAACTCACAATCCTCCTGCCTCAGCCTCCCAAGTGCTGGAATTACAGGTGCGCGCCACCGCGCCCGGCTACTTGCCAGGTTTTTGAGGCAAGGTCCCTTCCTATCTCATAGACATCTCTATAGTGTGGCAGTGACACCTATTGCCCTTCCTAAGTAGTGCAGGATCCTCTCTATTCCCACTTTGCTGGTTATGTAATGGAAGCTCCTGAATGCATGTTAATCCTGAATCTCATCTTTTCATGTTCACTTGCTTGATACACATTTGTAAAATAAAGTGTTTAAGTTAGAAATTTTAAGACCAGAATATTTTACTAACCCTGGATGGTAGGATGTATTTATTGCTCATTTTTCTTTGGGTTTTGGCTCTAATTTCCAGGTTTTCAAGCCTATGGCTGATGCTGCTGTGAAAATTGTGAAGAAAAATGGCTTCAGTGATAAGATTAAGGTTATCAACAAACATTCCACTGAGGTGACTGTAGGGCCAGGTGAGATCTACATAGCCTGTGTTGAAAGTTTTATTTGTTCTTGTATGAGAGAAGAAAAGATTTTTTCCAACTACCTAAAATAAATCCAGGTTCCTCTGTGTAGTGGCTCTGACTTTATGCACTTTGCTTCTTTGGATGTTTATCAGTCTACTGGTTAAAACAAATCGGCTATGAAAACACCAGAGCTAATTAAGTGTAATAGCAGTCATACAAACAAAAGCTCCTTTTTCCTTTCTTTCTTCCTTTTTTTTTTTTTTTCAGTACTGGGGATTGAACTCAGGGCCTCACACATGCTCCACCACTGAGCTATATCTCAAACCCTGAAAACTGCTTTTGCTTTAAGCAAGTTGGAATTCTTATATGGCCAATCTCCCTAAGTTTGGTCAAACAGAAGTGAAACTAAGATAGAAGGAAGAAGGTTATATAATTCTGACATCCTGTCTCAGCATGTAGCATGTAACATTGCTGAGGCAGACTGTGAACTTGCGATCCTCCTGTCTCAGCCTCCCAAGTGCTGGGATTACAGCTTCTTGAGGTATCCAGAATTTTTTTTATAGTCTTGGAATTTGATTCAGATTTTTAAAATTTCACATGCCATGTTTGGAGTGCACAATTAAAACATTCACACACACAAATAAAAAGTTTCTGTGGTATGTTATGGATATCACCAGTTTTTAAAAATGCAGTATTTTAGAAGTGAAGCATCTACCTAAAGTCAATATGTTTCTCCATTTAAAAAAGTTTTGGGCCAGGTGCAATGGCATATGCTTGTAATCCCAGCACTTGGGAGGCTGAGGCAGGAGAATTTTAAGTTCAAAGCCAGCCTCAGCAACTTAGTGAGGCCCTAAGCAACTTAGTGAGACCCTGTCTCCAAATAAAAAATAAAAAGGACTGGGGATGTGGCTCAGTGATTAAATGCCCCTAGGTTCCATCCCTGGTACACCCCCCCCCCCCCCCCCCCCCCCCCCCCCACCCCCACACACACAAATTGGGCTGAGGATATAATTTAGTGGTAGAGCACTTGCCTAGCATGCACAGGGCTTTGGGTTTAGTTACCAGTACTGCAGAAATAAAAGTAACAATAATGATAACTAAAACTAATGTTGTTATATGGAGAACCTGAAATATACAAAAGAACAATTTGTCTTTTATTTTAAAGCATAACAAGCATACAAACAAGTGTGGAAATATCTCTTTATTAAAGAAGGGAAAAGAACACAAAATTTATTACAAACGTAAGGCATGGGAGTATTAGACTCCCATTATCCAAATTTTAATCTACATTATCAGGGTATGATTCACATAAATGAATGAACTCATTTAAAGAGTATTGTTTAGTGAGTTTTGACAAATAGAAACACATTTGTAACCATCACCACAATCAAGATAATAGGATAGCTGCATCATGTGATTCCTCATGACCCTATACTCAGTTCCCACATAGCCTTGGCCCTATTACACCCATTGATGCACATTGATGAATTTCAAGGAAATGGAATTTTAACAGTGTTGTCAGTGTGTACTCTTTTTTTTTTTTTTTTTTGGTACCAGGGATTGAACTCAGGGGCACTCGGCCCCTGGGCCACATCCCCAGCCCTTTTTTTGTATTTTATTTTTAGAGACAGGGTCTCACTGAGTTGCTAAGTGCCTCGCCATTGCTGAGGCTGGCTTTGAACTTGCAATCCTCCTGCCTCAGCCTCCCAAAGTCCTGGGGTTACAGGCGTGCGCCACCACGCCCGGCAGTGTGTACTCTTTTGTGTCTGCTTTTTTATTTTTATTTTTTGGTGCTGAGGATTGAACACAGGGCTTTGATGTGCTAGATGAGCATTCTTCCACTGAGCTACACCCCCCAGCTATGTTACATAACTTAGTACTTTTGAGACCCATCCGTGTTGTTCTGTGTCTCCAGAGTTCATGGGTTTTATTGCTGAGCAGCCCTCTGTTGTGTGTGTACCATAATTTGTTTCTCCTTTGCCTGTTGAAGGACCTGGGTAGTTTCTCCTTAGACCTTTAAGTTCACTAATTTTTTCTTTTGCAGTATCTAAATTTGCTGTTAAGTATATCTAGTGAACTTTTCTTTTCCAATATTATGTTAAATTTAATTTCTAAAAGTTAATTTGATTCTTTTTCATAACGTCCATTATTTTCATAATGCTCATCTATTACTTTAAATACTAAACATTTGTTTATCTTTGCAGATTTATTTAATCTATCTATCTATCTATCTATTTATGTATGTATGTGTGTGGTGCTGAGGATCAAACCCAGGGCCTTGCACATGCTAGGTGAGCGCTCTACCACTGAGCCACAACCCCAGCCCCTATCTTTGCAGTTTTAACATTGTTTTATTTCTGTCTTTTCTAGGTTTGTTTAATTGATTCATTTTTACTCCGATTCTGGGTCACATTTCCTTCTTCATATGTTTAGTAATTTTTTTTTTTTTTTTTTTGTACTAGGGTTTGAGCCCAGGGGTGCTTTACCACTGAGCCAGTTGTACATCAATGCCCAGCTATTGTCTTCTTTTAAAAATGTTGTCATGCAGTCGGGTCACTTGCCTCTACCCAGTAGATGCCAGGAACATGCCCCTTCCCACCACCATTTGTGCCAACCAAAAATGTTTCAGACATTTATAAATGTCCCAGAGTCTGGGGCAGGGCAAAAGTTCTACCTGTTAAGAGCCACTGCTCTAAGTCTACTTTGGCCAGACTGTTATGGTATAAGTAGGGTCTCTGCAAGGATTCTATAGTCTGGGCTGATCAGAACTTGAGTGTTCCCAGTCCTCTGAGAGTTCTGGAAATTGTTCAGCTTTGCCTGGCTTTGCAGAATCTTACCTGTGTAGAAGATTTAAGGAGAACCCTAGGTGTGGTTCACAAGCCCTTGTTCTGTGCAACTTTATCTCTGGCTCCCTCCCCTGTTCAGTTCCAGCTACCTCTACTTTCTTGAACTCTAGTTTCTGTCTGTGTAGCTCAGCAGGACTGCTGTGCTCTGCTTTACTTCTTGGCCCTTGGACTGAAGTCTGGAAAGTACCAAAAGCCAGAGCAGTAGGAGGGTTCACTGGTTTGTTTCTCTCTTGGGGGAACAAACTGTGTTGCCTCTTTTTCACTGTGTAAAACACTTGCTTTGTCTATTTTGCCCAGTTTTTTGGTTGATGATGGTGGACAGATAAGTCTGATGCCTCATACTCCATAATGGCCCACAGTGGGAGATCTTTCACTTTTGAAAATTTGTCTTGACAGCATAGAGACGAGTCTACAAAGGAGGCCTCGCATGGAATGCTGTTCCTATGACTCTGTCTCATGCCCTCCTCCAGGCTGTGTTCACAAATACTGTGGATTAGGCCAGGTCCCTTGTGTGCTTTCTTCATATTTTTCCTTTGGGGTGCTTATTACCACAATAACTAAATGTAGTTGTCCACTTAATGTCTATATCTCTACACAGCTGAGACATGGGGTTGTGGACCAGGTAGATCTTACTTATTAATAATTCCATTCCCTATCTGCACATGGCCTGGCACATTAAGGAATTCAGAGATAGTTTGTTTAGTGAGTAGAATTGTTAACCTTGCTTGGTATGTAAATTCTTGTAAATGGGACTTTTTTTTTTTTTTTTTTTTTTTTTTTTTGTACCAGGGATTTAATCCATGGGATTTGTTTTTAACCCCATCCAACAAGTTGCTTCATCTTTGACAAGTTGGGTATCTTCCTGTTTCCCTTCTCTAATCACTGCAGGATTGGTGTTTCTCCCATTTGGTCCTTTCAAAAATTCCTTCTTCCTGGGTCCTGGGGACATTTCCTAGTCTTGGTTCTTTTTTTTTTTTTTTTTTTTTTAATATTTAATTTTTTTAGTTGTAGTTGAACACAATACCTTTATTTTATTTATTTATTTTTATGTGGTGCTGAGGATCGAACCCAGGGCCTCGTGCTAGGCAAGCACTCTACCACTAAGCCACAACCCCAGTCCTTGGTTCTTTTTTGTTATTTTCTTTCTGTTCTCAAATATGTGTTCTCCAAGGTCTGTTTGTGCCCTTTTTACAAATGGCATACAAGTTTGTGATCTGTTTCCCAGAGATGGATTACTTAGCAATCATGTGTAGCAACAGTTGCTTACCCATCCATTTTGTTCATTTGGCAAAGATTTAGGAAGTGCCTGGAGTAACTGCCCCTCTTTACGCCTCTGTGCACCTCCCCCTCACACTAAATACCAGGTTCTCAAGAAGTATTTGTGAAAATTCACCGGGTCATGAAGTTTTGTTTTTATGAAGCAAATTTTAATGAAGCAAATTGGGACAATACATCATTTTAAGTTTTATAATTGGCTTAAAAATTATTCAGGAGGTAAAATTAGCAGGGCTTAGTGATTGATTGGCTGTGGAATGACAGAGAGGTTTTTTTGTGTGTGTGTGTGTGTGTGTGTGTGTGTGTGTGTGTGTGGTGCTGAAGATCAAACCAAGGGCCTTGTACATGCAAGGCAAGCACTCTACCAACTGAGCTATATCTCCAGTCTGAAAGAGAGAAATAAAGAATTCAGCTAGTATTTACTAGTTGACTATTAGTGGATGCTGCATTGTCCTAGGCACCAGGGTACAGTAGTGAACAGGGAAGGCAGGGTTCCTGCTTTTTGAGAGCTGGTAAAGGATGCCATTTTTGGGCCATGTGAGATTGGGCAGAAATACCTCAGGGAAGAGCAGATGTGTGGCAGTGGGGATAGTGTATTCCAGTTAGATTTTGGCTTCACAGAAATATGGGCAAGGCCACTTGAGTGAGTGTGCCAGGAGATGGAATTTTTTTCTTTACCTGTTTTACTAAATACTGCCATTGAGCACAAGTGTACTTCAGAGGATTGACATCCTAACCAATACCATGTGAGTCAGAGCTCATTCCTTTTATTTTGTAAATGAGGCAACTGCTGGTCAGAATTGAGGATTCAGGACTAGAAAGCAAGATCCAGGCCAGGTCTGCAGGACCTGAAAGCACAAGCTTTCTCTACTACAACCTTCTGAACCATTTTATGCTTCTCTTTTCTAGCATTGTCAGTGAGACTTGTCCTCTGTGTAGGAAAGATGAGTGGGCTTTGTCAAATTGTAATTCATGAGTCATTTTAAGTGTTTACAGTTATTTCTCCATGATAAATGGCTCCTTCCAAAGTCTATTTTGCCTCTTGGCTCATTAAAAATTATAATTGTAGAAGTAGCATTTCATTATAGAGGTTTAGAAAACAGTTCACAGAAAGAACCCTGTTCTAAAACAGCAGTTATTTAGGAGATTGTTGGGTGGCAAGATACCAACTTAATTAAGAGGATTTAATGGAAGGAATCTGGGTATTCTAAATCATGAATTACAATTTTGGTGGCTGTAGTCAAACTCCCAGTAAATAAGTCATCAGACAACCTCTCTTGTTTTGGTTTTCTTGCCCTTTTTCTGCAGCCTAGAAGTATTTGAAGTACTTGTATTCAGTTTTTTGCTTTCCAAATAATTTTGCTAGTAAGGATAGAAAAAATTCCACGTAGTTGACTGATTTATTTTCAATTTGGACAATTGGAACTTTTTCCCTCCACTTTTCCCCCCTCTGTTTGTTTGTGGTGTTAGGGATCAAAATCAGAGTCTCACGTACATCGGGCAAATGCTCTACCTCTCATATCAGGTTTTCTTTTTGGGTGTTTATGGTATTCTTATTTTTTTTCAAGTCTCTCCCCCAGTCTTAAACATACAGAAAAGTTGAAAGAACAATGCAGAAAGCACCCATTTTTCTTGAACTTAGATTTGTGAGGTTGTCATTTTGCCATATGTATATGTGTGTGTGTGTGTGTGTGTGTGTGTGTGTGTGTATGTGCGTGCGTGGGCACGCACTGAACCATTGGGTTCTCTGACACCATTCCCTTGTGATTTTCAGATGGTGATATGCCGTGCCGAGCCAATATCCTGGTCACAGAGCTGTTTGACACAGAACTGATTGGAGAGGGAGCACTGCCCTCCTATGAGCATGCACATAGGCATCTTGTACAGGTAGTGGGGCCTGGGCCTCCCTTGGGGGTGTTGCTTTGTTTTTAGCCACTATGCACACAGTGCTCACTACTGCATTTTAGTAGTTCTTCATACACCCTGAGACACCTGTCAATTCTTGGGAGGCATCTAGCTCAAGTAGGCAGTAGTGATGAGGCAGAGAGACCCTGTGTAGCTGGGCCCAGTGATGCACACCTGTAATCCCAGTGACTTGGGAGACTGAAGCAGGAGGGTCATAAGTTTGAGGCCAGCCTGGGCAACTTAGGGAGACCTTGTCTCAAAGTAAAAATTAAAAAGGGTTGGGGCTGGGGATGTGGCTCAAAGGTAGAGCGTTTGCCTGGCCTGCATGAGTCCCTGAGTTCAGTCTCCAGCACTGCTAAATAAATAAATAAATAAAGACAAATTTAAAAGTTGAGAACTGGGGATCCCAGCGTAGTGGTAGAGTGCCCCTGGGTTCAATCCCTAGTACTGGAAAGAGAAAAAGAGAGAGATCCTATGTAATTTCAAATGAATATCCTCTTCACTGCCTGATCCCTAGTGCTTGGTGTGTAGAGGATACAGGATGGATGGATGGATGGATGGATGGATGGATGGTTGAAGTAGATAGGAGGCTAGAGCCACAGCCAAGCGGGAATAGTGGTCAACAGCACTGGGTGAATCCAGCAGGTCGAGTCAGTTGAGGGTGGATGGTTGTCCATTAGACTTTGAAGTGAAGAGGTTCTGGTCCTGGTGCCTGGGGAAGAGTGTACTGAAAGGATGCTCTTGAACCATGGGCAAGAATCACTGCTTGGCAGAAAGACTTAAATTCTGTCTTCCAAGAATAGTATAGAAGTTCATCAACATGGTGACAATTAAGGTTTATTTTTGAAGTATTTAATAGCACCAGATAGCTAGGAAATTAAACTGACTTAAATAATTTTAGGTGTAATATATATTCTTTTTGAAATGTAGTTCCTTTTTTTTTCTTTTCCTGAGGGCATAAGACTAAAAACAATGCACTATCCTGATAGTGGGAAGGTGTTAGATATTACTGAATTAGCCTAATGAACAGTAATGATCAGAATTACTGTGGGTCAGATGCCTGATTTATTGTTGTTCTTTTGTATTTTACTATAAACTTAGGAAAATTGTGAGGCAGTGCCCCACAGAGCAACTGTGTATGCGCAGCTGGTGGAGTCCAGAAGGATGTGGTCCTGGAACAAGCTGTTTCCTGTCCGTGTTCAGACCAGCCTTGGAGAGCAGGTCATCATTCCTCCCTCAGAACTGGAGAGATGCCCTGGTGCACCTTCTGTCTATGATATACAGCTGAACCAGGTGTCGCCCACTGACTTCACTGTCCTCAGCGATGTACTGCCTATGTTCAGGTACCAAAGACCCTCCCTGAGTGATCAGGGATTTGAGACAGCTCATGAAATTTGGGTCTTTGGAAGTTATTTTTGCTTGGGAAGAAAACCTAGCTGAGTCCTTTGCAACCGAGTATCCTTTTTGATGAGTTCACCATAGAAGCTTAACAATGCGATGTGTGAGATTAAATTATGTTTCAGTTCCTGAATGTCCTTTCACAGTGTGGACTTCAGCAAGCAAGTCTGTAGCTCAGCAGCCTACTATAGCAGGCAGTTTGAACCTCTGGCATCTGGCCAAGCTCAAGTGGTTCTCTCCTGGTGGGACATTGAAATGGATCCTGAAGGGAAGATCAAGTGCACAATGGCCCCCTTTTGGGCTCACTCAGACCCAAAGGGGCTCCAGGTAAGAGGCACTAGCTGAACACGTTTGCATATAATTCAGGAAAGTTGTCTACTTTTTTTTTTTTTTTTTTTTTTTTTTTTTTTGCTACCGGGGATTGAACTCAGAGGCACCCGACCACTGGGTCACATCCCCAGCCCTTTTTTGTATTTTATTAGAGACAGGGTCTCACTGAGTTGCTCAGTGCCTCCCCATTGCTGAGGCTGGCTTTGAACTCGCGATCCTCCTGCCTCAGCCTCCCTAGTGCTGGGATTACAGACGTTCACTACTGTGCCCGGCTAGTTGTCTACTTTCGTTCATGGGAACGTACCCTGTTAAGCCTTAGATTGTAAGAATTTAGAGACAGAAGCAACTGTCAAGAGTTAGAAGAATTTTTTTCTTTTTCAAAAACAAAAACAATAAAAAAGAAGCACAGGGGGACTGAGGATGGCGCTCCGGTAGAGTGGGTGCCTAGCTTGACTTGTGGCCCTGGGTTCTAGCCTCAGTGCTACAAAAAATAAATGTATAAAAAATTAAAGCACAGACTAGCTATGGTAAGATAGACCTCTTGGGATGAGTTCAAGATCGTCACCAATAGTCCCAGTTCACAATACAGAAGTCTTAGTTAGCTCTGCTGCTCTCCTTCATCCTGGCAGAACTATTCTTGGGATACCTCCCCTCAACCCCAAATAATCCCAGGCTCAGATAAGCTTGTAATAGAGAACTACAGACTCACTTTCTGTTGCTTCAAACTCCCATCTTCTCTAGTTCAATGGACAGTGGGTGAAGAACATGAACTACAAAAAGGAAACAGATTACTTACTCATCAACATGTGATAGATAAGTTGTTTACCCTCACTCAGAGAACTACACCTTTAAACAGCAATGAAAATAAAAACTAAAGTACAGTGAGATACCATGTTTACCTATTAGTGGATAAAGTTCAAGAAGTTTGGTAGCCCACTTGTTGATGAAGCTTGGGGAAAAAGCAGGAAAGTGAACCATCAGAACACCCATTGAGCACAGTGTGGCTCAGTCCTGGTGAAAAGTGATGCCACTTTAGATATTTGGGCTCTGGTAGATTTGCGTATTTGCAGAATGATGTATATGCAGAATGCTTGTAGCTGCCTGCTGCTGCCGCTTGCAGCTACAACGCCGCGGGAGAAAATTCCGAGGCAGGATGGAAATGAAAAAGTTCTTTTATTCTTCTCTCTTCTAACTTCTCTCTCCGGCTCCAACAGCCTCTCGAACTCCAACCGCAACTCCAACTCTCCTCTAACTCCAACCACTAGCCACTAACCCTCACCCGGTTAAATACATTTTGCTTTAACAAGGACAAGTGCTTACAGCTTGAGCTTACAGGTGTGTCACACAGTGTTCACGGGCATAAAAAGATTCTTAGATGAATGTATGAATATCAGGTGAAACTTGAACATCTTTTATGGCTCTCAGCTAACCGCAATCTTAGCTATCTCCTCAATTAGGGCTCCTACAAATGCTCACCAAAGCCCTAACTTAGTAGAAAAAGAACAACCTAAAGGCTGCCTGTAAGAACTCACTGGGTCATGATCCTACGTCCTTTCAGTGGATGAAGTAGCTCTCTAGGCACTGATGTGGAACAATCTTCACAATCTTCAGGATGTATTTTTTTTTTTTTTTTGGTGGTACCGGGGATTGAACTCAGGGGCACTCGACCACTGGGACACATCCCCAGCCCTTTTTTGTATTTTATTAGAGACAGGGTCTCACTGAGTTGCTCAGTGCCTCGCCATTGCTGAGGCTGGCTTTGAACTCGCGATCCTCCTGCCTCAGCCTCCCAAAGTGCTGGGATTACAGGCGTGCGCCACCGCGCCCGGCTCAGGATGTATTTTTAAGTGAAACAAAAATAAAGATGCTGAGCCTGGCATGGTGTTGCATATCTGTAATCCCAGCAACTCAGGAGTCAGAGACAGGAGGATTCCAAGTTCAGGGCCAGCCTGGGCAACTTAGCAAGACCCTTTGTCAAAATAAAAAATTTTAAAAAGGGCTGGGTAGTAGCTCAGTGGTAGAGTGCCCCTGGGTTCCATCCCTAGTACTGCAAAAAAAGTGAAGACGTAGAATGGTATATGGTATGCCAGCATTGGTTATAAGTGTATGTGTGGCGTGTATATAAGGAAATCCTTGGAAGAATTCATAGAAATTGGTAAAAATTGTTGTTCCTGAATGGTGGCTCCTGGAGGTTGGGTATGGAAAAGAAACTTATTTTTTTTATCATATATCCTTGTATCATTTGAATTGTCTCATGTGCCTGAGTTATCTACCCCCTGCCCACACACTCAACAAAAAATAAACATGGAAAGGTGTTTTAGGGCCAACATATAAAACCTTCCCTCTACCTTTGAGCATCTCAGACACAATCTTTGATGTTACTACTGGCTTTTTTTTTTTTAAATATTTATTTGTTTGTTTTAGTTGTATATAATGCCCTTGTTTTTACGTGGTGCTGAGGATCGAACCCTGGCCGCGCATGTGCTAGGCAAGCGCTCTGCCGCTGAGCCACAATCCCAGCCCCTACTACTGGCTTTTGTTCCAACTTTCCTCTCTAGCCTTAGTCCTCTGTGGGCTAAGTGCCCATGAATGCACACATCTGTGTATGTGGGGGGTGGTCAGAATTCAGTCTTAGAATGTTAAAACTTTATTTGCATATCTTTAGATTGTTTTTGTGTATTTTCTCTTTTAATCCACATGCGAAACATGCTGGGTAACCACAGCAATATACAGACTCTGCAAGTTCAGGAACAATCTTAGTTCCTTGTGTTCAGGAAGCAGTGATGTGGTTCTGGTCCCTAGTTCTTCAGACTGTGAATCTTGTATCCTTTCTCTAACAGTGGTGACTTTTCAATTGTTAGGAATTTGAAAGCTGCTAATGAATTTCCCTCATGAATTAATGAAACTGCTTTAATCCCATTTAGCCTATTGTACCTTGGAACAGAGGTTTTTTTTTTTTGTTTTGTTTTGTTTTGTTTGGTACCAGGGATTGAACTCAGGGGCACTTGACCACTGGGCCACGTCCCCAGCCCTTTTTTGTATTTTATTTAGAGACAGGGTCTCACTGAGTTGCTAAGTGTCTCGCCATTGCTGAGGCTGGCTTTGAACTCGCAATCTTCCTGCCTCAGACTCCCAAAGTGCTGGGATTACAGGCGTGCGCCACCGCGCCCGGCTTGGAACAGAGGTTTTGTCACCAGCTTTTTAGCATTAGGACCTGGGGGGCTCCCTATGTGGGGAATGTGGGAAGGACAAGTGATCGGGAAGCACCCTGGGAGCCATGAGGAGTAAGGAAGGCTTCTCCTGTCTTGAGATAAGTTTGCACGGTATAGGAATGAATGACAGGTTTAAGAAAACTTTTTTAAGAATTTTTCCCACAATACCTTTATTTTATTTATTTATTTTTATGTGGTGCTGAGGATTGAACCCAGTGCCTCACATATGCTAGGCAAGCACTCTACCACTAAGCCCCAGCCCCAGCCCTTGTTTTATTTTTTTCCTTGTTATTATCGTAGTTATTCCAGAACATATCTGGTTGGATTTTCATTTTCCAGCCTTAATGTTCAAAAAGACATCTTAGATATCTACCTTTTTGTTACATTCAAGACTTGGTGGGGTGGGATATGTCCCTGAGAAGCGGGATAAGCCTCAGGCTTCATTTGCTGATGATTAAGCCATCTCCTAGAAGTCTCACAGGGTAAAATTTTCCCTAGTTCCTGGGGATGACAGAATGGACAGGCATCCAGTTTTTAGGAAGTTCATTTTTTTAAACAATGCTACTGTATTCTTTTTTGAAAAGAAACTATAAACCTCATTTTATAAAGTAAAAATCCACTTGTGGTCCTGTCACCCAAAATAACTACCTTTTTTTGCTTTCTTTCCAAATGTGGATGTTTGTTGATGCTTAACCTCTGTTTTTTTCATGCTGTCTCATAGTCATTTACTTATTTTCATCTTCATCATTTTAAATATCCGTGTTATAGCCATGCACATTGGCACACACTTATAATCCCAATGACTCAGGAGACTGAGGCAGGAGGATTGCAAGTCTGAGGACCGCCTTAACAACTCAGTAAAAACCTGTTTCAAAATAAAAAAGTCTCAGGCAGTGGCAGAGCAACTGCCTAGCATGCAGGAGTAAGTTGCAGAATCTGACACTTCCCTGTTAAATACCTCAACATACATCTGCAAGAATATAACGATCTTCAACATAAGCAAAATACCATCATTATACTTAAGAAAAGTAACATTTGCCAGGCACAGTGGTGCACGCCTGTAATCCCAGCAGTTTAGGAGGCTGAGGCAGGAAGATTATGAGTTCAAAGCCAGCCTTAGAAAAAGGGAGGCTCTAAGCATCTCATTGAGACCCTGACTCTAAATAAAATACAAAATAGGGCTGGGGATGTGGCTCAGTGGTCGAGAGCCCCTGAGTTCAAACCCTACTACCCCCCAAAAAGAAAAGAAAATTAATAGGAATTCCTTGATAACATCTAACATATAGTTCAAAATAAATTTTCCTTGTCACCAAATGTCTTTAGTAGTTTTTGTTTTTCCCAGTTCAGAATCCAGTTAGGTTTTATGTAATACATTTGACCTTTTTTGGGTTTTGAAGTCACTTAGAAGACAAAGGAAACTGTGAGTATGTTAAAGCCTATGGAATAGAAATGCCGTGGGACTCTTCAGGGCAGGGTCTGTTTCATACCAGTAGGTAAAACCTTGTTTGGGAGCTAAGAAATTTTTCCTTCAAATGAAATATGACATGACCCAGCAGGTTAAAGAGAGCATTGGCATTACTCTGTGGGTAGGGACTGAAGTCTGTACTTTTCTTTTTTCCTGAGCCACTCTGGAGACTGCTACCTGTGGCCACGTTGTGTCTTCCTAAAACCAGCAGGGTTCCAACAAGATTTTGTGCCACTGTCTTCTCTGATTTGAGAATTTTTTCTTTTTGGCCACAGTAGCCAGCTATAGTCTGTACCATGTCTCCCTGCAAACTGATATTTGGCATGGCTTTTCGCCTCTAGATTAGAAGTATTGCTTTTGTTGCAACTTAGTGACAGCTGACTCTGTTCCCCATTTCAGTGGCGGGACCATTGGATGCAATGTGTGTACTTCCTGCCACAAGAGGAACCCATTGTACAGGGCACAGCCCACTGCCTGGTAGCCCACCATGATGACTACTGTGTATGGTACAGCCTTCAGAAGACTAGGTAGGCCTGCAGGTTGTGGAGGTGGAGGACTGGGCCTTGCAGATTGCACATTGATGTAAATTCCCCATGAAGAGACTCTATAGAGGTATGAGTGTGCAGCTTTGTTTCTAAGCAGAATAAAATAAGAACAAAGGTTTATGGCTGTGTCAGAGACCATTTGTGTATACTCAGAAGAGCTTTCGTGGTTTGCTAGAGTCCATTTAGTCCTCCTTTTTTATATAAAAAATGTGCAATCAGAGGGCTCTGTAATATCCAGTGCGTATTCAAGAGCTATTGTCCAGACTCACACCCTATAGAGAAACCCCCAGGGCACAGGTCACATTCCACTGGGCAGGTTCCTATGCGATGCCTACCTGCTCTCTTAGCAGGTCATGTTCATCACCTGTGTCTGTTCATTTCCTGGCCTAGCCCTGAAAAAATGGGAGAGTCCACCAAATGCGCCCTGTCTGTGACTGCCAGGCTCACCTGCTCTGGAATCGACCTCGATTTGGAGAGATCAATGATCAGGATAGAACTGATCAGTACGCCCAGGCATTGAGGACTGTGAGTGTCCTACCCTTTGGTTCCCCTGGACTCCAGCATTCTGCTTGTGATTTACTAATCTTGTTTTCTGTGTTCCCTCATCTGTAAGTTACTTCTGGTTCCACCTGGGGTGGGTACTAGAAGGCCAGAGAACTTGCCCTGGACTTCCAAAGCAGTCTGTTCCTGTGAGAACCTTCTCCCTGGCCCATATCTGTCTTGCTGAACACCTTAACTTTTGTGGTCACCAGCCATCAGTGTGGGTGAACCAGTGACATTTCTTCTCTTTTCATCTGTTGCTCCTTTCTAAAATTTTCTGAAATACAAATTTGACCATGGAACTTCCTGTACTGAAAATCTGTGTCCCTGCTGCCTATAGAAGGCACTTAGACTGGGGACCCCAGGTGAATTTTAGAGGGGGCTTCCTGGACCCCTTGAAGTTATATACAGAAATACATGTTCATGGGTGCATATGCATGCCTTTTTCGATGAAAGAAAGGGTCCAAGCTGTCCTAAATTCCTCACCAAGGAATCTGATCTATAAAGGCACCCCTGCATTTGGGGAGTCACTTGAGAATAAATGTGTCAGATTGAGATGAAATTTATCATTGTAGCCTGGGTGGTGATTTCCTGTAAGTGGGACAGGCCTTCAGTCAGGTCTTCTAGGTGGGTTGAGGAGGATCTTTCCAGGCAGTGGGCACTGATGGGGAGATGTAAGCAAAGGTGGGGGCTGGTTACTGCATAGACCCTGGAGACAGACACGACAGAATGGGGGCCCAAGAGGATCCCACTTAGCAGTGGGGAAATGGAATGAGATCAATTTTATTATCAGATCATGTAAGTGGGATTGGGAGAAGAGAAGCTTTTCTGTCATTTTATCAGTAGGAATCTCCTAAAAAACTAAGAAAACTTGTGCTCAGTGTTCTTCTCCTGCAGGTGCTGACCCCAGACAGCGTTTGCCTGTGTGTCAGTGATGGCAGTCTTCTCTCTGTGCTGGCCTATTACCTTGGGGCAGAGCAGGTACTGGACATATGTCTTTCTGTTGGCTTCCTAAGGTTGGATCTTTCCTCTTTCTCTTTTTTTTTTTTTTTCCTCCCCCCCTCCTCTTTCTCTTTTTAATTTAATTTATTTTTATTTACTTTTCTTTCTTTTTTGTTTTGCTGGTTTTCATTTTTTAAAGGTTCATTGAGTTAGGGCATTGTATGCTTCATATACACAATCCTGCAATCAAAGCTCTTTTCAAGTGTGTGGAGTGTGGTTAGTTTAGGAGCTGAGGGATTTTCCTGCCTGTGCCAGCGCTTCAGGCTGTAACCACTGCCATGTAACTGCAGTTCAAGGTTATGAGTTGGCCAGCTTGCCAGGGTCAGTGCCCAAAGTAGATGCTGTCCCAGGTAGGTGGTGAGGTCTTCTTCCTTGGAATAGTTTTGTCATGTTTTCATCTTGAATTTCCTCCTCTGCTAGTGCATCTCTGGTAACTCATAGCTGTTCTCTCTAGGTATTTACAATTGAGAGTTCAGCAGCTTCCCATAAACTGATGAAAAAAGTAAGTGATGATTGTTGTTACTGAATTAACGAGGGGAACCTTTGGGATTTTCTTTCCTGAGTGTTGGGTGGGTCTTTGCAGCAACATTGGTAACACAGAAATGGGAGAGAAGTAGTTGCTGCATTGAGAGCCTTTTTTGTGTGGCAAGAGAGAGCTGGCCTGGACGTTTTCTGAGACTACCATCAAAATAGAAGCAAACATTTGGACTCTGCTTTGGGTTTTGTGGCTGAAGAAGTTTAGGCTTTTCTCCTCACTTCACATAAAACTAAGAAAACTAAAATCCCTGCAGCTCTACAACTGAGTGATTCGTGCTCAGGGAGTAACTGCCTTCACCTTGACTAGAGATGCCGTTTCTCTCCCTGGCAGAAGAAGACATCTTTCTGCCATGTGCCTGTAAGAAAAATGTCTGTTGCTAGCACAGAGTTTGCTCATGATCTCATCCTTGGTCTGTAGGAGGCCTCTTGAGAGGGCCTCACAAAATAGATAAAAGAGTTGTCCTCCAGAGACATTTGGCCAGAAAACTCAAAGCAGAGAAGACAACTTGAAGAAGTGTTTTTTGTTTGTTTGTTGTTTGTTTGTTTTTTGGTACCGGGGCTTGAACTCAGGGGCACTCGACCACTGGGCCACGTTTCCAGCCCTTTTTTGTATCTTATTAGAGACAGGGTCTCACTGAGTTGCTAAGTGCCTCGCCATTGCTGAGGCTGGCTTTGAACTCATGATCCTCCTGCCTCAGCCTCCCAAGTGCTGGGATTACAGGCGTGCGCCACCGCGCCTGGCTTTTTTTTTTTTTTTTTTTTTAATTTAATTTAATTTTTGCCATGCTGGGGATTGAACCCAGGGCCTCACACCAGGCAAGTGCTCTACTACTGAGCTAAACCCAGATTGAATTTTTTTGTGTTTGTTTTCTTTTTTCTTTTCCTGGACCAAAACAATACTCTAGTATAAACATAGTAATTATGTTGTTTTCTTTCTAAGATCTTCAAGGCTAACCACTTGGAAGATAAAATTAATATCATTGAGAAACGGCCTGAGTTACTAACAGCTGCAGACTTGGAGGGTAAGAAGGTGAGGAGTAGGAACTGTGATCACACTGGGGCCCTGTAAGGTTGGATAGCACAACACTGAGGTAGCTGCAGCTCTACCCTGTCCTCTGGGCCTCATGGTGTCCCCCATGTAGTGTACCAGCTTAGACCTAGTTACTGTGAAGGGCATGGTGGGTATTCATAGAGAGGCCCCACAAACACACAACTGTACTCCTCAGGTGAGGACAGTGCAGCCTGCAGGGGTTAAAGGAGCAGAGTGTTCCCCCTCCCTTTCTCTTCATAGCACCCTCTTCTTCCCTTCTTCTTGCTCCTGTCCTTCCACTATAGTTGTTCTTCCAGCTCCTGGAGCTGCTCCCACCAGGAGCCTTAGGGTTACTAAACATGGTCTTCCTGCAGGCTGTGGCCCTTGGGCCCATGTGACCTGGTGGACCTCCTGTTTACTTTTTTTTTTTTTTTTTTTGTGGTACCGGGGATTGAACTCAGGGGCACTCGTCCACTGGGTCACATCCCCAGCCCTTTTTTGTATTTTATTTAGAGACAGGGTCTCACTGAGTTGCTAAGTGCCTCGCCATTGCTGAGGCTGGCTTTGAACTCGCGATCCTCCTGCCTCAGCCTCCCAAAGTGCTGGGATTACAGGCCTGCGCCACCACGCCCGGCCTCCTCTTTACTTTTAAGAGACCACTTGGCCCAGGTTTTCTTTGCTCTTACTTTCTGGCTGCTCCTTAGTCTTCTTCATGGTTATCTCTCCATTCACTTTGATCCTTCCTTCAAACTCTTCTTCATACTCAGTGTGCCCCTTTATCCCTCCTTTCCCTCTCCACTGCATCTCTTCTCCAGGTAATCACATCCTCTCCCATATGACCTCCCAGTGACCCTGAAAGTCAGTCTTCACTGTGGCTAGGCTCTTTACCTTTTTTGGATTCAAATCTCTTATGTCTGACTGCCAACCCACATCTTTCCTTGAATATCCCACAAGCTGAATTCATCCAAAGCATAACCTATCATCCTTCATCTTTCCTGCCAACCTTTCTTTTTGGTAACAGCTTTATTGAGATGTAATTGACATACTATAAAATTAACCCATTTTGAAGTATACAATTTAATGGTTTCTAGTAAATGTGGAGAGTTTATACAGCTATCACTCAATTGAGTTTTAGAACATTTCCCCCCAGGTCCTCTGGAGCCTGTTGGGATTTCAGGTGTATGCCACCACACCTAGCTAGAAATTATGTTTAATTTTTTAAGAAACTGCTAACCTGTTGTCCAGAGTGGCTGCAACATGCATCCCCCTCAGTGTCTCAGTGTCTTCACCAACACTTGGTATTATCTCTTTTTTAGTATAATCATTTTAATGGGTGTGCAGTGACAATCAGTGCAGTTTTAATTTATATTTGCCTGATGAACATCTTTTCATGTTTTTAGTAGCTGTTTATATATTTGGTGAAATGTCTGTTCAGGTCTGTTGCCAATTTTCTATCATGCCTTTTTATTTTTTGTTTTATATTTTTTAATATCCCTGAAGGGGATGCACTGTTTGTGGAGGTACTGCAATACCAGGTTGAGGTATAGTGTAGACAGAGCAAGCTCCTATTCCATCTCCCTGCTCCCCCAAATCCATTTAATATATTGTCCTTGGATAGAGGACATATCAGATATTAAACCGATAAGAACAGATACTACACTTGATCTGAGCCAAAGGCCAAGGAGTGATCATCATGCCTTTTTAAAAATAACAGCTTTGGCCGGGCGCGGTGGCGCATGCCTGTAATCCCAGCACTTGGGAGGCCGAGGCAGGAGGATCGCGAGTTCAAAGCCAGCCTCAGCAATGGCGAGGCACTTAGCAACTCAGTGAGACCCTCTCTCTAATAAAATACAAAAAAGGGCTGGGGATGTGGCCCAGTGCTCAAGTGCCCCTGAATTCAATCCCCGGTACCAAAAAAAAAAAAAAAAAAAAAACAGCTTTATTGAGATATAATTCACATGCTATATAGTTCATTCATGGTGTACAATTCATTGATTTTGGTATATTCTTAAGGTTGTGAAACTTATCACCACTTCAACTTTAGAACATTTTTGTTACCCTAAAAGACTTTGTTCCCATTATTGGTCATTCCCTATTTGCCCCTAATCTTCCCAGCACTAGGCAACTACTAAACTTTCCCTATGAATTTGCCACTTGTACATTTCATGTAAATGGACTCATACAATATAAAAGATCGTCCCTATTCTAACAGGGACTGTAGCTCAGTGGCAGAGTGCTTGCCTAGCATGTGTGAGGCACTGGGTTTGGTCCTTAGCACCACATAAAAATAAACAAATAAAGACATTCTATCCATCTATAACTACAAATTTTTTTTTTAAAGGATCATCCATGTTGTACCTAACTCTGTATTTCATCTTTTTGTTGCTGAGTAAGCTACCATTATATGGGTATACCACATTTTATTTATCCGTTTATCAGTTGATAGACATTAGTGCTGTTTGTACTTTTTGACTGTTGTGAAGTGCTGTTACAAACATTGAGATATAAGTTGTCCTTTCTTTCCCCTTAGATGAGGGTTTAGAAGATAATTAAATATGTAAGCCATTTCTGTGACACACTGGCCAAATTGTATGTCCTTACTGAATCAGAAGTGATGAGAGCAAGCATTTATGCCTTGTTCCTGCTGTTGGGGGCAGAGGAAAGAGGCAGTGAGGTACTCAGGGCCAACCCTGTTTAGCATCAGTGTTTCCTACTGAGTCTAACCTGATGCCTGTTCAGAGGGCCCCCAACCTGGAGAGTAACTGGTCTCTGCACTTGCTGCCTCTCCCTTTCTGCACACCTGCCTCCTGACCTGGCTATTGCAACACCCACCTAAGTCACCTCCTTTCCTCAGCTCCACCTATAGACCTCTCCCCACAATACTCCTCAGAAGGATCTTTTAAAATATAGTCCTTATTTCAAACTCCGGGTTAAAACTTTTGGTGATTGCTCATGCCTCTAGGGCAAGTTTTGGGTCCCCTTAACCTGTCATCAACTGCCTTTGGGTGATCTGTCTCCTGTCCATGTCTCTAGCCCTCCCTTAACATCCTGCCCTCTATCCTGTCCTGAGGAGCTCCTTGAAGGCCTTATTATCACTTGGGCTCTTGCTTGGCCTCTGCCTCTCCCTCTGCTTGGAATATCTCTCCCCTTCCTTGATTTTCTGACTCCTAGTCATACATTTGTTTGTTTACTCAGCAAATGTTTACTGAATATCTGCTCTTTTAAAAAAAAAATATATATATATATATATTTATTTTAATTGTACACATGCCTTTTTTTATTTTTATGTGGTGCTGAGGATCGAACACGGGCCGTGCATATGTTAGGCAAGAGCTCTACCGCTGAGCCACAACCCCAGCCCCTGAACATTTGCTCTTGCCAGGCCTTATGCTATGGATCTCATGTGATACTTGAACCTAGTGGGGGCAGCAGAGTTCAAGCAGCACTGATCAACTGTGGTACAGTTTTGAGTGGGGATTGGCAGGATGCCATTCTGGAGTCCTTTCTGGTGCTCTTACCTCTGAAGCCCCTGTATGCACCTACCCCTTCTTTATTTCTATCAGATGAGGACAGCACCCACCCTGTGTCCATCACTCTCTACTCTGGGCTCCTGAGGGCAGGACTCAGTATCTTTCTTATATTTATGTCTTCAGTGCAGGTACAGACCTGGTGTACCTGTTCATTGACTGACTGAATGAATGAATGGCCCATTATTTCCATGTTTCTGTGAAACTAGTGACCTGCCCTTTACTTCTTGGCATTTTTGATACCAGGGTCCTGCTTCTGCTCTGGTCCCCAGGTCTCCCTTCTTCTGGGTGAGCCCTTCTTCACCACCAGCCTGCTGCCGTGGCACAACCTGTACTTCTGGTATGTCCGGACCGCCGTGGACCAGCACCTGGGGTCTGGTGCTGTGGTGATGCCCCAGGCTGCCTCACTGCACGCTGTGGTTGTGGAGTTCAGGGTAGGCCATCTAGCAAGCTTTGCAAAAAACAAAAGCAGGAGAAGGGTGGGAACCTGATTTCTTGCAGAGACCTTGGGTGCAGATGGAACAACTTGGGTCTTCATGACTGGGGCTTTTCTTTCATATCAGTGTACCACAGGGCTGAATAGGAGAAGCTTGCCATTTTAGAAAGCAGTAATTTGACATATGAAATGGAAATGGCTGTGTGTTGTCATTTTACAATTGTGGCTTATCAGAATAATTAAAAAATATAAATTAAGCGTTTCAGAAGACAAGCTGTGCGGCTTGCTCTGCTCTCATTAAGAGCAGAGGCTCAGTTGTTAAAGCATTCTGAGATGGGGAGTCAGCTTCTTTATGCAAGAAGAAATTGAAAAGCTTCATTTTAATTTTCTCATCAAAGCAGAACCACAGTCATTTTGGGAAAGGCATTTTTTATTAAAAGGATTTTGAAATGCTTTTAACCTGAAATGTAGAATGAATAGTGTTTGATATTTCTTTTATATGAATAGCTCTATCTATTGGTAGCTTTGTGGTCCATCACTTAATTTCTGGGCATTTCTTCTGTGATTTTTACCTGATAAAATTTCCAGGTGAATTCTGGTTCTCATGGCCAAAGAATAGCTATAGAGAAGGATGCATATCCCTAGGTTATATGTACCAGGAAGCAGAGGACAGAAGATGGAATACCAGTGGACCTTTTCCTTGCCATCCTTCTCATGTTCCACTTATGGCACTGAGCCTTGGAGAGTTGTTTTACAGTTTCCCTTAAAAAATAAAAATAAAAATGCTGAGGTGGTCCAGACAGGAAGTGCCAAACTGTAGCCTGGTAGCTCTGACTGGTTGTTCCCTTAGAGGAAAGAATGTAGTACATGTAAGTTTGCAGATTCCCAGTCTAGTCTTAGCCAAAGGCCTGGCTCTTTGGTCTCTTTGTCCCTTCAGGCCTGGGAAATCTGTCCCAAGTGTGCAACAACACCAGTAAGATTTGCCTCTGGTTTTGTTGGCCTCTTGACCCTTCTGTTCTTGTCATCACACTTCTCTGTGGCCCTAGTTAGCTATAGACAGGCCGGTACTTTGCTCATAGGACCTGTGGCGGATCCGGAGCCCCTGTGGTGACTGTGAAGGCTTTGATGTGCACATCATGGATGACATGATTAAGGTAAGTATGGCCATAACTCTGAGCACTATCCAACTCATCCTTTCCACGTGGGCCCGCTCCTGGCTTGGGTGGCAGAGGCAGTATGCAGAGAGCTTTCCTGTTTGGGGCAGTGAAGTCAGATGCTACCATTGTGTGGTGCCTGTTCTTGGCCCTGTGCCAAGAACCTCTGGTTCAGAATCTTGGGTCAGGATCTGTATGTACATCACCACACCATTGAAACTGTTCCTACTAATGCCAACAGCTCATTTCTGTTGGGGCAGCCTTCCTGCAAGGCAGTTTGGTAACTTGTGGCATTTTCATTTGGGGGTTACTTTCAAGGGGAGAGCACTTGAGTGTGGGGAGGATGTGCAGTCCTGTGGTGTGTATGTTGTACTGTCATACTTCCCAGTGCAGTGTATAGAGATGTTGGCAACACCCTGAGTGTCCCAACAGTTTTGGGTGACCACCAAGGTCTGTGTCCCGCATAACCCAGGGCAGTCATGACAATCATAGTGGTATGTGGCTCTGTGAAGTTTGATCTGAAGAGTCATGACATATTTACGCATCCACATGAGGATGACGGGACAAATGTCATGGTCCTATTTTTATGATTAAAAAAATTCACACTTACATACAGAGAGAAGGTGGTGAAATAGTGGGCACTACTGTGTTAGCTGTGCAAACAGAGTGGAGACCTTCCCCCCGTGCTTATCTTTCAGTTAACATTTTTGTATGTGAACATGGATTGCTGTATAAACATATTTTAAGTAAATAAATCCTGTGGGTATTTTCCATTTATATCTCACCTTCCCTTCCACAGCAGACCACTGATTATTCATGTTTCTAGAAATTTCCTTTGTTAATAAATCTCCTTTGTGCCAAGAAACTGCATGCATAATCTCTGGATCCCTCTGCTGTCTCTGGTTACTCCTGAGATTCCTTCCTGAGCACCCACCACCCTTCCCATCATCTTAAGTGTCACATGTTCTGTGTCTTGCTTTGGTCCCTGCTCCTGATTCTGCCCACCTGTGCTGTCCCCTATTCCCTCTGCAGCTGATAAGGCTCTGCCACTCTGGTGTCTGGCCAATATCTGCCTTTTTTTCTTTCTCTCTCTCTCTCTTTTTTTTTTTTTTAATTTAACCCACCGGGTGGCACACACCTATAATCCCAGCACTTGGGAGGCTGAGGCAGGAGGATTATGAGTTCAAAGCCAGCCTCAGCAAAAGGGAGGCACTTAGCAACTCAGTGAGACCCTGTCTCTAAATAAAATACAAAAAAGGGCTGGGGATGTGGCCCAGTGGTCGAGTGCAATCCGTAGTACAAAAAAAAATAAAAGAATTTAACCTTTATATTTTATTTGTTTTTTATGTGGTGCTAAGGATCAATGCCTCACCCATGCTAGGCAAGTGCTCTACCACTGAGCTACAAACCCCATCCTAGTATCTTCTCTCTTGCATGCAGACCAGATAGCTAAGAGTGGCAGACATCTCCATTTGACTTTTGTACTGCCCCAGTGCATCTGCCTTTCTGCCCTCAGCCTAGCACCTTCCAGTGCTCCTATCTAAGACCTGGCATCCCTTTGAGGATATCTTCGTTCCCAACTTGCAGTTGGTTGTCTGATTCCCAGGGAGCCTCCAATCCAGTTTTCTCCCCATACTGCTATAGATCCTGTCAGGGTCCCTCTGGGCTACAGCCTCCTGCCCCTCCTGCTTCCTCTACATGGAACCCATGTAAACATGTAGATCCTGAATCTGGCCATGTTCCCTCTCTGGGAAAGGCCCATCCCCAAGCCCTCCAAAGTAACCTTGGGCTGCTCCTGCCTCCTTTCCCTGCTTGGTTCTTGTTCAGCTATCCCCTCCCCCCACCATGCTCCTATTTGAGTCAACCTCCTCCAAAGAGTTTCCCTGTCCCACTTCTGCCCACTCCAGCACCATTCCCATCCAGATGCCAATGCTTTCTCAGGCACTGGGCCTGCTTGCTTACATGTTCATTTCTCCCCACCCCAGCCTCTGAGCCTCCTGTCACAGTGATCTCACAGCTTTAGTGGTCAGTATCAGTGAACAGGTGAGTGTCCAAGCACCAGATGTTTCACCAACATAGACATTTGGTCCTCAGAATAGCTCAAGAGTAGGCATTGTCATCCCAGGTAAAAGGGAAGAAAGTAAGGCTTAGGAGAAGTGAAGTGAGCCAGCCAGTGAGTGGGCAGGGAAGGGAGAGGGAGAAGCCGAATGACCAGGTGCCTGGTGATGTTCTGTGAGAACATTCTGCTCCATGTGACTGCAGTTTCCCTCAGGGACTTGGGCTGTAGAGGTGAGGGTATCCCTGGCATGAATTCTGGAGAGTCCCTCTGGCTCCAAGCTCAGCTCTACAGACTGCCCTCCTCCCATTCCCTTATCTCAGTCCGCTCTGGATTTCCGGGAGAGCAAGGAGGCAGAGCCCCACCCGCTGTGGGAGTACCCCTGCCGCAGCCTCTCTGAACCCCAACGGCTCCTGACCTTTGATTTTCGGCAGCCTGTTCCCCAGCAGCCTGTGCGTGCTGAGGGCTCCATGGAGCTGAGGAGGTGAGTGGAACTCTGGGAGGGTTTTAGGGTGGAGGAAGTAGGGGCTGCTTTCCCTCCAGTAGTTACTGCCCATATAGCAAAGTACAGCTGCCCTGGGAGACACTTGTTCTGGCTCGTGGCATGTCCTCATCTCATCCCTGCCCTTCTTGCATGTATGGTGGGTCCCACAGCCTCAAGGCATGTGAGGGGAGGAGGACCCCAAGTGGGCCTTCCTCATTCCCCCGTCTGAGCTTCCCTGTGGAATCAACTACAAAGAGATGGGAGCTTGGTTACTATGGTTACCCACTGGACCGTTTTCCTGAACTCTCCTGGGATTAAAGCAGGTTAGGATTGGTGAGAGCTGCTTGCTATGAGCCTGGGAGACCCCCTCCAGCTCCAGCTTCCTTCACAATGAAGAGCGCCTCCTAATACTAGTGGAAGCCATGAGACCAGAGCTCCCAGGGCTCTGTGCACCAGGTGACAGACAGCACTGGTAGGGCTGATGCCTCGGCTGTCTTTCAGTGTATCTGGGAGGGGCCAACTCTACACCACTGGTCCTCTGCCTGCAGGGGCCGGCCCTGCAGCACACAGCTCTGCTCTGCTGTGATTCTGAGTGCTTGGCTGGGCTGCAAGGAATGAAGGGGAATCTGAGCTGTAGCTGCTCTTGCTCTGCTTTTTATATGTGGCCTTTAGTTAGGTGGGGCGTGGAGAGTTAGGAGCACCAAACTGGATGGGATGGGAATGAAGAAGACCAGGCATTTCAGGAAAGCAGAGGGGAGCCTGGCCTGTGCTCACCCATTTCTGTGTGACTCTCCATTTAACCCACCACCACCAGGCCTGGGAGAAGCCATGGGACTGTCCTGTGGATGGAATACCACCTGACATCAGACAACACTATTAGCACCGGCCTTCTGGAGCCTGCTGAAGACAAGGTAGTGCAGTGTACGCCAAGCCCAGAGTGTGCCGACCCCAGAAGAGGTGCTGTCCCCTTGTGCCCTGGGTATTCCTGTTCTGTGTTCTTAAGGCCAGATAGCTAATTAGTGGTCACCTGGCCCCCTAAACAGTTTTTTTTTTTTTTTTTTTTTTTCCCCCACTGCAAGCTTCTGGGCTGGAGCCTGGCCAGGAAGGTGGTTCTGGTGCCAGGGACTTTCACCATCTCTTTATGCTTTCCTATAGGGGTACTGTTGCTGGAACCCCCACTGCAAGCAGGCTGTGTACTTTCTTAGCCCCACACTGGATCCCAGAGTGCCGCTGGGCAGCCCTCGGGCGGTCAGCTATGCTGTGGAGTTTCACCCCAACACCGGAGATATCACCATGGAGTTCAAACTTACAGACATACCAGATTGACCCCTACTTGTTGAGAAATAAAGTGGTCCTGAGACTGGGCTCTGAGGGGTTGTGGCTTTTGGGGGGAAGGGAGGCCAAAGGGGTTTGTCTACTTCAAGGGACCACCTGCTTGTCCTCAGCACAGAGGGGACATTGTCTGTTTTTGCAGCTTTGTGCTGCTGGCTTCCAGCTCCATGCATAACAGGTACTATGGGCCATGGAAAGGCCAGGGAGATTGCCCTGTTTGTGGTTCTGAGTGCTCAGAAAGCTCTGGTGCAGTGATGTCTCCTGCCCTATCTATAAGGGCATAGAGGCACAGGGCCCTCTTAGCTGGGCACTGCTCCTGGTGCAGCCTGCCTAGCCTGTCTGCTTTCTGGGACTTCCAGGTCCCTGCCCATCTGGCTTCACTAGGAGGGCCTTCTACTGGGTGGAGATGCTGAGCTGTCGCTGGGCTCCTGGGGCTTGAAGATCCTGGTGGAGCCAAGGTTGAGAGGATTGGGTTCTTGCCCTTTCTGCACTGGGTAGTTGCACGCAGTCATATCCATAAGTATGTGGGTATCTGGCCTTAGTACATTACCAGCAGGTGGCCTGCCAAGCCCTAAGACCGATCACCAGGGAAGAGGCTGTCTCAAAGCAGTTCATGAGGGGCAGCCCTAGGAAATCACCCATCAGGAAGGGGAGCCAGGAAGTGCAGCCCTTGCCCATGCGCCCCTTTGTATCTATTGGAACAGAAGTTGAGCAGATGGAGTATGGTACAGACCACCCCAGCTTTGCTTCAGCAGGCACAGCCAGCAGTGTCTGTGGAGGCTGCAGCCTCATTTCCCCACACACTCAACATGCCATTTAGCTCTTGACCTCACAGTTGTCAAAGAAAATGGGAGACATCCAAGAGAATTCAGTTGACCTGGGGACCTGGCGTTTGGAAGCAGACTTGAGTTGTGTCCCCATAGTTATCTCCTTGCCCCAGGTTGCCCAACCCCCAGGTCTGGAGCCAGCAGGGTCTGCCCCAGTTTGTCGCTGAAATAAGTACAGAACACCAGCCTTGAGCCTCACAGTTTTATTTTCTCCTCGTTCTCCATCCTTCCTTTCAGCACCATAAAGGAAAAAAAACCACCTCTCTTTTCAAAATATATTTTATCAGGTGTAAAGATGTTTTTCTTCTAGGGAAGAATCGTCTGGATATATATTTGATAATGTTTTTACCAAAACCTTAGGTGTCTTACCATATAAAACCCCTAATGTCCCATGAGGATACAATACAGAAAAAAATACAGAAATTAAAAAAGTTTTTTTTTTTTTTTTTTTTTAAAACAGTATTTCTAAATCTCAGCAAGTTAATACAATAGTTAAAAAGCATCAAGGTTAATATTCATACCTAAAACTCAAGGTGGTTTTGGACAAATGAGAATGAATGTTTCCTTCCTAAGCCGGACCCACCTGCCTCATAGCTTCCCTTGAGATCTGGGTGACCCCTGTGACCACCTCCTCCCAGGCCTTAGATGCCACAGAATCTCAGATCCTGGCAATGTTTTGTTTCTTTTTTAAAAAAAAAATCTTAAGTGAAAAAGCCTGGCTGTCACAAGCCCTGGGAGACCACAGGCATTCTGCCATGAAATGGCTGGCTGGTGGTCTGAGCTTCAGCACTGAGGGAGGTGTGAGGGGATCTGGGAGGCAGGACGTCCTCTGGATGCCAGGACCTGAGCAGACAGAGGCCACCTTGGGATGACAGAAAATGACCGAGGCACAGGGCGGTATGACTTGCCTAAGGCCGCCCTGGGAGTTGGGAGGGAGAAAAGCATGTGGCCCTGACTCCACACTGCCCTCACCCTTAGGGACATAAACTGCTGGAGTCTGGTTTAGGGGCCCTGGCCCTGGCCTTTGCTGCTCTCACTGTGTGCACAGCAGCTTAGGTCCTGGGATTGGCCCTGCCCAGTCAAACCCTGCATGTGTATTTGGCTGCTCCCCAGAGTGGATGGAGGACCTTCCACTCCATAAAGCCTCAGCAAGGCCCTGGGAGGCCAGGCCCTTGCAGGGTAGGGGCAGGGCAGAGAGCCCAGGCAGGACTGCCCTTGCATGAGCAGCTGCTTCCTGGATCTGGGCATGGGGGGATGGGACAAGAGGCCTGGGTAGGGGAAGTTCTTCCCAGACCAAGTGGTCAGGCAGATCAAGTGTCACTGTGGATGTATATCCCAGCGCCAAGCTGCCTGGGCTCTGCAGGAATCTTCCTTCCCAGCACAGGGCCTGGCATCTGGCTGGCTGTTTGCCCCCTCTAGGCCCCTCTTGCTGCCCAGTGGGTGACAAGGCACAGCTTCAGTGCACCAGCACCAGGAAGTCCACACAGCAGGGTCCTGGCGCTGCCCCCAGCTTTGCAAGGCAAAGCTGGCTACAAGATCAGGGAACTTCAAGAAGACCAGTGGGAGTTGTCAAAAACAGTCCCTCAGGTTGGAGCCTGGCACCTTGAAACAGAAGCCTTCCTGTGTGACTGGGGAACAGCCCCTGCTGTCTGAGGCAGGTGGCCAGAGGCAGTGCTGCTATGGGGCCTGAGCGGCTGCAGGCCTCCTCCCCAGGCCCAAGGCAGATGGGGGACAGTGGGCTGCTGGCCAGCTCTGCCATACCAAGCCTGGGGCTGACCCTGGGTGCACAATGGCAGAGTGGCTTCTGTGTGCCTGGATGCCAGCCAGTACAACTCCCTGCCCCAAGCCAGAAGTGGCCTGGCCACCCTAGCTTGCACACCAATGAGGAACAGGTTGCTCTCCACACCTTGGCCTCCTGCCCCTTGATCCAGGGTAACCCCCAGCCATGACATTGGCTGGGGACACTGTAGTGGATGGGCCTGGGAGGTCAGAGCTGCCACCCCCCGCCCTGGGGGGCAGGCAGGCTGTTCCTGAGCTCAGCCGCATGTGGATGGGGAAAGTCCCCAGGGAAGGATTGGTCCCGAACCAGAGAGGTGTCTGGAGGGAAGCAAGGGGCTGTAGAAGAAAGAAGAGGACATGTTGGCATGGATAGAAGAGACGAAGCTACAAATCTCATTTTCAAAAGCAGGCCTCCCACCCCTTTTTGCTGTTGAGTCCCCTTTCTGTTAAAAAAAAAAAAAAAAAAAAAAAAATTGTGCCCTCTTGGATTTCCACATATGGCTCCATAACCCAGATTGGAGACTCCTGGAGGAGGCACCTGGTGGCTGGAGCCAGCTGGACCCTGGTGCGTTTGGGCTGGGGAAGGGACCCTGTCTTGGGAACAGCAAAGTTTACCTAGCAACGTGCAGACCCTTTAAAGTGAAGGGTGATTTTGTTTTAACTTTTCATGTTTTCTTTTAAAAATGTAATCGCCCTTGAATGCAAGACCCTGGGAAGAGCCCTGGGCTGGCTAGTAAGGACACAGCCCTCACATCCCGCAGCACAGTGGGCTGGTGGCGGAAGGCTGGTGGCCGTGCCCAGGAAGTGCTTCTTTGGCTGGTTCTGATTGTGTTTGGAGTTTGGCCTTGGGTGAGGCCTGATCAAGGGGCCTGGGTAGCTACAGTGTGGCATGTGGCATGCGGGCAGCGTGCATGCGAGGGTGCAGGCATGCGAGACAACATGGGCAGCAGACAAAAGTAATGAACCCTGGATGAAGCTTGAGAAGAAATACAAAGAGTACATAAACCAGTCCTCATACTAACCCTCAGGTTACAAACTAGGTTGTGCTGTAGATCTGTAGAAAATCATGTGTGGAAAGAATGGCACTGGTTAGGCAGCCAGGGGCTCCCCGGCTGGCCTAAGTCCTCTGTCCTTGGAGGGGCCCAGAGGCACAGAGCAGCGCTGCTTCCAGGCTCCCCAGGGACTGATGGGGGCTCCTTCCCTGTCCCCTGCCCTCCTCCCCCCAGCACTGGGCACTCAATGGAGGGGACATGGCCCAGGGATGGGCTACGGCTCAAAGGGCTGACAGAGGCCCTGCTGCTCCAGATGCCGGAAAGTTAGCTGGTCTACGCCTCCTCCTCCCCTGCAGACACCATCAGCCGCATGGCCACCGGAAGGTGGTCCGTCAGGCCAGACAGTTGGGTGATAAAACTGAATTCTTCCACTTCCTGAGTTGGGGGGGAGGGAGAGAGGAAGCATTCTGATTAGTCCCAAAGGACATCCTGCAAAGGAGGGGCCTGGGGGCAAAGGATGGCAACCTCGGGGTCCCAGAGTGTGGCCCCCAGCTGGGGTTGTGTGGAGATGGGACCTGGAGAATCCTGGGGCCTAACGGTCTGAGGGAATAATGGCTTTCGTTTTAAAAGAGCATGGACTGGGGGTGGGGTCTGAAGAGAGCCTCAGTGCTGTGGAGGGCTGTGGGGCCTGTCCCCAGACTCACGGCCTTCCAGTCGGGGCACAGCCCCTCCTCGGCATGCAGCATGTAGTCGATGCGCCGTCCATTGCCCTTCAGCAGGTCCTTCCGCCCCTTCTGACCAGACCCAGGACTCTTGCTAGTGGGGAAGGCGAGGTACTCCCTGCGGCCTTCCTCGCTCTCCAGGACCCTGTTGATGGACAGGAACAAGGTGAGGCCCCCACACCAGCCCCAGGAACTCCTTCCAACGTGAGAGAGGAGTAGGTCAGACCAAACTTCTGGCTCAAGTTCTGTCTTCTCTGTGGCTCCACAAAGGGCACAGGCTGCAGGGGAGCAGAGCCAGAGCCTGTGACTTCCAGGCTGAGTAGGGCCCTCCAGGTCTGTCACAGGCTGTCCTGAGCCCACCTCAAGCTGGCCAGTCCTTGCTTTCCCATCTGAGCTCAGATGTTGGTCACGGTACTCTCCTGGCTGTAGTCAGGTCGGGGCCCCTGCCTGCTCTCCAGAAGGACCTTCTGGTCTTTGCCAAAACCCTCAGGGACCTATCTTTTCTGGAACCTCTGTTCCTCCCACCCCATGACTATTTCAGGCTGGCAGGGAGCTGAGGGAGCCAGGAGAGTACCCAGGTCCCATCAGAAGACTCAACTTATGTGGATCTGTCTCTAAGGAACAGTGCTATCCAGATTATATCCCCAAACCCATAGCCTCCATTTTCTCCTCTGAAGCAAGAATGGTTGCTGTGGCTCCCAAGGTGATTGGGGAAGCTCACTGGGTGTTTAAGGGAAGACAGGGTTCTACAGGGAGGACAGGCAAGTGGGGTAGGGCCCACTAAAGCCTTGGTTCTGGGTCTTCTGATCCCTTCCTGGTATATTTGCCCTAGAGAGCAGACTTTCCTAGCAGACTTTCCCCTGGAACCTGAGCATCCCTGGACAGGTGGCTTAGTATCCCTCTGGGACTCCCTGTTGCAGAAGGCAGGCTCTGGCCAGGGGCCGGGGTAGGAGGCACTGCCCAGGCTGCCAGATGGTTAATGCCTGGACACACTGAAATGTGCCTGGAAAGGTTGGGCTGGCTAATGGGTTTCTACCAGGTTTTTATCAGCCTTAAGATAAATACACTAATGACATTCAGAACATTGTTTCAGCTCAGAGATACAATCCATTACTGTCCTTTGCCTTTGATAATTAATTCCAGCATCAATGATCTGAGAGTTACTGATAGTCATTTTTTAATCATCATCTCATAAAAAGATAATTTTCTCAGCATAGGATGATGTTTCAAATTTAGTCTATAATCTAATTAATTGGCTCAAATTAGCTGCTAGGAGCCATTGCCGTGGCTCTGTGCAGTCTCGGGCTGTGAATTATAAATCAGTTCTGCTGTTGGCCTCTCCAATGTGTCCTTTATGGAAGCTTCACTGGGTTCAAGAATGAAGCTTGGCTGGGATATAACTGTGTCTACTTTGGAGAGTGACTGGCTTGTGTTCTCTGCTCGTGTTTTCATTTGCCTAATTCATGCTATAAGCTGCTAGTTCCCTTCCTCAGACACCTTACCTAGCTGCTCTGCTACCTGGGTGGGCTTATGGCCAGGCCCTGGAAAGTGCTGGTTCCTTTTCCCATACCAGCAGGGCCCCAAGGCAGGCTGGGCCTAGGGCAGGGTGAGCCCTTACAACAGGAGGCCAGACTCTGGCTGCCAGTTTAGGAAACATCCCCCTAGAGACCCCGGAGACTCCACCCAGCTCTGAGCTTCTCAGCAAGGCTAGCCCTAGGGTGTCAGGGCCTGAGGGCAGCAATAGGTTCCACTTGCTGCCAGCCCCCAGCTGAGACCCTGAGACTGTCAATGGCAGAGGACAGGTTCTCACAGAAGGAAATCCCTCACTGGCCTGAGCCAAGTTGGCTCTCCTGGCTCCTGCCAGCCCCCTCTCTCCACCACCTAAGTCAGGACCTCAGGGTCTCACAGACCTGGGAGGTGGCTAGGATGGGGTCCCGCCTGCAGCAGTGTGGGGACTTACTTTTGCAGATTGTCTGGGGTGCACACATCCTCATCATAGAGGCCATTTGTGTCCAGCAAGGTACCTGGAGACAATGACAAGAGTGGTCACTGATTACTGCAGGCAGGGCCCAGTCAGCCCCAGTGGGGTGGCCTCTGTGGGTTGCGTCAAGCAGGGTATGCCAGGACTTCTGCTGGCCGTGGGCAGCAAACTGGGGCCTGTCCCAGCAGGGGGGCCTTGTGGCAGGGTGGGTTGTGGTGATCTTTCCTTAGGAAACCTGCAGGGAGCCCATCACCGAGCCAGCTTTGCCCCTTAGCCCAGCTCACCAATGGCCCATGGCTTCTCCTCCCCAGGCCCCAGGCGGCAGGGGTCCTTGTAGCGTGTAAACAGGGAGTGCTGCTGCTCCAGCTTGTCATCTGGGTGGAGAGGAACAGGGAGAAAATGCTATGGGGTTACCACCTGTTCTGAGGAGCCCGATCTTCCAGGTTCCTGTCACTGATTCTTACCAGATACTGCCAAGTCTCAAACCTTTAGGTAAGTGCCTTTGGGTACTCTACAGGTGGTTCTATGATTCATGTCACTGGTTTTCTGTGTCTTGAGAACCACCACAGCCCCCACCCCATAACACTCACCTTAGACTTCAAGTTCCCTGTCTGAGGTCAGAGGTCATTGTCCCTCTTGGATTCCAGGAGACCAAAGACAGTGACCTCAAGACCTTCCCAGATTCTATGGCAAACCCTTGTTGGGGGCTGCTAATGCTGCCCCCTCTAGGACTCCTGGCCTCTTCACAGATCTGAGTGCCTGGCCTTGAGGGAGGAGTGGACTCCACAGGTTCAGAAAGGGAGGGACTTGCTTGGGGTTCTCATTTGTCCTACCAACTCCTTGGGCCTTTCAGCAACCCCTGGGAGGGAAGACCACTGAATGGGGTCCAGCTAGGTGGAATTCACCCCTCCTAAACGCCTTTTTTTTTGTTGTTGTTGTTGTTGTTACTGGGGGTTGAACCCAGGGACACCACTGAGTTACATCCACAGAGTCCTTTTTATTTTTCATTTCGATACAGGGACTCATTAAGTTGCTGAACTTGTTGTTATCCTTCTGCCTCGCTGGGATTGCAGGCGTGAGCCACCGCGCTCAGCTGAAGGCCTCTTTTTTTGGCAGGGTGGGGGGGTGTTATGGGGAATTGAACTCAGGGGCACTCAACCACTGAACCACATCCCCAACCCTTTTTTGTACTTTATTTAGAGACAGGGTCTCACTGAGTTGTTTAGGGCCTTGCTATGTTGCTAAGGCTGCCTTTGAACTCATGATCCTCCTGTCTCCGTCTCCCAAGCCCCTAGGATTACAGGTGTGTGCCACCGTGCCCGGCTCGAAAGCCTCTTCCTGTGTGTGCTGGGCCTCCACTGTGACTCAGGAAGATCTCAGGAGCACTCCAGTTTGGAGTTGGCTACAAGCATGCGACTAAGACAGGGGACCACAGGGACCCGGTGCTGGGGCAGGAGCTGCTGCGTTGGGGATGACAGCCCCACTGCCCCACAAAGCACCTGTAGAAGATGGCTCCTTTCAGCAGGCTGGTGATTATGTGTTTTATGGCGGGGACTTCATTCTCCCTGCTCAACCTGTAGCTCCCATTGTCGACAAGAGCTGCCTCCTTGGCCAAGAACAAGAACATATTAAAATGGCTGCCATTTGCTGTCCCCAGCTGAGAGCACCGCCCTGTGCTCCCAGTGAGACCTTTGGGTTTCCTGCCTCACTGAGGACTAGGCTGGAGCTCAGACCCCACGTGATTATACCCCATCTTCAATTTGCTTTGGGAGCTGTGGCTGGTACAGGGGTGACAATCAGTAAGGGTTCTAGGCCAAGGGAGGCTCAGAGCTGCCCAAACCACTTCTTGGTCCTTATAAAATTAAAAAAAAATTTTTTTTTTTTTGTTTGTTTTGGTAGTACTGGGGATTGAACTCAGGGGCACTCTACCACTGAACAACAGCCTGTTTTTATAATTTTTTATTTTGAGATAGTTCTAAGTTGCTAAAGGTCTTGCTAAGTTTCTGAGGCTGACCTTGAACTTTCCATTCTCCAATCTCAGGATCCCAGGTTGCTGGGATTATAGGCATGTGCTACCATGGCTGGCAAGATCAATTTTTTTAAAAAAATCAATTATTTAGAATTTCACAGATGATAAACTTGGAATCTTTTAGTTTAAAAGTTTAATGCATGATTGCCACCATTCAAATTCCAGTTCAACCACTATGTGGTTAAACTCAAGGCTATGTGACCTTGAGCTAGTTATTTAACTTCTCTGAGTCCCAGCTTCCTTTTCAACACCAGGTGGAGAAATGCAGCACCTTCCTCTTAGGGTTGTTATGAAACTTAAATGAAATGGCAGTTAGAGCTGAGCATGGTGGCTCATGCCTGTAATTTCAGCGACTCAGGAGGCTGAGGCAGGAGGATCATAAGTTCAAGTCTAGTCTCAGCAATTTACTGAGGAACTTAGTGAGATCCTAAGCAATTTAGTGAGATCCTATTTCCAAAAAAAAAAAAAAAAAAAAAGGACTGGGGATCTAGCTCAGTGGTAGAGTACCCCTGGGCTCAATCCCTAGTACTGAGAGAAAGAGAGGGAGCGATGCAGGTGAGGGGGGTGGTGAGAAATGAAAATTAGAATCCTGCCTGGTTCAAAGTAAGTGCTGGCTGCATGTGCTCATATTATCCACTAACTATCCCTGAGTCCAAGTTTCAGAGGCCTTGAGCCTCCCTTGTCACAGGTTTGTTTCTAGGGCATTGCTTTTTCTCCAGCCAGCAGCCTCTGAGCTTTCGAGGTAGAGCGTGGGCTTTCCTGTTCTAGGATTTCTTGGGGGCAGAGACATCATAGTCTTGCTAAATTCCCCGCCCACGCTCTCAGGAGGAGCAGGAAGTTCTTTGAGCTGCCTAACTCAAGTCTTTCTGACTGTGACTGGAGCCCACACCCTGTGCTGCCCAGAGCAGCAGACCTGATTGGGGAGGGGGCCTCACCAGAGGAGCAGTTGTCAAAGTTCAAATCTCCACAGATGACGTCAAACGCCACCAGCTCCTCGGGGTTGGCTGCGCTGGACGAGGAGGTAGATTTTCGGAAATCAGCCAGCCAGTCCTGAAGCAGGTCCAGCTGCTCACACCGGACGGCACTATCCTCTGCAGGGCGGACAGACGCCAGATGATGAAGCTCGTGCGGCGGGGGGGGGGGGGGGGGGGGGGGGCGGGTTGGGGGGCCCAGCCAGGCCCCAGGCACTGATCCCACCCCCAGAAAACCATGGCTTGCAGCCTACCTGGTGGGGCGTGCAGGTGCGTGCAGGCGATGTACCCGACGATTCTTTGGTCCTGAGGTGTGCTTCCCACCTGCACCTGGGGCGGGGGTGGGGTGAGGGGCAAGGTGTCAGTGCCACGCCCACCAGTCGTCATTGCTTAGGGTACAAAGGAACACCATCTACTTCCCTCTTGGTCAAATTCTCTGGAGCCCTGTTCTGTGCCCGGCTCCTGGTACTCTGGGGTCCAGGTAAGGATATGACATGTCCTGCTTCTAGGAGCTTAAGGCCAGGTGTGGGAGACACATGCACAGGGAAAACATCCACCCATGGTGTCACACAGCCAATGTTGCAAAGCCATGTAAGGCTTCATAGGGGCAAATACAGAAAACACAGACAAGTTCCTCCCCAGTCCCTGCCATCTCCTGGTGACCAGAGCATCCACCAACATGACCCCCAGTTCCTGTCCATTTACATACATGTGGTGGCTCTGTCTCCCTCCCTCAGCCACACGCCAGACCTAATCCCACCTTTGTGCTTCTTCCCTCTGAACCTGAGGCCAGACACCCCTCCAGGCAGACTCAGCTCAAAGCATTGCCCACCCTCCACTCTGAGGGGCCACTGACCCTGCCACCCTCCCATGGTCCTCACTCTGCCCCTGTGTCTGCATGGTCAGATGCTTCTCTGCTTTATAGGCCACGGTCCCCTGAGGTCCCTCAGTCTTAGATGAGAGCTACAGCCTGTGTGTCCACGGCTCTGAGTCAGTTCTGGCCTGTGTTCCTGTGCTCCCGGCCCAAGGCCCTGGGCTGCTCCTTCCTCCACAGTGGCCTCTGCATGCCTTCACACCTCCACTCCACTTGGACCTCTGTCCTGGCCTCCTTGCTCACCTCCTTTACCAAGGACAGAGCAAGTCCAAGTGGACTGGGGCAGAGGAGGCCACTCCATCCACCCCTGCCCAACCTACACATGACCCTGGCAGGCTGTCTCCCAGTGTTGGCTTGATAAAAATGAGCATTTCAACTGTACATCATAGAGACGACTCAAAATGGCCCCACCCCAGATGGCAACCCTCAGCACAAGATGGGTCCCTTGTCAGTGCTGTGGTTGGGGCCAGCATGGGATGGCCACAGAGAGATGCTTCCTGACCCCAGTCTGAAGGCTCTCCAAGGCCCTCTGAACATGCCACACCTGATGGAGGTCACTAGGGAAGAGTCCTTTGCCCAGATACTCCCCAAGGACTGGCATGGGCACCTGTCCCTAGAGGCCTCTTTTTTTTTTTTTTTTTTTTTTGGTGGTACCAGGGATTGAACTCAGGGGCACTCCACCACTGGGCCACATCCCCAGCCCTTTTTTTGTATTTTATTAGAGACAGGGTCTCACTGAGTTGCTAAGTGCCTCACCTTTGCTGAGGCTGGCTTTGAACTCGAGATCCTCCTGCCTCAGCCTCCCAAGTGCTGGGATTACAGGCGTGCGCCACCACACCAGGCTTGGAGGCTTCTTTTGATCCTCATCTTCCCTCTTGTGCCTGAGCCACCATCCCTAGACTTTGCTGATCCATTCCAGGGATTGTCTGTAGTGAACCCAGGCCCAGGAACTCTCCAGGGAGGTGGACTGTAGATGCCAAGCTGCCCGTTCCAGCTGTTGGCTGAGGGGCTTGCAGCAGCCACAGTGCAAACTGCCTGCTCCAGGGGCCCGGTTGGCATCTGTCTCTCCTTTCACCACTGAAGCTGGGTTGGTATCTTCTCCCCCATCTAGACTTTTTTTTCCTCTTTTTTTTTTTTTTTTTTTGTGCTGGGGATTGAACCCAGGGGCACTCAACCACTGGGCCACATCCCCAGCCCTTTTTTGTATTTTATTTAGAGACAGGGTCTCACTGAGTTGCTAAGTGCCTTAGCCATTGCTGAGGCTGGCTTTGAACTCGTGATCCTCCTGCCTCAGCCTCCCAAGTGCTGGGATTACAGGCGTGCACCACTGCGCCCAGCTCCCCATCTAGACTTTCTCATTAGCAAACAACGCTACCTTTCTCCAGCTTCTCGCCCATCTCCCAGCCTGATGCCCATCTTCCCTTCTCCAGCACCTATAGGATGAGTATCTGGCTATTTGAAAATGGGCTCGACAGCTGTGTAAAATGTAGCTGTTTCTCAAGTCACGAGTTTGCCCTTCATTTCTTGCCCATACGCCAGATCCAAACAACCCCACAGCATCTCCTGCCCCAAGAATGACTCTGTGAAGTCACGTGCCCTCAATGCCTCCCCTTGCAAAAGCACAGCACATTGTTAAAACCACAGCGCTCCAACAGGGCACATGATGGCACTGTCACCCCCGCATTCCTCGGGGAGCACTCCGTGAACACTTAGCACTTCTCACCCCAGCTGCGAGGATGACACTGAATGTCTGCTCTTCTCATAGATGGACACACTCAGACCCAGAGAAATTAAGCCATGGGTCACGAGGCTCAGATGGGAAGGTGGGTTTGGATAAGATCTGGTGGCCCACACACTGCTCTTTGCTGCTTTCTGAGCCACGAGTACCTTTGCCCCGCTTCTTCCCAGCCACCATTGTTGGTCTTAATGTGCTAACCTCTCCCTTCTTCAGCACTTAGTGACACTTGCTCTGTGCCGAGTCCCAGGCAGGGACAGGGCACATGGACAGAAAGGCATCTGTTGCCGAGAACCTGCCCAGAAGGAAGACACCAGCGCAACAGCGGGGCCACGACCACCTGTCACACACCCCGCCTCTCCCTCTTAATCAGAGTGTGGTCTCGCCAGGACCCACTTCATTATTTGCTGGGAATTATTGATTCCTGGCTTGTGTCCTCGGGAGCCGCAGAGTGTTGTGTTTCTCTTGCAAAAACAAACAATCACACCGAGAGTCTGTGCCTTTTAGTCCTGGTGGGCAAGGACTGCCAATAGAAGAGGTGCCCAGAATTAGGCTCTGTCATACTGAGACAAGAGGGATTCCAGTCCCTTCCTTCACAGGAAGTTGCATTTTCCTAAAAGCTCTGAAGTTCCATTGTAAACTGTGTGTTCAGGGCTGGAGGAGGGAAGTGACAGAGGAAGGGACCGTTGTCAGCACCCTTCCTGTGTCCCTACCCCTTCTTCCTAGCCCTTGCATGTGCTGGGCACAAGCTCCACTCTCCAGGGCAATGTCCCCTCGAGGCCACAACACAGCTGGGCACAGAGCTGAGGAGCACATGAAGGGAAGGGCCTGCTTGTGCTGGGCAGGACCAAGACCAGCAGAGCACCGGCGTAGAGGCCCCTGGGGGAGGGGACAGAGCACAGGCTGTGGGGAGGGACCCAGTGGAAGGGTGGACCTTCCCGAGGCAGTGGAACATGGCAGGGGGGTCAGATCTGGCAAGGGAGGAGGAGGCCTAGCTCCAGGAGCCAGGCCAGACAGCTACAGCCACAGCTGGGCCAACACAGGAATGGAGCCGCGCCAAGGTGGCGGGGTTGGAGACATAGGGTGATGCCAGGGATGTTGGAAAGTAAAATGAAGAGCCTGGAACAGACAGGGTGGGCCCAAGGAGTGGCCCAAGTGGCTTTTGGATAGTGAAACTAGGAGAGGGCAGCCCGGGACAGATGCTGAGTTTGGTTCAGTGATGAATGGGACGAGTCCTGGAGGCAGTCAGATGCAAGGCTAGGGCTCCCCAGGAACATCTGGGCTGAGACAAAGCTGAGGGACATCAGCAAGGGCAGAAATGGAAGCCATGGAGTCACATTTCCTAGGGAATACGCAGGTTTGGCTGGAAAATGAAGAGAGCTGTTAAGTGGGATTGTCCCGGCCCCCAACCTGGGCTGCCTGCAGCTGTGCAAAACGTGGCCAGCTCATGCTGCCAGATCTGCCGCGGTGTCAGGAGAAGTTGCGACCTGGGTTTTATGTAAAATATCTTGATTTTTTAAGTATTAGTCAATTCAAAAAAAGTTTTAATGGCATGGACCAAATTCAGCATATTTGTAGACCAGTTTGAGAGCCAGGAGGTAGAGAGAGACAAAAAGAACATTCAGTACAGAGCCACAAAGGAGGGGCTGTCCCAAGGAGACCATTGTTGACCTTGGTGGGAACAGTGGTCCTGGTGCCAGACAAGGAGGGAGGTGAGGGGACATGTGGGTTGGCCTGCACAGAAGTGGAGGTGGTGGGGAGGTGTCTCTGGCCTCAGAACCATCGGTAACAGGGCAGGGTGAGAGGGCACACCCTCCTACCCCGAGCCTGACAATATATACCCTTCTTCCCCAGAAAGTCACTCTGGCTGCTGAGACAAAAATACCCACAGAACAGAACACCAACGAACCATATGCCAGGATAGGAAGGCTAGATCTATTTGCCAGAGGAGTTTTCAGCATCTTTGACTGAATGAAGAGCCAGGGCCCCAGCTCTGTCCTGGTAGAGCTGCATAAGAGACATTGAGCACCTGGAGGGGGACCAGGGCCCTAAGATGCTCGCCTGGCCCCATCAGGCTCTGTGGAGACAATCCACCCTCTTGCCTGCAGGTGCCAGCTCACACACCAGCATTTTCCTGGACAGGCTGAGTACGAGGGTATCAAGATGGGAACTAAGAAGTAAGGGGACCCAACCCGCTCTGGGCCTCTGAGCCACACCCCTTCCTGCTGAGCATCGACTGTCTCACCTTAAAGGAGAGAACCCACACCCACAGCAGCTGCTGCCTCAGTGGGGGGCAGAAAGCCCTGTTCTGCATCAGCTGGCCAAATGATGCTTCAGAAAACTCTGGAAGCACCAAGAGTGACTTTTGGATAGAGAACAAAAAGTCAGAATTCTTTGCATCTCAGGCTCAGTGGAAGATAATGTGTAATGACCAAATTACCATGGTCTGAAAACTCCGATTGCATCCAAATTAGCAGAAATAATTATGATCCACTCTAATTAGTGACTATGGAAGCAAAGCCATGGGCTGGTGGGCAGAGAGCCTGGCCTGGCAGCTGCGGACAGCCAGGAGGGAGGGCTATTCAAGCCAGTGAAGCTGGTGGCCTTGGTGAGCTGGGTGTGGGCATGCCTGCACCCTTCATTTGCACTGGTCTCTGCCTCTTGTGAATGGAGTGGGGCCTGTTTCCTCCTCTTCCTCCCCTAATCACTGCCATTACCATCATGGCCACCGTCACCACATTAACTACAGAGAGGCTCTGAATCCCTCCCAGGCCTCACCTCCATGGTTTACTCCCACCCTGCCCCCATTTTACAGACAGGGAAATGGTGGCTCAGAGATCTGATTAATTGGCCCAGGTCACCCAGAGAGTTCTGCCTGGATTTTGTCCCTATGTTTGTACTTCTCTTGTCACTGCACTGGTGACAAGGTTCAGTCCCATGAAAGATCGTGTCTGCCTCCCCTTCAGCCCCCAGAAGACAGCGAGGATGCCCAGCTGCAGCTCATCTCCCCACATGGCTTGGGCATGGCTGGCATGTGGCCCTCAGGATGGCCAAGGCCCCCTACCTTGAGAAACAGAGCTCCCTTAGAGGCCAGGGCATCGAAGCTGCGCCCGTTGGGGAAACAGTGATAGGCCACGTCCATGACTGGGTAGCGGCTGGCAAAGAGGAGGCCGCTGTTGAGACACTTGAAGCTGCAGCAGCCGCGGCAGCCGTAGACCCCGACGTCATACAGGATGTACTCAAAGTAGCCATGCAGCTGCTCTTTCAACTTGGCAGCTGCCCGCTTGTCAAACACCTCCTGCAGGCACAGGAAGTCCAGGTTGGCGGGGAAGAAGGCTGAGACCTCATGGTCAAAGGCCTCGTCTGGGTGCCGCCTCCTGCGGGCGGCTTTCTTCACCACCGAGGCCTTGTACAGGAGCTTGCTGTTGGCACCCGGCTCCCCGCCGCCACTGCCATCCGGCCCAGCTCGCGCCTTCACCAGGGACTCCCTGGAGGCTGAGGGGCTGCCCAGGCTCCCCGAATCCCCATCCCGCTGATTGTGGTTGGGCGTCTGGCCCCTTGGGCCTCCACCAGCCCCATTCCTGGCTTGGCTCCCAGTGGCAGGGTCATCGCCTTCAGGTGGCCGGCCCCCCTCCTCGCCACCAATGCGCACAATGCAGGGGTCCTCAAGGTTGCCATCAGCTGGGTCCCCAGGGGCCGGGCCATTGGCAGCCTCGTCACCTGGATGACGCCCGCCATCACCCTTGTATTCCACAGAAGATGTCCTCTTAATGCTCCCAGGAACAGCCCGGGCCCCGCCATCGCCACCCTGTGGTGACACCAGGCTGCTGAAGCTGGCCGCGCTGATGGAGGTATTGGTGGGTGAATCAATGTAGATCTTGATCTGGGGCCGGGCCGCCCCGTTGCGGATTCTCTGCCCGATCTCTTTGGCCCGCGCTTGGGTGTTGAAAAGGTTGTTGAGCCTGGCAAGCGAGTCGGGGAGGAGGCAGAGGTTGGCGGTGGCGAAGCAGAAGCTTTTGCCAGCCCCTGTGCCCTTCCATTCACCAAGCAGGGCTGCCCCTCCAGCCGGGCTCTTGTCTTCCAGCCGTGAGTAGGTGTAGGGCCGGCGGGCAGACTGCAGGGGGGACCAGAAGAGGAACCCGAGAAAGGCGAAGGGCAGCGCGGCCACGAGCAGGGCCAGGTAGACAGGCGTGAAGAGGGCGGTGCAGAGCAGCTGCAGGCAGCACGGGTCGTCTGCCCGCTGGCGCTTCTCGTAGGTGGTGGGTATGAAGGAGGCCGCCAGCCGGTCCACCAGCCAGTAACATGGGAAGATGAGGGCCCAGGACACGGCGTGCAGGGCGGACAGACAGCTATTAGGAAAGGGGGTCGTGTACAAAACCATCGCAGCTCACTGGGCACCGCGGCCGGCCCTACTACATGGTGTCCGTGGCAGCCGCGGCACTTTCCTGGGCAGGGGTGGGCACGTTGGGGGGCAGCTGGAGGAGGGGTCACCTCCTTGAGAGATTCGACTCTAGATGGTTAGTGGCGAGTGCTGGCCAGCAGGTCATGGATCACCTCCGTGGGCCATGCTGGGACATCCGGGCCTCCGGAGAACCTGCAGACAGAGAGTGAGGGGGCTTTTATTGACCTTTAAGGGAGCAGGACTGTGCTGAGGACCAGGCTGGAGCCAGCAGACTCATAGGGGCATTTGGGGGTCAGGAGATGGTCCCAACTCACTCAGTCTGTCTACCTGTGTTTTGTCCTTCTGGAGTTAACAGCTTGGTCACGTGACTGTCCCTAACTGTCTGGATCTTATGACCTAATTGCTTGAAAAATGACCCCAGTTTTCCGATGGTACAGCTCTGTGGGTGCCAAGGGGCCACACTAGGGATCCTAGAGGATGCCTGGTTGACACTGGCAGGAGCAGCATGAAGTCCTTCAGAAGCCAGGGGCATTTTTAAATGGGTGGGCAGTGACCCTGGGTTAAAGGAGCTGCAAACATGATGTGTCACTGAATTCAATGAGGTCAGGACAGAGGGCAGTGTGGCTGGCAGGGCCTGAGAGGAGGGTGGTGCCACCCACAAACAACCCCACCCTGGCTGTGGCCCTGCCTGGGGACCCAGCCATAGGCTCCACTCCCACTGGACCCTAGCAGGAACCCCTCAGCCCCCACCAGCAAGATTCCTGGCACAGCTTGTGCCTTAACTGCCAGAGTGATAGTTACCAGTTACAGGGACCCTGACTGTCCTGGGACTTTTGGAGAAGTTCCCTAGGGTGTGTGTCTGGCCCAAGCTGTACTTGTTCTCTTGCTGACCCTTCAAGAAGCAACCCCAGGAAAGGCCTCAGCCACCTGAATATGTCCACCCTGGGTCCAGCTCCCAGACTGTACAAGAGCCACAGTGGGTCTCAGAGCGGGCCCAAGACTCCACCCAGGAAAGGTACGTTTGTTGTGCAGAGTGTCCTGTCAATAAAGACAAGAGTCTGCATGGTTAAGCAGCCTCCATGGGCCCAGGGTGTTCCTTCTGAGGGGAACTTGTGTGACCGTGATCCAGATCAGCCAGGTGACAGTGCTTACTGTCCCCACCCAGCTTCTGCCCCAGTACTCTGGTGGGCCTGAGTCTGAAGGAGCCCTAATTAGGAAGGGCTGTTGTAGCTAGCTGGAAGCCATAAGTTCCACCTGATATGTATGTGACGCACCTGTAGGCACCCGCAAACCTGAAGGTATATAACCGGGTGAAAGCGGTCCGAGTTAGGAGAACGGAGAATTCAGTCAGCTGGGCAGTCACTCGGTCGGTCAGAAGAATCAGAGCGGCCAGAACGTAGGCAGAGCGGTTACAGAAGAGAAACCAGATAGAAGAAGTAATGACTGGCCAGAGTTAGGCCGAGACTCCTGAGGAAGACAGAAGACAGAAGAAAGAAGAAGGAAGAAAGAAGAGAGAAGAAAGAAGCTCTAGTCTTTCTCTAAGCTAAGCTCTAAGCTCTATCTTTATCTTTCTTTCTATCTTTCTTTACTCTAAGCTACTCTAAGCTAAGAAGAAAAATCTTTCTTTCCCTCTCTAAGAAAAATCTTTCTTTCCCTCTCTAAGCTCTAAGAAAGTAGAAGTAAAAGTAGTAAAAGCTTAACTCTGCCTCCGAGAATTTTCCTCCCGTGGCGGCGCCGTGGCTGGCCGTGACAGGCAGCTTACATGAGTCCACAGTTTACCACATCCTCTCCTCCTCCTGAATCCTTGGTCACCCAAGTCAGGGACCTGGGTACCATCGGGCCCCACCCTCTCTCAGTTCCCATGTCCCATCTGTCCCTTCTGGAATCCCTGCATGGGTCCAGGACTGTTTCACACTCCACTGACTTCATCAGTCTCCACCCCCGACACAGTGGCTGGAGGGACATCTCAGCCATCTCCAGGCCTGCCCATCTCTGTAACCCCAGTGCCCCTCTGATGCTTGCATCTCCCTCACGGTGACAGTGATGTCTTGTCCTTGCCCTCAGATTTTCATCCCTTTGCCCCTTGCCTCGATTACCCGCTCAGCTTAGAAATCACCTTCCCAGAGAGTAGTCTTTGCCTTCCCTTGCCCAGGTGACTTAGGGACCTCCACTGGGGGCTTCTGCCCCCATCAAGAGTGGCCCAGTCTTTGCAGTGCTGTGTCACAAATGCTTTGGGACATATCCACCTCTCCAGCAGACCAGAAGTTTCTGAGAAAAAGGGCTGACAAGGGTCCCAGGAGCCCCGAGGCCAGCACAGGCAGGCACTCTAGAGATAAGGTGAACGAGCAAAGGCTGATCCTCAATGCTTCTGGCCAGCGCGGAGGCAGTCATTTTCCCACCAGCTCCACGGTGTGAGGAGAGGGGCTGTCTATGTGGCATGTCGGTAGCCCAAGTATACCCACAAGGCCACCACCCCCAGGGCTGATGGTGGAGTGCAGATATCTAAAGATGAACCTAAGCTGGTAGCTCTGTCTGGTTCTTTTTTTAAAAAATATTTATTTACTTTAGTTGTACACGATGCAATGCATTTATGTTTACGTGGTGCTGAGGATTGAACCCGGGCCACACACATGCGAGGCGAGCGCTCTGCCGCTGAGCCACAATCCCAGCCCCCTCTGTCTGGTTCTGAAGAACACATTTCACAGGGTTTTACTTTCTTCAGGGGAAATCAGTGTGAAGAGAACGCTGGAAGCTTACAGTGCAGGCGAGTCCACGCAGACCACAGTGGAGAGCCAGGTCTGCGCTGGGACCTGGGCTCAGGGCTCAGTGCTCAGAAGGGCTGGTGGGTGTCCAGAATCTTCCCATGCTGCCATCTGGCTTGGGAAACTCCAGTACGACTCACTCATTTTCTCTCTCTCTCGGTTTTTTTTTTTTTTTTTTTTTTTGTACCGGGGATTGAACTCAGGGGCACTCGACCGCTGGGCCACATCCCCAGCCCTTTTTTGTATTTTATTAGAGACAGGGTCTCACTGAGTTGCTAAGCGCCTCGCCATTGCTGAGGCTGGCTTTGAACTCACGATCTTCCTGCCTCAGCCTCCCAAGTGCTGGGATTACAGGCGTGCGCCACCACGCCCAGCCACTCATTCTCTCTTTAATGTCCTAGTAATTCATGGCTGTGAGAGGGGTAGGCTCAGCAAATCGGCAGCCCTGGCTAGAGAACCATGGAGAGGACATGGAGCTGCCTGCCTGGACCTCTGTCTCTGCTGCACCCATGGGGCCAGAAGCAGAACCTGTGGGTTCTATTCCTGTGGGAGAAATAGAGGGTGGGATGAAATCTCCTAAGGCTCTTCAGATACCAGTGATCCCTGCATGTGGCACCAAGATCCCAGGGGAGGGCCCAGGACATACTCTTGGAGCCACCTGGGCATCACACCAAAGTCTAGGAGTACACCCACTCCTGAGTCACCTTCTGTCTTTCCTTTTCATTTCTTTCTTTCTTTCTTTTTCTTTTTTTTTTGTATCAGGGATTGAACCCAGGTGTGCTTAACCACTGAGCAACATCCCCAGCCCTTTTTATTTTGAGACGAGTTCTCATTAATTTGCTCCAGGCCTCCCTAAGTTGCTGAGGCTGGCTTTGAACTTGCAATCCTCCTGCTTCAGCCTCCTGAGCCACTGAGTCCACCACACAGGACCCCTCACTGGCCTCCCTCCTCCTTCTTGCCCAATTCCACACACCAACAGGAGGGCCTCTAGCACCCAGTGACCAGGCCTGTCCTCCTGCCTGAAACTCCCTCCCCCTCTCCTGTCCTCCTCTGCACTCTTTGGGCTCAGCTGGTGTGCTCCCTCCTCAGGGGGGTCTTCCTTGACCATCCAAGGATGCCTGTAACCCCCAACCACTCCCCACACTGCTGCCGTTCTGCCAGGAGCCAGAACTATTTACTAATTGCGATTTTGTCTGTGCTCTGAGCTCCATCAGGACCCATGTCTGTGGCGGTGGCCTCCATGTTCAGGGAGGGAAAGAACAGATGCAGAAACGACTGACTGAGGGATGAGTGCACCCTGCTCAAGGGGCAGGTGGGGTGGGTGGGGCTGCCCACTGAGCTCAGTCACCCTGTGTCGGGGTCAGGCTTCACCCATAAGTAGCAGCATGGGCTGTGTAGGCTGAGCCCTGGCTGTGATGACCCTTCTGGAGAAAGGATCGGGGAAGAAGGAGTCTGCCCTCAAAGCAGCACAGGCCTGTGTCCCACAGGGTGGCCAGAGCTCTGCTATGGTCAGAGGTGGATGCAGCTTCACTTCATCAAAGGGTTCCTGAGGGGAATTTCTTGAACCTTCTGTCTTGTCATGTGGCTTGTCCCCAATACTGGCAGAGGAGGATGAGGTCTGCTATTTGCTGGGACAAGCTACTGGGGGGGAGGGGAGAGACTCCCTCTCAGCTGCTCTGTGTCCCTCTCATTCCTGCTGTTACCCCAGACACCCTCTGGGCAAGTTCTCCCAGCCCTGCCTGCATAGGCAGGGGGTGGCCAGGCCTGCTCTTCCTGCCTCTCCTGAGTTGGTAATGGCCATGTTTATGGTCCGCATTCAGGTGTGGGTGGGAACTGGTGGGCGCTGGGGCCCATCCTTTAAGAGGATGGCCACCCTGAGTCTCCTGACCCTCCCTGCTGCCACCCCAGGTCCTTCACAGCTACTCTGAATCCACCACAAAGGCCCCCTCACTGGCCTCCCTCCTGTGGTGCCCTGGACAGGAGGAGCCCACCTAGAAGCTGCCTACCAGCCCTGCCCCGTGCAGGTCCCCGAATCCACACACTGAAGCTGCTACCGCAGGAGATGCAGAGGGGACTGCCGCTGAGGAGCTGGTTTCTAAAGCTCTGTGGTTAATTATTTCGTCTCAGGGAAATGAAAGGAGGGTAAACAAACAACACACATTAATTAGTCTGATCTACACTTTCCCCATGAAAGAGGCACGCTACAGTGAAACACGAGAGGCTGGCAACTTCTTAGAGAAAACTTGAGTCCTCAGAGGAGAGGCCATGGCAGCACGTGGCTTCCCCTGGCTGGTGCAGGACACAGGTGGGTCCTAGCTGTATCCACATGTCTCCTTTCTCTTGCCTGTGCTGCTTTGGCAGTGCTGGGCTGTGGTGGGTGGGCCTGATCTAGGCTCTGTCTCTGGGTGAGGGGCTCCTCCCTTTCCTCCATGACCCAATTCTCTTTTCCAGGTCCTAGGGCTGGCAGCTTTGCCAAGAGAAGCCCACCATGGGCTCTGATGGTGCTGGCAGGCCCCTCTAAGTCCACAGGTGCTGAGCTTCTGCAGCTCGACCTCTCAGACCCCATTGCTCTCTTAGGGTTCTTTTTGACAAAGCCAACAGTCATCCCTGGATTTGCCCCCTTTGCAAATCTTGGTGTGTGGCTTCTTAGGGTTACCAGGAACCTATGGTCTCCAGAGCCAAGCTGGAGTCCTGGATACCCTCACATCCTAAGGGATGCTGGCAGGCTCCTTGGTAACTCCTGAGCCCTGGCAGCAGGGTGAGGACAGGACTCATGGAAGTTGACCTCTCTGTTCTAGAAATGGAGACTAGATTCACCCCGCTCCCCGGGCTTTGCTGCTCAGTGCTCAGGAGTGGCTGACCTGAATGAAATCCCGACACTGCCCATGACATGGAGGCTGCAGCACCTACCTCCCAGGGCCACCACGAGGATTAGAGGAAGTCCATTGGTGATCTGGTCAGCCCTGCTTCCTTCCCTTACTCCTCCTCCTCTGAGGACAGTCCCCATGTGCTCTCCCCCCCCCCCCCCCCGCCCATGCTCTCTGCACCGTTCTGGGGACTAGCTTGAGCCCAACCATTGGACTTTTTTTTTTGGGGGGGGGTGGGTATTGGAGATTGAACCCAGGAGCACTTAAACACTGAACCACATCCCCGCCTTTTTTTACTTTTTATTTTGCGACAAGGTCTCACTAAGTTGCTTAGGGCCTTGCTAAATTGCTGAGGCTGGCTTTGAACTTGTGATCCTCCTGCCTCAGACTCCCAAGTCTCTGGGATTACAGGAGTGTGCCACCGTGCCCAGTCCACCCATGGGACCTTTAGGACACTGACTGACCCAGAATGCCTTCAGGATCCCCAGAAATGCCATCCACATTGTTTGGGCCAAAGCCAAAGCCTTCACTATCTTGTCCCTCTCCCTGCAGGGAGGACTGGACTGGGCCACGGAGCCAGGACAAGCTCCGTGATCCACAGGTTGATCCAGGCAGGATGGGAACTTCCCTAGGGATATTGGGAGCCCAGACAATCCCCATCTGGAAGAGGAAGAAAGGACGAATCCTGGACAAGACCCAGGAAGTCATAGCCTGTTATTTCTTTTGTTATTTCTGGGTTGGCGTAGGGCACTGAGAGCAAGCAACTCCATGATGTGGGTGCTCCTGCCAGTTAGTCTGTCAACATTGACACATCTGGTTGTTAACCTGTGACCTGGGAAGGGGGGGGGAACTGGCTGTTCAGAGGCCTGAGCTAAACCAAGACCCCTTACCCTAGACACCAGTATGAGGGCAAAGGGGCCAGCTGATCTGCCCTCACCAGGGGAGGGCATTCTCAGGAATGGTCCTGTCTGAGCAGGCCGTGGTGAGCGGGACTGCTGCTACTGGATGCCAAATTACCCAGGACTCAGGACCGTCACCCCACTCCCCAGCTCCCTGAGAGACAGACCTGGAAGGCCTGCTGGTGACACAGGCCCTGTCTGCATGGCAGCTCTAGGGTTTCTGGGTAGAAGTTGACTTTAAACTTGAATTTCTGCTGCAGTGGGAAAGTGAGCAAGCCAGACCAGTTCTACTGGCCAAGACTAGCTCTGGTCCCTCTGTGGAGGCTCATACCATCTTTGAGGTATTCCTGAGCTTCAGGAAAGTTCTGGAAAGTTGATTTAAGGGCTCGGCTGGGACTTGTTCCTCCTTCACCAACCTTTCCTTTGGCCCCCTGCCTGCTGGACCTTCTCTTCCCAGCAGCAGGGCCACAAGTCCTGGAGCAAAGGGAGCTCCTCTGAGTCCTCTTTGTGTCCATAGGCTCATGTCTACACAGGGGCTGAGCCAAGCCTCAGGTTTCTGCAGGAAAGGCCGGCGGCTTGCTCCAATCCAATTACCCGAATGTGCCTGCATCCCCCAGCAGCACCGAGGTGGAGCCAGCCCATTCTGCCTAGATGCCTGCCGTGGAGGAGTTGGCATGGCAACGTGAGCTCTGAGCTGCTGAAACTTGGAGTCAGCTTGTCACTGTGAGGACAGAAAGACTGAAGAGAGACGGACGCCTTTCCGAATTGGGGAGGGGGGGTGGACAAATCCAGACTAATTGCTGAAAGCCAAACCCCAGACAGAAAAGGGTCTGGCGTCCAGCATAAATACACGGGCTGTAGCCGTGACTCCCACAGACACAGGTGCGCCAGGTAAATGCCTGTTCATTCTTCTAGATCAAAAGCACCAACCACTCTGCTTATGCCTCCCTGTTTTTCTCCACTTCTCTGACTGTGGCAGATGTACTGCTCTGCTCCACTTTGGTGGGGGTTGGGGGCTAGTGAGTCAGGCCCTGCCAAACAGCACCACAGCCCCCTGACCCCAAGCAGGACAGTCACACAACCAAGCAGGACAATTTAAGATCTCACTGGAATTCTAGCCAGACCCTCTGGAAAGAAGCCTATATTTTCTCTGAGATGAAAGTATTATGCTGAGAGCCTGAGGCTTCTGGGGCCTTCCTTGAGAGTAAGTCCAAATCAGAGGAAAACAGACCTTAGGGCTAAAGGGAGAGGAGCCAAGTTCTGTTGCTGTATTTGAGCTCACATCTCCCTGTGCCTGAAGCCATACAACCTGCAGACATGCTAATTAATGAGTCAGCAAATTTCTCTTTCTTTGCCTTTTTTTTTTTTTTTTTGTCACTTTGAGTTTGATTTCTGTCACTTGCCACCAAAGGGATCTTGTTTCATATGTATTCTAAAACAATTCTTTTCAGCCCCTCCTCTGTGCACATCAGGTCTCTTCTGGGCTGCCCAGGGAGCCGCCCACCCTCCTGAGCCCTGAGGCCCTGCAGGACCTGTGCCCCTCCCAGCATCAGGTGCACATGGTCAGGTCCTCCTGCTGGGTATTGGACAAGTTGCTCAACAGATGCTCTGAGCCTTCGTTTCCTTGTGTGTTAAGCATGGATATACTATCTCAGGCTAGGTGGAGACAAGCTCATGCAAGGAGGTGGAACAAAGACTTAGACTCTTTGCTTTTGCCTACAAATGTCTTATGGGTGGCTAAAAACAGGATCAAAGACTTGGCATCTTTGCCTCCATTTCGCATCCTTCTCTTTTGCTCTGAGTCACCTTGGATTCCAGGAACAAGGTCTGATCATCTTGTAATGAGTTGAAGCCACCTCCTAGGCAACAGCAACTTTTTTATGGGGGACAAGACCCCACCTAACCAAATCTGACATAAAGATGGAGAGATAAAACCTGATCAAGATCACCTGCTTGGCCACTGGGGAAAACCCCCCAATTTGCAAACCCCCAACCTTTGCCCTCATTCCCCTTCCTATAAAACCTCAAAGTCATTGTTAGTCCCTTGAAGACAGGACTAAGGATGTGGATTTTCTTGTCTTCCCAGTGTAGCTACACAGATTAAAGTTCCTTTCATGCTTTTCATCATTTCCTTTTTTGTTTGGTTTCTGGGGCGAGCAGCTGGACCCTATTTGTTGGATCCCCAGAGTCAGGCCTCTCGCCTAGAACTTCAGCAACAGAGGCAAACACTTGGTTCAGGGGAATACCTGCCTTGTCTCTATCATGATTACTATTACTGATACTGCTGGGGATTCCCTTGCTGCAAAGGCCCTCAAGAGGGCTGGAGGTGTCGCTCAGTGGTAGAACGTGGGATTAGCATTCGCAAAGTCCTGGGCTCAGTATTCACAAAATCCTGGGCTCAACCCTAAAAATCTAAAAAAAACCCCAAATCAAACCAAAACAAAAGAACCCCACAAAACCTTTGTGATATATCCAGAGCCTTCAAAGTTTTCTCATATGTCTGTTTAGTCTAATAAAGAAGCACCCTCCTCTCCCAGGTGAAAGCCAGGACAGTGTGGGAGGCGTCAGGGCCTGTCTCCTGGCAGGACCTGATCAGAGCTCTCTGTTGTGGACTGCCTGCGTGAGCCCAAGTCACAGGCCTCTGCAGAAGCCAGGTGCAGGCAAAGGGCCATAAAATTTTCAAAAAGAAACTTTCCACGGGAGCTATTAATGCATCATGTGGTTTCTGAGAATAGGAACAGGCTGGAGCCGCTCTGGGGTTCTCCTTCCACCAGCCAGCCTCTTCATTTCCATGTCAGAACCCAGAGAGCCCAGATGAAGCTGATTGTGCATGACTCAAGCCAGGTTGGTGCAGCATGTGTAAGGGTACCCAAGCCAACCTGATGTTTAAGACAGCAGGACCCCAGGGCCAAGCCCTCCTGCTGCAGTGGCACAGACGTTGCCCTGAACACAGGGGCTCCATCACAGTGTAGAGGCAAATCTATTGAAGATCTGCCTGTCCTACCCTCTATTGCCTCAGATCCATCTATTGATGACCACAAAGGACAATACCAAGGAGAAGGTTGCAGGGGTAGCTGACACCTAAATCTATGCCTTGAGTCAGCCCAAGCCACACCTTCCCTTATTCTCATGGACCTTTCTGTTCCAGATCTGTCTACTGGAACAGAAATCACAGGGCTCCTGCCAGTCCTGTGCCCTTATAGAGGCTGAGCCAGGACATCAGAGGAGGCTGGGGTGAAGGCTTCCTCCATGATGAAGATGGGGTCTCAGATCTCCACCCTGTTCACAGGCCCTTCCCCACATGGGGCACTGATGGGCAGAGCTGGAGCAGGCCCGATGCAGTTAATAGCCAAGCAGCTATCTGGATCTGGGCTTCCGAGCTCAAGTGCCCTATCCTGCCTGGGTCCTGGGGTCTGTGCCTGAGCTGGATATCACCAATGGCCACATGCAGAGGATCCTGGAATCCTCTAGCAAGTAACATCACTAGCCTCAAGGGAGCTCTGTGGGGTCCTCTATGTGAGTGTGGTTGTCCAGTCGGCTGAGCATAGAGAAAGTTTCACTGGCTCCCAGAAGACGCCCTTCTCCACTGCAGGGATGGAGAGCAGAGGAGACTCACTTCTTTCAGGCCCTGCAGTTGAGGCTTCTGTCTCAGTGAAGTCCCTGCCTCCCTGACTCAAATGCTGATGTCAATGGTTCATGAGATGAACAAGGTTCAGAACATACTTTAGAAGGAATAACAACATGCTTTCTATGGGAGGAGAATCTTAAACCCGAGTCCATGCAAATGCTAGGATCCGTGCAGACCCGGTGTTCAGATGCATTTCAAGCACAGCAATTCCTTCTGGAATGGGTCAGCTGCCTGGGTGGTGGGGAGGTATTCCAAGGCACTGGAGAACACAGATGAGACAACAAACCTTCCCCAAACAGAACAGATTCGCAAAAAATTCTTCTGAAGGGAATCATTTCACATTCAGCATGAAGTTTTCTATTCAAAGAACATCTAACAAACTGAGTCCTAGAGGAGAATTTGTGCAGAGATTAAAAAGCAAATGAGTGAGAATGAGTAAATAAAACCAGGCACCAGGGCTGGGGTTGTGGCTCAGAGGTAGAGCGCTCACCTAGCACATGCGTGGCCCGGGTTCGATCCTCAGCACCACGTAAAAAAATAAACACATTCTGTACAACTACAGCAAATAAATAAATATTAAAAAAAAAAAAAAAAAAAAAACAGGCACCAGTGTGTCACCAATTCTCTCGACAGCCCTGGGAAGCTGGGCCTGAGGGCCTGGCTTTCTGGACTGAGGCTGGGTCTCACTCCTCACTGAAGCATTCTTTGAGACCCCTAACCCCAGGCTGTACTCAGGGCCTCACTCTTCATATGGCACTATGGGGGCCATGGGTTCCAAGTGAAGCCAGTTTCATTGAGAGAGGATGCTCAGGTATGGCTGGAGCAAGGCTCATGGGAGTGCTCTGACCAGCTTGTCCCACTGTCCAGTGCATCCAGAATAGAAACTGGGAGGGATTTGAGGGCTGCGGGAGTCTGTTGCCCAGGGAGCGGGGACTTACAGCTTTATTTGCTTAAGACTGTGAATTGGTCATTTGTCAAATACCAATGAGGAGGAGAGTATGAGGGTCTATAGCTCCTCAAGTTCCTTTTAAGTACTGCCACCAAACTTGTCTTCCTCAACACCAGGGGTCTTCTGGGGCTCTGGATTCCAACTCATGCCAGTCCCTGGCAGTGGCAACCCTGTCTCCAACGGGTCTTGGCTATCAGATCTTCTACTTCTGAGAGGGGAGATGGGAGCTCTTGGCTCTGGTTGTGGCAGCTATGTGTAACCAGATTGCTAGTGCAGACAGTGACACATCCCCACTCAGGAACAACCACTTACAAAGCTAGATAAGCATGACCTGCCTGAGTAAAGGCCTGTGTAGACTTTCCCCTTTGTCCACATCTCCCTCCGATCTAGGCCAGGACCTTTGCCTCGCTTCCTCTGGCCCCTGTGACAGCTAGATACAGCAGGCACAAAGCAGGGTCGCACTTTCCAGGCAGCTTGGGGGGGGCAGGGTACTTAACAGCAGACCTTCTGGAGGTCGCGCCCTCGGCCACATTGACCTGCAGGGGTTCTTGTTTGTTTTTGGAACCCAGGTGCACTCCACCACTGAGCCACATCCCCATCCCTTTTTATGTTTTATTTTGAGATAGGCTGGCCTCAAACTTGCAATCTTCCTCTCTTCAGCCTCCCTAGTTGCTGGAATTACAGGCATGCATCATGTGCCCAGCCTGTATTTAAGATGGGGGCTGCTACATCAGCAGAGCCTCAGGGTGAGAAGACATGGAGGATGGAGTCAGGCCCCTGCTAACTCCAGTAGTGGAAGCAAGAGGAAGACCTTTGGTTATAACTACAGCATAATCCATCATGTCCTGACCAGTGGAGGGAGGCTTCTGGTCTGCTGTGTAATCAGCTCAAGACTTGATGCCAAAAACAAGTCTTCTTGATTGACAACCTTCAGTTTCCAGGAATACAACCAGATCCACCCTCCAGACCCCACTATCTCTATCTTCATTTTGATGGCAATAATGATGTTCCTCCTCCCTGAACTCAGGTCAGGCAGGAATCTCACCTCCTCAGCATGAGGACCAAAAACGTTCATCCCTGCTTTGTGTCTGGGGACCATGAGGCATTAGGGCCATTGGGCCTTAACCTTTTAATTTTTAGTGGAAACTGTTTTTGCTCAGAGAGTGATAGGTACTAAGGTGACATATAGAAGGCAAACTCACAGAAATAGAGAAACAAATATATTGGAAAATTTTCCCTGACAGAGGTCAGTGTGTGGAGTTGGTCACAGGGGCAGAGCCGGGCCTATAGGAGATGGGCAGGAGGTCCTCTGAGGACACTGAGATGAAGCCAACAGCCTGGGATCTATGTCAGCAAAAAGAGGTGGGGCAAGTCAGACACCACCAGCCCCACTGGCTGAGGGGAGCACTCAGGGCTGGTGAGGGGCAGGGCTAGGGCAGCAGTTGTTAAAAAGGGTGGCTGGGGTCTTCTAGCAAGTCAGATGTGACTTCAGGGGGTTCACTGCTAGAGCTGAGGAGTTTCTGGCAACAGAAACTCTGCCTTCTTGGTATGTATACTGAGAGTGCAAGTGTCCTGTAGGGGGTGTGGGGACAGGAAGGCAATGGGCATTAGGTAAGGCAAGCAAAGGAAAGGCAGGTCATGTGGAAGGACAGAGAGGGAGTAGAGTGGGCCAGACTCAGGAAGTCCTTCCTGCTAGAACCACACCCTCCACGACAAGAGTGACCACCAAATCCTTGCCTGCAGGCGAGGAGACACAGGGGAGGAACAGCTGTGCAACAGGGGCCTGAGAGGAGGACCTGACACACTCACTCGTAGTTGGTTTGTTTAACTTCAAGACAGCCTGTGTGGACAGCACACCGGGTTTAGGGGCCACAGCAATGATCTCTTCATCAAACCCCAGCCAGCCCTCACCGAGGGCCTGAGGGAAAACTAGAGCCTCTTTGGCCTGCCTCAAACAAACCGTTGCTGTCTTGGGCACTGGTTGTTTCTGTGAAGGTATTGCACAAGTTTGCAGTATGTAAACCAGAAAGGTGACCAGCCCCTGTCACATACATCTGACACCTTCAGATCTATCAAGCTAGAAATAGGACTAAGAGACAGGAGGCTCAAGCCCTGTTGACAAATGCTATCCCCCCAAGCAAAAGGAGCAGGGACTTGTGTGTTGCCCTGTGGCTTGTCTCTTCAGGACCAGGGACCTGTCTACATGGCATTCTGGGGGTGGGAAGGAGGTGCTCATCCACCTACCCCAGCTTCCATTTCTGCCAGGAAATGAGGGTTCTGTTTTTCTAACTCTGAGGCCAGACAAGGAATAACTACCTCCCACAGGCCCTCAATATTTTATTCCATCTCCTGCTCCTACCAGGTAGTAGGAACCCTGCCACCTGACTGACAAGTGCCCTGTTGACCTCGCAGACAGAATGGCTTCAGCAAGCCAGCTCATCTAAGGCTACCTGCAGCCACTCAGGACCTCACACTCACTTTTTCCCTCCCTTCCTTTTTCTTTCCCTGCTGAGGTAGGACAGAGTCAAGAACCAGTCCTTGGCAAAGACGAGAAAGATTGGAAATGATCATTAGAAAGGCAGAAATGATGGATCCACCTCTAGGAGCCATCTGAGCAGATATGCAGCACACACCTCAGAGAATGTGCTCTTCACACTGGGGGTGTATTGACATTGCAAAGCCATCCCAGATGGGTATGGTTGGCACCACTGTACATATAAAGAACCTGATTCTTAGAAACGTAAATGAAAGTTACTAAGAGGTACAACCAGATCATCTGTTTCCAATTTCCCCTGTTTCTCTACCTTTCCCACCAAGACTGAACATGAATGATATGCAAACTTATTCAAAATATGTAAATGAGCACAATCTAGCACCGCCCCCTCCATTTCCAGGACAAGTTTTGGGGAAGGGCAACAAAGTCTCCTAACACTTCTCTCTCTCTATTTTTTTCTGTTGCTACTGGAGATTGAAACCAGAGGTGTTTTACCACAGAACCACATCCCCATTTTTAAAAAAATTTTTTATTTTGGGCGGGGGTTGTGGCTCAGCGGCAGAGCGCTGGCATCACAGGTGCGCAGCCTGGGTTCGATCCTCAGCACCACGTAAACATAAATTTGTGTACAACTAAAGTAAATAAATAAATATTTAAATTTTTTTAAAAAATTTTGAGACAGGGTCTAAATTGCGAGGCTGACCTTGAACTTGAAATCTCCCTACCTCAGCCTACTGAGTTGCTGGGATTATGTGTGTGCACCTTCACCCCTGCCAAGTATCCTTGTTTCTAAGAATGCCCAGTAATTTTGAATTTTTTTTGGGGGGGGATGGATTCAAGAGATTTAGTAAACTTTAAAACTTCTGATACATATTGCCAAACTGCTTTCCACCAAGGTTGTGCTAAGTTACTGATTGTTTGAGAACAGCTGTTTCACAATACCCTTCCCAACTCTGGGTTTTAGCATCAAAAATATCTATTATCAGTTCAGTGGGCAGTGATGTCTGGTTACACTTTCCAGGATACCTAACTCATATCTCTTCACTCAGTCCTCTTCCTATGAACTGAGGGAGTTGGCATTGTCTCTGCAGATGTGGGAGTGCAGACACACCCGCTTCTTGCAGACACTATACAGGTGGGCAGGCTTGCCCCACAGGGCTACCCAGAGCTGTGGATTTCAAAATTTTGACCAAGCTGCACACCTTTTCTTAAACGATTTCACACAGCACCTCTTTATATCAAAACATTAACAAGGAGACCATGAGGGGAGGTCTAGAGTGGTCCAGAAGCCCTCAGTCTTACCTGAGGAGGGGCCGCGTGGACGTTGTCTTTCCCTCTGAAGAGGGGACGTCTTGGCAGTCAGTACCTGAAAGGAGATGATCAGTTCACAGAGGTGACCGGAACAATCTCCGGAAAGCAACCAGCAGCCACTCACCAGCCCTGAACAGGTGAGCCAGGTACAAAGACCGAGGAGCTCCACCTGCGCTGGAGGCGCAGCCACACCCTCGCTGTCGCCAGGGTGAAGGTGTGGGCCCGGCTGTCCCCGCAGACGAAGTGCAGCCGGAGGGGGTTGGGACGGAGGTTTGTGTGATAGGCGGGGAGTAGGGGGCTGTCCGGTGGGGAGGACTCCGCGGGTGGGATGGATGAGCCCTCCGCGTGGACAGCTGCACCCAGCAGAGGGCAGGTGGAGGGGGGCGCAGGGAAGAGGCAAACTCGGAGCCCCAGCTCGGGCCTGGGTTTGATCTGATAGGTGAAGCCGGAACAATCAGAGCGCTCCCCAGGAGCTTTGTGTAATCAATCTCTGCCTCTCAAAGATACCGGGGCAGAGTGGCGGGGAGGAGAGCTGAACCCAGGCCGGGGAAGGACAGTGGCCGCAGGGACCGGGTGGGTTGGGGGAGGAATTGGCGTCTTGAGGACGAACCAGACAAGGGAAGGGTAGACGGGCCGGCAGAGGGAAGTTTCAGCAGGGACACTATGTGAACCCAGCGGGGTCTTCGGAGGTGACGGTTGGGAGGGCACTCGTGTGAGCAGAGGCCTTTGGACACGATGCCACAGGATCCCCAAACCCCTCCCGCTGACCCAGCCCAGGGACCTTGCCCTCTACACGTGGGCCACAGTCCCCGCTGTAGGCCCCGCCCCGCCCTCAGCTCCGCCTCGGGTCTCAGGTGCTGGCCCCGCCCCGTGCGGCTTTGCGACCCCGCCCCCTGGCCTCCGGGGCTGTCTGGGCTCTGTAGTCCCGCCTTCGAGCTCCAGACCCCGCCCCCGACTGGCTGGCTGTATCTTTGGCTCCAGGTCCCGCCTCTGGTCTCACTTTCGGCTTTCAAGTTCAGCTCTATTCAGCTTTGTCCTAGCGCGACCGGTGCTGCTCTCCTTGTGCCCTCCACTTCTCAAGCCAGTTCCGCTGCCCTGCCCAAAGCCCTCTTACCACTCCCTCATCCGAGAAAGGCTAACGCACTTCTCAGGGCCCTTCCAGATCATGCTGAGTCCTTCCTGCAAAGTTATTTTGTAAATCACCCAAATGAGGTGTTTCAAAAAAAATCCAAAATCTGTCTCCCAATTTATTTTGGGTCCCCTGATCAAAGATATTGCAAAAGCAGTGGCAGGAGTGTCTCCCTTCTGATTAAGAATCTGCATTTAAAAAGTGTGTGCTCCAGTGAGACCTGATTCCAGTCCAGTCCTGCCATCTAGTAGCTGCAGGTCCTGGGCAAGTGGCTGAACCTCTGAGTCTCCAGGATCCCCTCCCCTGAAACAATGGGGGCTAATACAGGATCTTGGATGACCATGGCCAGCAAGCATCAACTGAAATTGGGAATTGGTGTTCCCAGATCAGAATGGGAAGAAGGAAGCCAGAGCCCATAGGTCCATAGCTACTCAAAGTGACCTGAATTTCCCCAGGGGCCCCACTTTCCATGTGGATATCTGTTTTTTCCTCTCTGAGTTAAATACCTGGCAGTCACTCCTCACCCACCCCGTAGCTCAGGGAGTCCAGTCTGCCTGGAGTCACTCTGTGTTTTGCTGTCCTGAGTTCCACAGGCGGTCCCATTTCCTGCCCCTTAGATGCCTGCCTCTTTAACCTCTGTAGACAGATGACCCGCATGCATTTCTGTCCCTCACTGTCCTGCTGGACTGATCTGACTCTAGATTACAGGCCAGCAAGTCTTTGGAGTGGATGTAAAGGAGGCAGTCCCCTTCAAGGTGCTGGGACCTGAGCCAGCCTCCACTACCCTTCCTCCAAGTGTGGAGGGGATCATTTCTAATCTCTCAATAAGAAATTTGTCAGGCAGAGTCTTTAGCCTCTGACAATTTGCTAACTGTCCCCCACTAGCTGCACAACTCCCACCCTTCTGCCAAATTCTCCTGAACTCCCCCCATATGTATTTTTGAAATGATATTAAATGACAGGAACTGACTCTTTAGGGAGGGGTTCCTGAAGGGAAATGGAATCTCCACAACCTTGACGTTATAGGCCCTTTCCTTTTCTAGGAAAAAAGAAAGAAAGAAAAGAAAGAGAAAAGTATGTCAGATCATTGATATTCTGAGCCAGACCTTGTTTTGAAATATGCTGTCTCCATCCTTTCAACAAACTACAGCCTTTCTCCCTCTTTGAAAATAAGATCACATCAAGTCAAGGATTAGAAATGGGAAAAATCCAATCAGAGTTTCCCTCTGCCAGCTACACATCTCAGCATACTCCCAGCTGAGGAGAATCAGCTCTGCCACGACCCTGCTCAGCATCACTCAGAACGCACCGGTAGGAAATGGCGAAACAGAAGGACCTTTCATTCCCGGGTGAGCCCAGCCTGCAGCGCTGCTCTCCTGTCTCCGGAAGCTGGCTATGCCTGGGCTGAGTTGGGGCCTCTGGCTTAAATAGGCAGTGGGAGCAGGGGAGGGCGGGCCCTGGGGAGGGCATGGAAAGTGGGCCGTTTACCCAGCACAGCAAAGCAGTCTCTGTGAAGCCAGCAGTGGTCCCAAGCATGCGCCTGCCTGCCTGTCTGTCCACCAAGAGGCCCCAAACCCACAGGCCCCTAGACCGCAGGCCAGCACCTGGGGTGACCTCTGATGGACATGTAGCTCCAAATGAGACCACATCCCTGTATGCACTGAGCTTAGGTTCCTGGATGCCTCTGCCTTTTCTGGGTAACAGAACTCGCTATGGAGTTGAATGGACTTGCTTGCTCCCCAGAATCTGTAGTGGCCTCAGTTGCCTCTCCAAGTCCCAGTTTCTACTTCCTTGAAATGAGGATAACATTGACTTTCATAGGTTTAGAAATAATGTTTGCAAAGGGATCTGGCACATTCCCAAATTTTTAAAGCTGATGTATTTATCCACCTGGTGATACTGGAGCAAGGTATCTTTGAGACTCAAACACAGAGAGGTTTGGTAAACAGGCCTTCATGCAGAGCTGAGTCTTCTCAGCCTCATGCTACAGTTGAAGCTTGGGGTGAGAGTGGGGAGCAGCTTCTGGCCTTGGGGTCATCCCTCAGCCCCCAAAACCAAGGCAAAGGAGAGGCAGGACTGGACAGGTGCGCTTATGTAGCCTGTGCTTTTGGTTGAGACCTACAGCAGAGAGTGTGCAGAGTAACTGCTGGGGATGACCGGTGAGAGGAGCTGTCACCTTAAACCTCAAAGTTCTCAAAAGAAGCCTATGGGGAGGTGAGTGTCTCACTTAGTTGGTTCGACTTGATCTTCCAGTGAATTGGATAGTGCCTGCATCTCAGTGAACAGAAGTTAGAACATCAGCTAGCGGGGATTTAATTCAAAGCAGTAATTACCTGTCATTTCATGCTTATAAAATTTCTACCCTTAAAAGTGCATGTAGCCGGGCGTGGTGGCGCACGCCTGTAATCCCAGCACTTTGGGAGGCTGAGGCAGGAGGATCGCGAGTTCAAAGCCAGCCTCAGCAATGGCGAGGCACTTAGCAACTCAGTGAGACCCTGTCTCTAATAAAATACAAAAAAAGGGCTGGGGATGTGACCCAGTGGTCGAGTGCCCCTGAGTTCAATCCCCCGGTACCACACACACAAACACATACACACACACACACACACAAAGTGCATGTAAATCTAGGTGTGGTGAAACAGGCCTGTAATCCCAGTGACTCAGGAGGCTAAGGCAGGAGGATTGCAAGTTCAAGGCCAGCTTCAGCAACTTGGTGAGACCCTGTCTCAACATAAAATTAAAAAAGCAGGGGTGGTGCAGTGCTAGGGAAATGAGTCAGTGGATAAGGACCCCTGGAATCATTCCTTGGTTTGGGAGAAAAAAAAGTGTGTGTAAATCTAATAAATAATCGGAGCCAAATGCAAGAACCTGTCTTTTAACAGGAAAAGTATGCATTTTCAGTTTGATTAACAAAATGTTAACTCCTCATTCCCTGCCCTCCAAAAGGGAGACAAACAGAGGACCAGGATCTCTGGAATTGGAGTCAGAGGGAAATCAACTTTGCTATAAGTACTGATAAAGGAGAAGCAGATGTTATGGTTACAAGTAAACCCTGTTCATCTGCCAATCATTGATTGTTGTGTATATAATGGGCTTGGCACCCTTTCAGGTGTTTGGACTGCAATGAAGTGAGATGCATAAGAAAGAGCATGCACTTCAAAGCCTAGTCTGGGTTCAAATCCAGTTCTGAGCAACTGGGCCTTGCTTTATCTTCTCCAGTCCTTCCTTGGGTTTCTATAACCTTGCAGGACTGTTGGGAGAATGAGAAGAGGTGGTGTTGGCAAAAATCCTTAGTAGATGTTCAGTGATAGTTGTTCATTTTGGAAGGATAATTCTATAGGGAGCATGGGTGAGCAGGAGGGCAGACAATAAGGACGGCCAGGACAGCAGCTGAAACAGGGAGACAGCAGGGCCAAATAGTGAACATAATCCCCAGGCATGGTGGCACAGACCTGTAATCCCAGCAATTTTGGAGGCTAAGGCAGAAGGATCACAAGTTCAAAAGCTAGCCTCAGCAATTTAGTGAGACCCTGTCTCAAAATTAAAAAATAAAATGGGCTGGGGATGTGGTTTAGTGGGTAAGCGCCCCTGGATTTAAACCCTGTTACCAAAAAAAAAAAAAAAAAAGATAGTGAAAATAAGGGTTTACATATCTCATGGATATCTAAGAGAGTAAAATGGTGTTATGGATTGAATATTTGTGCCCCTCCCCACTAAATTCCTGTGTGGAAGCCCTAACCCCCAGCATGGCTGTGTGTGTGTGTGTGTGTGTGTGTGTGTGTGTGTGTGTGTGTACATTCACCCTTTTTTAGTGTGACTGTATTTGGAGATAGGGTTTCTAAGGAAGTAATTGAGTTAAGAGAGGTCATAAGGATGGGGCCCTGATCTGATAAGATTGGTATCCCTATAAGAAAAGAAATCAGGGGCTGGGGCTATGGCTTAGCAGTAGAGCACTAGTCTCACATGTGTGAGGCCCTGGGTTCGATCCTCAGCACCACATAAATAAAATAAAGATATTTAAAAAAAAGAAAGAAAGAAAGAAAGAAAGAAAAGAAACCAGAGAACTCTTACATGTACCCAAGAAAGGCCACATGAGGACTTATTGAGAAAGCTGTTGTCTACCATGAAGATAGCCCTCACCAGGAACAGAATCAGCCAGAATCTTGATCTCAAATTTCTAGCCTCCAGGACTGTGAGAAAATAAATTTCAGTCATTTAAGGTACCCAGCCTGTTTGTTTTGTTATGGTGGCTGGAGCAGACTAATACCAATGGGTGGGACCAAGGAGTAGTTGGGTAGTGTGAAAGAATTCAGAGATCTCCCAGTTCCAACAACTATATGGATGATGGATGGGTTACGGTGGGTGTTCATTGACATTTGCATACATATGTCCAGGTGAAGGGAACTCAGAGCTGAGGTCTGGGCTGGTGCAAGATTTGGGGATTATTAAAATATAGATGAAGTCTTGAGAGTGACAACATTTTGCCAGATCACTTCATTCTTTCTTCTTCAATGGGTCCATTCTAATTCTAATTTCTTGTTATATAAGACAGCTTTTGTCTTTATACTTTTGTAAAAAGTCAGACATTCTCCTTTGCTTTTAAAAAGTATAATTGTGTACAATTAGCTTCCAATTTGTATATAACTCTGTTTTTCCTGCTTGTACTGACCACGTCTGGTTTAGGAGCACAACTGACCATGGAATTAGACTCTACTTATGTGGTTAGAATTGTACATTTTTTCCCCTGAAGCTTATTTTGTGGTCAGTATTTGTGAAGTTAGTTCTCTTATTCTTATATAATTTTAGAAGAGCATATTCTCCCTTCACTTCAGCCTGTTGGATAATTTACAACTCAAAATTTTAACCAGCAAATGTTCATTTCTGAATTTTCTTGGAGTTGAACTTGAAAGGCCTCATGTGTGCTCTTTTTTTTTTTTTTTTTTTGTACTGGGTATTTGAACTCAGGGACATTTGACCACTGAGCCACATCCCAGCCCTATTTTGTATTTTATTTAGAGACAGGGTCTCACTGAGTTGCTTAGCGCCTCACAGTTGGTGAGGCTGGCTTTGAACTCCTCCTGTCCCAGCCTCCTGAGCCACTGAGATTAAAGGCGTCCCCCACCACACCTGGCTCTCACGTGTGCTCTTTAGTTCTAGGATGAGGTGTTTTATCCACCTTTAGAAACTTGTCTTATTTTATTTCTTTCCCAATGTGTCCCTTGTTGTATGTGTCTTCCCATTCACCTCTCTCTCCTATGTTTATTTTAGGGATGTGACTCCATTTCCCATTTTCCAAATCAGTTATTTGCTCTCTGATGTCTTACTTTATTCTCAACATCACTGATTCCTTTGTTCTTCTGTTTCAGGTATGCCAATTACTCCTTCCAGGTGTTTCCCAATTCTTTTATGGTTTGCACCATGGAATTATACCCACTTTTGGTTCTGATCTATTCCTATTAGTAATTTTTTTTTTGTCATTTTTTTCAAGGTAGTTAGTTACTATCCAGTTCATCGTAATTGTTCCTGAAACTTTTCAGATTCCACCATTTAAAAGCCAAATTAAAGACATTTGTTGAGTGCCTACTGTGTGCAGACACTGCTGCTCATTCGTTAGCAATTGTGGTTATCTGCTTTCAAATTCTAAGTTTGGTGCAAAAGAATTCAGCATTCTTAGAGCCGCTTTGGGGCAGTTTCTGATTAATTCATCGACTCTATCTTGTTCCAAAAAAGAATTAAAATGACTTAAACTATATTCTGTGCACAATATGGACCTTTTTCATAAGAAGTGAGAGAGTTATTGTTAAGGGAAAATAAAGATAGAAAAAGCCAGAGGCAGCCAGGCAGAGCTGGAGATGCCAAGAGAGCGAGGTGAGGGCCTCTTTATTCTGAGGGTGGCCACAGGTGGCCACAGAGGGGATGTCTTATGACTGCGGCTTGTCCTATTGATTTTTGTTGGTGTTGAAATGACTCATTGTTTTAAGTTCTGCTTAAATGGCGTACAGGGGCATGGCTTGCTCTCCAGCACCCTCAGTGGGAAGTGCTTATTTCTTTTTCCCATTGGGGATGGAATTGATAGAAACAGAGGTGAGACTTACTGGTGATGGCGGGGGCTGACTGCACGTAAACAGTGCCACATTCACTCCCAGCCCCGTTCTCCCAAAGTCCACATCGATTGAGCAACTAATCAGCTGTGTGTTGCCTGAGCTCTGAATCAGAGCTCCTCCCTATTTCGGGGGCAAGTGTGATGTGGTTGGGAGGAGGGCTTCTTGGGGCTCTCTGTTCCCAGAGAGCTCCAGAGTGGCCTCATTTCACACTTCTTGGGAGCCAGTTTCTCGAGTGACAGATTGATTGCTGTATGGGTGGTTACCAAAAAAGAACCTATTTTATTAGCTGTTTGTCTTGCAAAGTTAAATCATTAAAAAAAAAAAAATCTTATCAAAATGTCATTGTCTCGGGGTTTACAACGTGTCCTCCAGCTCTGAGGGAGGATCTCAGTCCCACAGGTAAAGAGCTGTCATGTCAGTCCGGGCTGAGCCCTTGAGTGATGAGCAGGTTAGGCAGGTGAGCTCAGTCCCCGGCTGTCCCAGCCTGGGCTCCCTCAGGGAGGGGCACTGAGGGGGCAGCTGGACACCAATGGACATCTCCAAACCTCATCCTGGTGCCCAAACTGTCTTCATCTTTCTTTTTTTTCTTTTCTTTTTTCTTTCTTTCTTTCTTTCTTTTTTTTTTTTTTGGTGCCAGGGATTGAACTCAGGGGCACTCAACCACTGGGCCACATCCCCAGCCCCCTTTTTTTGGTATTTTTTATTAGAGACAGGGTCTCACTGAGTTGCTAAGTGCCTCGCCATTGCTGAGGCTGGCTTTGAACTTGTGATTCTCCTGCCTCAGCCTCCCAAGTGCTGGGATTACAGGTGTGTACCACCACGTCCGGCTTCATCTTTCTTAATACCAAGGAAAATAAAACCCTGAGATTTGTGCACAAGAAACCATATATAGGTAACTTTGTTTTTTCTATTTGAGGAGGAAATAGAAAACATCACACTTACTCATATTTTATATTAAAAACAAGGAAATATATTAAACAATTAAAAAGCATATAGTTTCCTGGGGCTGAAGATATAATTCAGAGGTAGAGTTAGCATACATAAGTTTAATCCCCAGTATTGCAAACAAACAAAAAAATAAAAAAGTATTTGGTTTCCTATTGTGGCAGTTATAGAGGAGAAATGAGAGACTGGAAGCTGCCAAGGAAAGGCCCGGAGTGGAGTCCTGTCCCACACCATGCCTGGGTTCTGTGCCCAGCATGGGCTGCCTGCCTAATTTCCTTGGCATTGACCCTGACCTTGGTGGCTCCCTCACCCTCAACCTGTCCTGTTCAGAGTCAAGGCCGATTGCTCCCAGTCCTGCTCCCTACTCTCCCCTAGGCATCACCTCCCCAGCCTTCTTACTTCCTGCTTGCAGTGGTATGTAACCCTCATGCCTGCGTTTGGCCCCTGCCGTCACACTCGGTTTCCTCTTCCATGACTCCCACCATGATCAGTTTTGAGTTCTTTCTATGGTTGTTCAGCGGCTCCTATCTCCTTCCACCTACAGGCTAAAGCCCTCCACCTGGCCTGGCTTGAGGCCTTAGTGACCAGGCCCTGCCCTCTCCAGCCTCCTTTCTGTGCCTCCCTTCCTCCATCCCTCCCACTGATTTGTTCTATGGCTCCAGCCTCTAGCTTTTGATTTTGCCAGAACATGCCATGCTCTTCCCACCTCCATGCCTTTGCACATGTTGTCCCCTGTGTCTGGAACACCCTCCCTGGGCGGTCCACCTGGCACGTATCCTGCAAGGCTCAGTTCTAAAGCTGTCGACCCACTTCTCAGTCGCCTACCCCCAGGCTTTGTACTGGCAGCCTAGAGCCCTGAGCACCAAGCGCAGGTCCCAGGCCTCCAGGAGCACTTGAAAAACTGTGGTTGAGTTAATAAAAATGGCTTCTATCTGAGCTGGCATGTCAATCACCAAAAGGTTCAATCCCCTCTGTACACACCAGGGGCACAGCAGGAGCCGTGAGAAACTGCTTCAAATGGTTTGAACTAGTGCATCAATTAGAGTACCTTGTGATAAAGGAAGCTATGCAAAAAGGGAGCCTTGAAAGTTAAAAGACTCTTGTGAACTCACATGTAAGTGCTGTCAGCACCTACATCTTGCTGGGATCATCATCAGCAGCAGCAGCAATAGTTTGGGGGTACCCACTCTGTGCCACGCATGTGCTAAGAGCATGGCTCAAACATTTTCCTGTTTAAAGCCTGGGAGGTTGGATAGTATCGTCTCCATCCTCAGAGAGGAAAACTGAGGCTCAGGGCGGGGCGTGGGTTTAAGTGGCTTGTCCATAATCGTGCAGTGATAGAAGGATTCGGCCTGGACTCTGTGGGAAAACCTATCCACCGCCCCTTCCTGGTGAGGATCTTGAGCCTGTGGGTTGCCTCATGTGCAAGCAGCTGGAGCAAGCAAGGGAGGAACACCCGGGGGTGGGAAGGATTGCTAGCCACCCCCCTCCCCTCCTTCCTAGCACCCTCATCTCTCCCAGAGGGATTTGAGGGATGCCATTGTTTGTCCTTAACCTTTCAGTATGAACAGATCCATTAACTGCTGTCTTGGGGCATCTATCTGATCAGAGAGCTGTGTGTGTGTGTGTGTGTGTGTGTGTGTGTGTGCATGCACACACACACACACAAGATTAGTGTCAGAAGGTATAAACCCAGCAGAAACCTGGTAGTGCCATTGCTGTGACGGAGGGGTGGGAAGGGACACCCTAGCCAAGCCCTGTGTCTCTCACCAGGTCCCTCAGCCTGTCCCTTCATCCACTCTCCACCTGTAAGCCTGAGTGGCCTCCTAGAAGACACATGTCCTGAGTCCCCTTTCCTCTCCTGTTCCACTCTCTACCACCCTTGTCCTCACCTACTGGCACCTCCAAGTCCTCCCACATCCTCCGTGATCCCCACTCTCCCAGAGGGGCCTTTCCTCAGCCTGGAACTCCCCGCCTCTTCTGGTCAGCTCCTCCTCACGACAGGTGTCAGCTGGAAGTCTCCTTCCCAGAGAGATGCCTTCCTGATCCCCCCTAGTTTAGCATCAGGGCCTCCTGCAGTGAGTGCCCATCGTGCCCAGCCCCACCCAGAGTTGGGCTCTGGGAGGCCTAGGACCTGCATCCCAGGTCAAGCCATCCTTGTCACCTGTAGACAGGCAAGGCTATGGGGGCAATGACCACAGGGAAGATTATGCTCCAAATGTGCCCCTCTAAAGGGGGGTGTTCAATCTGGTTCTGGGATGCTGGGCCTCATGGGTGAGGGGACTGGCCTGGGGCAGGGGTGCTGAAACAAGCCAGGGCTAAAGCGGCAGCTGTGGACGCCTGTTCCCATGGCAGGCAGGGGGAGGGAAAAGGGGTCAAGGACAGAACCTTGGGGCTCATCCATTTTTGGCTTGGTGAGGAAAGAAGAGCCAAAAGGAGAGCTGGGGGAAGGGGGAGATCACAGGAAAGGTGGCTAAAATGTAGCACTGTTTTTATTTAGTTCTCAGATAACCTAACTTTTTTCTTTTTCACTTAGAATAGCTAGAAAAGGAGGGCCCTGCGTGGCAGTCCCTGGGATGAGAAAGCCATGTGTCAAGGCTGTGGCTGAATCCCTCGCTCTATTTTTACCCTCGCGACACTACCTCTTTGAGCCCTGACAAGGGATCCTGGCCCCAGGTGGCCTGAGCTGGCGTCTCCAAGGCACATGTGGCCAGCCCTTGCCTCCTTCTCCAGAAACCACCTAAAAGCTGGCCATTCACTTCTCTTGACCAGAAATAAATGCATCAGACAAATGTTCTCAGGCAAATAGCTTTTGTTTCCTTTCTTCAGTTCAAAGTTGTGTCTTTGTTCACATTAGTTACATTAAAATTGAACACTAATTAATGTCCTTAAAATAGAATCTCCATATTTCTAAGTTTAGAAAGAAAAACCACCTAGGAACGGGAAAAAATGTGGCCGTACATGAAATGCCATCCCATTAGCCACAGAATCTTTTATGTGCCTCAGCGGGGAGTGCCTGTCAAGTGGGATTTGTGGCAGTGCACACCGTGGCCAAGGGTGTCTGTGGTTGCTTTTCATTCTGTCCCCCTCCAGGTCAAGGAAGCCTTTGACATCTGTGGCCAGGAGCTCTGGGGGTTCGCCAGCCTCTAATTACATTTCTTTTTTTTAAATATTGATAAACAGTCCCTCTGTTGATTCAAACGTTTGAAAATACAGGGCCTGTAGCTGTTGGCTCTGAACAAAGAGCAAATCTCTCAGGCCTCCTCAGGGAGCTTCTCCCTGTGCCTGAGTTCTCTGACTCAAATTTAAATACTGAAGCCAAAGAAGTGTCCCTCTGGGTGAGGGGGAGGGGGAGGTCACTTCAGGATTCAAAATCAGGCCTGGCCAGGCTACGGGGTGAGGCCCCACTTTCCCCAGATGGAGACTTCTGGCCTCTCCTACTACCAGGCTACTGCTCTAGGTTCCAGGTAATGGACAGGGGTCGGGACAGGAAGAGCCACCATCTAACTCCCGCTACACCCCTGCCTGATGCCCCAGGTACATCTGGTCACCTCTTTGTTTCATTTATGAGCCTGGCCCTGGCCCCATAACCCTTGTATCTAAACAGAATAACATTGTTGCCCCACCCCCAATAGGGACTGCTACTCGGGATGGAGGGAATAGGGACTGGAGGGGTCCCTTCTAGGCCCATGTTCCAGAAAACAGTGCCATCCATCCCACCTGGTGGACACCCACCTGCACAGAAGGACCTTCAGATCCCCCTACACACACAAGAGGCAATACAATGAGAGGTGGCAGGTGGTAGTCAGTGTCCCCAACTGACCATTCTCCGTGGATGACTCAGAGGCCAATCAACCACTTCTTACCTGGACTGCCAGGTTTCCCTCTCCTCAACTGGCAGATCTTCCCGGTGGACAGGGATTGTCTTCTGTAGTAACCACAGCCAGAGAGGAGCACTGGTTACAGATGCAGTGCATCAGTACCTTACTGATAGACCCCAGGTCCTGCTCCCCTTAGCCTCATGCTCCTCGGGTACCAGGGTGAGTGTTACCACACTTCCCCACTGTACAACACAGCAGGGCAGCTACTGATAGAGTTACCATTACACAGATGGGGGATCTGAGGCCCAGAGTGGTAACGCCTGAGGCCCAGGATCACTTTGGAGGAGCTGAGATCTTAAACCAGATCCACCTGACTCCAACACTAGTGTTCTTTTCAATCCACACTGTCACAGAGCCTTTTGGTTCTACTTCCTGCTTTTGGCACATGTCCTGTAGAAGGAGCCACCCTCAAATACATGCATCGAGGTGACATGGTGCTGGTAAGGATTGAAGGCTCTGAGGAGGTGACAGCAGCCATGGTGCTTCTTGTCAAGTCCTGCCCAGCTCTGTTGGGTTATCCCCTTAGTTGGGAGAACTTTGTCAGCATGATTCATTTGGATTATAATTTTTAAAGATAATTATGGATTAGTTTAGTGAACATCAGGCCCTTCTGTTATATCCCAGGAAATGGATGTAACCTGGTTATGGGGTAAATCAGATATAATCAACTCCTAATTCAATATGGTGGCTCTAAGTAACATTTATCAAGGTACTGAAGCTAGTCTGGGGGTCAGACAACAGTGGTGGCAGCATTAGACTCAAGACAAGAAGACTCAACTTGCACTCTCTGACAGCCTTCTGGAAGTTAGGTGGAAGAGACGAACTTTTTCAGTAACATATGCTACAGGTACACAGACTCAAATGTCCCAGGCCCAGATGGGGGCATATGCACACTTGCAGACTGGCCATATGCACTTACTGACTGTCCGAATGCATACCTGCAGCCTTATTCTGCCATGTTCATGCCCCCCAAAACCCGAGAAAGATGCCTAGACACCTGGAACACTGCTTTGGTTAAAACCAAACCTAGGAGACCAGCAGTGTGTGGGCTGGTCATCCCAGCCCCTTCTGTGCCTGAGGATTGTAACTGGGCACGTGTCTGCGGCAAGCTTCTGGCCAGCTTTGAGTGGGAGGGAAGTTATCTTCTAAATGGTGACTGGGGGTCACAGAGGCCAGATAATAATGAGATTACTGGGTGATTGTGGTTGCACTGGACTGAACTTTTGTGTCCCCCAGTCCCTGTCTTCAGAGCTCCAACAGGTACCACTTTGTAAGGTGCTGGGACTAAGAGCTGAGACCTTGGAAAGCTCGGTTCAGGCCTGGGCTGTCATCACCGGGTGGCTGCTCTACCAGAATGGAAGACAAGAGGAGGAGGAGTGGAATCTTTGGGTCTAGGGAAATTACTCGGATGTGGTGTTGAGGGTGAAGGGAAGGAGAGTCTGGGAGAGGTGTGGTGCGCAGAGCAGAGCTGGGTTGGAGAGGCCTGACCCTGGGTCTCTGTCCCTGCCTCGGCTCTCTCCCTAACTGCTACGTTCTCTGTTCTCTGAGCCTTGCTCCATGCTATTGACAGCGCTGGGCAGGGAACAGCAGGAGTGGTAGCCCTTGCAACACTCCTGGATATTTCACAGACAGTGACACAGACGCTCAGAGCCTTTTGAACTGCCCGGGCCAAGGAGTGTCAGAATTGGGACTGGGACTCTGATTTATCACGCTCCAAAGCCTGGGTATCTGTTACAGCATGGTCCACTTAGGTGACATGGTGGCTGGGGGTGAGGGGTTACACCTGGCAAGGAGCAGGGGCATTTCAGTGATGAGTCAGCTGACTCGTCACTCATGGATTGGATGTTCCCAGCAGTCAGTCGCCACTGGGGGGGTTTTCCTAGCCAATGCCTGAGGTAGGTCTGTGAAGAACACTGGGTGGAATGCCCAGCAGGGAAGGGGTTAAACAAGGCCCGAGTTTGGGCAATTGGGACTGAAGTGGAGTTGGAAGTGATCAGGGTACAGGAGGCAGCAAGGCTTTGGGGTAAGCGAGATGCTACAGGGAGTGTGCTAGAGACAAGCCCTGGGGATAGGGAGGCTGGGGGACAGGCGGAGAGGGTGTGAGGATGTGCCTGTGCAGAATAGGTCAAGCAGCTGCAGGACTCTTGGCTCCACACTTCCAATTCCCAGCTCCATCTATCTGCCCTCCTGAATTTAGCCCTCGCCTTAAAGACCATTGTCTGGGATCCCCACACAGTAGGCCAGTGCCAGGAGGCGAGGTGTCAGGCAGTGTGCTGGCCAGGACAGGGAGGTGGCAGGCTGCCGAGCCAGGTGTTCTAGAAGGTATTCAGGATTGTATAAACTGTTTTCCCAAGACCTTTGGAATTCCAGCAAAGCAAACGCACCAGAGATGCTGAGAGTTTCCAGTCTGTCCCCAGTCTCCTGGCTTGATGTCCAGCTCTCCTTCCTGACTGCCAGCCTGGCTGACCAGCAGTGAGCCAGACCCACACCAGACACTTCCCTGCAAGCTCACAGAGGTGGGAGCCACAGACAGGCAACGAGATTCCCCAGACTCCTACCCAGAGTCCCTCAGAGGGACGTGCCGCCTTCCAGGCCTCCCAGCAAGCTCCAACTCTCCTTCACTCCCCAGGGCTGCTAGGGCCCTTCTCTGGTCCACCAAGTCCACCTTTTGGCTTCTTGTTACTCCAGCTCCTCCTATGACTGCTAAGTCTACGTTCCAGCTTTCCAGAATAAGTGCATGATTCAGCATGCTGCAGTGGTTCTGCCTTCCCAGATAACAGGAATGGTGTGAGATATACAGTCCCAGAAGAGGGGCTGCACCCAGACACCAAGTGTCAACAGCCTGAGATTGGTTCTGTGACATGTACCTGGGTAATCGTGGGAGGACAAGTTCTAGGCCAGAGTCATGACGCAGCCGGGCTTTGCACTCTGGCACCAGCTGGAGGAGTCCCGTGGAACAGGCCCCATTGGAGCAAGGGACACCTTTAAGCCGGTGGTGGAAGGAGCAGGTGTCCTCCGGTGGTCTGACTGGTAGTGACTGGTTGTATCACCAGGAGGGTACTGTGACTGAGGGTTCATGGCGTCGGCTGGTCAGAGCCTTTTCTGACTGGAAGCTGCCATCAGGAAGCCAGTGTGTGCTGAGCTAGGAGGCTTCCGGGAAGATGTTGAGAAGGGCAAGAATGGTTAGTGGGGACTGGGATGGGCTCTGCTGGCTTGCTGGAAAGGTTTTGTTCCTGTAATGATGATGAGCTAGTCTCGCCTCTGGAGTCTATAAAGTGGATTTGTAGATGCTGCATCAGGGCACAGCACATAAAGCACCATGCTCCCCGACCCCAGTGCCTTTGCTCCTACCATAACGCTCTGCACTCAGATGTCCATGTGCTCACTCCTTTATTCAGGTCCCTGATCAAAAGTCTCCTCCTTGGCTGGGCGTGATGACGCACACCTGTAATCCCAGCACTTGGGAGGCTGAGGCAGGAGGATCGCGAGTTCAAAGCCAGCCTCAGCACTGGCGAGGCACTTAGCAACTCAGTGAGACCCTGTCTCTAATAAAATACAAAAAAGGGCTGGGGATGTGGCCCAGTGGTCAAGTGCCCCTGAGTTCAATCCCCGGTACCAAAAAAAAAAAAAAAAAAAAAAAAAAAAAAGTCTCCTCTTTGGAATAGACTTTCCTGACTGCCCTGTACAAATAATTCCTCCTTCATTGCCCTCTATCTCCTTCCCTGATCCATTTTTCTTCCTAAAACACCACTTAGTGTTTATGTATCTCTTCATTTTCTTTCTCCTTCCATTGGGACATCAAGCTCCGCGGGGGTAGGGGTCCTGTCTGTTTCCGTCACTGTTGAATGCATGACACCCAGAACAGTGCCTGGCTCAGAGCAGAGATCAGCACAAAGCCACTGCAGGTCAGAACTGACCTCTGTGTAAAGCAGCCTGTCCGCTCTCCCTGTCTTCACTCACGCCTGGGGGTGCTGACAACAGTGTCCCAGCCCCACAAGCAGGCCGCTTCTTGGTGTCAGGAAGTCTGGTTTGATCAATTAAGTACTCAGCACGAGTCCTCAACATCCAGGGCTTTCTCAGTTTTTTCTTCTAATCGTTACTCCTGATCATGGGATCTGTAACTATTTTGGAAGTGGATTTACTGCGATTAAATTCTTTCTTAGCCTAATCCTTTATGGAAAACAAAAGTTTTAAATGAAGTGAATTAGAATGGATTTGCTGAGGTTTGGTTGTTTGTACAATGGCTTTACCCAGTTCACTTCACAGTCCAGGCCCTAAAGAAGTCTCCCTGTACCAGAGGGGAGCAGATCCGAACGCATCCTCAGTGCCTGTGACTGAGGGGTGACCACACACAAAGGAGTCGCAGGGCCAAGGCCCTGGAGGAGAAGAGCTCAGAGTACCCATGCATTTTATCTGGCAGGGAAGGCCAGCTCATGAGGCTGCAGCGTGGCTGGTATGCTGGGCAGAGAGTTATAGCCTTGTTTCTGTCTTCTGGCATCCTCAGGGGCCACCATTTAGAAACCGCGAGGGTGGGTCTGCAGGGGCTGGGACACAGGGAGGTCTTAGAAAGTAACTTCTATAAGCAGGAGGGAAAGGACGTGTCATGGTCCTTCTGTGCCCCCAGCCCCCCTGACCTGGAGGCACTAGCCCCCAGAGGCCCAGCCCAGTACCGAACCTGGGGGCACTGTGACCGTCTGAAATGCTGCCGTGGGAAAGAAGTTTTGATCCAAAATAAAAATAAAAAGGCACTGGTGCCTGACAGACCTACTCCAGTGACTTTGAATGCCATGTGGGGACCTTGTTCTTGGCAACCCCAGTCACATGTGTCCAGACTTGCCTGGCTCAGAGGATCCTGCTGGGGTAGAAACTGGCTCTTACCCAGTTATTTGGTAATTCTCAGAGAATGGGATTTTCCTCTTCTGCTGGTTGGATTTTTAACTTTGGAATTTGTCACTGGTGGAATTTTCCCTCTGGGACCTATAGGTTTAGGGATTGTGGGTGGAGACCTATTCGTAGGTGGAGAAAGTAGAGTTTCTTCCCCCAGGAAGGCGTTTTGACGAGGGTCTGGGGTCACAGCCTTGGGACTCATGGCTGCCGTCATGACCTGCTGGCCTGGATTACCCTGTTCATGGAACTCTGGTGGCTTCTTTGCCAGGTTTCATGAGGAGGGATGCACAGGACAGTTTTGGCTGGCAGGCCATCATGAACCTGCCTGTACCCAGGTGAGCATGGTGACTTCTTGGGGTAAAATTTGCAGCCTGAAAGCCCTTCTACTCTTCAGCAATGTGAGCTGTTATGGCAGAGGCCCTGCGGGAGTGCCAGCTTAGCCCAGGATGGCACACCACAGGTGCTGCCCATGCACAGGGAACCCTTGCTTCGTGACCCTCCTCCCCGGGTACAGGTTGGAGGCTGATGTGGCCGCAGGTCCCTAACTCAGCTGGGCTTCCCCAGGAGTGGGAATCCAGAGTCAGTGTGCGCCCTCAGCCCAAGACTTAGTGACGGCTAACACAGGTGCAGCCCATTCTTCCTGTTGGACAGAGGGCCTAGAGGTTTAGCCCACTCAATCCTCAACCCTGTCCCTGTCTGTGAAGCCTTTTGGCATTCACTGCTTTTGTCCTCAGTCAGCAGCACGCTGGGATTTGAACCCCCAGGGCCTGATGCTAAGAGCGGATGCTCTTCACCAGTCTGCCTGTCTTCTCCTGGGGCCTGTCGGATGATTCATTTCTTATTCTATACCCAGAGACAACGAGGCATAAACCAGAATAAAAGGGGGCTATTATGATATCACTATTTGCCATTTATCTAAATTAGATAATAAATCATGGAGCTACTTGAAAACAATATACATGTCAACCTCCTGAACATTTAGTTATCTCTAGACACCATTTGATGGTGTCTATGGTATAATTAACACTTTCTTGCAGAAAGTATGATATTTCTGTGAAATGGAAAAGTGAAGGAGAAAATAAACTCAACCCGGCCCTCATCTTTGGGGCAGGGCTCTTGGGGATGGCCAGTTGGGACGGCTGGAGCTGGTGGGGGAATGCGCAATCATCCCTAGCCCTCTCTAGGCCAGGGCTGTGCCTGGGAAGGGGAAACCTGTCGTCTGCAGTAGCGGGCGACAAAGCTGAATGATGCTGCTGAGCTCCAGATAACTCCCCGGCCATTCATCAGGCTCAGCATGATTGGGCATCTGCCACTGGCGTCTCCAGATGTTCGCCTTTATCAGACGTGGATGCGGTTCAGGGTTTTCATTCAGAACCTCGTAAAAAGCCCTAGCTGGTTGGGGACGTTTATTGTTCATTTTATTTGAGTTCCTTATCATGTGCAAAATGTTCCAGGCCCCATTAGGAGACACAAAAGACTCAGAAAACACAGTTTCAGGGGGCGGAAGCTCACCGTAGCGTAGAGGAGACACGGCCACCGACATTTACAAACATTTGCTGAACATAATCAGCTGGCAGGAATGAAAGTCGCTCTCAGCATCACACCAGGGCAGGGGGGAACGAGGTGGCGGAGGCCCAGCACTTAGTGCTTGCCTGGGGGAGTCTTCTAAAATCAGATGGGTGTTCCAGGCTGCTCGCTCAGGAATGTGGTCTCCAGATTACTACCCAGTAAGATGGGGGCCGGGTGGGGCCCAGAAATGGGGCGGAAGCGTGACCAGGAGAATATTAAAGGGGATTCGCATCTCTTTAGATGAACATTTGAGGTCTCTGTCCAGGCACATTATAATTATTGCTTAACCATAAGTGTAGCTTGGCAAGATGTATTGATTTGTGTGTAGGTAGCTAAAGGTATTTAGGGAAAACCAAATACAGGCAATAAGAACTGTCCCCATCAATTTACAAAATTCATGTCTGAGGCAGCATCACGAAGGGAAGACAACCCTGCTCATGAGCATAAATTAAAGCTATTTTCTTTGGAAAAGGATAATTTAAATGATCAATAACCTCTTTTGAAAGACTGGGAGTATTTCTTTTTTGAAAGCGACTTCATTTACTCTCCTCCTTTTATCAATAAAGGCTTAGTGGAAGCTTATAACTATAGGTATTACAGTGAAGTTATTAAAATAGAAATGGGAAATTGGAACCCATTCAGAAAAGAGAACAGAAGTTTTCTAACCACAGTGGGCAAACTCATGTCCATGACCATGCTCCAAATTTATCTTTGAGCTTCCTGGAATCCAAGGCAAAAAGGGAAACATAACCAATTACATGACTCCTGCTACTAACATGGACAAAGTATGCCAATTCATTGATATTTAATTATTTGTAAATTCATAAAGAGAGGTAGGGCAGCTTTAGGGAAAATGGGGGAGATTTTTTAAAAATTTAGAAAAGAAATGATTGATTTTGGAACTTTTGACAAGAGGTGAAGCCTGGGCAATGAGGCCAGACAAGCCCACAAGCCCTGGGTGAAGCTGGATGGGCTCTGCTCATGGGCTTATGGCTGAGGGAATGGACTATGCTGCAGGAGCGGGTCACGGCCTGACCTAGACCTGGGCAGTTGTGTGTGTCTGGCCTGCCCTCAGGCACAGGCTGTGCTCTATTTCTCTGCTCTTCCCAGGCAGCGGCTGTGACATTTTGCACATGAAGAACTTGACCATGGGTCTGTCCCTCCTAGGTTGAGAACTCCAGGAAGGCGGTATCTGCCTGGTCCTGCTCACGTCTCAGTGTTGGATGATAAGAGCTCACCAACTAAGAGCAGGAAAAACATCCAAAAAATAATAAACATGATTTACAAGTGAGTGGGGGCATTTTTAAAAAGCTCTTGATGAGCCCGGCGTGGTGGCGCACGCCTGTAATCCCAGCACTTGGGAGGCTGAGGCAGGAGGATCGCGAGTTCATAAACCAGCCTCAGCAATGGTGAAGCACTTAGCAACTCAATGAGACCCTGTCTCTAATAAAATACAAAAAAGGGCTGGGGATGTGGCCCAGTGGTCGAGTGCCCCTGAGTTCAATCCCCAGTACCAAAAAAAAAAAAAAAAAAAAAAAAAGCTCTTGATGACCACAGTAAATCTGCCAGCCTAGTGGACCTGCTGGGTAGGGCTAGGTAGTAATGAAGTGTTGAGTTGGTGGGTGTGATTGTGATATTGGTTTGTCTCAGAAGGACCTATGGTGGCCCTTCTGATGTGTGCCGGGCTCTGCTTAGGTGGCTGTGTTGGTCTCACAGGGGCCCTGCGGGTGGTGGCCAGGCCTTGATGAAGCAGTGGGGAGGACCCTCAGTGACAATGCTGACCTATCTCTCAGCAGGCTTTAAGGGTGGAATTCCTGCAGGCATGGGTAGCAGGGAGGAGTGAGGGTTGGAAGGGGAAGGGGTGGGGGAGACTGGGCTTGAGCTGGGCCAGCTCGGCTGCCCACAGGACTGGCGGTCAGGCAGGTGGAGGTTATTGGGGATAATGATCAAAGAGGTCAAAGGGAGGCCCAGATCAGCAGTGGAGGAAGAGCATCCTTGTCAAGCCAGGTCAATAAAGCAAGCCCCATGCTTTACCCCAGTGTTTCATCCTGTCAAATGGGGCTCTTGACACCCTTCCTGTCTTGCCCTGGTGGTACTGAGGGAAAGTAGTATGATACTCTGGGGATCCCAGGATAATGGCTAGGTCACCACAAAGTGCTGAGAGCTAGGAGGAGGCCCCAGAAGTGATACACATGAGGAATTCAGAAGTTTGGACCTTCAGGAACTGGCCATCCCCTGAGCCAGAGGGGAGAGGCTGGGACAGGGGTGTTTTGAGACAGGGTGGCTGGAAGGACAGTAGAAAGGAGGACATGGGGGAAACAAATGCACTTTGTGATATGAAGATGCACCTTTGTGGTGGCCTACCCATTATCCTAGGAACTTCAGAGTATCATACCACTTTCCCTCAGTGCCACCAGGGCAAGACAGGAAGGGTATCAAGAGCTCCATCTGACAGAATGAAACACCGGGGTAAAGCATGGGGCTTGCTTTATATCACAGGACAGCCACAAAGGCAGGAAATTAGGAGGGTCGGTGCATTAGGAAGTCTGTGAGTGGCCAAAGGCATTTTCTAAGAAGAAAAACTAGCCAAAGATGGTGCCATGGAGTGGCGGGGCTGAATCTAGAACCATCCAGAGATGGGAAAGGAGGAGGGGGAAAGTGCAGTGTATGAGGCGAGGGAGACAGAGGCAGTTGCCGGGCAGAGCTGTGCCCAGTCAGATGAGCCTGGGACGCTTCCTGGGAAAGGACTAGGAGGGGAGGGCGTGGCGTGCAGACGATGAGGAATGGTGGCTGGGGAGAACTACTGAGGTACTCCCACAGCAGCCCGTTAGGAGCCATGAGTGCACCCTGGCCCAATGACCAGAGCCAACATACATGGCCACTCCTGGTTGCCAGGTGCAGGGAGGAAGCCCACAGGCCAACATGACAGTCCCTGAGACCCATAAGTGACCAAACCACCTACCACCAAACATAGAAAGGTCAAGAGGAAATCCAGCAGATTTCCAGCCACATCTACCTTCCAAAACAGCTGAGTCCACAGGAGAAAGCAGAAAGCATCTCTGAAGAGTCGAGATGGCTGCCACAGCACCTCCGACTCTAGCCAGCACGCTCGCTTTGAAAGGAGAGGCCTCACTCACCGCCTGCCTGCTTTATTTAACTCAGCCATTGTGTACCTGGCTTCGATTCTTAAAAAAATTCAAAACCAAGAGGAAAACCACAAGGCAAAGGGCTCTGTCAATCTCAAATATGCAAGATCATCCCAGTGAGGAATTGGCCTGGAGAGGCTCCCAGCTCCCACTCAAACTGATTTCCATATTTTTGTAAGGAGGATCCCTGAGTCATCAAGACATTGTAAAATAATATCCCATCTCTGCTGTTTTAGAAGGCAGAACCATGTATGCTCTGATTTTTATGTCAAAAAGTTATGCTTTTAAAAGTTAGCCATTTCAAGAGGAGACAGATGCACACCTATTAAGCACCTACTACATACACATCATCTTAAACTTATTAACCTTCTAACAATCCTACAAGAAACCATCACCTTTACATTTCATAGGAAAGGAGACAGACTTATAGAGAACTGAAAGAGAGTATGTCAGCTTATATTGCTTTTTTTTTTTTTTTTTTTGGTCCCAGGAATTGAACCCAGGGGTGTTTAACCATTAAACCACATCTCCAATCCTTTTTTAAAATTTTATTTAGAGACAGGCTCTTGCTAAGTTGCTTAAGGCTTTGCTAAATTGCTGAGGCTGGCTTTGAATTGGTGATTCTCCTGCCTCAGTCTCCCGAGCTGCTGGGATTACAGGCATGCACCACCGTGCCCAGTGTCAGCTTACATTGCTAATGCTTTTCTCATTTCACCCTCGGCTTGCCTCTAGTCCCTGGTGCCTGTGAGAAATGCCTGCTCTTTTTATTTATTTGTTTATTTTGAGGCAGGATCTTACCATGTTGCCCAGGGGCGTTGCCCAGGCTGGCCCCAAACTGCTGGGCTCAAGTGATCCTCCAACCTCAGCTTCCTGAGCAGCTGGGCTACAGGTGTAGCACTCTACCTGGCAGTATACCTGCTTTTTTATAACAGGTGAACAAGACTTTGCTGGATCCACAGGGCCTGAGTGTGGGTGATGCTCTCTGGGGTAGCGAGGATGGTGGTCACTGTCCCATCAGCTTACTGTGGGACCTGCTTACCAAGTTCCTTCCTTGGACTCCACAGCTTTGGACATTCTGAGGGGTGCAGGGACTAGTCCTGCAAGATTCCCTATCATGAGGAAGGGGTGGACTGACCTGGAAAGTAGTTTCGTGGCTAGCATCCTCCAGGGGAAATGACTCCTGGGGGGACTTGATGGTAACAGGCTGTTTTTCATTCTTTGATCACTCAGAAAAACACATTCATTTCAGTTTATTCAAAACAGTGGAAAATCATTGAGGTTTTTCCTGTGTAAAGGTCAAACTATAAAAAGATAAGTGGACTTGGAGAACTCTAGGCTGGTTGCAGAACATGGCCGTGCATTAGGATGGATCCAAAAAAGGCTTTAATCCTCCCTTGGAAACAGCTCATAATAATCCCCTCTGTACTTTCCCCTATGTGTGTTACATTCTTGTTTTTGGGTTCAAGGACACAAAGCAAGTGACTTTTAATGGGTAGAGCACGGTCTGTACAGACCGGAGCCCTGGCTCAGAATCCTCACCAGCTGCTATGCACCAAGTGTAAAACTCTGAGCGAGTACCCTCACCTCCAGAGCCTTTTCCCCATGTGAAAGTTGGGCACACTTCCCATCTCAGTGCTCTTCTGAAGAGCCCAATGCGCCACCTGACAAAGTCCAGGCAGGTGGACTTTGAACTTTCTCCACCTTCCTACCCATGACCTTCCCACTCAGAGGCAGACAGATGGAGGCTGGTGTGGCCTGCTGGCAACACCGACTCTGAGGAGGACACTAGCAGCTGCACCCTAGAGTCGGAGTCCCTGCTCTGGCCCCCTTCTGCACCTTGGCCACCTGACTACATTCCCAGACTCTGATAGGCTCTGTGGTGCACGGACTTGGGTGACCTGTGAAGTCCTTGCTGCTGGAAGATAAACAAGTCACTGTGAGATCCCCATCACAAGGACATTTTAAAAGGGCACTTGGTAATTTAACTGCTTTTGTGAAGCTGAGCGAGTGGTGGTAGGATGAGAGAGTATTTTGAAAACACTTAAGAACTTGGAGAAAATCTTTCAGAGTGTCTTTGGGAAGATAAGGAATGGCTCTGTTCCCTCTACTTCAGCAAATCCAGGCTTTGCACATGCTCAGGTGTGTGCAGACACCTGTGGCGTGGGCCAGCCTGGCATCTCCAACATCAGCCACCCACTGGTGGATAGAGGAGGGGGTTTGGGAGATGATGTCAGACCCAATGCTGGGTCTGGGCAGCCTGGTTTCCTGGCAGGGGAGTCTCTGGGCCTGGGGGCCCTCCAAGCCCCACAGAGGGGAGTTGGCTTTTTTCCCCTAATTTGTGCCCAGGTGGGAACAGAGGGATGGCATGTATAGAGACCTGTAGAGGAAAGCACTGGCTTTGGGCGTGGCCATCAGGGGAGGGTGTGGTATAACATGAGGGAAGCTGGTAACAGCCAGATCCTGCAGACATCAAATCAAGTGACATTGTCTGATGTGTGTTCTATAAAGTATGGGTATCCAGGAGAGGAAGGCTCTATGGGTATCCAGGAGAGGAAGGCTCAGAGTCAGCAGGTCCAGGTAGAAGGTTGCCTTGGTCACCGAGGGACGCAGTGGCGGCATGTAGATAACACATTTGGAGGAGCAATGGACCAATGACTGGTGCGATTTCGAAGGTCAGAGAGGACAGGCGCACCAGGAGGTCTCAGGCCTGAGCAGTTGGGTGGATGCTGCAGCCTCCTCCGAAGTGTAAGGGTGGTGTGCTTTTGGGTGTCAGAGATGGGCAGAGAGCTATTAAGGTGCCTGAGGGACATCCAGGTGGGGCCAGGCCATGGGAGCAGGGGACCTAACGTACGGAGTTAGGGAGAGGGTCAAGCCAGAGATTGAAAAGTGGCCAGCATCCAGGCACAGTGATACACACCTGTAATCACAGCAGCTCAGGAAGCTGAGGCAGGAGGAGTACAAGTTTGAGGCCAGACTTAGCAACTTAATGAGGCCCTAAACAACTTAGCAAGACCCTGTCTCAAAATAAAAAGTAAAAGGGGTTGGGGATGTGGCTCAGTGGTTAAGTGCCCCTGAGTTCAATTCCCAGTATAAAAAAGAAAAAGAGAAAGAGAAAAAGTGGCCAATAACTGAAATCCAGAGGGTAGATGAAATTCCACAGGAAGAATGCAGAGTGAGACCTAAAGAGGGCCAGGAAGAAGCTCCTGAAATTGCTGACAATGAACCCTGTAGACAGACAGCCCAAGGAGTGGGCAACCAGGTTGCTAGGAGAGCAAGAAATAGAGGTTCTGAGTCAAGAGCCTGCAAGGGTCAGGCATCAGGGAGGCCTTTGAGGTTGACTGGCCACTGGGTTAACCTGCAGCGGGTCCTGCCTGTGGTCCTGCCTGATCAGCTCGAGGCCCTAGCTGTGGTTTGAGTCAATTCTGCAACTTTGCAGATGGTTTGTTTTCTTGGACAGAAGGTTCAAAGTGGGCTTCCAGGGGGTTTCTGGGAGATCTGTCCAGAACTTTATCCTATGTCTTAAATTTTCTCCCTGCCAGGACCTCAGTAGCCTGGGAAGGGTAACTATGACTGCTGTGTTTATATTATTTTAATATTGACTTTCAAAAAATATAGCGGATGCTTATTTTAAACAGTAACATGAGGTTCTATCTCACTATCTTTTACACTCTTCAAATGAAAAGACTAATTTAAAAGATCTGTAACTTCACATGTAATTTGAAGAGTTTTGGAGCGCTTACCTTCAAACTTTTTTTCTTCAACATTGGGGGGGGTGGGGTGGTCACTGAGACCGGTCTTATACCATTAGATATTTAATGTGACATGCTCAGCTTCACAACATAAAAGAGAAAGGGCAGTTTTTGGATCAGATACAAATGACTCTGCCCCCAAATGTGTCCAACAGTCTGATTTAGTATTAAATTTCTGAAATGATTGATTATCCATTAGGGTAGCTGTTTAAAGAGTTCTTCAAATCAGATTCAAACTGATAACATCTTCCTACAAGGGCAGTGAGGCGAGACCCTGCAGAACCACATGGAATCTGAATGGAGCTGTGGATTCTGCCTTCCGTGGGACTCGGACCAGACCTCTATTAAGGAAAGTAACAGGCTGCTGTGGCCACTGTGCCTGGTGGCCACACATGCGCCAGCCACTTCCTGCTGGACAGGTCAGGGAGAGCTCCTTGCGAGGAATAAACACTGTCACAGGGCATGGCTCAGAACCAGACCCTTTCCCCTGCTCTATGCCTCCTGGGCCCCCTGAATTCTCCCTTGTCCTCGGTCAGCCCCTCTCATCTCCCCATCCCTGGGACCTCAGACTCTGAGCTGACCCAGGCCCACATTACACCCATCTTGCTTCCCTCCTCAGGTCACTGTAGCTGCCCCAAGGGGGGGGGGTTTGTCCCTAATCCTTCCTGACCCTTTCATCCAGTCCACACAGCAAACTTTACAAAGTCCAAATATAAGGCCATTATCATCGGCTCCTCACCTTGGCAGGTTTCCTGTTAATAGCACCACCCAATTCATTCCCTAATTCTGCCTCGTCTTTGTATGCTTAGCAAACAGTTTACCTTGGCAGACTCACCAGGAAGTGATAATACTGCAAAAGCCAGCCGGTTTATGGGGCTTTTATTTCTGAATTTGTGTGTATGTAGGTAGGTGTGCCTCAGGTTGATGTTCAACAGTTTTCAGGCTTAAGCAATCGTTGTTCATGCTAAAAGGAACAGTTTTGGGGCTTTGGGCTCTGTCTATGCGGTGTATCAGAGCACAGGCAACTTGCTATATATTCCAGGGGCAACTTGGCTGGTCCTAGGGCCTTGTTCAAGCCCAAGTGGGAGGCCAGTCATTGGAGGACACCAGTTCTTCCCAAGTTGTGTGGCTGGAAGGCTGCTGGGCGCTCAGTCATGAATGCTGTACCCAAAGGCTCTTTGGAATATTTCACAGCTATGTTCACTCGAGGTTAAGCTTCTTCCTGTGGTTGGTCTGTGGCCAATGCCTGGCAGATGTGGAGAGAATACTGAGGCCAGGTCGCTTGACTTTCACTTAGGGAAACTCTGAGGGGCTGTCTTGGCTCTGAGCTGGGTCCCTTTCTCCCTTTGCCCAACCCCTCCTTTTTCCCTTCCTTGTATGCACCAACAACCTGCACACACTCAAGAGTCCCAGTCTCTGGCCTGCCGCCAGGGCTCAGCTGACCGAAGTTGGGCTGACCCTTTCCCCTTCCAGAGCCACTCTGGCCAAGCTGTGCTGGGGCTGCTCAGATGTGTCCAGCTCCTTTGACCAGGTGGGCCCAGCTCCCCTCAGTTGTTCTATTGTACTCTTTTGTTACCGTCAAGCCTCCCTAAGAAGTTGCCTGGGAGGCATTTGTTTGGTTTTGGACTCAGGAAAAACTGTGTGGTTTTAGGCTTTGGTTTGTTTTGGTTTCACCAACAACTGGGGAAGAGATCAGGCTTTCTTTGCTTTTGCTGCCCAGAAGCTTGGAGCCCAGGCCTTGGAGGTCTTATGTTTCTGGACAAAGACCCTGGCACCTTCTGAGTTTGCTGAGCTGCCTTCCTCACTGTGGTTTCTGGCTTGTTTTGCTGTATCACACAGTTGCTCTGAGCTTCTCAGCCCCTGTGTGGAATGAGGTTGGGTATGAATGAGTAAACACACACATGCAGCTGTGGGGGTGTGGCGTCACGCAGGCCTGTCCACCTGTAACCAGCTCCGGACGTTTGCCAAGATACAATTTCTCTAAGCCATGGTTTATTCAGCCAAGGAGTGGGCCTGATGAATGCACCACAGAATTTCTTTGAAGATAAACATAATGAGCACGTGCTTAGTGCACATCAAGTACTAAGTGCTCAAAATATAGCAGACATTCATAACAATTGTCTATAAAATCATGTTTCTCTCAAGAAACTGCCCTACCATGTGATCAGATTTGTCCCTTCTTCCTTCCTGTTGTGTTTTGGCCATCAGTCAAGATAACTTTGTGACCTGCTAGGTTTCCCCGTATTGTGACAGAAAGATGCTCACCCAGGGGCCTGCAGGCTGCTGCAGGCTAATGGAGCAACAGAAAGGGCAGTAGGAATTTTTGATGAGAGTTGATCTAGGCAGGTGGATATGCAATCAAGATACCAATGAGAGAAACGAGTACCTACTTGGCTGGAGGAGACCTAAACTCTTTAGGTAAACTGAGCCTTCATAAGATGAGAAAAGGGTTGTGGATGAGAGATGGGTGATGAGTTATTTCACTAAGACCATGCAAATCTATGCCTTTGAATACTTTAAATATAACCCTCTGTTATAAAAAGAATTGCACTACATTTTTTAAAGCTGAGATCTTTCTACGGGTGAGAGACTCACTTTCCTGATAGGGACGCGTTCCCTGAAATGTAAGTGGGGAAGGCAAGGAACGGCAGCCCTGTTAGCGTCACATTCCCCTGAAGGCAGCTTAGGAGGATTCAGTGCACTCTGTGCTCTACACCAGCAGCCTGTGTGTCACATGTTACCTTGCAAACCAGTTCAGAACCCATAGCAGAGCAGAGGAGCCCACTTCAAAGGGAGGTGACTTGGAAATGTCTTTCTTAGTTTCATTTCAAAAGTCAATCTGCCAGCCGGGCGGAGTGGCGCACGCCTGTAATCCCAGCACTTTGGGAGGCTGAGGCAGGAGGATCGCGAGTTCAAAGCCAGTCTCAGCAATGGTGAGGCACTTAGCAACTCAGTGAGACCCTGTCTCCAAATTAAATACAAAAAAGGGCTGGGGATGTGGCCCAGTGGTCAAGTGCCCCTGAGTTCAATCCCCAGTACCACAAAAAAAAAAAAAAAAAGTCAATCTGCCCCTTGCTCTGCCCTCTCATACATGTCAGATGGGCGTGAACCATGGTCTTGAGCTTGTCCATCGATAGATCTGAAACTGGATTTCCTTGTTTTTAAGGAGGATGGGGAGTCCAGAGCAAGAACCCAATCCTATTCTGGGTCTAGAACGGGCCTGCTGGGTGCATCCTTTTTGGGTGGAAAGAGGGACAGTATGAAGACAGGATGCTGCTGCTGAGGGTTAAGGGTAGGAAGAAGGAGCACAAGGGAAGGATGAAGGGAGGGTGGCATAAGGACAAAGATGAACCCAGATCAGGCCCCAGCAGAAGTGGCCTCAGGAGGAGTGAGAGGAGCAAAGATATGGAGTATAGCTAAAGGACAGAGCAAACATCTGGCTTGCTGGCTCAGTCTCTTAGTTGTTTTCTTTTTTCTTTTTTTTTTTTTAGATAGGGCCTCGCTAAGTTGCTGAGGCAGGCTTCGGACTAGTGAGTCCTCCTGCCTCTGGGATTACAGGTGTGTGTCACCAGGCCTGGCTTCCACCATTTTAGTTCTGAAAAGGTAAGGGATGCTGGGTCCCACCCTCTGGGACTAGTTTAGGAGGGGTCTGAGGTGGATCTGGAGGAAGCTCTGCAGAGCTGCTGTGGGCCATCAGTGAAACAGGGAGAGGCTCAAGGTTGATGGCCTTTGAGCTGGGATCCTGCCACAGAGACTGGCTGAAGTTCTAGAACACAAACTAAGCATATTAAACCATCCTTTGGGGGATCAGCCAGTGTAAGAGGACCGTCTATGCCTGGTCCAGGGATCTTCTGCTCCATCATACACAGGCAGATGTGGGGCCAATGTCTCTCTCAGTGCATAGTCTGAAGGAGGGGGCAGGGTGGGGCCATACTTTTAGTCTTTTTCAGCATCTATTGGCAGTTTTTTCCTAAAAACCTGTTACACATTTCCTTGCATGTCTGGAGTTTTGGTGAGTGAGCAAACCTATGTATTTCACTTCCATCTTGATAACAATGACTTTCTTCCCTTCTATGGAGGATCAAAGATGGCCAGGGGAGCCGGGCGCAGTAGCACACACCTGTAATCCCAGCACTTGGGAGGCTGAGGCAGGAGGATTGTGAGTTCAAAGCCAGTTTCAGCAATGGCGAGGCACTTAGCAACTCAGTGAGACCCTGTCTCTAAATAAAATACAAAAAAGGACTGGGGATGTGGCTCAGTGGTCGAGTGCCCATGAGTTCAATCCCCAGTACCCCAAAAAAAAGATGGCCAGGGGCCCCTCACCCACCCAACAGAACATGGATGCCCCAGGGCCCAGCTTCCATTTTCCCCATGTAATGATGATAATGATGTAACAATCATAATGAAGTCTGATTCTTCAAATGAGTATAACGACAGTATAATGATAAAGTATAATGATAAAGGCAGCATTGGAGAGTTGGGGGGAAGAGACTTCGGAGCTAGACTGCCTAGGCCCATGTAGCATTTGGAGCCCCACCTCTCACTAACTGTGGGAACTTGGGAACTTTGTTCCCAGGAATCCTCATCTGTCAAATGGAAATCAAAGTAGCTAATCACTGAAACACATTTATCAGAGTACCTGGCACAGATTAGTGTCCTTTCCTGCTATTGCTATTCTTATAACTGATATCATTACTATTGTTACTATTTCTACTACTGATATCATTATTGTTATTACTGTTCTTAATACGGATATCATGACTATAAGCACCAAGGCCTTTTCCTGTACATGTATCACACTATCACAGTCCTATAAAGGAAAAGGCGTGATTACTATTATTCCACTTTGCAGATGAGGAAACTGAAGCTAAGAGAGGTAGAGGGACTTGGCCCAAAGACCCCCAGCCTGATGCACTGCGTTAGCATGCTTTAGCAAGACTGAATAGCTAGGCAACCCCGGATTAAAGGGATTCTCTCCAGTACCAGACAGTCCTTCCATTGTCCCTGCACATCAGGGAGGGAGGTTTTACTGCCTCTCTTTAATGCATGGGGCAGTAGGGCCAGGTGAGTTAAGTGGCTCCTAGGTGGCTCTGCCTTCTTCAGCTAAGCTGTTTTTGAGCCAGCTGATCAGAACCACTTTTCAAAATCGCAATTTAACTATCCATTGTTATGTGCATGGAGGCAACTGCCCTGTGGGCCACCCCACTTGGTGTTGTCACAGTGATTAATAAGGATATTCTGTCTTCACATGAGGCCTCTCAGTCAAGGCCTCAGAATGCTTTGCAAGCATTAATTAAACTTCATGGCAGTGACTCAGCTCGTAGGGACCCTGAGCCCACTTTATATGTCTTCAGTTGGTACAGAAAGAGACCAAATCACTCCCTTATCAAGTCACATCCTTCAGCCCAGTCAGGCCTAGTAGGTATTCCTCATCCCTGAAGAAATTTGGTCAAAAATCACTTTTCAGAGGAAAGACTCATCTCTTGCCCTTCTAGACTTCTAACCAACACTCAGAGCCATCTCACAGTTGAGTCAGGACAATGTCAACAGCCTGATGCCTGGACACTACCTGGTACCTAACTGGGGGCAGATGTAGCTCCTGACTTGTGCCCACCAGCATCTGCCCACAGGGACCTCTGGAGTCAGGTCCATCCCTCCAGCATCATCTACATCTCACCCCCATCCTTCCTTCATCCACATCACCCCACATCACCAGCTCTGCCCTTGCCCATCTGCCACCTACTTGCTGTGGCTCTCACTACCTGGGGCCTATAGGGAGGTGGGCAGAGATTGATAAATCAGGGTAAAGAGCTTAGGCCTCCACCCAAAGATGGGGGTAGCCACAAAAGGGACAGATGTGATCATAGGTGTGCTTTGGCATGACAATATAAGATGGTATGGGCGTGAGATGAGGGATGGGGAGACCAGAGGCAATGGGGCCAGGAGGAGAACCTGCAAAGACCCCAGGGAGTAGGGAGGTGCTTCTAGCTCAGCTGTGGCAATGGAGGGGAGTACAGGAAGGGTTTGAGTGATGTTTAGAAAGGAGTCTGACAGGACTCAATGACTGCATGGAGGTAGGATGAGGGAGAGGGAGGAGCCCTGGACAGAGCTCACCACCTCCTGGCCCATTCTGCTAGGCATTTCTGCTCCCTGTGTCAGGCACTGGGCTTAGTAAGCCTGTGACCAACTTCGTAATGTTTGCGCACCAGGACTCTCCCTGCTCTCCTGGGGGAAGCCAGGCTAGTAAACAACCAAGTCCAAACCCTACTTCCTCAACTCCACCACCTCCTGGGCACATCCTTTCTGGCTTGGTCAGGGACTAAAGCTGACACTCATACCTCAGTCTCCATTCCTGGGCCATTGACATTCCAGGGCACCACTGATTGACCCGCATTGAGGGGACAGGAATTTGTTTCTTCTTCCACACTTGATTGATGAAACTATGGTTGGGGTGGAGAAGGCCTGCCTCTATGGTAGGCTAAATATTGGCCCCTGAAAGATGTCCACACCCCAACCCCCAGAACCTCTGAATATGTTACTTTATATGGCAAAAGGAACGTTGCAGATATGATTAAGTTAAGGATCTTCAGATGAGACTGGATTGTCTAGGTGGGTCCAGCATAATCACAAATGTCCTTACAAGAGGAAGCAAGAACACCAAAGATGGCTAAGGGGAGATGAGAGAAGCCAAAGCCAAAGCAATGTACTTTGAAGATGGAAGAAGCAGACATGAGTCAAGAAATACAGGAAGCTTCTAGAAATTAGAAAAAGGCTAAGAAATGGATTCTCCCTTAGAAATTCCAGAAGGAACACTAGCTTACCGACACTTTGATTTTAGGTCAATGAAACTGATTTTAGATTTCTGACCTCCCAAATGCTAAGATAACAAATTCCTCAGTATCATTAAATTATGGCAGAAATCTTCAATGGGTGGTGAAATTTATTTTGGGTGAGAGAAGGGTTTTATTCTGATTTTGCAGAGGCTCTCACAGAATCAGAATCATCTTCTCCCCTTCCCCAGAATGGGCAAGTCAAAGATGTTGTACCCAGTCCTCATTTGAGCTGTGGCCTGGATCAGGTGTTTGGGCAAGACAGGGGAATGGAAAGTGTGCAGGAAGCAGAGGCCAGGAGAGTGCTCAGAGGAGGAAAATGACATTTGTTGCTGCTGCTACTTGAGGGCCCTGATCAGGAGAGAACTGGTGGCAAGGAAGTCCCCATCCTACTCAAGGGTCTCTTGTAGTTTGATGGTACTGAGGATTTGGGGAGGAAAGGGAGGGAATTTTCCCCTTGACCATGGATTTGAGATGGCTGCAAATTGCTTCCTGTGTAGCCCCCTTATTTTAACCTCCAGGGAACAGTGGGGCATTTCTGCCTTCTAGGTGTACACCTGCCACAGAGAGGGAAGCTGAGGGGGTAGCACTGGTTCCCTCATTAAAGAGAGAGGTTTGAAGTGCAAATCTCTGAGGTCCCTTTCAGCTTAAAAATCAGAGTCTTGTAAAGGATTAATTTTGCTTTTTTTTTTTTTTTTTTTTGGAACTGGAGATTGAACCCAGGGGTGCTTAGCCACGGAGCCACAGCACCAGCTCTTTTAAAAAAATTTTTTTTATTTTGAGACAGGGTCTTGTAAAGTTGCTTAGGGGCCTTGCTAAGTTGCTAACTCTGGCTTTGAACTGGTAAACCTTCTGCATCAGCCTCTGAGCCACTGGAATAACAGGTATGAGCTACTACACCCAGCTAGGACTAATTTCTCAACCGCTGTGCATTTATATGGCCCTGGCCTGGTTTATACGATTTTAGTTAGAATCATTAACATTCACTTAGTCCTCAGAGAGGCTATGCAGTCATTTTCAAATTTATTAGCTCATTGATCTTTACAACCTCTGAGCAGGTACTGGTACGACCCCAATTTATAGCTAAGGGAACAGAGGTTCAGAGATGTGAAGTTCAAGTTAGTGTCAGAGCCAAGATACTGATTTCTGTCTTCCATGTTGCCTCCTTTCTGACACAAAAGGTCATCCATTCATCCCTATGCTACATCCTGGTTCAACGAGGCTGAAGACTTTTCTGGGGATTCTGCAAGGAGTTACCAGCAAACTGGGTTGAGCCTTTCTTCCTGTCCCCTGCTCACTAGAACTCTGCTTTAGGTTTAGACAGGGGCCTTTGGGCTGCTCCATGGTTTTCCCATTATCAGGTGTTTCCTAAGCTTGGCACTATTGTGCTCTGAGCACGGAGGAAAGACTGGCATAGATGACACTAGTCATGGAGTTGACGTGGTGGCTCTGGAGCCCGGCAGTGGCTCACATAGACAACCAGGGGAAGCCAGTAGAGAAATGGTGGGGAGAGGGAAGACTAAGGGCCTCACTAGGAGGTGGGAAGTCCACACTGGGGTGGACAGAGCCCAATGCAACTTGGGGCTTGGTATGGGTGGCCTCCTGTCCCTCCTTGAACATGCCAGAGGAGCTGGTTCTTCATTTTCTGGGGTTTGCTCCTTTCTCTAGCCCTTCTTTCTGCTTGGTCAAGGAGAACAGCAGCAGGGCTGTCCTCTGAGTCCTGCAGGGTCTGGCTGTGTGGGATGATGGGTTGGCACATATGGAAGCATGGCAGATTGGCGGCCAGGGCTGACTAGCCTTCCTGGTCCTGGCCATTGACTGTTGGGAAGTCAGTCTCTCCTGGCTCCTCTTCTGATACCAGGGGTACTGCCGTGCCCTTACACCCCGTATGTACATGACAGAATGCAATCATCCTAAAGATGTTCTCTCGGGGCTTTGAATCCTGAACCCTCCCCCTAGAGCATGAAGCCTGCTTCATTTGCCTTTCCATGATGGTTCTGGAATTAGCATCTCCAGAGGCTGTGTGATTCCTGAGAACTCTGATGAGCTTTGGTGCTGTGTGCCGGAGGCATATGGCATTGTGGTTAAGAGTCAAGCTAAAAAGTCAAGCTGAGCTTGACTCTGCTGTGACCAGGTAAAGTAACTTCATTTCTGAACCCCAACTCCCTCATCCACAGAATAGAGGTTATCAGAGTAGCCACATCATAACATGGTTGAGGGACAACAAGGAAAAACTCATAGAGAATGTTTTAGCACTGCACAGCTGCCAGAGTACTCAATAGATGCTGTGACGTTCCAAAAGCTGTTGCCCTGGTGACTCTACAATAAACCAGAAGCACGTTCTTAAGGAAATGGTCTCTAATAAAAGGTGGAGAAGCTGTCTCCCAGGAAGGTGTGGAAGAAAGGCCTGGGCCTCAGCTGATGGGATGGTGCTTGTGGGAGGGTGTCCATGCCACCTACCACCACTTCTCAGACAGCGTGCTTACGAGGGCCAGAGTCAGAACCTCTAGCTTCAGACCCCAGGTTGTTAATTCTCAGCACGTGAGAAATATAAAGTGAACTCTCTGGAGGTGCCCTGCAGCCAAGGCTGGAACTGGTGAGGGAAGGTCTCCCCTATTCAAAAGGCTGCTGGGGGTAGGATGGAGTGGGCAGAGCCCTGCCTGCCAAGCGGGTCTCCTCCAGCCTCATGGTTCTAAGGTTCTACATGAAGCATCAGTGGCTGCATTTAGCACGGGAGTGGGGGAAGTGACCCAGATTCTTCATTTATTGAAGAGAATTCTTGGCTTCTGGGGTGTGGGAGCCTCTGGAAGCAATTCCATTGGATGCCATGAAGACAAGAGGAGGGGATATGGAGAAAAAGCAGTGCCACTGAAAGAGAGAGAGGGACACTACCCAGAAGGGGCAGCACCTGGGTTTGCCAGCATTCTGCGCTACCGAAGTCAATCACACGTGTGTCCTCAAGGTTGATGATATACCCTCAGCAGCTTGTCATGTGAAGGGTGCTAAGGGAGTGCTGAGTGAGCGGGTTTGACCAGAAAGGAGCAGGGATCTCTGGTGCTGACCATGGGCCATATTTTTCTCAAGGAAAAGAAATGTCAGACTTGAGATAAAACAAGGGTGAAATATAATAGAGGCTCTAATTTATACCATCTTATCTGTTGTGGTGTTAATAATCCTATTCTATTTTTGCTAAGTGCATAGCATAGTTCTGAGTAGATCCCTTTTTAGTTATTTTATTTTTCTAAATAGGATCTTTACACGATCAGGCCTGTGGTCAACACTTTGCTGAACATGAACTAAGGTTTGATGCAGAACCAAGTCACATGATGTCAGGCAGGAGGGCACCCACAGGGGAATGCGTATTGATTTGATAACCTCATTTGATCTTTGACAAGCCATTCATTATGTCATTATGGGGGTTGGACAAGAAGAGCACGCAGAGTGGTGAGCTGGCTGACCCAGGTCGCAATGACAACCAGGTCCTGACCATGCCAAGAAGCCTCCGTGGGTCTCCCCACGGCAGGCTGAAGCTGACTCCCGCTGGGCTAGCAGCTCACCCCTACCGCTTGGCTCATTGATGGAAGTCGCCAGTGGTAACTACTGAATATTTGAGAGAGAGAGAGAGAGAGAGAGAGAGAGAGAGAAATGCTTCAGAAGACTATGAAACAATGAAAAGCTCTTGACAATTAATTTAAAATCAATATGGTGAGGAAATAGCACCCAAAAATAGAAATATCCCCAAGAGGCCAGGAGACAGATCAACATTCCTCGTTGTTGTTTCTGTCACTGCTCTCGTTTTCCAACCCCAGCTGTGTGCACAGCCCCAAACGTGTGTACACATTTAAATCTCTCATACAGACTCAGCCTCAACCCTGGGAGGTTTGATAGTGTATCAATAATAAGAACAATAATAATTCTAGTAGGGACTACTTCTCACTTTATATTTCCTTGTTGAATCCTCCCATCAATCCACCTCTGTTGATATGATTCTTCCCATTTTACAGATGAGGCTCAGCCATCCCAGGTTTGCTTGGCAACCAAATTTTATTTTATTTATTTATTTTAATTTTTAAAAAGATGTTGATGGACCTTTATTTTATTCATTTATTTATATATGGTGCTGAGAATTGAACCCAGGGCCTCACACATGCTAGGCAAGTACCCTTACCACTGAGCCACAACTCCAGTCCCTGGCAACCAAATTTGAAATCAGAGATTTAAATTCAGGTCTATCCGATTTCCACAAAGTTGGTCTTCCTACATCTCTGCATTGTTCAATTTGTGGATGGCAGAAAAGAGATTGGTGTTGGAGATAGTGAATGCATTTAGTAAAAGAATTAGGATCCAGCCGGGCGCGGTGGCGCACGCCTATAATCCCAGCACTTTGGGAGGCTGAGGCAGGAGGATTGTGAGTTCAAAGCCAGTTTCAGCAATGGCGAGGCACTTAGCAACTCAGTGAGACCCTGTCTCTAATAAAATACAAAAAAGGGCTGGGGATGTGGCCCAGTGGTCAGGTGCCCCTGAGTTCAATCCCCAGTACCAAAAACAAACAAACAAACAAACAAACAAACAAACAAAAAAACAAAATAAAAAAAGAATTAGGATCCTATAATATTTTTTTTTTTTCAGCACTGGGGATTGAACCCAAGGGTCCTCTACTGCTGACTTATATCCCCTGCCCTTTTAATTTTTAAATTTTGAGATAGGGTATTGCTAAGTTGCCCAGGCTAGCCTTGGACCTGTGATCCTCCTGCCTCAGCCTCTGAGTAGCTGGGATTACTACTCGGGATATAGCATGTCCAACAGAACTTTCTCTAATGATGTTCTGTAACCGCACTGTCCAGTATGGTAGCCACTAGCCATATGTAGCTATTGGGTGTTTCAAGTGTGGCTAAGAAACTGAATTTTTAATTAAATTTAAATATCTGCATGTTGCTACTGGCTACCATACTGGACAGCACAGCCCTAGTGCTATGGGCAGAAATCAACAGGATGATTCTGGGTCTGGGGCTATATAACACCTTTCTTTCATTTGGGTCACAGGAGTAGGATGGGGAATTGAAAATGATTGGGGGGGTGCTGATGCATCTCCAAATGTGGGAGCTGAGATATTAAATCAGAAAGGAAGGAGGGAGGGAGTGGGCAGGACAGAGGTGAGAGGAGGGGCTTGGAAAGCGGGGGCAGGTACAAGATAGGTTCACCTGAGGATCCAGTCCTTTGTTCCCTACGCTGAAGACCCAGAAATACAAAGGAAAGGCGAAGCCTTCAGAGAGGGGAGGGCTCAAAAACAGTTAGTCATTTCTGCCCCAAAGGGAAGCACCTTCCGGTCCTTTAGGAAGTAGCCTTAGACTTCCTGTGAGCTCGTATCCACCTTTACCACATCCATTTCTTTGTTTACTTTGGAGCATCTGAGCAGCCTACGTCTCATGTCTCATCCTGGGAGCAGGGAAATAAACATCACCGTGGAGACAAACTCACTTGACTCCACTTACAGCGGCTAATGGCCCAAGATTTTCCAACTTGAAGGCCCTTTTGCTTCTGTGAGCATCACCCGAGAAGATTTGGCTGTGGAAACAAAGATATTAGGAAGCAGAGTGCAATAAACTGCGTATGATCAGAAAGACTAGGACGAAGGCTGTCCAGATAGGTTGGAACCAATACTTAGAACAGAAGAGCCATGCAGGCTGCTTCAAATAGTCACTTGGCCTCTGGTTTGCAAATTGAATGCATCTCCCCTTGTTTTCACCCACCCTGAAGATTTGTGGGGTGCAGGTACAGCAATAGAAGGGGCTTGGATGGCTTGCTCCAGAGGGAACTTCTCGCCTTGGTCTTTCAGAGGAAAGGGGCAAGGGGTTATCATTTTTGTCTTTAGAGTTCTTTGAATCTATCTGGAGGCCAGGAGGTGAATAGCAGAACTGGTCACAAGGAGAAAAGGGCTTCCCAGGAAGGCAGGCTGGGAAGTGGACATCTAATTGCGTCTTTTCTGTGTTTGATTATGGAAGGAAAAGAAAGGGTAAGTTTGGGAGTTTGCAAGGGCAATGCCTGAGGTCCACATACCACAGAACCCTCCACCTGTGCTTAGGTCTGAACTAGGGGCTGGAGAGGGTCACTTGCTTCCTGTCCTGGAGGAGAGAGCCAGACCTGGATACTGATGGTCATGCTACAGTGGTGTGTGAAGAGCCCAGAGTGGGTATGACCCATCTGGCTCTTGAGTCTGGGAACTATAGTCACATAAAAAATTCCTGTAGTCACCAGGGTTGGTAGTACATGCCTGTAATCCCAGCGACTCAGGAGGATGAGGCAGGAAGATCATAAGTTCAAGGCCAGCCTCAGCAACTTAGCTAGGCCCTAAGAAACTCAGTGAGACCTTGTCTCAATATAAAAAGTGAAAAAGACTGGGCATATAGCTCTGTAGTAAAGCGCTCACGTTAATCCCTAGTGAAACAACAACAACAACAACAAACCCAAAAAACAATTTCACCAGTCAAAGACTATGGCCAGAGCAGGCCAGCCTGGGCAAACCAGGGGAACATCTCAGTGATATAACCAAAGTTGGCTGCCCTGTGGGGAGATGATGGCTCTCTGATGGCTGCACACCACTTGCCATAGACAGGGTAGAGTGGGTGAGGGTCTACTTCAGTGTAGGATGATGGATCTAGAGTCATTCCTTGCCCACCAGGTACCCTGCAGTGGGGAGCACAGAAACCCCAGAACTGGACTGCTGGTGGTCAGGACTTCAGCTTCAGCAAGGCTGTCAGCATTCTTGCTGGATTCAGTGGGATCCAGTCCAGGCAAACCACCTGCTAGACCCTGCAAAGCTCAGTGTAATTGGGACTACCAGAGCTGGTACCAGTCAGGGCTGCATGGGGGCTGCTTAGCACTCTGTGCTTGAGCAAGGTTGTTCTGAAAAACTTAGTAAGCCTCTGTGCCCAGTGACCAGACAACTCTAACTACCCTGGAAACTTTGGTGCTGGGTTGCATTTACCAAGAAGAATCTGGGTAGTTTCAGGGGCACTGGGCCTTGATGTTCCTGCCCTGATTACAGGAGAACTGTTGTTTCTGCTCTTGGCAAGAGCTTGGTGCACAAGTAATGGGCACCACAGTCCTTCCTCCCTGGCCTGAGGTGTGGTATGATCAGGTACAGCCCCAGCTTGGAAGGAACAGGGCTGCATGGCCCAGGGATGGCACTGGCCTTACTTATCCTTGTCAGCAATGAATCTCTGCAAGATCTTTGGGCTCTACACTTCCCTGTTCTTTTCTAATTGAAGGGATTTAGGACCAAGGAAGGAAACTGTCTTAGGAGAGAGGAGTGAAGTCCAGGTCTGCAGTGCAAAGGGACATAAAGTGAGGCCAGGCTTCCAGCATGAGTGTAGAGGAGGTGGTACCCAAGGTTAGCTTTGACCTGACAGCAACAGAAGCTGCCCTCTCCTCCCTCCAGCCCCTGCCACCAACGTATATCCTCTGCTATGGTTTGAATGTCTCCACCAAAACTCATATTGAAATTTGATCCCCATTGTGAAGTATTAAGAGGGTAGAAAATTAATCTGCCCATGGGGTTTGGAGGTAATTAAGGTTAAAGAGGTCATAATGGTGGGGCCCTAATTCAATAGGACTGTGACTTTATAAGAAGAGGAGGAGAGAGCTAAGCTAGGATAATCTGTCTTGCCATGTAATGCCCTGAGCTGCCATGGGACTCGGCAGAAAGTCCCATCAGCAAGAAGGACCTCACCAGATGTGGCCATCTGATCTTGAACTTCCCAGCTTTCAGAACCATGAGCCAAATAAACCTTTATTTTTCATTAATTACTCAGTCTGTGCTATTTAGCTATAGCAACAGAAAAGGGGACCTAGATATCTACCTACCTCTCCCTTCTGCTCCCCACTCAATCTCAGCCTCTCTTCCTCTCCAGTAATGCATAGGAATATTTTCCAGTAATAACAGGTCTCAGCAAAGCGTGCCACAGTGCCCCTCTGTGAGTATTTGGTGCAGATGTTTTCTGCTGCCTCCCCAGTCATGCTTTTTATTGACTGCAATGCCAGGGCCATGGATTGTGATTCTGTGGTGAGAGTCAATTTCATAGACGTCAATAAACTAAGAGGAGGATTAATTCAGACTCCGAGGCTGAGCATGACAGCTATTTTGGGTCAAGTCCACATTTCATTCCTGAATGGACTCCGGCTTACCCATCCTTCCCCAGTCCAGCTCCTCAGCTTTCATTCTGATTTCAGCATGTTGTTTGGCCGTGTGCCTACAAGAAGCCCTGGGCTAATTTCTAATCACAGGGCTTTTTGCCCCCGTGGCCTTACTGTTCACTATAAAAACAATATAGAAGACAATTTGGAAGCACGTCATGCAGAATCATGCCCCTCTCGCAGCAATAATTCTATATGGTCTTCCCCTTCAATCTGGGCCCATATGTGTAATGGCAAGACCAGGACACTCTCTTTATGGTCTATTTATTCAATTAACGTTAGATGCATCTCCATGTGGCCTTTGAGTCTTCGAGAGCATCATTTCCAGTGGCTGCAGAATGTCGTGTCAAGTGGATAGACATGCATTATTTAATCATTTGCCTTCTGTGCACATTATTGCTGGAAGCCAGGTCATCTGACCTGATTTTGGCTCATAACGCACATTTGCCAGTCCCAGTGCAGGGAGTAACTAAAGTGGGGGCAGAAAGCAGATGCATTTATTCATGAAACATTTATTAACTGTCAGCTAAAGGCAAGAATCAAGCCAGTGAGAGGATGGGGTTTGAGGGAGTAAAAGAACATAGCCCTAGGTACCCAATTGCTTGAGAGTCTGACTGAGGCAAAGAGGAATGTCCCCAGGTCTCACATAATGAAGGGGCTGACTCCCAGGGAAGTTTATAGTAGGACTGATTCTATGAAAATAAGTTCTCAATTAATTGGGATTTTTTTTATACATTAGTTCATTCCCATTTATTTGTTCCTGATGATAAAATAATAAAGTTTGGGGCTAAGTTACTTTAAAAATGAATAAGCAAAGATCCCAGGGACTTTTCCTATAATCACATCAATCACAGTAAAAAAGAAACCAACCAACCAATAAACAAAACCAAAAACAAAACAAAACAAAAAAAACCCAGTGCCTTCTGATGTTTCTTGAGTGAGAGGAGAAGGGATGTGAAGTTGGAGTTGTCTTGCTGTGAATTATACAAAACCTGGAGATTTTTCCCACCTGGATTCTCAATCATGCTCCTGCATGGGGCAGGAGTAGGGAGACTGAAGACCACTGTCTGGTGTGAGAAGAATAACTGCTGTTTACTGAGCTCCTGCTGCAAGACAGACACTGTACCAGGCATTTACTTAAGAAACATGATTTTTGTTTCAACAGTCTTTTATGATAGGTAATGTTTTCTTCATTTTAAGAGGAGGTTGTGAATTAGAAAAGTTAAGTGACTTGCTAGAGGTTACTTAGCAACACCTCTTTTTCAAAGCCAGATACCTGCATAGAATTTCATAAAACATTTTGCAAAGAATGGTCTCATGCACATTTGCCTTTTAAAATAAAATGGTAACTGGTTAGCAACCCAGATCTTGGAAAGTAAGAGAAATTATATGTAATAATTTTAGAAAGCTCTCAAAGTAATTTACTTTCCAATGAGAGTATGTACTTAGAGCTGAAATTGATAAGAATATATGTTTAGAATTAGTACTTTAAGTTTATTTTTGCTCTTTTCAAAAGAGACTGTGCTTTGTAGTTATAAAAGCCTTTAAATTAACATACCACATCAGTGGGCTAAAAACCTGATTTTCTCCTCACTCATTTTACTGGTAAATTAAAAACTTTAGGACATTTACAATCTCTCTGTTCTGCCCCAGAAAGTCAGGAGGCCAGACCAGAAACCACTGACCAGCACATCTCAGCGGCAGGGTGGAGTCTGTCCCTTGAACTGGCAGCTGGATGTGTGCAGTGGGCAGAAGAAAACTTGAGTTCAGGGTGAGCATTCCAAGTGCCAGGGCAGTTTGGTCCCAGCTCTGAAAATTTGCCTTTGTTGCTTTTCTTGATTACTGCAATAACCTTAGTTCATAATCTCATAAGTCAGAGAGAGACATAGGTTTTATTTTTGGATGGCATGGAGTGGGCGATGATTTATTCTGATTCATTCGTGGGAACCTTCTTCTGCATCTGACTGGGGATGCCTAAGTACTCTCATTACCATCCCTGGGGGCATCCCTGCCTCACACTCAACTCTATGCAGCACCCTCAGGTGCTCAGAGGGCTATGAGCGCAGGCATGTCCACTGTTCCTGTCCCACACTCCATGGAGTAATGTCCAGCCTACAAGATGATGTACACCCCTGAAGTTCTATGATGAGTTTGGTGCTAGAGATGAATTTGGGAGTCCTTAACATATAGAGAGGAGCTATATCCCTGTGTAAGAGTGGATACGGTCATCAGGGGCTCAGGTAGAGAGGGAAAGTGAGGGGATCCCAATATGTCTTGTCTTGGAACAATCACATTTGAGACCCAGTAGGAGGCAGGGAAGCTGAGTTGAGAGAATGCAGTGCCCTGGGGCAAAGAAACAGAGGGTTTCATGCAGGGAGTGATCTAGGAGGCATCAAGAGCAGGCTGTGGAGTGTCTGGGACCCTCAGGGATTCCTGTTTGCTGCCCTCATTTGTTACATTTTATCCAATCCCCCATGAATATATTGTCTCAAATTTTAGAAATTAGAAAACCCTGTTCTATGAGGATGAATCTTATTCCTTCCTTTTTTAAAGTTCATTTTTAGTCATAGAATATTATATGATCATTGAAGAATATTGGAAGAAAAAGTGGAAACAAAAATTTTTAAACATCTAAATTTCAACCTTTCTAAACACACCAGATGTGAAAATCTGGTATATTTTCTTTCAGTGGTTTAGGATTTTAAAAATTGCAATTATAATTATAGTGCATGTATAAATTTGTACTAAATATAACATTTATATCACAGGCGGTCTTTTAAAACATGGCAAACATCATTCAGATGGATACCAAGCTCAGTACCCACCTTTTAATTCAATCTTTATTATATTACTTCTTTCTATTTTTATATATGTTTTGGCTACTTGATGTCAGGTTCCGAGAGTAGTATGTAAATGTATGCCCACAACTGTCATTTGGCTAGCTTCATATATTTCTTGTAACAGATTTTGCCGCATGTATTTTGATGCTAAAGTACTGAGTGTACAAATGTTCAGAACAGTTATGCCTTCACAATTGCTCCTATGAATATAAAATTACCCTTTTTATCCTGCTCAATGTTGCTTATTGCCTTAAATTGTGCTTTGTCTGATATAGCCAAACACGCTTTTCCTTTTGATTGTGGTTACCTGGTAAAGCTTTGCCTAGCCTGGAGCCGTTTTATTTTAGGTAAGTCTCTTGTATTAATTCAATCTGGGAACCTTTGTCTTCTATCAAGGGAATGTTAAATACTTACATTTATTGTCATAACTATTCTGGGTGGCCTCCTGCATCTCCTTTCTTTTCTGACTTTTGAGCCATCACCGATGATTTCTTCTTTTCTCTTCTGCAGTGATCTGGAAGGGAGACATCTTGTTTCTCACTCCACTGATCTGCCTTTTCTTGCCTCCAACGAATGTTTTAATTTGTCTCTGTGTTCGGTTTCTAAGCAGCTCTGCTTATCTCAGCCTGCCCTTCTCATCTCTTTTGGTGGAGGCAACATCCTCAACATCCTCGCAGGATGGTTTAAAGGCCTTCTGTTGATTTTTCTTTGTTTGCTAACTCCCGGAAGGGAGTCCTGGGTGCCTGGAGCAGGAGAGTGGCAGGTCACTCCTGGGAGCTGCTCCAGTGCTTCCTGAGAGTGGAGGGACCATCTAGGCCCTAACTAAAGGGTGTATGTGTTTGGCAGGGTGGGGGGGGGTGGCAAGCCAGGAGGTGTCCTCATCACTGCCTGTGTATGGAAGCTCCACTTTTAGGCTCTCATGGTCCTTCATTATGAAAGGTAGCCTGAGCATATCTGCTCCTAGCTGGCAGAGATGAGTTCTTTGCAGAGAGAGGGTCCCAGGCTGAGGGATCAGAGTGAAGATGTAGGGAGCCTGAGATGGCTCTGGTCCAGACAGGTGGTTCAGGGTATATCAGTCTCAGGTGTGCAATTTCCAGGGCACACAACTTATCTTAAAAGATCCTTTTAAAGACTTGTAAATGGACTTTCAGTGAGGGCTTTTTTCAGTACCTTGATTTGTCTACTATCTTAAGGGTATGGCTCTAATGTATTGTATATGAAGACTCTCTACAGTGCAATTAGCAGCTTTAAATAGTTTGTTTAAACACTCTGGTGTGTGTGTGTGTGTGTGTGTGAGTACACATATATATGGATAGATATGTATACATATATGTATATGTGTGTGGGTACACATATATTTTTTAATATGATGGTTGTTCCTCTGAATCCCTAACACAGAGGTGGTACTGCAGTGCCCACAGATGGGGTAGGGGTGTTGGGGCTGGGAAAGGCAGGGTGTGGTCTGGCTATGGGGAATAGCCTGCCTGCCCAATGCCCAAAAATGTCTGCAGAATAAAGGCACAGGTCAGAAAGGTCCTTGTCTTCTAGGGGTCTGAGAAATAGGGGTGGGACTTGCTTGCCACAGCAATCCTCCAGGGTTTCTTAAGAGTAGACTTAGGGACAAGTCAAAGATCAGAAGCCTTGGGGCTGAGGTTGTGGCTCAGTGGTAGAGCACTTGCCCTTCATGTGTGAGGCACTGGGTTCAATTCTCAGCGCCACATATAAATAAATACATAAAATAAAGGTTCATCAATAATTAAAAATTAAAAAAAAAAAGATCAGAAGCCTTTCTGGTGAGAAGTGGGTAGGACAGTGCATGCAGTAGTTCGTGCAATGGTAGAGCCAGCCTGGCTTCTGGGGGCAGGGGTGATGAATCCAAATATCACCTCAGGAGAGCTAGCCATTTCCACCAGACACAAGAGGCTGATGCCTCACAAACACCAAATTCCTTTGGGACCGGAACCTTGGCTGGGATCCTTTGAAACATTTCAACCAGAATTAAGAGGTAGCATCACCAGGGTCTAGACAAGCAGGTGCCAAGGAGGCCTTGGGGTGGGGACAAAGCCAGGTTTTGTCCCTGGAGATCAAAGTCACCATTCTAACTTCTGTGCTTCCTCAGCCCACAAGATCAAGATGACCACTGCCAAGCCTTCAGAGGACTAGATTAGGAAACAGATCCAGAGATGTAGGTGATATGCCCCCTCAACAGACCAATCCAAATTTCTTTCAGCAGCTCAAGTATTCCAATGTGTCCCCGGTACACACATAGAGTTTATATGTATGTTGATATAACTCTCTAACATAGGTGTTAACATCTGGACCCAACACACATGAGAGAGAGAGAGAGAGAGAGAGAGAGGGAGGGAGTTTGAATTCCCATCAGCAGAATTAGTCACTCCCAGTGCTCTCTGCCCATCCCTCCATTAGACTACTTATCTTCCTGCACTGTAATTATCTGTCTCTGTCTGTCCTCCTTGCAGGGCTGAGTACCTGCAGGCAGAAACGCTGTTCTGTGCTCTGGACACGGTAAGTACACATGGATTTTTTTTTTTTTTTTTTTTTTTGTAGCAGGGATTGAATTCAGGGGCTCTCAACCACTGGGCCACATCCCCCCCCCCCCCCCCCCCCCCCCCCCCCCCATCCTCAGCCCTTTTTTGTATTTTATTTAGAAACAGGGTCTCACTGAGTTGCTAAGTACCTTGCCATTGCTGAGGCTGGCTTTTGAACTCGTGATCCTCCTGCCTCATCCTCCCAAGTGCTGGGATTACAGGCATGCACCACCACACCAGGATAACACAATGGATTTTGTTAAATGAATGTTGATGAATTCACAACCCTCCACTCACTATATATTAGGCAACTATGGCTTGGTACTATAGTCCTTTATGATGGAAATGCTGGTTACTCTGATTTGATCACTACAAATTATATACATGTATTAAATGATCATACAGTATTCCATAAATATGTAAATATTTATGTCAATTAAAATAAATACAAATAAGCAAACTTAAAAAATATTTTTATTAGTTGTTGATGGACATTTATTTTACTTACTTATTTATATGTGGTGCTGAGAATTGAATCCAGTGTCTCACACATGCTAGGCAAGCACTCTACCACTCATCTACAACCCCAGCCTCAAATGAGTAAAATTTAAAAAGTCAATTTAAAATTTTGTCCTTCTAAAGGTTAAGAACCAAAACACTGTAATTTTTTCAGCATACCATACTTATGGAGGAAGCCTGGCTGTTTAGGCCACACTACTTCATGATGCCCCTGGTGGCAGCATGTTCTAATTGCAGGCAAAGTGTCTCAAGAGCCCATCTCTATAAGCTTGTAAAGGAAAACCATTTTTTTACTGAATGTATGCAACAACTTTCTGAAGCACTTCAGCCTTTGCCTCCTTTGCTTTTACGCTGCTACGCCAAGTTTCACAACTGGGTCTGCTTAGATCTGATGTAAGATGAGGTAGGTAGTATTTTTAAGTTTCCAAATTGTCTCACCTATTGACTATATTATTCCAGAGGTACAAGGAAGCACCTAGAAGGGATCATATGAGATGGCTGTGTTCATTTGCACATTTCCTATACTGTACTCATTGTTCTGTTTTAGAATTAACTCCATGAGGACAGGGATTGTATCTCTTTACTTCCATCTCTCAAATTTATGGCACAGGGCATATCACAGAACAGGAGCCAGGTGTGTCCACAAGATACAAACACTAGCTGAGCACCTACTGTGTACTAGGCCCTGTGCTGGAGGCTGATCCTTGGGGGCTGATCCCTGTGCAGGAACCTTTAAGAATTGGCACGTCAGAACACTGGGGTCAGAACATTCAGGTAAAAGGGGCCTGGCTGATGAAGTCACTCTGAAATTACCACACAGCTCTATTTTCTGATGCTCAGCCATTCCAAACATCTGGACTTTATTATTATTATGATTTACCAGCTTGGTTTTGTTCTTCAGAAGCCATTATTTGACCCTGTCACATTCAGCCTGTGTAGACACACGTTGTTACTAGGGTCAAAGGTCAGATGAGCCTTTATCATTCCATTACCCAGTGTTTGTCATTTCTCATTAGTGACATGTTTATATACACTAGGAACACAGCCCTGGATAACTTGGTAAAATCTTCATTTCCTTGCCCACCCCTGTATTTATTCTAGAACTGTGGAGGGTGTCTGGAATCCTAGCATGGCTTTTCAAAGAGAACACAATGAGGCACCATGATCTCTTTCATCTTCTATCATCTTGCCCATCAAAAATCCTCTTTTTACTCATCAAGGGACTCTCTCATAGCTGTGAAAGCTACCTCCCCACTGCCTCGCATCCTCCACAGAACTGCAGGTGCCTCTTGGAAGAAGTGCCGATCTCACCCCTTTCCCTTCCTGCCTTTGTTTTCCATTGTTATTAGAAGCGTAGCCATGGAGAGAAATCTGGTGCAGATTGTGACTGCAGCCATTAGAAAAGATAGATTTTCCTTCAAACCAGCTTAAGGAGGATGGGGTTTGGTTTCCAGCCCTGCAGCCTATTGAGAAGTAAGCAGAATGAATTTAAGATGGCAAGACCAGAAAAAATATTTTGTAAAACAAGCTCTCTGTGTGGGAGGGGGCCACTGACTGGGGGGTAGTGGATCTAGAAAGGATATGGGATTTGTAATAACCTGGACTCAAATTCTCACAGCAGCCACTCTGGGTGGCAGCCACTTGGGGGTGCCACTGGGATATCACAAACCAAAGGACAAAACTCCTTGTCTTCTAGAGGACAGGGAAAGGGCCAGAGCCCAGGAAGCAAATCTTTTGCCTTCTCCCTCACAGAGAAGGCCTCTCCTAAGCTTTGTGCTTGGATTTGGGCACCACAGCTGTTCTTGGCATCTGTGCTTCCTGGCAGCCTCTGCAGCCTGCCACTTGACACAGGCAGCAGTCCTTGTAGCAGACTGCCCATCCTTCTCCTGACTAGGGCTGTGTGAAGACCAAATGAGAGAAAAGGCCATGCAAATTCTTTGAAAAGTGAAGATCCCTGGTAGGGATGCTGGACTGTGGCACTGACTGCCGTGCCCTGCACAAGCTCTGACTTTGGGTACCTTGGTGAGCATGCTCGACGGTGCAACCAAACTGCCCACCTACAGTGAGATGCCCCACACTGGTGATTTCAGGTTTCACATCCCTTTCTTTGCCTAGGAACATGTTTGGTTCTCTAACACTTGTTAGTCTGACATTCAAGGCTTTCCAAACATCTATTTCCTGCAGAAACTCCTCTCCATTTCATTGCTTCCAGAACACTCCAGTGGCACTCCTGCCCCTGCTCATTTCCTCATGGCTTTTCCCTACCTTCTCTCCCCACTCTATTCACCACTGAGAGCTTTTCCATGTTGTGCCCACCCCGAAGACTAAGCAGAGGGCCAGGTGCAGTGGCTAACACCTGTAATTCTAGTGGCTGGGGAGGCTGAGGCAGGAGGCTTATGAGTTCAAAACCAGCCTCAGTAACTAACCACAACTATCTCTCCCTCCTTCAAAGAGTTCCTGGGTTCTTGCTGACCTTCAACCACAGAGGCAGTGATGACAGTGGCTAAGAGTAATCTCTGCAGTCAGATTGCTGGTGGGGTCCCAGTCTCACCTGTTACTGTGTGACCTTGAGCAAGTTTCTCACAGCCATTACTTTCCTTGGCTATAAAACAGGGGTAATAATGTTTGTCTTTTATACATATAAAGTGCTGAGCACAATGCTTGATCCACTTAACTATTCAATAAAGGAGGAATGGTATTATCCCCAAACATTTGCTTATATATTGACAACCCAGGAAAAGTTAGTTTTGTTGCCCCAGATGAGGAAAACGAGGCTCAGAAAGTTTAAAGTACTTGCCCAAGGCTGCGTATTTGGTGGTAAAATATGAGATTCAGGGCTGGGATTGTGGCTCAGCGGTAGAGCGCTCGCCTAGCACGTGCACGGCCCAGGTTCGATCCTCAGCACCACGTAAAAATAAAGGCATTGTGTACAACTAAAGCAAATAAATAAATATTTTAAAATAATATGAGATTCAGATTAGGCTCTACAGCTTTCCAGTAGAAATCCATGGCCAACCCACTTTAAAACCAAGCTTCCTGTGGTTAATTTAGCTTTTGCTCTTTGGCTCATTCTGCATATGGACACTTCTACTCTCCTCTGCTAGACCCTGGGGTCCTCCAGGACAAGGATTCTCAAAATAATGCCACCCCAGCTACACATTCTTCAGCATTTGTTGAATGAACAAAAAAGATTGGGAAAATTTGCATGTGAAGACTGGACTATCTCTCCAAAACTTAGCACTGGAACTTGGTCCCTGGAAACCAGGGCCTCTCAACAGAACTGGAGTGAGCCTACCTTCAGGGTCTTCTCCATTTCAATCTACCCATCATACCTTGATTTCAGAAATTCGACTGTATTGGTCTCTTGCTAAAGAGACTTCCCACATTTCCTATGGAACTAATCTGAGAATTTTCTTTATAGTCTAACATGCTCTGTTAATATAAATCTTCACTGAGCTTAACATGTATTTCTTTGGTCCCAAAGTCAAACTTCTGAAAGAAGAGATGGTTAAGGACAGAAACAATGAGCAGTGAATGGACCCATGGCTGCCACAGGAGGCAAAATAACATGGTTCTAGAGTGCCACTCTCCATGTTTGTCCTTTTTTTTAAAAGAAAATATTTATTTTTATTTATTTAATTGTACACAATGCCTTCATTTTTATGTGGTGCTGAGGATAGAACCTGGGCCGCACACGTGCTAGGTGAGCGCTTTACCGCTGAGCCACAATCGCAGCCCCTGTCCTTTGTTTAAAAAGTAAAGCTGCATGTGAAATGCTCTAAACACCAAGGTCAGAGTGTCAGAACTTCAGGAGAAATGAGGTGGAGAACAGTACCCATTTTGCTGCTTGCCTCATCATTCCAGGGAAAGAACCCACACACGTAAACTGGATAGAGAAGAACATGAAAAAATTGTGCAGGGTGTGCTCAAAGCTACAGAGACCCTGCATTTTGCTGTAGACACCCTTAATCGCATGAAACTCCTTTCAGCCCCCAGGGACAAAGTGGGGATGGGGAATAAAGCAGCAGAATTATAGAAAAGGCTCTGGAGATTCTGAACAGAAAATTCTCTACTACAGAACAGAGAGTTCTTTATTAGGAGCACCCAAAGTGCCACTTAGTAATAGCTACCAATTTTTGAATGCCTACTATGTATCAGGTGTTTTATTTGCATTATCTAGTTTCCTTACTGTATCCTGCAAGAGAGTTGGCGTGATTTCCATCATATAGAAGAGGAAACTGAGAATCAGTGTTTTGACCAAAGCTAATGGGAATGGCAGAACAGCTTGACCTTGGGTATGTCTGACTCCTGTCCCCAGGGGATAACGCTCTCATTCCTCTGAGGAACCCTGGAGTCCCAGAGACTTAGAGCTCTTGAGTCATCTGGTACAAATACCGTCTAATCATCCTCTTCCTCAACCCATTAGCAGAAGGCAAGACCTATGCATAATGCAGTTAGCTAATTTGTTTATTCATTGTATGCTTATGTAAATGGCTTGAAAATTTTCCTCAGCATCAATATCTGCCAGAAAATAGGGGCCACATCACAGTAACTCATGATTTATACTTTGCAAGTTCTTTCAATCATGTTTTAACTAGCAGTAAAATTTTTTGCTTAATTTATTTGAAAATTGCTTGCTTGTTTTCCTTCACATTGCCCTGTCTTTTAAGATTCTATAAGCTTATTTTATTAACAACAGTTAATATTAAGTAAATGTTAACTGTGGACCAGTCACTGTTCTAAGTAATTTAACTCATAACCTAGGACCTGGGCAGGCTGTTATCATCCTCATTTTATAGATGAGGAAATGAAAGTTTAAGATCACACAGCCCAAATGGTACAGCCTGGTCAGTGGTCCAGTGCCCCTGAGTTCAATCCCCAGTAAAAAAAAAAAAAAAAAAAAAAAAAAACACCCAAATAGTAGAGCCAGGATTCAATCTCAAACCAGTGGATTATAGAATCTACTTTGCTAACTGCATCAGTTTTTAAAGAAAATTTCCTCCAAAATAGAACAATCTAGGATAGCACTGTCCAGTAGAAATGAGCTGTGGCTATAAAAGCAAGCCACATTTACAATTACATTCATATTTTCTCACACACACACACACACACACACACACACACAAGTGGTGGTGTTGGGATTGAACCAGGCAAGTGCTCTACTCCTGAGCTGCACCCCAATCATTATATAAACTTGAAACTACATTAAAGAAGTTAGAAAAACATGTGGAATTAGTTTTTTTAAAAATTTTATTTAACTCAATATATACAAAATATTATTATTCAACCTGGTCACATTTCAAGGGCTCAATAGTCAGCTAGTGGCTACCATATTGGACAATGGATAAAGATGGGCTTTCTACTTTTCCTATTTTACCATTTGTTTCTGTTTCAACTTTAAATCTGGCTATTGCATTAGAATTGGATAAAAAAAAAGGCTATGTTAATGGAAATGTGCCCTTTGGATAATTTGATGAACAGAACAGCAGTTTAGAATGGTAGAAAGAACATACATTAGATATTATAAAACCTTGGTTCTAAGAGCCATATTTGCAATTAACTAGGGCTGCGGCCAGAGGAACCCTCCAAATCTTTCAGCCTCCTTCATTACAGTAAAAAGAGATGATGGCTTATGATTATTAAGGTTCTTTTCCTTAAAAAAAAAAAAAAACTCTGGGGCTGGGGTTGTGGCTCAGCGGTAGAGCGCTTGCCTAGCCTGTGCGTGGCCCGGGTTCGATCCTCAGCACCATGTAAACATAAACGCATTACATTGTGTACAACTAAAGCAAATAAATAAATATTTTTAAAAATAAACTTAAAAAAACCCTCTGCTTATAGCACCTACTCTTCCCAAGGGTTCTGCATCTTTTTCCTCCTCAATCTGCTCAATATTTGTATGTGATAGGGCTTATGGCAAGTTGGGATTGTATTTCTGGAGTCCACCTCTGTGCCTGGCACATTTCAGGCACAAGAGATATTTGTTGAATGAATGTAAATTCAGTCCTCCTTTGAGGGACCTCTGAGCTTCCCAGTTATTGTCAGAATAACTATAGAAGTCTTAGCAACTGCATGCATTTCTGCCCCCTTACTTATATAAGATGAAAGTCTTGATAATCTAAGTTTTATGAAGGTTTATATCCAGGATTAAAATTTTTTTCTGATCCTGTTAGCAAAGAAGAGGTGCTCAGCCCTAGGCATGGCTGCCTAGAGACCCTCACAAATGGCCTCCCTCTTATTACATGCTGTTCTGATGCTGAGGAGAGTTAATTAATGACTCTAAATAAGAAAACAATCAAATCTGTCTCTGGTCATATGAGTCAGAGCAGGCCCAGATGGGGAGTTGGGTCCTTGGCCTCCAAGTGCCCTAGGGAAATGCAATAGCTGTCTTTGAGCCTTGCGTCAGAGCTCTGCAAAGCCCCAGCCTGGAAGGAAAAGGAAATCACTCAAAATGGAGTGGAGACCCAGTTTGATGTGAGGCATTTGCTTAAAAGGACAGGTTGCCTATCTGAGTGCTGTGCAGGCCAAAGTCCAGGGAGAAGAGAAAGAGCATTATTTTATTCCTCTGACCCACATTGGATACCCAAACCTACACTTACTAAATGGGGAATTCTCAGGCACAAGCTCCTATGTATGTGGCAAGACTGGAGCAGTTGGAACTGCCACCCTAGGAGGACCAGAGGACACATGTCATGAATTTCACCAAGCCCCAACCTGCCCACCTTCAGGAGTCTTGCAGTCATATATGAAGGTAGAACATTAGCTGTGATAACATGATGACAGGAATGTGATCCTTCCTTGTGTTTTGCTGAGGCCCACAGCAGTGAAAACTTTTATTTGGGTGTCAGAAGCTTTGCTGTGAAAATCTGAGAGTGGAAATAGGTGGAAGGAGTCTTCTAACAATATTCAGGTGTCCTTAGTTTTGGAACAGGATGCTATAAACTAAAGATAAGCCCTATTTCTTTGGTTCTACAGGACTCTTTGACAAAAATAACAGCCTCCTCATGGAATTTTTCCCTCCTTACTTACTTTTTTTTCCTCCTTACTTTCTTAAAAAGGAAAAAAAAAGAATAAAGGAAGGAAGGAAGGAAGGAAAAGCAAAACCATTTTGTTGCCATCTGGGTTTGGCTTACTGTGGAATTTTTCCACTCTAGAAAGAAAATGCTGTGCTACTGGCCATGAGGGTCATTACATTGTCCTTTTCTCTTCTTTGGTAACAATGTTCAGGTAACAAACCTTTTATGAGGATAAGACGTAAAGAATGGCAATATCCTTGCTGAACTTGAAAGGACTCTGTGATTTATGTCTGAATCCTAGTTGGTTTCCAATTCCATTTCTCTAAAATTTGGTTAGAACCTTATATAAGGCAGTCTAATATTTCAATTTTTCTTCCTTAATAGCAGCAGGGAGTAAATGTGATAAGGAAGGGATTCCAGAGCTTAAGAGATTCGGGATGGAACCTAAACTCTGCCCTTCTGTGTGACCTTGGGCAGGCCCTTCTCCTCTAAAAGTTTTGTTTCCTCATCTTGAAAGTGGGAATAACACCACCACCTACCTCACAGAACTGTGAGGATTAAATACATTCTTGCATGTGAAGAGCCTGACTCAGAAAATGTTTCCTCTTATTATTAGCTTGTAATTCTTTAAATAGAGATTGCCGATGGGTTCATTCAAAGTGATGCGGTAAAAGCCTCTACAGCTGTTTCCTCCTATTCCGTTCTGTGATCTACTATAGGGAAATCCTCCCAGAGGCCACTGCCCTCAGCTCTTGCTTCAGTTCCATGCCCTATTATCCTTTCTTCCCACTGGGCAGACTGAGGCCAGTGCTCCAGAACCTTGGACAGCTCCACTCCTTAGCAATTCTGTGGTCTGCCTGTGGGAGAGGAGAGGGAGCAGGAAGAACCTGGGGAATTTCCCCAGAAAGGCTGCTTTAATGCCAGAATTTAGGAATCCCAGGGGCTGCAGTCTCACTCCCAGCATGCATGCTGACATTTAGATGCATGCTGACACTGGCATGCATATTCAGATTCTTCAACATGACCAGCCCTCCTGGAAATTTCTAAGGGGCCTCTCCTCAGAAAGCCATAACTCCACCATAAGATTTACTGAACTGTAGAGTCCTTTTTTTCTTTCCTATGAACTTCAAGAATTTTTTTGAGCCCAAAAAGAACAGAAACACCACCCACATCTTCCTGTATCTGCTGATATTTAATTTGTTTGGCTTCAGTACAAGGATTAAACATTCTTGATTAACCTCAAATGAAAGTAATAATGTATGAGCATGAGGAAATGTTTTACAAGACAAAAATTCAGGGATGAATTAAAAGAAACATAAAATAATGTTACTGCCTGTAGGTGATGTTAAGCACCATTCTCTAATCAGGATAAGCAGGTGGTTCAATTTATGAGGTAATTTAGCTTTTCATTCTCCAATGCAGAACACAACACACTATAGGCAGTCACCTTCCAAACAGGCGAGGAAGAAATTAAGTCCTATTTTTACTTTATGATACTGAGTCACGTAGTTCAATGCAAATCACATGGATGCCAAAGTAAGAACAATGCCAGGTATTTAAATACATCCTTCCCTTTGAGGAGCTCTAACGATTTTGTGACAGCATGAAATCCCTTCAGAGTAACTCTAGGAGAAGAGACACTCGTCACCAGGTGGGCATTTAGGACTAAGCATGTCTTATCCTACCCCCCCCCACTCCTATCATTATCTCTAGAAGAGCAAGTGTTTGCAAGCTTCTTGCATTTAGTAATAGCCTCCAAATGTCTGCATTTTCTAGGCCACATCATATTGAAGAAAAGAATGCTTGTCTTTGAAAAATATGTTATTGAATAATTTAATGAGGAAGAGAAGAGGATAAAAGAGAAATAGAAAAATATAGAAAAGGAACAGTAAAGGTAGAAGGAGACCAGGAAGATTTCTAAATATTCCTGAACTTGATAAATGTTTTCCATGCATTGTTCTCATGAATGAACTTGATGCCCATCCTCAACTGAACAGAAACACAAAGGCCTTCAGGTCCTCTTTAAACATTTCCACAGAACTGAAAACAACAGCAGTTACACTGCTTGAACTCTCTTGAAGGAACCACAGATGAGAACATCAACTCAGGACTCCAAAGTTAGACAGGGAGCCCCCAAGTAGAAAGGTTTGTGGTTTTACTTTATAATGCCCACCCCCAATCTGTGATTCTACATAAGGCAGAGTATTGGTTGTCAAATTGTGCCTTGGTTTGACTTCCTCCCAGCAGAGGTCGCTGTGGATGCTGGCAGTAGACAGTTGTGGGGACTGGACCCCACAGGCTGGTATTCCCTTGTCTAGTACCTGCTCTTCCACTGGTCACAGTCTAGCTTTTCATCCTATGGGAAGACTACTCCTCAAAGACACACAACACCTTTGCCATAGAAGTACCATGAATTGAAGTCAATTGCTAGGGATGGGCAGGAATGGGAAGGCTGTGTTATCTTCTAAGGGTATTACCTTGTAATGGAATCTCTGTATCACTCTGGTGTCCTCTCTGTCAATGTACCTGACACTTCTGACACTCCACCTGTAACTGACTAGCAACCCTAGCCCTGTATTCCTTCCAGATATGGAGGCCAAAGTGAAAAAATTTGCCTTGCCCCACATCTTGCACCCACATCATAAGGACTCTGTTGATGAGCACCCCCCAGAAAAAACAAAACCAACCTTACTTGGCAGCCCATGGTAGTAGTGGAGCAGAATTCTGGTCCTCAGGGCAGCCCATCACAGTAGGATAAAGTCTCTGAGGGATGGGAAGGGCAGGGTATTGGTGAGGATGTTAGGGTCAGCCTTGAGGCTCTATAAAGGCTGAAGAGAATTTCACATTCTTGTGTAGTCCCATTTACTGGACCATACCCAGGTATGCAAGATAGTTCCAAGGAATCCTGAAGCTGCCTCCACCCTGAAGGCATCCACTCAGACCCTAGGTCATTACCGGGACTTGAGAGTTCAGGGGTTGACTAACCTGCACTTTTGACATCCAAGTGTCTCTTCCCCCGCCTCCCCCCACCCCGCTTCTCTCTATTCCTCTCTCCTCTCTTTCTTCTCTGCCAGGTTCAGTCTCACCATGACACACACATGCACACAGCTCTGACCCACATTACCACCAATGCAAACTACTTCCCCCTCCTCCTGTGTCTCCCCCAGAACCAGATTTGGCCTAATATGGCTGACAGGTGGGGGACAGTCAGAATACCCCTCCAGACTCTGACCCACTCATGTCCCCTGCACCCCATGTCTCTCTGCAAGGTGGAGCCCCTGCCTGTCCCTGTCCTCGTGGTCACAAGTCCTGGCCGCGTTCACCATCGTGCATACCGTATCCTGGGCACCCGGCCGGCAGGGGGTCGTAGGGGTGGGAAAGGGAAGGGTGTAAGGCAAGTGCCTTGTCCCGGAGCAGCCGCCTCCTCCCTCGGGATTTTCCATCCCCGCTCACGCGGGTTCGCGAAGAACGAGCGCGCTTTGTCTCTCTCCTGGCTCCTGGCACGTTTCCGCGGAAGCAACCCGCGCCGCGCCCGAGCCCTCCCCCTCCCCGCACTCAGCCGCGCCCCTCGCCCAGCCAGCCGCGCACGCCTGCCAGTACGGCCACGGCGGCTTTGTCCTCCCTTGGATGCCTGGGCAGTGCGCGAAAGCCAGGCACCCAGGAGTGGCCGCTGAGCGCCCGGGAAGCAGATATCCTCCGCCGGATCTGGGGCGCGCCCCACGCGGAATAGAGCAGCTCTAGAGAATCCGCGGCGAGGGGGACATCCGCCTGAAGCTCCCAGTTGCCTGAGAGGGGACCCGCCCCGTCCTGCCCCACACAAGCCCATCTGGGGTTGGCTCCCTGCCTGAGGTGCAGGAGCTCTGGTCCCTGGGGCGTGGCGGAGTAGGGAGGGTCGTCTTGATTCACTGGGCCTCGGACCTGGATCCAGGTGGAGAGGGCCTGGGAGGGAAGAGCCAGGTAGGGAGGGGTTCCTCAGACCCTCTTACTTCCCCCTACCCGCCTCTCACACCCAGGCCACTCTGTCAGACCTTAGGAGCGGCCCGGGCACGCAAGACCTGGAGCATCTGTCAATGCTTTCCTTCAACGGCTACTTGGAGCAAGGTGGGGAAGGGGTCTTCTGGCATTTCCCCCCTCACACCTCAACACCGCCCTTCCCCTCCAAAAAAAAACCTAGGAGAGTAGAAATGGTAGAAGGGAAGAGTCCGTGGTCTATCCACATTCTCAATCTCCCTTTTCACAAAGCCCTAGGCTGCAGGGGGAGGGCGTGGGAAGGGTCTCCCTTACAGCTCGCACCCCAGGAGGGTCTGAACTGAGGGGAGGAGTCCCGCGGTCTCATTCATCACAACCAATCCCTTTGTAACCTCGAACTGCTGGGGTGTTGTGGGGAAGGATCCCCCTGCCTCTGAACCTCTCATCCCAGAGCACTCCCACCCAGCCTCAATAATCCAAGCAGCCTCGACTTCAGGCACAGGGGGAGGGAGACTCCAAGCCTTCCACGCTCTCCCAGGAGAGATGGGGGGAGGGTCCCCAAGCCCTCGCCCCTCACACTCAAGAAGCCCCTTCACCATAAAACAAAAACTAACCCAAGCTGCTGTGACCTTAGGCGCCCGGCCACGGGGTCAGTCAGCTGCTATCCGGGACGCACGATCTTAAGAGCGGCGTTACACATCCCATCAACTCCCCAGACCCCCTCACGCATCAGTGCATCCCCCCTCCAATAAAACAAAAGCGCATCTTGCAGCACAAACCTCAGGCAGCGGGCGGGAGAGCGATTAGCGCCCGGCAGCGTACCCGGAGCCCACCGGCTTCTCACCGCTCGGGTTTCCCGGCCGCGGATCTCGCGGCGGCTGCGGCAGCTGCGGTGGCAGCGACCGCGGCTCTGGCGTCCGGAGCCTCCCTCGGACTCAGCACCTGGAGCGGCGAACAGCTCCGCGCCTCATTCCTCTGACCCCGCCTTCCCCGCGCCGCCGTAGCCAATGGCGACACAGGCCCCGCCTAGGAGGCTGCCCATTGGGGGGGTCACCGTCCCCAGTTTCTCTGGCCCCGCCCGCAAGTGCCTGGTTCCCTCGGTCAAGACCACATTCCCCAGAGACCACCGGAGTTTTCGCAAGGCTTTCTGGAACTTGTAGTACCTTAACGACGCAGAATGGGCTTACACCGCGGGCAGGCAAACGGAGATGGACTGCATTTCCCAGATTGCATCGAAGAAACCGAGGCGCGGAGGAGGGCGGGAGGACTGTTTCCATAGCAAAGATGGCCAGTGGGGGATTCCTGGCAGAGAAATGGGGTCGGCCGCGCGACCCTCGAAAGATCGTGTGTTACCTCGGACAGCTTCTTAGGCTGTTTTTATTATCGTTTTTTCTATTCTTACCATAGGACCCTGGGCCTCAGTTTTTCCATCTAGGAAGAGGGGCGAGGAGACGTCCATCGCCTACACTTGGCGGTCCTGGGGCAATCCGAGGACGAACCGCTTTGGTCCCTGACAGCAACGGCGAAGGAAGGAGGAGTCCTTCCCCTCGTGCTCTAAACTTTATCTCTCTATTTTTGTCTCTATCTTGTCATAAAGGAGCGCTTTACTTTTGGTCACATACCTTGCTGGCCCACCAAGGCCTTCTCATTTTGTCTCCTTTCCATCCCGGGATACCGCAGCATCTCCTCCACTGCACCCTGACAGAGGGCGCTACTTTGGCTTAAAACTCTTCACAGGCCTCCCAATGTCTCCTGAATTAAGATCACATTGCTCTGAGTGACTGGAAAGGCCCTTCAAGATCTGGACTCCACCTTCTTGCAATACTGACTTCTTTGGAAACTGGGAAACCTTAAACATCCGTTTTCTCTCACTCCCTTGGGCCCCTCCACCTTGTCCTCAGCTAACTCCTCAACACCCTTCAGGCCTCAGCCTAGATACTGCATGTTGGACTCTGCATTAGGTGCCCCACCCTGTGTTTGAGCAGCACCCTCTACTTCCCCTATTCTGTTTGCATGTTTACAATACCCATCTTCCTCATTAGATTGTGAGATCCACAGAGCAGAGGCCATATCTCTATTATTCATATTTACAGTTCAGTGCCTATAGCATCTGGCACTTAGTAGGTACTCAAATGAAATATATACATGGATATTTGTTGAATTGAAAATGAATAGGAGTTTAACTGAACTTCACTCACACCTCCAAAATCTTGATTTCCTAAGGTTGTGCATTTCCGATTGTTGGAGATGTTCAACATGAAGGATGCCACACCTTGAAGTTTATGTCATTCATATAATGAGTTTGAATTTTGTTTGAATGCTCTGGGGCCCTTCCAATCCTATGATGCTAGGGATTATAGATCCATGCCTGTTATTCCTGTCAGTTCTTCCCTAAATGTCATCAGTTCTTCATGTTCCTCTATTTCTAGCTGTTGGCCCTACTCCTTTCTGTGCCTAAGTGCCCTAACTCCCACTCCCCTTCTGGGGAAGATCTTCTCCTTCTCTACTAGGCTAGTGCTCTACCACTGAGCTACATCTCAATTCTTTTTAAAATTTTATTCGAGACAGTTTCACTAAGCTGACTGGGCTGGACTCAAACTTGTGATCCTCCTGTCCAAGTCTCCCAAGTAGCTGGAATTACAGGCATGTGCCATCCCATCTGGCTGTGGGGGAAATATTCTGCCACTGTGAGTTATGAAGTAGACATAGCCTGAGGTCTCTGCCCTTCTTTCAACCCTCTGCTCAGCATTATAGGGCACCAGTAAGATATCCCAACTTGCTAGGTATCATCTTTCCTGAATCTCCACTAACAGTTCTGATGTTGGCTAGATAGTCCAATTTGGTCCACATATGCTTCATTTTTCATCTCTCCAGAAGTTTTGGGTGTATATCAACTGAGGCCTTCTGGGAAGAATGCCTTAATATATGAGTATAATTAATTCACGGCCAAAAAGGAAATAACCAGGGAGACTTTTACCCTGAAGATAATTCAAACCAAAGATTCAGAACCTAAGAGAAAACAATCTTGTTATCCTTGAATTGGTGACATCCAGGGAGGGAAGACTGGATGGGGGAATGAGTGAAATGGATGGCATTTAGGGAGGAACTGATAGGGCTTCTAAGAGGCATGAAAGAGGGGCTTTGATCCTAGCTAAACCATCAAGGAAGGCAATTGGAGCTGGGTGAACAGATGGGACCTCATTACTGAAGATGAGAACACTGTAAGGAGCAGGGGAAATGGGCTGTGTGCTGAAGCTTAGTGTCCAATTTTGTGGATGCTATACGAGCAGAGGCTGTTAGAAAAGTGGATAGCAGGAAGACTATGCATGACACAAGGTGGGAATTGACAGAGAATCTGCAAAATGCTATGAAAGAAGCCCACCTGGATCCAGAGCTGAAACCCTCTGGAGATTCAGAAGTAGTGCTAGGGTTGGGGATGTAGCTCAGTGGGAGAGCACTTGCCTAGCAGGCATGAATACTTGGGTTCAATCCTCAACACTGGAAAAAAAAAACAGTAGTGCAAGTTTACAGGAAATTGTTACAAGTTGGAAAAGATCAAGGTCCCTTGATTCTCCCAGAGCACAGGGACTAAAATAGCATCTTCCCAATCAAAAAATCAGGAAGCCTGGGTTTTAATGCTGATTTTACCTCTGATTAGATATGTGACCCTGGGTTGGACTTGTTTCTTCCATTGTAAATGCTGGTTTTTGGTGTTAGGAAGAAGCTAATAAGGGTAGAGGTGAGGAAATTCAAATGCATTTACTAGCTGTGTGACCTTGCACAAACCACCTTCTTGGATCTGAAGTTTGCTTATTTGAAAATGTTGTAAGGGATAAATGAGACACCTTATGTGAAATACTTCATAAATATTAAGACTTAAATGTTTGTCTGTTTCCACATTTTCCATCTTGGATGAGTAGATATTAGTTTGACTATGAATAGACTGTAGAAAATGATATCCTAAGTAATCTGGGTTGGACTCCCTATTCCCTCTCTTAATACTTGTGTGACTTTGGTCAAGTTATTTAATCTTTAATCCTGTGTGTCTACATTTTCTTTTTTGAGAAATGGAAATAATGTGTACCTCAGCTTTGTGAGGATTAGATGAGATAAGGTGCCTGACTATGAGAAAAGGCTCAGTGTATCTGTTTTGTCATTTTTAGGGGTAGTTTTAGACCACAGAAACTCTAAAGGAATGAAATTCTAGATGCTTAGAAGCTAGAGTTGCAGAGGATTCCAAGGGAACATTGTGCCTTCTTAGAGGGGTAAAAGGGTCTCAGCAATTAATACTGAATATCAAATACTGAAGGGTTGGAACAATATATCAGTGCTGGGTCCTAAAGAGTTTAGTAGACTAAGATGATGATACAACTAATTTGAATATTTTAAAGGAGATGTGCATTTCTAAAGGTCTAGGACTGTGTGGAGAATGGATAGCTAGGAGAAGAAGAGGCTGAATGTAGACTGGGAAGCTGTGGCAGTCATCCAGCAGTGTGTGGAAAAGTAGATCTGAGCTATTCTAAGGTAAATACTCAGAGGACTTTGTGAGTGATGAGTTGAGGGTATGGAGGAGAGTGGTCATAGCTGAGGCCCAGGTTTCTGTCTTGGATAACAAGATGGATGGAGGGTGGTGCTCTTCCCTTGGGATGTGAAATAGTGAAGGAGAAAGTTTAGGCAGAAAGTGGAAGAGGTGAATTTGAACTGAGTATGGTAGACCAGGTGAGATGCCCCAGCAGGTGGTTGGGAACTTATGAGACCTGACCTGGAGGTAGTGTCATAAATTATCAGCATATGGATCATAATTATAGCTATGAGTTAACTCATTCAGCAAAGAGGGTCGAAGAGAAGACCCCAATTACTTGGAAAATATCAGCATTTAAGGAACAAGTAGAGGAAGAGGAGCCCAGAAAGACAGGTGGAAAGAACATCCGAAAAACAGGAAGAGAATAGGGTACCAATGAGGCCAAATGGAGGAAGTAGGGTGACATGGTGCAGCAAGGTCAGATAAGCCAAAATTTGAAACAAACTAAATGAAGCAACAAAAAGGTCACTGGTGACCTTGGAGAGATGAGGTTCATTGGTCTAGAAGAGGCAGAAATCTGAGTGAATAAGAGGGGTTGTGGACAACTCTTGGAAATGGAGTAGTTTTGAAGAGGAGGAGAGGGAAAAAATAAAAAGGATGTAGGGCTGAGGGACACATTTGTTTTGGGTTGGGAGAGATTAGGTCATTAAAGATTGATGGCGAGATGTCGGTAGAGTAACAGTGAAGGATAAAGGAGAAGGAGGGATCGAAGGATGGAGTGAAGTCTATGGGAGGTTGGAAGGTGGTAGGGTTTAGAGTGAGCCTCAGGCAGGAGAACTCATTTTTTTCTCTAAGATGAAAGGGACTGAGGGAAGGAGGAGTCAGGAAATTGAAGAATTTCATACTTTATGCCCATTCTTCTCTGATATCGAAAGCAAGAATATGTGCTCAGTAGGAGGAGATCAAATAGGTTGGGGTATTTTGATAAAGAAGAAAAGAGTCAAGACGGTTACTGCAGAAAAGAGAAGGGAAAGCTAATAGTGACACACAGAGGCTGTAGGGAAGTGGTGAGGGCCTGCAGAGGTTGGGGACCATGGACTTGTAGGGCATCATTCTGTGTGGATGTGAGCTTTCTCCATCTCGTCAGCCCTGAGATAGGTATAGAGAAAGCTATTGGTGAGGATAATTCAGGGGTGGACTTTGCTGGACAAAAGAGACAAGGAAATAAGGGATTTGGAGATGCTGATAATCAGAGAAATGGAGTTGGTGGTCCACCAAGAGGAAGGTGAAGCCAGGATGGAGTGGACAGATGGAAGCAGTGAGTTTCCTGGTGGAGTAAAGGGACAGATGTGTTGAGTGGCAGGGAAGACCAGAAAAAGCAGGCATTGCTGGTCAGAGGTGGAGAAGCTCTGGGCAGGGGCAGGGACAGGGTGGCTGGAGTAGGCAAAGTAGATTTAGGGATTGAAAGGTAAGTTTGTTGAATAGGTTACTGGCAAGGTTCCCACAAAGATGGCTGCTTTGAAGGAGAGAAGAACCCTGGGATCTCCATTGCCAATGAATGGAAATTTAGATGATGGCAAGGACAATGGTTGGGCTGTAGAGCCCTTTGACATGAGTGTCACAGAAACCAACATATTGGGACACTAAGAGGAAGCCCTCTAGCCTGAGGTTTGAGGGGGTAAGGAGGAAGAGAAGCAGTGAGCTTTCTCAGACACTTTCATAGAACTATTGTGTCAACATTATCTACACATGCTCAGTTTTACACACATCTAAAAGGCAGAATGTCTAGGAATAAAATTAACCAAACCAAAAAGCAACTCCAGATTTCATGGTGAAGTTTTATCAACCAAGTTCAATAGTAGTGATTCTTGTAATTTATATTTTGGTATAGTTTGTATTTTGGTATAGTTTTAAGTATGTGCATATCAACTAGAAAAAAATGTGTTTTAAGAAACAAATTTGAATTTTTTTTGCAAATTTCATTTCTTAGCAACGATTTGTTTTCTCAGTTTAGAACATAAATTAGAGAACTTGTGTTGATTTTTTTCCCCAAATGTAGAGCTTAGAGCTTAATTCATGCCTTTGAAATGCCATGAATTTGAAATGCAGCCATTTTCCTCTCTACATCCTTGAAAGGGATTACAAGGATTTTATTAGTTTTTCAAATAATCTTGCCAGCACATTCAGACTTCCCACAAGGGTCTCCTATCAGTACTGCTGGATTGTAAATGGTGCCACAGACATGCTGAATGTGGAATATTTAAGACAAGTCAAATGTACAACCAACTTTAGGGTTTCCCAAACAGCAGCTCAGTTTGCAATTATGGGACTTGGTATAGAATATGAAACATGCATATAATGTAGATTGAAAAAAATGATCTCTACAATGTCTAAAGAAAAAAGGACAAAATCAGTTAATAAATTGATCAATCTCTGTCTTTTAAAATCTCTGTTATTTTAAGATACTTTTTATGGTTGATGTGTTTTTGTAATCTTGAAATAAGCCTTCTCTTCCAGCACCTTGAAAGGGGTACTCAGAAAATATTTTGTGAATCAATATGTGAATGTTATGATAACATATCCATAGTTGAAAATTATTCTATCATCGTAAACTTTCATAAAATATAAAATGATTCTTTTAAACCTACATCAGATCATGTCATACTTCTGCTCAAATTTCACACTTCTCTGTGTCCTTGAGAAAAAATAAGTCCTTATGATGACTGACAGGGCCATATGTTCTGACTCCCTTTGCCTTATATTCTAGGCCTCCTGTGCTCCAGGACATTGACCATGTTGTTCTTTCATTGCACCAAGTGTCCTCTGGCCTCAGAACCTTTGAACTGGATGTTCTCTCTGCTGTATTTTCTCTCCCTAGATATATCATGACAATCCCTTATAAAACAGTACCCTTTCCTCTCCTGGAGCTCTCTATCCCCATTCCCTGCTATTTTTTTTCATTAACACTTGTCAACATGTAACATATGCACTCTGACTTTTTAACATCTGTCCCCAACTTTCACTCCTCCAGTGACCCACTAGAATAAGCTCTTCATTAGGGTAGGGAGTTTATTTTGTTTACTGCTGTACTCATAGAATGTAGAACAGTACCTGGTACATAATAGGTATTCAGTTAAACATGTTGAATGAGTAAGAATAACAGCACATCATTCCAATATGTGACCCTAATTTCCACATTATTGTCCACATCTAGGACATATGCATGTAGTAGTATAACCTTTCATATTCTGAAAATCATAGCTTAGGTTTAATTATTTTTTATGTAACATTCAATAAGCATTTTTTTCTTGTTTGAATTCATTTGTTCAGTTTCTTCATTCAGTCATTCATTCAACAAGTACTTGATGAGATAGATGTTCTTGTTTTCCAGATAGTTCTTGGGATACAATGGTGAATAAATAGATACAAGACTTACCTTTAAGGAACAGTGACTCTTGGTAAATACCATTGGTAATGATGGCCCAATATTCCATTATATGCCTTATTATTCTCAACCTTTCCCTTAATTAAGACATCTTGTCTAATTAATAATGATGTAATGAGTATCTTCAAGTTTGTAGCAATTGCCCAAGCAGATACCCTTATGGTTATTGCGTTTTGAAGATTAAACATGGTTTTGGTTTTTTTTTTGATACCGCCTGCCACTTTACTTTCAAAAAGGGGGGTACCTCTTTTACCTAATCAGCAGCATGAATGTTCTGGCTTTATCCCAGCCTCCCCAACATTGGGTATTACATTTAGTTATGAAGAGGATAAAATGGTCCCTCATTTCATCTTTGCATTTAATTGATGTGTAGTAATGGTACACAATTTTTTTTTTCGTACCAGGGATTGAACTCAGGGGCAATCGACCACTGGGCCACATCCCAGCCATTTTTTGTATTTTATTTAGAGATAGGGTATCACTGAGTTGCTAAATACCTTGCCATTGCTGAGGCTGGCTTTGAACTCGTGATCCTCCTGCCTCAGCCTCCCAAGTGCTGGGATTACAGGCATGCACCACCGTGCCCGGAAACATTTTTATTTTTATTTTTTGTATCATCAGTTAGTTCGGTAGGTCTTCAGGTGGTTGGTTGAGGGCCACTGACCTACCTTGTAGATTGTGCCCAGTGTTTAGCACATAGTGAAGGCTTAGCATAAACATCTTAGAATTGGAAGAGACTGCATTTTCAATGAAAATTTCTGACAGATGATTTTCCAGCCTGTGTTTACATGCTCATGGCAATGGGGACCTCACCACCTCATGGGACAGAATGTACAGTTTTTTGCAGTGCTCGGCAGGTATTGATATCTGCCCCTTGTGACTTTCATATGACCCCAGTTCTGCTCTCTGAAGCAACAGGTCCCACTCCAGATATAGAATCTCCCCATATTAGCTACTCATCTTGGCACATATGTAGCCAGACTAGAATATTCAACCCCTGGAGAAGTCTGGCAGGCTCGGAGGCCAGGACATTGTCCCACCCATAGTGGTCAAGTCAGCAACCTCTTCCACTGGTTAATTTGCAGCTTATGGGCAACTGAGAATCTAAGCTCTTTTTTTTTTTAAGTTGTTGATGGACCTTTATTTATTTATTTATATGCCAGGCTGAGAATCAAACCCAGTGCCTCACACATGCTAGGCAAGCACTCTATCACTGAGCTACAACCTCAGCCCAAAGCTCTTCTTTATATACCCCACAGACAAACCTAGTTGTTCTTATCCTACACTTCTGCAGTTGATCTTTTTTAAGCCTGAAAGCAAGACTTTGCTTTTCTTCCTATTATTTCAACCTGTTAGAGAAGCTGCTCTGGTCCCATTTCTCCTGTCTCTAAGGGGAATGATGAATCACTGTGACAACAGGTATTGGTGTGATGATGGAATGAGATACAGGGGTAACATTGGTCACTATTTTTGGCTGTTTCACATCTAAGCCTTCTTCCTGTGTTTGAGGAATTCTATGCATCATGAGATGGAGCCACTTTCCTTTGCAGATAGGGCATGGACGCCAGCCTAAGACTCAGGTACCTTCAGGCAGAAACCATCCCCTACCCCACCCCACTTCACTGATTTTGAATTGGAAGCAAATGACCACAAAGGAGAGGGACCTGCTTTGGGATTGGACGAGTACAATCTCGGTTGCCAGTGACAGCAGTTTCATGGGTAGCATCCAGTATGGCCCCTATCTGTGATATAGGTGGTGGGGACAGAGTGCCAATTTTAGTGGTCACAATGATACCTTCTTAGACCAGCACTGAGTTGGGATTGGGCATTTGGGGAAGTCTAACTGACAGTTAAACGTTGACCACTGGCAGTGTGAGCAGAGTCCCACCAATTTAGTGTGGGAATGGCAGGGCCCCAGAGGGCCTGCAGGGCACACATATGCAGATTGGCTGCTTACCCTCTCCTACCCATGACCATTACCAACAGTCAGGGTCAGGAGGTGGTGCTGAGTTTTATTATAAAGCAAGTCACCTGGCAATTTACAGATGTCCCTGGGTGTTCTCACTGGGGTGGAAGAGGAAACCTACCTGGATATACCTCCCAACTCTGGAATCCATCCTATGCTGCCTGCTTTCCCTGTCTAGTTTAGTTGTAGCTCCAAAGTCTTGTCTGCAGGCTGCCATTTGGGTCCATTAACCCAGGCAGGACTGGCTGTACTACTCTGGCTGGGAGAGTAATGGACCCTGGAAGCCTTATGAGAGTGAGCACAGCCTCTCTGAGATCTTCCTATCTTGAAACCCAGATCACCCCAAATCAGCCCTGCTGAGGTATATGTGTGGGCGGTGGCAAGGTAGTGAGTACACCTGCCTTAGGGCATACCCTGATCAAGTGAACGTGGAGCACTGGTACTGGCCTCACCCCTACCTTTTCCCACCATCCTGGTGCCCCTTCAAAGAGGCCAAAGATCATGATGTATCCAAATTAACCTGGGGTTACATATTGGGGTTGGACCACAGTCATGTCAGAACCATGTAGCATCATCCAGAGGGATTCTTATAGGGAACTACAGGTTTTGTCCTTGCTGTAGTCACTGTTATTTTTTTTTTTTTTTTTTTTTTTTTTTTTTTTTTGTGGAACCAGGGATTGAACTCAGGGGCAACTCGACCACTGGGTCACATCCCCAGCCCTTTTTTGTATTTTATTTAGAGACAGGGTCTCACTGAGTTGCTAAGTGCCTCGCCATTGCTGAGGCTGGCTTTGAACTCACGATCCTCCTGCCTCAGCCTCCCAAAGTGCTGGGATTACAGGCGTGCACCACCATGCCCGGCTACTGTTTTTTTATTTTTATTTTTTATGACCCCAGTTCTGCTCTCTGAAGCAACAGGTCCCACTCCAGATATAGAATCTCCCCATATTAGCTACTCATCTTGGCACATATGTAGCCAGACTAGAATATTCACCCCTGGAGAAGTCTGGCAGGCTCGGAGGCCAGGACATTGTCCCACCCATAGTGGTCAAGTCAGCAACCTCTTCCACTGGTTAATTTGCAGCTTATGGGCAACTGAGAATCTAAGCTCTTTTTTTTTTTAAGTTGTTGATGGACCTTTATTTATTTATTTATATGCCAGGCTGAGAATCAAACCCAGTGCCTCACACATGCTAGGCAAGCACTCTATCACTGAGCTACAACCTCAGCCCAAAGCTCTTCTTTATATACCCCACAGACAAACCTAGTTGTTCTTATCCTACACTTCTGCAGTTGATCTTTTTTAAGCCTGAAAGCAAGACTTTGCTTTTCTTCCTATTATTTCAACCTGTTAGAGAAGCTGCTCTGGTCCCATTTCTCCTGTCTCTAAGGGGAATGATGAATCACTGTGACAACAGGTATTGGTGTGATGATGGAATGAGATACAGGGGTAACATTGGTCACTATTTTTGGCTGTTTCACATCTAAGCCTTCTTCCTGTGTTTGAGGAATTCTATGCATCATGAGATGGAGCCACTTTCCTTTGCAGATAGGGCTTGGACGCCAGCCTAAGACTCAGGTACCTTCAGGCAGAAAACCATCCCTACCCCACCCCACTTCACTGATTTTGAATTGGAAGCAAATGACCACAAAGGAGAGGGACCTGCTTTGGGATTGGACGAGTACAATCTCGGTTGCCAGTGACAGCAGTTTCATGGGTAGCATCCAGCATGGCCCCTATCTGTGATATAGGTGGTGGGGACAGAGTGCCAATTTTAGTGGTCACAATGATACCTTCTTAGACCAGCACTGAGTTGGGATTGGGCATTTGGGGAAGTCTAACTGACAGTTAAACGTTGACCACTGGCAGTGTGAGCAGAGTCCCACCAATTTAGTGTGGGAATGGCAGGGCCCAGAGGGCCTGCAGGGCACACATATGCAGATTGGCTGCTTACCCTCTCCTACCCATGACCATTACCAACAGTCAGGGTCAGGAGGTGGTGCTGAGTTTTATTATAAAGCAAGTCACCTGGCAATTTACAGATGTCCCTGGGTGTTCTCACTGGGGTGGAAGAGGAAACCTACCTGGATATACCTCCCAACTCTGGAATCCATCCTATGCTGCCTGCTTTCCCTGTCTAGTTTAGTTGTAGCTCCAAAGTCTTGTCTGCAGGCTGCCATTTGGGTCCATTAACCCAGGCAGGACTGGCTGTACTACTCTGGCTGGGAGAGTAATGGACCCTGGAAGCCTTATGAGAGTGAGCACAGCCTCTCTGAGATCTTCCTATCTTGAAACCCAGATCACCCCAAATCAGCCCTGCTGAGGTATATGTGTGGGCGGTGGCAAGGTAGTGAGTACACCTGCCTTAGGGCATACCCTGATCAAGTGAACGTGGAGCACTGGTACTGGCCTCACCCCTACCTTTTCCCACCATCCTGGTGCCCCTTCAAAGAGGCCAAAGATCATGATGTATCCAAATTAACCTGGGGTTACATATTGGGGTTGGACCACAGTCATGTCAGAACCATGTAGCATCATCCAGAGGGATTCTTATAGGGAACTACAGGTTTTGTCCTTGCTGTAGTCACTGTTTATTTTTTTTTTTTTTTTTTTTTTTTTTTTTTTTTTTGTGGAACCAGGGATTGAACTCAGGGGCACTCGACCACTGGGTCACATCCCCAGCCCTTTTTTGTATTTTATTTAGAGACAGGGTCTCACTGAGTTGCTAAGTGCCTCGCCATTGCTGAGGCTGGCTTTGAACTCACGATCCTCCTGCCTCAGCCTCCCAAAGTGCTGGGATTACAGGCGTGCACCACCATGCCCGGCTACTGTTTTTTTTTTTTTTTTTTTAATTAAAAATTCTTTTTAGTTACACATGACAATAGAATGTATTTGGACATATCATACATACATGGGGTTTAACTTCCCATTCTTGTAGTTGTATATGATGTGGAGTTACACTAGTTGTGTATTCATATGTGAATACAGGAAAGTTATGTCTGATTCATTTTACTGTCTTCCCCATTCACACACCCCCTCCCCCCCAACTCCCCACTGCCCCAACCTATTGTGAGTCAGCATATCAGAGAGAACATTTTGCCTTTGGGTTTTTAAGATTTAGCCACTTTTTTGGGGATGAGGTTAAAATTGCAATTGCAGCAGGGTGCTTTAGTGCATGCCTGTAATCCCAGAGATTTGGTAGGCTGAGGCAGGAGTATTATAGTTTGAGGACAGCCTCGGTAACTTAGTGAGACCCTGTCTCAAAATAAAAAATAAAAAAGGGTTGGGGATATAGTTAAGTGGCAAATTACCCCCAGGGTCAATTCCCAGTACCCCCCTGAAAAAATTTGTAACTGCAGATTTTAATTCTCTTGCCAAATATGACTATACATAATATTGTTTTATTGCACACTAAAATAAGATCCACTATAAAGATAACATCAACTGTAAGTTCTGAAGCCTCATCTGAGCTAGACAGACTTTCAGTGTCTGAGTGTCTCTGGGTCTGGTGGTGCCCTACCATTTTCTATGATTCTCTTTACTTAATCTTCACTACAACTCTGTGAACTCAGTATCACTATAATTTCCATTTTACACACACGAAATTAGGGTCCAGAAAAGTTTAGGACCAGGCTAAGGTCATATGCTGGTCCTCCACCCATGGAACTTGGAAACTGCCCTTCCTATAGCCCATTCCACTGCAGGGCAGCTCTGGCTGTTGAAATGTTTTCCCTCATGTAGAACAAAATAATCTTCTCCCTAAGTCAGTCCCTGTTTCTGCTTCTCCCTGTAGTCCAGTGTGGCAGCTCCTGGTCTCACAGTCTTCAGGTTCAGTTCTGAACTCCATTCCTGCCTGGGGACATTTCGCTTCTTCTTCTGCAAACATCTGAACCATTTTCTATCAGCGAAGTCCTTAGAAGAATCACGGGAGGTAGCTAGCTCTCCAGTATTCTAGTCACTTTGACTCCAAAGGGACTGGTGTCCTCTCTGTTCTACTCCTGGCAGGAGCATGGCAAGAAATCGTAGACCTGTCAACCAACTTTAAAAGAGGGTTGGTAGAACTTTCTCCTTCCCAAAGAGACATGGCAGGAACACAGTCATTAAGACTGAGCTGATGACTGTATTGCTACATGGGAATTTTCTCTCTTGACTAGAATATAGCAGCCTCCCTGAGGGCAGGAATTTTTGCTAATTTTGTTCACTACTCTATCCCCAGTGCCTAGAATGGTGTCTGGAACATTGTAAGTATTCCAATCTTGTTGAACTAATTAATGGTACAGTTTTATATCTGGTGCTATTTCCACGGGTTACCGAATTTTCTGGGGAAGAATGTGACCTCCTAAGCCTCTGGCTTTAAATTTCATTTTTCCTTACCCCACCAGTTCTAATTTCTTTATTGTGGTTTTGATGAATAAGAATATAACTATAACAATACATAAAATAAATAACCCTGTCTCAAAAGCAATTTCACTTGATCATGTAACACTAATCATGATTTGGTTCAGCCTGATAAGGGGTCATCTGCAGAGGAGGTTCTATTTCTAGTCTTCTGTCCTATGGAAAACCATTTTGTGACTTTCTGCTTTAAATTTTGAGCTTCAATGTAGGATTCAAAATCATTAGGAAACAGTGAAGGGAGAGGAAATTAGTCCTTACATTTTCCATCACTTCTATACAAATAATATGTGTAATTTGTTGTTTTTGTTGAGAAAATACAGGTAAGCAAAATAATAAAAATAAAAATTGTTTATATTCCCACCACCCAGAGAGTCACTGCTAACATTTTCCTGTTTACATAAAATATTGAAGTAGGTAATCTGGTGATTGATTTGTGTACATCCTTGGTACATTTTTCTGATGAGAAAGTGATCATGGGATATCCAATTCTTAGGCCAGGTCTACATGAGCTAGGAGGAGCCCACAGATCTGAGCCCAGCAGTGCACAGGTAGTAGAGATGGGGTCACCTTCAGTTCATATCTCAGAATCTGACCTCGGAGGGTGACTTTAGCAGTGGCAGGAGGCCTGAATGGGTGCGAATGAGGAAAACAGCTCTGACTTGGCTGAACATCCAGATTTGGCACAAAGCAAATTTAATGAAATTTTCCTAGAAAGGGGAGTGCCTTTTCCTGAGATTTAAAGACGAGGTAATCTTGGAAGATTCTGCCCCAAGATGACTCACAAATCGGGGAGTCAAGCCATGCTCTGGGGACAGTGAGCAGGGTGAACACCAGGATCATTGTGTCTTCTACTTTGTCTTGTAGGCCACTTTTTCTTCCCCCCTGATTTCCTAGGATGGCACCATGTCACTTTTGGTCATGACTCATAGCAGGAAAAGGCGGGGATCTGTGTGCAGTGAGCCTGAGACCATGCACTTGGATATTGGTATTTTCAAGCTGACTTGTATGGGATCCCTGAGAAATTGGGGGCAAATGGCTCCTGTTTTCCTTTAAAGTTAATGTAAGTTTTGCCTTCTTCTCCATGATATCTGTCTTAACATTAAAGATTTTTTTCCAAAACTTTAAGTGAAATTGTGTTCCAGGGTGCTCAGCACATAGGCACTTTGTGGAAACATTGGTTAGATAAATATTACTCACCCCCATTTTCAGAATACTCTTGCTTTGGTCCCACAGCAAGGGACCAAAGCACTGGTATACTGGACTCACTGGTCTGGGAGGTAAAGAAATTAATATTCATTAGATACTACCTATAATCCAGGTAAGGTGCCAGGTGTTTTACCTACAGGGCCTCAGTTTAATCCTCATAATTCTGCAAGGATCTTTATTTTATAAGCAAGAAGTTAGAAAGTCAGAGAAACTAGGTAGAATTCTCAAAGTCTGGAGTAGGAAAAAAAAACAAGACAAAAATGCTGGTGTGTGCTGCTCTTCTCTCTCCATGTACCTTGTAGCCCCTGAGGCCAGTTTACCCAGAATTTTCTTGGATACTGCATGAGAAATGTGGCCTCCTGGAGGCATAAAAAAAAAGAACTTCCCACCTCCATCTTCCTCCATTGAAGGCAGAAAAAGCAGGGATCACAGGACCTGCCTGTGGGCAGAGGAAGGCAGCACCTCTGGGCGTCTCGATCCACCCTCCCTCCCATTCCAGAGTGGGCCAAACAGGGAAAAAAGAATGAACTCTGGTGGGTAAGAGTGGGAGAGAGAAGGAGGAGCCCTGTCTCCACCTCAGGTAGGAGGTTGCCTGCACAGTCCAGAGCCTAAGGCAGGGGTCTCTACCCTCAAGTAAAGCTGAGATGGGGACTGAGACGACCTTCCTGTCCTCAGCCTTGCAAGTCGGGAAAGCAGCATGGCCCTTTGGAACTTTGGCCTCCAGCCCTGCCTGTATGATGGAGTCAGTCCAGCTCCACCCGAGCTGTGCCTCTGGAGCTCCTAGGACATGCAGACCTTCACCAGCTTGAACCAGAAAAACGCAGGTACAGAGCCCAGCTCCACCCATAGAACCAGAGTTTTGGAAGGTGTTTGGAAAGTGTCGTAACTCCTTGCTTTACTATAAAAGAACCTACACCATGCAAAGCCTGGTGAAGCTAGCGCCTCTCCTCCTCCTACCTCTTCCTGCCTCTTCCTGGTGCTCATTGGGCCTCCTTGTCCCTGGATCTTTTGTGCCAAAGGTTTCTTAGTCCCCAGAATAGGAGGTGGTTAGAGGTAGAGGCTGCTCAGTCCTCGTTCCTGCCAATCCAGACTCATCTTTTTTGCCCATTTGTGGATCAGATTCCCTTGGAGGACCCACAGCTCATAAAACCTCTTAAGAAGATCTTTGTCCCTCAACAATTGGAACTGTCTTGAACCCAAGACCCATGATGAAGGCACAGTATGTGGTTCTGCAGGCTAAAGCTGCATGTCCCCTCCAGCCATGGCCTCTGTCTTGACCCCACACTCCAATTGACTTCTGGAGACTTTCCAACAATCCTTTCTTGCAGCTAAGCATGTGGGACATGAAGTGTAATGCAGTCCCTCCCAACCCGAACTGGACCCTTCCTGCTCATTGTATAAGGGACATGTGACTTGGTTTTTTTTTTATTTTTGTACCCAAACCGTGTTCTCCAGGTTGCAGGGCCCTCAGATACACTAGATTTGGGATAATCCTATGGGTTGACCCTGTGTCTGCAGTGCCACAACTACACCCACCCTGCGTACCTCACACTCCCCACTTGTGGGACAGCTCTGGGAAACTGAGCAGTGTTGGCTCCGATGGTCTTCAAAGAGCTTTGCCCTGCTCTTGCCCCACACACTGCAGGGCAGCTAGCCACCCACACTGTTACTGCTGAGGCACGCTGGGATGTCCCTGAGGAAAGACACCCTTGCCATGTGATTGCAGCATAAAAACCACTTGGGATAGTAGTTGGCATATTTAGTTTTTTTTTTGATCTTTCAATCTTTGTTCCTAATTCTGTTTATGGCTCAAGTTCAAATTTCCCTGGTTTCACTCAACCATGAGTTGAGGGTCCTTGGGCAAGGAACCTACCATGGCTTTGTGGAACTCTCCTAAAACACAAATTACAAAGCTCAAGATTATTCACAGATGTCTGGGAGTGGTAGTTGACATGATAATTCAATGAGAGCATTGCAGTCCCTAAAGGGGCCACTTGATCTTCCAAAGGGAGCCCATAAAACCAATCCCCTCCTCCTCAGGTTAGCAACACAGCACCCTCAACTCTTGCTTCCCACACCCCTTCCCTAGGGCACAGAGCAGGGAGGTGTGTGTTGAGGGGGCATGGGACCTGAGCCCTGAAGAGCTGGATTCTACAAGGCAGTTATAAAAGGTTGCAAAAAGTAAAGTATAGTATGTGCTCACTGTATACGTACTTGGAGAAGGAGCTGAAGATTTGTTCCTGGGTTAACCAACAGAGGCCAGCTCTGGGAGGGAAAATACACATCCTTGGGCTCTCCTTTTGCTTATCTGCATTTGAATTCTTCTGCCATGAACACACTTTACTCTCCTAATATAAAAAAGGAGATCTACGAGGCTGGGGCTGGGGCTCAGCGGTAGAGTGCTCATTTCGTATGTGTGAGGCCCTGAGTTCGATCCTCGGCACCACACAAATAAAGTCATTGTGCCTATATATATATATATATATATAGATATATATATATCTATATATCTATATATATATACATATATATATGATCTATGAACAAATCCTATTATTTGATATTTAAGGAATTCTAACCTTTTTTGAGTATAAATTGTGCAAAGCAGGAATAATTAGCTGAAAATTACTTAAAATTATACTATACACACACATAAGCAGACCCCCATCCCTAAATTCTAAAAAAATTGCTCAGAGATGTTTAAGGTAATTATAAAACTGCTGCACTGGGCTGGGGTTGTGGCTCAGCGGTGGAGCGCTCACCTAGCACGTGCACAACCTGGGTTCGATCCTCAGCACCATGTAGAGATAAAGGCATTGTGTACAACTAAAACAAACAAACAACTATTTAAAAAAAAATTAAAACTGCTGCAGCATTCAGCAGCATGATTCTTATTTAAAAAGGAAGTGATAGTTTCCAATCCAGTCAACTTTCCGAAAAGTTATTAACTTGACCAAAACGGCCCAGTGTAGAAACTTCTAAGCTTTTCTTAAGCACTGGGAGCCCCAGTCACCTTTGTGTGGGGTGTGTTGGGAAATGAAGCCAAGAATCTCATGCCCTTGTTACCTTTGGGCTTGTGGGGCAGACACAAAGCTGAGAAGTGCAAGGTCCTTTGCTCACAGAAGCACTTGACTCTGACTCAGAGCAAAGTGGGGTCCAGGCTTCTACTTCAATGTTGAAAGCATCAACTCCAGCCACTCAAATGGCTTTTCTATTTTCTCTTTTAAGTTATCACAGATTATGATCTTTAAAGAGAAAATTGGAAAAGTCTCTTTTATCTGCTAACCCCTGCTGTTCCCAGAGCTGCTGTCCAACAAGATCTATACCCTATGCCCTTCTCTTTCCACCCCAACTTGGAATAATCCAGCCTTCCACTTGTCTGTGGGGCCTTGGGACTGTCAGTCTCTACTGGGACAAAAGAGAATTAGCGCCACTGCAGAGAGGTTTCCAAAGCAGCCCTTTTATTCACACCTTTCTGGATTCTGATTCTGTTCCCTACGTTGGCTGTTTCCCACTTGTCCCGCCCTCCTCAAATTGTCCAGCCCACCTGTCTCCCGTGATTTTAACTGTCTCTGTCTCCAGTACATTGATTTCTGCCCCTCCCCCCCACTCCCCAGAGTGAAACACGTCAGCTGAAGCCATTCTCTTCTTCGCTTCTAACGGGATCCACAGAGGCATTTCCAAGACTATCCCTCCTCCTGGGCTCTCCTTCCCACTCTCACTTGCCTCTTCCAAGATCCAGTTCAATAAATCACTCCCCACCCTCTGAGTCTCTGATCCACCAACCCTGTGTCCTGTTCCTTTCCTTTACCCTATATGCATAACTCTGTCCCATTCTAGAAAGTCTTCTCTTTATCTTGTCTCCTCTTTTTTTAATTTTTATTTTTATAATTTTTAATATGTTACAACTCATAGTGCATATATTTAGTATCTTTTTTACATACAACTGTTTGTATACAAAGTATATTCGTACAATTTAGGTCTTCAATCATGCATTAAGGAAAATGATATCCGTCTCATTCAACCACCTTTTTTTTCCCCCCCTCCCTCCCCTCTTGCTCCCTCCTTACCCTCCCTTCCCTTGACCATTCTAGTGTTCCTCTAATCCTCCTATGTACCCCATCCAACAATACTTTGAAAATAGCCTCCTTATATAAGAGAGAACATTTGGTACTTGGATTTTGAGACTGACTAACTTCACTTAGCATTATGTCTTCCAACTTCATCCATTTACCTGCAAATGCCATTAATTTATTTTCTTTTATTGCTGAGTAAAATTCCATTGTGCGTATATACCACATTTTCTTAATCCACTCATTTACTGAGGGACATCTAGGTTGATTCCACAACCTAGCTATTGTGAATTGTGCAGCTACAAACATTGAGATAGCTGTGTCACTGTAATATGCTGTTTTTAAGTCCTTTGGGAATAGACCAAGAGTGGGATGGCTGGGTCATAGGATGGTTCCATTCCCAGTTTTCCAAGAAATCTCCATACTGCTTTCCATAACGGTTGCACCATTTTGCAGTCCCACCAGCAATGTATGAGTGTGCCTTTTCTCCACATTCTTGTCTTCTCTTAAAACCCTCACGTTGATTGTCTTTGACAAACTTCTTGTGAAGAAACCACATTTTGCTTCCTTTTCCTCAGCTTCTTTTACTTTCCACCAAGGCTGAATCCTACCAAAACTGCAAAGGTCGCCAGCTACACTGTCTTCTCCTCCTTCTCTTCCTCCTCCTCCTCTCCTCCTTCTTTCTCCTTTGTGCTGAGGATTAGACCCAGAGCCATGCACTTCACCACTGAACTACACCCTCACCCCAACCAATGACTTCCTAAGTTCCTAATGTGTCAAATTATTAAATGACATCTTTTTAAGCTTCACTTGAATTAACCTATGTCCCTGTATTTGACCAGTTTCTATAACGCCTTCTTAAAACTCTTGTGATTTCATTGGCTTTTCTTGTCTCCTGAGGCTTTTCAGCACCAGGACATTTAATTATCTGATCAATACTTAAGTATTGGTGTGCCCCAGAGTTTTGTCCTTGACCTGCTGCTCAGCCTTCCTGCCCATCAACTTTCTCCAAAAATCATTGATGTGAAATGTTTGGACTGTGGCCACTGACTGTCCAGTGGAGCTCTGCAGAGTCAGAAACCACTGGGTCTGTTTGATTTTCAAGAGAAAATCAAAGCCTTGACCCAGAGGAATATATATTTCTTTCCTTTTTTTTTTTTTTTTTTTTTTTTTTTGGTACCAGGGACGAAGCCAGGGTGCTCAACCACTGAGCCACATTCCCAACATTTTTTACTTTTTATTTTGGAGACAGGGTCTTGCCAAATTGCTTAGGGCCTTGTTAAGTTGCTGAGGCTGACTTTGAACTTGTGATCCTCCTGATTCAGGCTTCAGAGCCTCTGGGATTAAAGGCATGTACCACCACACCTGGCAGAGGAATTTCTTTCTTTCTTTTTCTTTTTTTTTTTTTTTTTTTTTTTTTTTGGTACCCAGGGATTGAACTCAGGGGCACTTGACCACTGGGACACATCCCCAGCCCCTTTTTGTATTTATTTATTTTTTTTTTTGTTACCGAGGATTTGAACTCAGGGGCACTCGACCACTGGGACACATCCCCAGCCCTTTTTTTTTTTTTTTTTTTTTGTATTTTATTAGAAGGGTCTCACTGAGTTGCTAAGTGCCTCGCCATTGCTGAGGCTGGCTTTGACTCGCGATCCTCCTGCCTCAGCCTCCCAAAGTGCTGGGATTACAGGCATGCGCCACCACGCCCGGCTCCTTTTTTGTATTTTATTAGAGACAGCATCTCACTGAGTTGCTAAGTGCCTCACCATTGCTGAGGCTGGCTTTGAATTCGCGATCCTCCTGCCTCAACCTCCCAAGTGCTGGGATTACAGGCATGCGCCACCGCGCCCGGCTAGGAATTTATTTCTAACAGTGGAAATTCAGGCATTGGGCCCTTGTAAATTGAATGCAAGTGGGTTTCATAGGTCTCACATTTCCCTATGTGAATCCAGCCTCTTCCCAAGACTCAATCAACTTGAAAAGCCTAGAACTGAGGCTTGTAGAGGCTATGTGTTCACTGTTTGTTCCATGTTATATTCCAGAGTCTTCCATGTCGACACCTATCTGATTCATTTGTCTACGGTGCTCTGTGGTATCCCATTGCGTGGATACGCTGTGGTATCTGTTCTTCTGATGAACATAAAAGATTGTTCCCAGTTTAGGAATATGTCCCACAGTGCTGCTACACCATTCTCATGTCTGCCTCCTGTGCACACATGCAGGAATTTCTCTGGGTCTGTGTGTATCTTGAACTTTACTAGTTAATGCCAAGTTTGCTTTCCAAAGGTCATACCAGTGTGTGTTCCAACTAGTGAGCATCATAGTCTACAATACTGTAAAAAAAAAAAAAAAAAAAAAAAAGGCACAAGTCCCACCTGCTTCCATCCAGCCTCCTATTTCCTTTACTTTGCTACCAGGTCACTTCTTGTTGCCAGAACACCCCACATAGGTTGTGGAAACCATGCAGACTCCAGTGCCTGGTTCCAGCCTTGCCTGGGCTCTCGGTGCTATAAGACTTCCTGCTGGAGCCCTGCTAGGAAAGGTCCCCATGCTCCACAATGTGGCTCTTTCCAACCTTTCTAGGACTGGATCGATCTCCTCTCTCTCTCTCTCTCTTCTCTCTCTCTCTCTCTCTCTCTGAGGTGTACTTCCTGCCAGGGAAAGCTATATAATTTGTGAGAGCTGGTGCCAGTAAAAGCATGGGGTCTAGAGATCCCAAAGCAGGAAAAAATTTACCTGTTTTCCAGTCTCTTTCTCCACCTGTAATGGGTTCTTAAATTTGCTTTTTAATTCTATGCTTCCTCAGGCATAGGTTACGCACAGCTTGAGTGCAGACCCTCAGTGCGTGAGGCCTGCTCCATCGCTTGGCTCACATGCCCAACCCACACCCATCCTGGGCCTGGGCCCAGAACCCTGCCAAGGTGGGTATAGTCACTGGGTGGTAGCTGTGGCAGAAGAGGGAGGTGTGGAGGTGGCAGGAGGCAGGACCGGTGAATAGTGGCTCCAAGTCCCTGGCACATTCTCTGTTGCCCCATCAGATTTCACCTCATACACAAACTCAAAGATAAAATCATTAAGGATTTCAAGATGGCTACTGCAGAGTGTTCTGAGTTTTTCCAACTCAGGGCTCTGCACAGCTTCACTGTATGCTGGCTCTGCCTATTACACCCCTCAAACCTGATGCCTAGGGTCCCTTGCCATCCCTATCCTGGATTTGCTGGAGGACCACATGTGAATGGTTGAGTCTTAGTGGCATAGGTATCGTAGTTTCTGCAGAAAGACCCCTAAACTGTCAAGTGTATGTCTGTTTGGAGTTCCTACTTGTCCCTTTCTCGCTCAATGGCCTTAACCACTTAACCTAATTCTTCTCTTGTTCCTCTTCATTTTTTGTTAAGTGTTATATCAGTATTTTTGTTCCCTAAGATTACAGTCACGACACTAAAGCTTCAGGTACAAAAATAATGTTTCAAACTATTTGGTGAAGGACTAGGGCTGTAACTCAGTGGTAGTGCACCTTGCCTAGCAAGCCTGAGACATGGGGCTCCATCCCCAGCACAAGAAATAATAGTAATAATAATAAAACTATTCAATGGAAAAAGCACAGAAACTCCTACTAGAGACTAAGCCAGTCAAACTCTGGCTAATCCAATGGGAGGCTCCTTGTCAAATCTAGTGAAATACAAAATCAACATGATAATCACTAAAGTCAGGCAATTTTGTCCAAACGTGGGGTGAAGGCCCACTTTGGGAGGCTCAGGCAGGAGAAACACAAGTCCTAGGTCATCTCAGCAACTTAGCCAGACCCTATCTCAAAAACAACAACAATAAAAAGGACCAGGGATATAGCTCAGTAGTAAAGGGCTCCTCATCCCTAGTACTGAAAAACCAAAGTCAGGAGATTTTGACTAACAAAACTATTCTGCCACTAATAGTATCGAAGCTAATTTTGAAATGTTTTTGAACAATTTTGTTTTAAAAACTGTAAGACTGTTTTTCTCAATTAGTATTATTGAGAAAAAGAAAATTAATTTTGTATTCTGCTCAATAGGAGTGAAAGCAAACTCTTGCTAAAGTGAACTGAAATTGGATTTGAGTCAGGATGGAAAATTTGAAAAAAATTATAGGATTTCCTGAAGTTGAGTAGCTAAAGACTTTGTAGAAGAGATCCCGTTTGTTTGTGTGTAAATGTTCTTGCTGTTTTAAAAGAAATCCTTGCCAAAAAAGGCATCTCTAAGAATAAATTTGGTTTCAGCTTTGTTTAGTTTTTCTTTTTTTCTTCTTTCTTCTTTTATAGTTATTGGAGCTAACACAGCTTTTTCTTTTGTTTTATTTTCTATTCCTCTCCACTGAAACTTAACAAAATATAGGTCAAGCACCCCCAATCTACAAATCCAAAATCCAAAATGCTATGAAATTCAAAACTTTTCCAGTGCCAGTACAAGTGGAAAATTCCACACCATGAAACTTTGTTTCCTACATGAAATTATTAAAAATATTGCAAATTACCTTCAGGCTATGTATATAAGATGTATGTTAAACATAATTGAATTCCTTGTTTAAACTTGGATCACATTCCCAAGTTATTTCATTATGGATATGTAAACATTTCAAAACAAAAAAAAAATTGAAATCTGAAATGTTTCTGCAAGTATTTTGGATAAGGGATACTTTGCACAGTTAGTAGTAGCAGCATTTGCTAGAAAAAATAAAAGATTGTAAAGGAAATAACCGGGAACACCCACATTTCTGTTTATTTGAAGTGCAGCTATTCGTTTTTACAGTCAAGTCATTAACCATTTCACCCAATAGCCTGGGGAGTCACATTCCTACTTTGTCTTACAGGAAACAAACACAGCCGTGGCTGAGTCTGCTTGGAGGTGGGGTGACAGCGTGGTTAGGAGGGAAGCCAGAAGGGGAAGTTACATTGCTGGGGCAAGTGTTGTGTGATTCTTGTCTAACACCCATTCTTATTTAATCTTGTAACTATGCCACTGGACAGATGGAGAAACTGAGGTTCAGAGAAGGGTAGGCACTTGGCCAAGGCCACAGAGTGCGAAGCCACAGGTCCCCTCTTACCATGCTGCCCCTCTGGAGAAGAACAGCAGGGAATTTGTGGTGCTGAGCCCTTGGTGGGGGAGGCAGCTGAGTGTTCTCTGAGCACAGCGTGCTTCTAACTGGTTCTCCTTTCTCTGTTCTCCTTTCAGCTGTCCTTGCTCACTCAAGGCCACGTGGAAAAAATCAGCTGCTGCGGGAGGCTGGCTTCAGAATGCTGTGCCTGTGGCAGAGCCTTCCACCAGCCACAGAGCTTTAGGGGAAGTTCAGTTTCTCCGATAGGGAAGATGAATGGTCCCCAAAGCACAAGCAGGCAAAGCTTCCCCACGCAGCTTGACGTGAGCAGCGAGGGTTTTGCTGACAGACCCTGAGGCCAGGGAGAAGTGATCTCCCAGGATCCCACAGCGAATTGTGGTGGAGTCCAGCTCCAGCTCAGGGCTTCTCGCCACCTTTGCACCAATCAGCACGTGCCATGCAGCCACAGATGGCTAGAGATGACATTCAGGGGACTGGTGGGTGTTGGCATCTCAGCATCATCCTCATTTATTAGGAGCCTTGGAGCCACATTTTCCTTGGGAGTTGATTATATGTTTCCAAAACTAAATTAACTCTTTGAAGTTTGAGATCTTGGGAGATTGAATAGAAGCCTCATGTCTCACCCCAACTCGGCTATGGATTTTGCGGGATGGATAGGTGGAAGCAGTTAACCGGAAGTTCCTTAGAGCAAGGCTTGCTAACTCTATCTGCTGCAGAAGCTAAGAAAACTTCCTGCAGTGCCATACCTAAGGAGTGCTGTGCCCCTGGAGCATCCAGCACGGGTTGCAAGGTGAACCCCCGCACACTCTTCAGAGCACCCAGCACAGTGCCCCCACTCTAGCTGTCTTTGTCACTGTGGCTCTTCCCTTGAAGGCCACTCCCATCCATCTATCTGACTTGCTTTGCCCTGACCCTTCAGGGGCCAGCAGCCACTTTGAGACAAGAACTGTGAGCCCAGGTGACACAGGCCAGATCTGACTGAGTTCCCTGTAGTCTCCCAGATGCCGGGACTCAGGCCCAGCTCAGCAGCTCTCAACGCCTTTCAGCTCAGCTCCTGCAGTCCCCAAGGGATTTCCCAGCCTCAGCCTTGTCTTCCCACAACCTTGACTTGAATTTGGAGTAGAACCTGCCCCCAGTTCATACCTTTCCAGTGGTCCCTCCCGGTCCAGCTCCTGAGTGGCCCTTGCTTTCTCATCTTTGGGTCCCTGCACTTGATTCTCTTCCCTAGAGCCACACCCTCCTTCTTCCTGTTGGCTCAAGTGGGGTAGGGAACAGTCTTGCAGGTGATGACCGGCAAACCTGACACTTGGGCAGGTGGACATGGGGTTCTCCAGGATACAAGCCAAGGAAGTCCAAACCTGATGTGCTTGTCTACATCTTATACATGGGGGACACAATCAAGAAGGCCAAAGTCTGGGAGAGTGACTTGAAGGGAAGTGGTGAGTGACAAGCAGAAACTGAAGGCCAGCTGGAGCACCTGAGAAGATCTGGCTCTCAAGCATATTCAGATGGGCACACGGGAGAGGGGCAGCCACAGGGCCCCAGTCCTGACTCAAGCCCGTCCCTTGGACTGTGATGCACAATGCACCCTGAGCAGTACTGCACCTTTATGCCTGCTCCTCTCCTTCCCCCACCCAGCCCCCTGCTGAATCTTCTGCTTTCTGTGCCCTCCTAGCTATTTCCCCACAAGCCCAGACTTTGCTTCCAGGAGTGCCATGCCCTGGAGAGGACCCAGTGCAAGTTGCAAGGGCTATCTCTGATGTATCATCTGGCCCCAGGCTGGTGTAGGAGCTGCCCTGCTAAGACCAATAGCAGGTCCTCCAATGTCGCTGCCTGAAGCGATTGCCGCTTGGAGCAACGACGCCGCGGGAATAAGTTCAGAGGCAGACTGGAAACAAACAGTCTCTTTATTCTGCTAGCTTCTCTCTCCGGCTCCAAGAACAACTCCAACACCATCCACACTCCTACAACCACCACCACAAAATGGCACCGACCCGATCCGCAATGTCCCGGGCCAAGTCTCGCAAGACCATGGAAGGTGGTAATGCTTGAACATCTTTATGGCTCACAGCTAACCGCAATCTTAGCTATCTCCTTAATTAGGGCTCCTACATTTCCCCCCTTTTGTTTTAAAAGAGGGGATGCTCTAGGACGTCCATGTGCAACCAACATTCTTACCCGTCATTGGATAATCAAGGCTGTACCCTTGACTCCTGTCTTAGGTTGATATGTCGGCCACATGAGACTTTCCCATGCAACTGTGCCTGTCTTAGGTCGTCCCCCTCTGGGGATCTTACCCTTCATTGGCTACCAGCCATCCAATCGATCCCTTCAGGATCGACTGTGTATGATGACTAACAGCCGTCCAATTGTGAGGAGATGCTGTGGCCTTAAGGTGATAAGCCTTCTGCTGACGAGCCAAGTTGCATAGCATATCAAATTCTTTAAACAAATCAGCTGCCCTGAGTTCTCTCAAGTAACACACTGAGTTCTCTAGACAAATACCCACAAGGCATTGTCCTGTAAAGTCCCAAACGATGAAAAATCAAAATGTCCACTTGTTATAACACGTTGATCTAGGAGGCCCCATGCATGCAGAGCAGAGGCCACACTGCTGGTGAGGTTGTTTGATGCTTGAGCAGCAGGGATGTTTGCAGCGACCGCGATCCTTGCAGCTATAGCAGCAGCCGTCTTTTTTATGTCTAGACAATGCCACCGGCAAATCTTCAGGGCCCGCTACCTAGACACTCAAGCATCAATTATTAAAGGAAAGGCAGTGCTATTCCAGCACTGAGTCAAGAGGCAAGTTGTCAAACTAAAAAATAGAATTATTAGATTAGAAAATTAAAGTTGATTTCTGCTCACACACATTGCTGCTTGAGCTCCCACAAACATAAGCTGGCAAAATATCATATTCAGAACAAAACAAAGAAAGACTGAGGGTATTTACTGCATTAAAGATAGAATAAAGAAAAACTAAAGGCACTTTGGAAAAATAATTTGTTAGCTGGAACCCTCGAGTCTCTGTAACCTTCCGTGAGGTTATCTGTTGAAATAACTCAAATTAATCAGCTATAAAACAAATAAAGTTGATTACAAATAAACATTCCTATGTCAAAACACCAAATATCAGGTTATACAGCACTAGTCATATTCTTCGCTAAAGAGAAGTCCCTGGGACACCTATAAATCAAACTTGAAGTTACCTTCATTATTAAATTATTTACCCAAATTGAATACTCTTAAACTTAAGTGAATGAAAGTTATTTGGATCCATATATATATATTTTTTTTCATAAGCGCTTTGTTATTTGTGACGTCACACTGGACAGACATACAAACCTACAAACATATATTTTTGATGTCACATTTACATGAAATTTAGACAAATGCACAGACATAAAGACATATATAAAAAGAAAAAAAATACAATTGTGTGCACACTAAAGAGAGATCTCCTTGTCCCGGCCGGGAGGAATGACACTTAAGTTGTGAAATATTTTGAAGGACTCTTTTAAGGGAATCATTCCATACCTTCATCTTGGTCCTCTTGATTTTGTACCTTTTTTATTAATCTTGATTCCTCAACAACTTCATCTTGATCCTTATGATTTGGTACCTGCTTTATTAATCTAGATGGTATCCATATTGGAGAGGATTTGTGCTTTGGAAAAACACAAACAGATCCTCTCCCCCAAATTAATACTGGATCTGGACCCTTCCATGTACCTGAAAGAACATCCTTCCAGTAAACCAAAGGTTTATGTTGTTGGTGTGGGTTCCAATGTCTGTCTCCAGCAGAATAACCATTAGAGTCTAAAGTTAAAAAATTTAAGGTAAACAGGGAAACTGCCAATCTGTCCGTAGGATTTTTCCAATTTCCTTCTTTTTGTTTTAATAACATAATTTTCAGTGTGCGGTTTGCTCTTTCAATAATGCCCTGACCCTGAGGATTGTATGGGATGCCTGTTTTATGGGATATATTGAATTCTGCGCAAAACTGTTTGAAAGATGAGGACATATATGCAGGGCCATTATCTGTTTTAAGCATTTTGGGGATGCCCAATGCAGCAAAAGCTTGCAAACAATGAGACGTAACATCTTTAACTTTTTCTCCAGAATGTATGGAAGCAAAAATCATGCCTGAGCATGTATCTATGGTCACACGAATAAATCACAATTTTCCGAAACTTGGCTCATGAGTAACATCCATCTGCCACAAATGATTGGGCATTAATCCTCTAGGGCTAACACCATAATGAGGATTGGGCAAATGTGTCATACAAGATTTACAATCTTTTACAATTGTTCTGGCTTGCTCCTTTGTGATTTTAAACCTACACTGCAAGGTGGTGCTATTGATGTGAAACTGGGAGTGAAATAAAGTAGCTTGCTGGAGCACTGAAAGTATAAAGATTGTTTGGGTAAGGGCATCAGCCTTTTGATTACCTTCATGGAGGGGACCAGGCAAGTTGGTATGTGCTTGAATATGCCCTACGAATAGAGGTTCTTTTCTTGCCCACAAAAGTTTTTGTATTTGATAAAACAATTTAAAGGCTGGAGTATGAGGTGCTATTGGTCCTGCTAGCTCTAATTTTGGGACGGCATGTACAATATAGTGGCTATCTGAAAAAATGTTCATGGGCTGCTCTCTAAAATTTTCCAGAGCTCTTACCACAGCTTCCAGTTCCACTAGTTGAGCTGATTTGTGCACAGTTATGTAAGTTATATTTTCTTTTTTTTTTTTTTTTTTTTTTTGTGGTCCCAGGGATTGAACTCAGTGGCACTGGACCACTGGGCCACATCCCCAGCCCCTTTTTTGAATTTATTTAGAGACAGGGTCTCACTGAGTTGCTAAGTGCCTTGCCATTGCTGAGGCTGGCTTTGAACTCATGATCCTCCTGCCTCAGCCTCCCAAAGTGCTGGGATTACAGGCGTGCACCACCGCACCCAGCTAGTTATATTTTCTTTTTTAGTGACTACTGCAGCAGTACCATTTGAGGACCCATCTGTGAATACATTTAATGCCTTAGGAATAGGTTGATTTTTTATTACCTGTGGAAATATAATAGGATGATTGATACAAAAAGATAATATAGGAGACTTAGGAAGATGATTATCAAAATTTGCAGAAGTAGAGCATCTAGCTATAGCCCAATCATTATTATTGAAGCATAAATATTCAATCTGTGATGATGAATAGGGAGCAATAATAGTAGCAGGGTGAATGCCAAATATTTTAGTAGAAGTCTTAAGTCCTTGAAGAATAAGTTTAGCCACCATGGAGGTATAAGACTCAATTATACTTTTAGGAGAGACGGGAAAATGTATCCATAATAAAGGCCCTTGTTGCCAAAATACTCCTGTGGGTGTATATTGTGAAGAAATAATAATCAATATCAGCGGTTGAGTTAAATCAAATCTATCACAATGAGCTCCTTCGATGGCTTTTTCTACTAACTTTAAAGCTTTCCTAGCATCAGGAGTCAATGTTCACGGTGAAGATGGATCAGGGTCCCTGCGAAGGATGTCAAATAAAGGTTTTAGTTGGCCAGTAGTGAGGTTTAGTGTAGGGCGAAGCCAATTAATATCTCTCAGCAATTCTTGAAAGTCATTGACAGTGGCCAAATGCTCCTTATTAATTAATATTTTTTGAGGCCTAATAAAAGTGTCCATAATTTGGAATCCTAGATATAATATTAAAGATCTAATTTGAACGTTTTCCTTAGCAATGTTTAGTCCATATCATTACAAGTTTTCTGATATATCGCTAAATATGGTGAATAAGACTTCTTGATTACGATGAGCAAGCAAAACATCATCCATATAATGGAGGCACATAAGCTCTGGGTATTTATTTTTTGATAGGCTGAATAACTTTATCTACATAGATTTGACACATAGTGGGGCTATTAGCCATTCCCTGTGGCAAAACTTTCCATTGATATCTCTGATCAGGGCCATTATTGTTAATAGAAGGAACTGAAAAAGCAAACCTGGGGGTATCCAGAGGGTGTAGAGGAATAGAAAAGAAACAATCCTTTATATCAAGAGTAATAAGATGGAAATTTTTTGGAATAGCTACAGGATAAGGAAGTCCAGGTTGAGTAGGGCCCATGATTTGCACGGTTTTATTAATTTCTCTAAGATCATATAACAATCGCCATTTTCCTGATTTTTTCTTGATCACAAATATGGGAGAATTCCAGGGAGAGATGAAAGGTTCTATATGTCCTGCTTCTAGTTGTTCCTGAACTAGTAGGTGGGCCGCTTGTAATTTCTCTTTAGATAGGGGCCACTGAGGGACCCACACTGGCTTATCAGAAATCCATGGTATTTCAAAATTATTTTCTCAGTGGCCCCCCAAAAAAATATCTTTTTCCTTTATGATAATGATTTCTTTTAGGGTTAAGATTACCCTGTACCTTTTGGTAATGATTTCTTTTAGGGTTAAGATTACTCTGTAGATTTTCACATTTAACACCTGCAGGCTTGGTTGCAAGGTGTACTCCCATTTGTTGCAAAATATCTCTTCCCCCATAAAGTAACCGGTAGGTTAGGTAAAACATAAGGCTGAAATGTTCCTTTATGCCCTTCATCATCCTCCCATTTTAAAATTACCACACTTTTCTCTGGGAGGTTCTTATATCCCAAGCCTCTTAAATTGGTTGAAGCTTTTTGCAGAGGCCAGTGCTTGGGCCATTGCCATAGATTAATGATGGAAGAGTCAGCTCCAGTATCTATCAGTCCCTCCATCTCTATTCCTTGGATTTTTATTTTACACATAGGCCTCCTTGAACAATCCTGAACCCAGCAAGCCATGGGTCTCGAGTCAGTGGAACAAAATCCTCTATTGTTCCTTTTTTGAGGCATATTCATTTTAAATGAATTATGTAAATTTGGAAGGAGAAGCAGCTGAGCAATTCTATCTCCTTGATTAACAGAACTTATACTTTGGGGTGAGCTAAGCATTATTTTTATTTCCCCTCTGTAGTCTGAGTTTATTACACGTGTGGTCACTTGCAAACCTAATAAGCTTTTAGGACTTCGCCTGAGAATAAGTCCTACAGTCCCTGAGGGAATAGGTCCCCTGACCCCTGTGGGAATCAGTTGAACTCCCATTTCAGGTGTTAACACTATTCGGGCTGTGGAACCGATGTCTAATCCTGCATTTCCTCCTGTTCCTCTGGCGAGGGAGTGGATGGGTAGTAGGGATTGTGTCGGGGAAGCATCTGAGCGGATGCTTGAGGATACTCCTCCTCCAATGCCTCGTACATTTGTGGGCCCCGGGGCATTGGGCCCTGTGCCCCGTTTTTTGAATTCCTGAACAAATGATTTCCATAAATGTCAAATTTTGAATGGCATTTATTGGCCCAATGATTTCCCTTTTTACACCTGGGGCAGCGGCCTGGGGCACGGTATGAGCTTGGTCTTATTTCTCTTTGGGGATTTTGCCCAGAATAGCCTGATTGATTATGATAATTTTGCCTGGAATATCCTGATTGATTATAATGTCTAGGTTGAGCCCTTGTGAAATTTTGAGGGGAAGCACCTCTCATTGCAGCTGCAATCACATTTCCTGTGACAAAGGCGTCATTTATATCTTTCACAGTTGTAGCAGTTTTCAAAAGTCGATCAGCAAAGTCAGCATATGGCTCATTAGGTCCTTGAATCACTTTTGACAAGCTACCTTGTAGATCCCCTGGTCCTTGTACAGTTTTCCATGCCTTTAAGGCAGCTGCGTTTATCTGAGCATATACACCTGGGTCATAATATTTTTGAGCTTGTAAGTCTGCGAACTGCCCTTCTCCTGTGAGCATGTCTATATTATGGTCTCCAAACTCTGCAGCTGCATTTCTTTTAGCCATTTCTATACAAAGTTCTTGAAATTGTGATCGCCAAACCAAGTATTGCCCCCCACTTAATGCTGCTTTACATAGACTTTTCCAGTCTGAGGGGGTTAAGCTAAAGGTGTTAAGGGACTCCAGCATACTCAACGTGAAAGGAGCTTGGGGCCCATACATCATTACTGCCTCTTTGAGATTTTTTATTGTTTTGAAATCTACTGACTGGTGGACCCTCTGTCCATTTTCATTTTCAAATACTGGCAGTTCCCAATGTATCTGTGAGTTACCCTTGAGAGCGCATAAGCGCTCAGAAAGACTTTTTATTTCTGTTTCTAGGGTATGCAAACACCTGGTAATACCCTTCATATTTTCTGTAATGGATTCCACCCATGGGGGAGTAGGGGACACAAGTGGTTCCTCTACTTAATGGTCCTTTTTCTTTTTAAATTTCTTTTTGTTCTTTTTACTGGAGACTGTGCTCCTAGAATCAGCTTTTGATTCCTCTTCACTACTAGTTTCATAGTTCCTAACCAGCTTAGTGGAGGAGACCGTACTTTCATGGTTTGGCTCCTTCTTACTACTATCACTTTTACTTTTACTGGTATCCTGAATTTCAGCTTCTAAGGAGAGTACATATTCTTTGGCTAATTTCAATAAGTTTCTGATGGCTTTTGCAGCTCTTACTTTTGAATTTACACCACTACTCTTCTCACCGGTATTAACTGACTCAGAGGCTATGCTTTCTTGATCACTTTCCTCACTATCCACTGAGTCCGCGATATCGAAAAACTCATCCATGGCTTTTATTATCTGACCTTTTGTTATTTTCGCTCCCATTTTTAAAATTTTCTTATTTCTTACTTGCTGACCAAACTCCCCATATGGGCCACCACTTGTCGCTGCCTGAAGCGATTGCTGCTTGGAGCAACGACACCACGGGAATAAGTTCAGAGGCAGATTGGAAACGAACAGTCTCTTTATTCTGCTAGCTTCTCTCTCCAGCTCCAAGAACAACTCCAACACCATCCACACTCCTACAACCACCACCACAAAATGGCACCGACCCGATCTGCAATGTCCCGGGCCAAGTCTTGGGAGACCATGGAAGATGGTAATACTTGAACATCTTTATGGCTCACAGCTAACCACAATCTTAGCTATCTCCTTAATTAGGGCTCCTACACTCCAGCCTCTAGCTGAGGCCCCAGTGTGACCTGTGACTTTGTTAAAACCTTCTTGGAGCTTAGCCAGCTTTGGCCACTCTCTGAACCTGGCTGGGATTCACACACTCATGTCCCTATTTGGTTTTGGCCACAGTCTCAGCTCCTTCACCCTTATATCTAACCCTGTTCTGCTCTGCTCTGTCCTGAGCACGTGCTGTCTCTCTCTCCCTGCTCAGGGATGTAATTTTCAAGTTCTTCCTGGGTTGTTTCTGTTTCTGGTCATCCCTGTTCTTTCTTTCCTTCTTTCTTTCTTTTTTTTTTTTTTTTTTTTTTTTTTTTGGTTGTAAATGAACACAATACCTTTATTTTGTTTATTTTTTATTTATTTATTTTTTTGGTGCTGAGGATCAAACCCAGTGCCTCACAGGTGCAAGGCAAGTGCTCGACCACAGAGCCACAACCCCAGTCCCCCTTGTTCTTTCTTCATGGCTTCTCAGGACTAATGCTGCAGGGATAAAATCCTGAGGACCGTGAGAGTGGAGCCCTGTCCATCTTGTTTATTGCTCAAGCCTCATTATCAGCACATAATAGGTGCCCAATAAATAGCCCAACAGGGGCCTTGGCTCCCTTTAAGGAGGTGGATGGTCTCAAGGTCAGGGCCTTGATCCCCCTTCACCCCATGCTGATCCAATGCACACTTGTGTGGGGTGCAAGGGGCACATTACATGCCAGGTGTGTCTCAGGGCACCAAGGATGGGTCCGAGGTATCAAAACCCTGCATCCTTCTCCATCTGACTCCCCAGGTACCTTTTGTGTCCTCCTTGTTCCTATCCTTGTTTATACCCCAGTGGCCGTGAGAGCTCTCCTGGGAAGACTATTCTGCTAAATTACAAATTAAATCATGTCTGCTAAACTGCAAGTGTGTTGAGTTGGGAAACAAGTGCCATGGCAACCTTGTACGCCTTGTGCAGGTGCTGGGTTTGGAGAGAGGTCACTCAGTGGAGCAACAACGTGGTCATTCTGGGCACATGATTTCAATTAAAATTCATTAAGAGAATTTCCCTGGTAACCAAGCCAACCAATGACTTGGCACCTGGTACCTTCTTGGTGCAAAATCTAGAAAGCGAGACTTTCCCACCACATGGGGACTCAGTTTGGTCAGGAATGCCTAGGAATGTGGGTGGGATACGCTCCCAAACGCTGGGTCTTCAGAGACACCAGACCAACCTGGACAACAGAACAAGGTCTGTGGTGTCCACAAAGGTCAGCAGGGACCAGTAATGACCTAGAAAGGAAGAGCAGGTAGTCTGCCGTGAACACCCTCCAGCCCCATACTGCAGCACAGCCCTTCTCAAAGTCAGGGTGAACGTGCTGAGATAATGGCCTCAAGAAAGTCCCAGAGAAGAAGGTGGCTCTCACTGGAAGAGTCTTCTTTTTTTTTTTTTTTTTTTTTTTTTGTGGTACCGGGGATTGAACTCAGGGGCACTTGACCACTGGGCCACATCCCCAGCCCTTTTTTTGTATTTTATTTAGAGACAGGGTCTCACTGAGTTGCTAAGTGCCTCGCCATTGCTGAGGCTGGCTTTGAACTCGCGATCCTCCTGCCTCAGCCTCCCAAAGTGCTGGGATTACAGGCGTGTGCCACCGCGCCCGGCTGGAAGAGTCTTCTTGAGAACGATCTAAAATCCATTTACAGGTGATTTCTGCAAACCTGATTATTTTGTAGATGTCTACAACAGAATGTGACCTCAAGGAATACGGAGGACACTTGTCTATCAGGTGACTAATTCCTTTGTCATGTAAGTAATAAACCCAACAACTATGTCCATTTTGCAGATGAATTCTTTTATTTGCTCTAATTAGGTATACATGACAGCAGAATGCATTTTGATTCATTGTACACAAATGGAACATAACTTTTCATTTCTCTGGTTGTACCACGATGCAGAGTCACACTATTAGTGCAATTATACATGTGCACAGGGTAATAATGTCCATCTCATTTCATCATCTTCCCCCCCCCATACTCCCTCCCCTCCCCTCACTCCCCTCTGCTCAATCCAAAGTTCCTCCATTCTGCCCTCCCCCAACCCCAACCCCATTATGGATCAGCATCCACTTATCAGAGAAAAAGTTTGGCCTTTGGTTTTTTGGATTGGCTTACTTTGTTTAGATGATATTCTCCAACTCCATCCATTTACCTGCAAATGCCACAATTTCATTCTTTTTTAAGGCTGAGTAACATTCCATTGTTGCAGCTGAATTTTTGAGTTAAGCTTTCCTATCTAAGTTTAATGCTATCAAGGACAATACCCAGGGGATGAGGGCAGATCATCCGGGAGCAGCAATGTGACAAAAGAGTTGCCTTCTTGGCCTTGTTCACACTTCAGTTTACATAAATCTGTGGGAATCGTCACCATGAAAAGGTCCTCATGGTGCTTGAGTGCAACAGAAATTACCTCCACAACTTCTGGCCCGAGTTCCAGAGAGGAGAGAGCTCCAGGTTTGGCTTGGCAATGAGATCAACCTCTGGATGCCTTAGCTAGAATGACAGTCCGACCACAGGACCTTGGAGACTTTAATCAGGTCAGTGTGATAAAGGTTAAAATCTGGCCTCATCTGACACAGAGAAGCTCCCTGCATTGACTTCCTGCCTCCAGAATGTCACAGTTCCCTGTAGATGATGTAAGGACCATCTTGTCTGACAGCCCCAGCCTGAAGGATGAGCCCCAGTGGTTCAGTTCACTCAGGAGTCATCCTGGCTCAGCATCTCCCCTCTGCCTGGTCCAGTTCCTCAGCATATTGGGAGTCCTCCCAGCGTGAGTCACCACACCCCACAAACAAGGCAGAAATGACAGTGGAGTTATTGCCCCATGGTTGGGTGCACTCCCCTGGTCCTGATGTGATCACAGCTGGCCTAGTGATAAACCAGTCCTTCCACTGCTCCTTGTGGAAGCTGCTTCGTCATTGTCACGATCCCCAACAGGATAGATGATACAGAAAGCATGGCCCCTGCCCCCCAGGAACCTGGAAGAAGTCAGAGAGGTGCATCGGAGGCGGATGATGGAGGAGACTGAGATTGTGCCGTCAGACCCTACACACACCCCCGCCAGGGGAGCTGAGCATTGGCTGATCTTCACCAGGGCACAAGACTATTTTCCCTGCTCCCACTTCTTCATTGAAAAAGCTTTATCTAAGCATAACTGATGTACAGTGATTTGCACACATTTAAAGCCTACAATCTGATGTTTTTGACCTATGTCTACCCCTGTAAAACCATCACCGCAGTCAAGACAATAACCATAGCTTCATCCTCCTGCCCCCACTGCTCCGCTCCCAGCCAACTGCTGACCTGCTGTCAATCACTTGTGATTAGATTACATGTTCTAGAATTGTATGTACATGGAATCACATAGTTTGTGCAATGTTTTGGGCATGTCTTTTTTCATTCCACATCATTATTTTAAGGTTTATTCATGTCATTGTTTGTATAAACACTCTGTTCTTTTTGATTTGCTAAGTAATATTCTATCATATGGAGATACCAAAATTTGTTTATCTGCTCACTTGTTAATAGATATTTGGGTTGATTCCTCAGAAAACTTGGAATAGAACTACCATTTGACCCCAGTTATACCCTCCTTGGTATATACCCAAAGGGTTTAACATCAGCATACTACAGTGACACAGGCACACCAATGTTTATAGCAGCTCAATTCATAATAGCTAAGCTATGGAACCAACTTAGGTGCTCTTCAATAGGAGAATGGATAAAGAAAATGTGGTATATATAAACAATGGAATATTACTCAGCCATAAAGAAGAATGAAATTATGGCATTTGCCAGTAAATTGATGGAACTGGAGACTATCATGCAATGTGAAATAAGCCAATCCCCCAAAATCAAAGGCCAAATGTTCTAATATGTGGATGGTAACACACAATAATGGGGGGAGGGAAGAATAGAATTTTATTGAATTAGACAAAGGGGACTAAAGGGAAGGGGGGGAGAACGGGAATAGGAAAGACCAAAGAATGAATCAGACATAACTTTTTTTTTCCCCCAAATTTTTTGTAGTTGTAGATGGACAGAATGCCATGCCTTTATTTTATTTGTTTATTTTCATGTGGTGCTAAGGATCAAACTCAGTGCCTCACACATGCTAAGCAAACACTGTACCACTGAGCCACAACCCCAGCCCCTCAAACATAACTTTTTTATGTTCATATATGAATACATGACCAGTGTAACTCTACATCATGTACAACCACAAGAATGGGAAGTTATACTCCATGTATGTATGATAGGTCCAAATACATTCTACTGTCATGTATAACTAAAAAGAACAAATAAAAATAGATATTTGGGTTGTTTCTAGTTTAGACACTATTGCAAATAGAGCTGCTAAGAATGTACAAGTGTTGGTATGAATATGTTTATTTATTGATAAGTACCTAGGAATGAAGTGGCTGGCTTATATGGGAGGTGTATGTTTTAAGGAAATTGCCAAACTGTTTTCCAGGGTGGCTGAATCATTTTTTATTCCCCACCAGATGTTTGGTTATTTGCTGGTGCCAGGGGTTGAACTCAGGGGTACTCTACCACTGAGCTACGTCCCCAGTCCTTTTAATTTTTCATTTTTTATGTGGTGTGACAGAGTCTCACTAATTTACTGAGGCTGGTCTTGAACTTGCGATTCTCCTGCCTCAGCCTTCTGAGTTGCTGGGATCATAGGCATGAGCCACTGAGCCTGGCTCCTACCAGCTGTTTATGAGAGTTTCAGTTGTTTATTGTTCCATATCATTCTTTTCTTTTTTTTGTTGTTACCGGGGATTGAACTCAGGGGCACTCGACCACTGGGCCACATCCCTAGCCCTTTTTTTTTTGTATTTTATTAGAGACAGAGTCTCACTGAGTTGCTAAGTGCCTCACCATTTGCTGAGACTGGCTTTGAACTCGTGATCCTTCTGCCTCAACCTCCCAAGTGCTGGGATTACAGGCGTGTGCCACCATGCCTGGCCCACATCATTCTTGGTTGAAGTGTCTCTTTAAATATTTTTCATGTATTAAGTTGGCCTGTTTGTCTTCTATGATTGAGTTACACACACACACACACACACACACACACACACACATACACATTTTATATTTGCAAACTACATATCCAGCAAAAGGCTTATATTTTGAATATGTATATGTATATATATATATATTATATTATATATATATATATTATATATATATATATATATATAATTTGAAACAGAAGCATTTTTGGCTACATAATTTGCAAAGACTTTCCCCCAGGCTGACTTACTTTTTCAGTTTTGTAGAAGTTCATTTTGAAACATAAAAGTTTTAAATCTTGAAGATTTTCAAATCAATTGACGTATTAATGACTATCATTTTAGTTTGTACTTTTTGTGTATAGACTATTTAGGAAAATCTTTGCCAAATCCAAGGCCATAAAGAATTTTTTCTGTTTTTCTCTAGCCATTTTATGGTTTTTTAGTTCTTACATTTAGGTCCATGATCCATTTAGAGTTAATTTTGGCATATGGTGTGAGGGAAGGCTCTAGCCATTTTCTCCAAAGATTCCTGGTACTCTGGGTCAATATTTGGCCTTCCCCCCACCACAGCTCTATTCTCAACTCCTTATGAAGCCACCACCTGTTCCCGTCTCTGGCATCTCCTATGCTCATCTTTCTCTTTGAGCTCATAAGCTCAAAGCTACTTGGTGGAGACAAAGACCCCTCCTCACCCTTTCCCAGATGCCTTGGAGTACCATCTAGCATTGATCATGGGGCAAAGACCAGACAGCATCTCTCTGAGGCCATTCTACTCTTGATGGTTGTTTATTTCTGGTGACAATTGCCTTCCCTTTGGTTGCTGAAGTGACTGGTCTGGAAATCCCCTATGTGAGAGAAAACCAACCAGATATCAACTAGCCCATTGCCTTGCATATGGAAACTCACGTTCAAGGAGAGGAGTCAGCCTTCCAGAGAGAGGACAGGTGTTGTCATCTTCATTTTAGTAGTGAGAAAACTGGTTTCATGAGATTTGGTGATCTGCTTAAGGTCACACAACTGGCTCATCACAGAGTGCCTGCTTCCGGAGAATGCCTTAACCCCAGATCCACACTACCTGGTCCCTGGCTGTCACCATCCCAAAAGGACCTGGATCAGACCTCCTACTCCCTGGCCAGCAGTTTTCATCCTGAAAATGCTACAAGTTGCATGTAGAATTTTCCTGCTCCCAAGACAAGTTGCAACTCCACATTCTTTCATGGTTTCAAAGAAAAACGACTTTAATGGAAAAGAGATTTCCAAGGGTCTATTTAAAGTCTTGGGTATAAATCAAAGAACTAGATTGGGAAGAGGCTGGTTTCTCCTTCTCAAATGGATTCTCTTCCTTCCTTCCTTCCTTCCTTCCTTCCTTCCTTCCTTCCTTCTTTCTGTTTCTGCCTTTTGTTGGGCCTGGAAAGGTAGTGCTCCTGAAGGGGTCAGGTGGCGGTTCACAGCATGGAGGCTGTAGCAGGAAGGAGGGGAGGGAGGGCTGTCCTGACCTTCCTCCAGTCCTGCATGCAGCAGACCCTCCACAATGCCTCTCTGTCCCCATCAACACCAAATTTTTCAGTCTTTTCCTTGGCCCCTTCCTCAGGCCTCTGTCCATCCAGCCAGGCTGGTCACTCAGGGACATACACACACTTTATCTCATGGATGCCCCCGGGTCCACCTCTGACCTTAGCTTTACATGTACCAGTGTCCCTCCTTCTGCGAGAATAAGAACCAGCTGGGTCCCCTCTTGTATCAGCTGGACATGTCCACTTCCTGCCCAGCACCCTAGACTAGCCACCCCCACCTATGCCAAGCCTGGTCAAGTCTCAGTCTTGCAGAACCTATTTCCCTGAGACCTGAAACTGGTAATTAGGCCTCATCCCATTTTCCTCCACATAGCTTTCCTGTGTGTCTGTCCTCCTCTTAGACTTACGTTCCTCCCAGGCACAGCTGGCTCTGACCCTTCCTCATTCCATCATGTCTCCTCAGCATGGGCATCAGCCACGCAGCCCAAATCCTCATGGATTGCTTCCAGCTGATTTTCTCGAGTTCAAGTTTTGGCAGGAAGGTGGGAGGTTTTCCAGCTGTAGTTTATAGTTTTCCTCTGAGTTCTAGAAAGGAAACCAGCAATGGTGACCCACAGGCTTGGGGCTAAAGACTTGGGGCAGATAAGAGTTGGCACTCAACTCTGAAGGCGAGAGACATAAGAATGTCAGGGGAAGAGAGGCTGTGGGCTCAGAGCCAGCCCTTACACCTCCCAGAAGCACCCCTGCCTAAGGAAACTTCTCCACTGCTTCCCACACAGGGAGGGCCCACGTCTGGGAAAATGACACAGCACATGCTCACATGCCCCCCGTGCCAAGCTCTGGGGGAATGCACCCTGTCCTCCAAGCTGTCCTGCTCAGGAAGGATCTGCTCTGGAAGCTTCTGCCCATCTGCTTGAATCAGATTTAAGAATTCTGGGGGCTGGGGCTATGGCCCAGTGGTAGAGCGCTCATCTCACATGTGTGAGGCCCTGGGTTCGATCCTCAGCACCATATAAATAAAATAAAGGTATTGTGCCCACCTACAACTAAAATAAATAAATAAATAAAAGAATTCTGAAACATTCACACTCTGTACCATACAGGCACTTTGACCAGGCTGAAGAACAGCCCAGGCATGGTCTCGACTCTCAAGAAACTTGCTGCCCACCAGGCACAGGAACATGCTCCAGCAAGATGCAAATCTCCGACAATCACGAAACAAAAGAGATCTTTCCCAGGGGAGGGGACTTTTAGAATGAGGCTTCAGGAAGGGTGGGGATTGGAGAATTGAGTGTTGGGGAAGAGGGATGGGTGTGCAAGGCAGGGAGTTAAGACCAACATAGGACGTGTTCAGGGAACAGTGAACAGCCAGAACGGCTGGTGTGTGAGTGAATTCAGGGACTATGAGGCTGCACCAGTAAGTTGAGACCAATTTACAAACATCCTTGAAAGCCAGCTTAACGCTTTATGGACATGACTTCTGAGTCCGATGAATAGACCTAGATTTGCTGCTTCACAGCTGGGGAAAATGTGGAAAAGTTAGTTCATTTCTCAAAGCCTCAGTGTCAAAGGGAAGGGGGTGGTGTAAAGCTTGGTGGTGCTCAGACAGGAGCAGTAGACAAATAGTGCTGGGGGCTGTGGCAGGAGGCAGGTGGGTGGGCAGGGCTAGGGGACAACTTTCTAATGCCACATGGAGCAGGAAACTAGGTCAGGGTCCATCTCTCACACACGGTGTGATCCTGAATCTACTATCCTAATTTGCGCTTTCTATTTCTGTGATCTTTTCCTTTTATATTAATTTTTTTATTATTGTGGTTTCCCCCTCTACTAATTGGTACTTATGCACCTTTTCTTTTAATTTTTCCCCTTAGCACTTACCCGAGAAATGACTATGTATCTATGTATCAAGGTTAAAATCCAAGGTAATCGCTGGGCATGGTGGCACACTCCTGAAATGCCAGTGGCTTGGGAGGCCAAGGCAGGAAGATCACAAGCTCAAAGCCATACTCAGCAACTTAGCAAGCAACTTAGTGAGTCCCTGTCTCAAAAAATAAAAAGGACTGGGGATGTGGCTCAGTGGTTAAGTGCTCCTGGGTTCAATCCCTGGTACCAAAAACAAAATGAAAAAAGTTAATTACCTTATCTTCCTCTTTGATGATATAAAACCTTAAAACATTTTAGCTCTGTTGACCCTCTCCTGTCTTTTATGCTTTTGTTATGTACTATAATGTTTTGTAATACCCCAAATCTTAGAATTACTATTAAGCAATCAATGTATGCATAGCCTTTTCCCGGTACTCACCACTGTCTCAGCTCTTCCTAGGTTCCTGAACCTCAGGTCTTCTATCTGGAGTCACTTTCCTTCTGCCTAATGTGTGTCCTTTAGAATATGCTGCAATGAGAGTTCCCTGGTTCTCTGTTCTCTTAGTTTTTGTTGCTCTGAAAATGTGTATGGTATTCATTCACGGCTGTCACTGGATAAAGAATTCTTGGTTGTCAGGTGTTGCCGCCTGAAGTGATGGCCGCTTGGAGCAACGAAGCCGCGGGAAGAAGTTCAGAGGCGAACTGGAAACAAACAGCCTTTTTATTCTGATAACTTTTCTCTCTTGCTCTAACAACGACTTTAACACGCACCACACACACCACCAAACAACCAACACACCAAATGGCGCAAACCCGATCAGCAATCTCGGCTCAAGTCTCTTGAGATCCCGGGCCAAGTCCCGTGAGACTACAGAAGGCGGCAATGCCCAAACATCTCCATGGCCCGTAGTCAACGCAATCTTAGCCATCTCCCCAAACAGGGCTTCTGCAGTCAGGGCATCCCCCTCCTGTTGTTGAGGTTGACAAATCAGTTGTTAGTCTAAGGTACACTGATTTTTTGCCTCTGGTTCTGTCTGTCTGTCTGTCTCTTGTGTGTGTATTCCACACTTTATCATGTGTGTTTAAGCATGTATTTCTTTCTTTTCTTCTTTTAAAATAATGCTTAAAATTCCTTGGCATTCTCTACACCATGAACAGCCTCCCTTATAAATTCTGGAAGATATTTAGCCAGTGTCTCTTCTGTGCTGCCGATGTCCATTCTCTCTCTCCTTTCCTTCTAGAACACCTACTAGTCATAGGCTGCTCTTTGCATGTCTCTAAATTTTTCTCCCATATTTTCTGACTTTCTATCTCTCTGTGCAGTTTTCCATGGCATTTTTCTTTAATTCATCTGTCAGCTCACAAATTCTCTTACACTAAATCTAATCTTCTACCATGTTTAAAAATTTCAATTCTGGTGTTTTCCATTTCTGGAGTTCTGTTTGCTTCTTTTCTCAAATCTGCTAGGTCATTCTTTATAGTTTCCTATTCTCTGCAAATACTTTCAAACCTGTCTTTTATTTCACTACACATAGTAAGTGGTTGTTTCTACAATCAGTGCTCCAAAACACCACGACCTGAGGTTGTTGCAGGTTGGCTATCTGCCGTCTGCTGTCCCTGAGGGTGCATGCGCACTGTTTCTTCTGTGCTTGGTTCTTTTAGGTGCGTGTACTGCTCGTGCCTTAACTTGAGAACTTATTGGTGGTCATTTGTTAAGGACCAGGATGAAGAAATCTCCCCTGCCTCCCGCCCCAGAGGCAATATATGGATCCTTCTGCCAGTGCCTGGGGACATTAGCGATTCAGGAGTACTTTACATTTATGACTAGAAGTTTCCCAACCACCCAAATGATGTGAACCTGGGCTTCTGATCTGTGCAGAGTCTGGCTTGTGGTTATGACTTCTCAGGGAAATCTCTTCCACCCAACTTTTGCATTCTTGTGGTGGGGAGGCCTTTCAAGGTGCCCACTCAATCTTGGAGGGTCTTCTGATAGATTCCCCATCTAGGACAGACCCTGAGTTTTCACATTCATTTATATAGTCCCACATGATCATTAAAACTAAATTTCTTATTTACCTGTATCATCAAGCATTCACAAGGCCAAAATGATTCCCACGCTCCTTACTTACCTCAGCCATTTCTTGCCCCTCCTTGGATTTGAACTTATTCCTGCTCTCTAATCGAACGTAGCACTTCTACTTCTACCTGCATCCATGATTAAAGCAGCTTTTAATTGATTAATTATTTAGTTAGTTGTAGATGGACACAATACCATTATTTTATTTATTTATTTTTATGTGGTGCTAAGGACCAAACCCAGTGCCTCACACAGGCTAGGCAAGCACTCTACTACTAGAGCTGTAGTGGCACCCCCTTTCTTTATAGAAAATTTTATCTGAGCTTCTCCAGAAATCTTCACCATGGCTGATTTTAGGACTGTCAGCAAAAGAGTCTCTATAAAAAGTTCAACATAGATAAACTTCCTATTTTCCTGTTGCTCTATCACTTGGCCACTGGCCTGGAAGAAATCAGCACTCCAGGTCTGGACGCCCCTTTACTTGTTTTTCACAAACATGTATCCAGTAGAGTAGTTTGTAGAAGTGTGTCTGCAAATACAAAGTGTGATAATAAAAAGGACAAATTCTTCAACATGGCCTCTGGCCTTGAGTTGGAGCTCACAGAGATGTCTACATTTCTAAGATAAGAGAAGTTACTATTTGGGCTCCATGGTATCAGCTGGCAGGGGAAAAGAAAGCTCTCCCCTTTGAAGGTGTTGTCCTTGAAGGGTAAACTTGCCCAGAACAGTGAAAGAGAAAAAAACTGCTTTTTGGGGCTGGAGTTGTGGCTCAGCGGTAGAGCACTCGCCTAGTACGTGCATGGCCCGGGTTCGATCCTCAGCACCACGTAAACATAAATGCATTGCATTGTGTACAACTAAAGCAAATAAATAAATATTTAAAAAAAGGGGGGCCGGGGTTGTGGCTCAGTGGTAGAGTGCTCGCCTCGCATGTGCGCAGCCCGGGTTTGATCCTCAGCACCACGTAAAAATAAAGGCATTGTGTACAACTAAAGCAAATAAATAATTAAAAAAAAAAACAAACTGCTTTTATGTGAATTTCTGTAAACTGTACTTCTGAGCCCCACCCCTTACATGCTGGGTATAAAGCTCTGAAACTACCTGAACTCGGGGTTCAGGGGATTAATGGATTACAGTGAGAGCTGTACCTCTGAACCGGCTGCAGCCATAATAAAACCTGTTTCCTGTTATCTCCGGTGCCTTGCCTCATCTGTCCCTACAACAGAGCTATAGCTGCAGCCACCTAAAGTAGCTTTTAAATAAGCTCATCCAGGTTAAAGAAAGGAAAAGGTGCTTGCCCTTACAAAGTGGAAAATGAATACAAATGTGTACCAAATGTTTCAATTAAAGAGCCCTAAGTCCCCAGGCTGCTGAGGTGAAAGTCCTGAGAGAAAGCCTCCACCCTCCAAGGATTGCCCTGCATCCTAATTATCCAGTGGGGAATCTTCGCAGGAAAACATTGTTAAGGGCTTTTAGCATGAGCCATCTCAAAGAAATTCCCTGCAGAGGCCAAGGGAGGAGAATTAGGCAAGCGTTAGGCTCAGGCACACATTGGGGATTCAAGAGGCAAACATTACTGCATCATGTTCTAAAATCTGGAATTTCTCCGGAATTCTTTGAGCTCCCATAGCAAAGCGTGGCCTTCACTAGAAACACTTCTTATCTTACATCACAAGATGTTTGCTGAGATTTGCTCAGTTGTTTCTATGGCGGACCTGCCCTTCCTCCCCTCTCTCTGCCAGGCAGATAGATCTCTGTTGATTACCCAGGCGGTCCCTCCCAACAAAGCCTTCCCTGACCCTTGATGCTCCCAACAGAAAGACGAGCTCATCAAAATCTGCTCGAGGTTAGAACTGAATGACAAAGAGATAAAACTGTTCTATTCCTGCCTTCCTCCAGTATACTTGTTCTGGAACATTCTTAGATAAGTTCACAAGAGCACTCTGAACTGTGTCTCTCAGGGATCCCATAGGTTCTGGGTTCCTTGAAAGCAGACCTGATACCCACACTCCCCATGTCCCCAGGGTCCTTGGCTGAGCCTGGCCCTGCAGGTGTGGCAGTCATCAAGTGCCTGGTGGGGTCTTCATTGGTCTACTCCAAGGCAGCTACGACAGAGCCCAAGCAGCAGGTACCCTAAACATACTTGTGGGATGAAAGAAAGGACTGAACTTCAGCAAGGAAGGTGCTGACAGTCTGAGTCTTAGTGACTTTCTTAAACCAAAGTCTGTGGGCTCAAGAGTGGCTTTCTAGGACTTCACTCTGGGGCAAAAACTTGAGAGATTTTAAAGTAACATGACATTAGATCTACTAGGCAGTCACTTTCCCAGGCAAGGTGCAAAAGGAGTACTTTCTAGGGGAGTCTGGCCTTGAAGGAAACTTTTCAGGGGGAACCAGTTACTGAACCAGCTAGAGCAGGATTCAAGAACAGCCCAGCTCATGGCTGATTCTGCTCAAGGGTGAACAAGGTAAGCAGCTCCATGGTTGGTGTCACTCTGGTTTTGCAAGGAGAGTTGCATAAATGACCACCTGCCTGTGGTGTTAGGAAAGAGTCAGACCACTGTAGCACAGGGTTTCTGCCTTGCCCCTGCTCCCTGCAGTGCCTCTGGTTCTGGCTACTCCTCCTGTCAATGGGTAGCTATGGCATGGGGACCTTGGGCCCTGGTACACATGAGGGTCTCTAGTCACCAACATAGAAGCTTGTGGAGCATGATTTCTATGTATTTTGATCTTCAGATTAGTTCCCCCTAGGCCTGCCATATAAGGCTTCTGCACTATTCCTGGTTGATCTAGGCAGAGTGAGAGTTCTTCACCCCTGCGGGGTCTGGCTTCTGACAGAAGACCAGCCTGCCTAAGGCTGGAGCTCAATGGGAAGACCAGGCATGGGCTGGGTGGGGAAGGAGTTACTCCTGAACAGTTGTTGGGCCAGAGACCCGCTCACGACCCCTAAACCCTGGGGAGGAGGCGGCCAGGATCCCCTGGGCAGTCACTAACGGCATCAGGCGCTCACGTGGCCCCCTCTTGGTGTTTCTCTCTCTGGTCTGGGAATCTCTGCAGAGCCTGCCTCCCGTTCCAGCCCTCCAGCTGCAGTCTCTTGGGCTGTTTCTCTCCGGACCTGAGGAATGCAGATGACCAAAGCGATTTTGGAATCTTCTGATGGCCCTGGGGCGGGGGCCTCAGCCCTCTCTGGAGGGGAGGCAGAGCCAGCCCTTCTCTGATAGAGTTCCCCTGTGTGTTCCCTGTATGGGGAGGAAGGGGGCACACCCCATACAACCCCCATCCCCTGAGCAGTGGCTGAACCCTCATCAGTGGCCAGTCCTCCCTCTTCTCAGAAAAGCAGCCTGTCTCTCCCTGGAGGCTGGGCCTTCTGCCCTCTGGAGCTTCCCACACTTACCGCCCATTCCTCCAAATCTCTTTTTCCCCCACCCCATGAGGACCCATCCCACATTCTTGGGCATGGAATCCACTGCGTAGTCCTGCGGATGCCCATCTGCCTGGCTCGGCCAAGGCAAGGGTGAACACAGGCTGTCCCTGACCTCGAGGAGCCCACAGTCTGCTGGGACAGACAAACAGCCAATTGTGCACCAGGACTGTGGAGCAGAGAATAAGGAACCATGCAGGGTGACCTGCCAGGGTCACGGAGGCTTCCCTGGAGAGGGCACAACTGAGCAGGGCCCTGAAGAGGAGAGGAGTTCTCTGGATGGATGAAACAGCCCATCCCAGCTGTTGGGGCACATTCAGGGAGCCACAACTAATGTATGGATTGCCAGGAGAGAAAGGAGGGAAGAAGCCGGAGAGGGGGGCCAGGTGGCTTAAAAGCCTTGAAGACCATCAAGCAGCACCTGTATTCTGAAGGCCATGGGAGGATACCCTTCCTCCTCCTCCTCCTCCTCCTCCTCCTCTTCCTCCTCCTCCTTCTCCTTCTCCTCCTCTTCCTCCTCCTCCCCCTCCTTCTCCTTCTCCTCCTCTTCCTCCTCCTCCTTCTCCTTCTCCTCCTCTTCCTCCTCCTCCCCCTCCTTCTCCTTCTCCTCCTCTTCCTCCTCCTCCTCCTCCTCCTTCTCCTTCTCCTCCTCTTCCTCCTCCTCCTCCTCCTTCTCCTTCTCCTCCTCTCCTCCTCCTCCTTCTCCTTCTCCTCCTCTTCCTCCTCCTCCTCCTCCTCCCCCTCCTCTCTCCTCTTCCTCTCCTCCTCCTCCTCCTCCTCCTCTCTCTCCTTCTCCTCCTCTTCCTCCTCCTCCTCCCTCCTTCTCCTTCTCCTCCTCTCCTTCTCCTTCTCCTCCCTTCCTCCTTCTCCTTTCCTTCTCCTCCTCTTCCTCCTCCTCCTCCTTCTCCTTCTCCTCCTCTTCCTCCTCCTCCTCCTTCTCCTTCTCCTCCTCTTCCTCCTCCTCCTCCTCTCCTCTCTCCTTCTCCTCCTCTTTCCTCCTCCTCCCCCTCCTCCTTCTCCTTCTCCTCCTCTTCCTCCTCCTCCTCCTCCTTCTCCTTCTCCTCCTCTTCCTCCTCCTCCTCCTTCTCTCTCTCTCCTCCTCCTCCCCCTCCTTCTCCTTCTCCTCCTCTTTCCTCCTCCTCCTCCTCCTTCTCCTTCTCCTCCTCTTCCTCCTCCTCCTCCTCCTTCTCCTCTTCCTCCTCCTCCCCCTCCTTCTCCTTCTCCTCCTCTTCCTCCTCCTCCTCCTCCTTCTCCTTCTCCTCCTCTTCCTCCTCCTCCCCCTCCTTCTCCTTCTCCTCCTCTTCCTCCTCCTCCCCCTCCTTCTCCTTCTCCTCCCCTCCTTCTCCTTCTCCTCCTCCTCCTTCCTCCTCCTCCTCCTCCTTCTCCTTCTCCTCCTCCTCCTCCTCCTCCTCCTTTTCCTTCTCCTCCTCTTCCTCCTCCTCCTCTTCTCCTTCTCCTCCTCTTCCTCCTCCTCCTCCTTCTCCTTCTCCTCCTCTTCCTCCTCCTCCTCCTTCTCCTTCTCCTCCTCTTTCTCCTCTTCTTCTTTTTCTTTTTGTAACTGGATTTGAATCCAAGGCCCCTTAACCACTGAGCCACACCCCCAGCTCTTTTATTTTCTTTTTTAATGTTTTTATTTTGAGCCAGGATCTTACTAAGTCCTTAGGGCCTCGCTAATTTGCTAAGGCTGGTCCTGAATTTGAACCCTCCTGCCTCAGCCTCCTGAGTGCTAGGATTACAGGCATGTGCCGCCACGCCTGACTTTCTTCTTCTTTAAAATATCTTTAGTAAGGTATATAAAATACATGTACTATGATATATATTAGAAATACTTAAAATGTATAATCTGATAAATTTTTGACATGTTTATACCCATGAAACCACCAACAACAACACAGTGAACACATCCATCCCCACCAAAAGCTTCCTCCTGTCCCTTTCTGATCTCTCCCTCTCCCCACTGTCTCCAGAAACCACCCATCTGCTGTTCTGTCATTATAGATGAGTTTGCATTTTTTAAATTTTAAATAAATGGGATCATCTGGTATATACTGTTTTTGTTTGTTATTCTTTCATTCATCATAATTATTTTGAGATTCATCCATGCTCTTGTGTATATTAATAGTCAATTTGTTTTCATTGCTAAATACTATTCCACTGTGTGGACTATGTTGCAATCTGTTTATCTTTTCACCTGGGATGGATGTTGGGTTGTTTCCAGCTAGGGGCTATTACAAATACAATTACTATGAATGTTCGTGCACAGATGTCTGTGAATATAAGCTTTTATTTCTCTTGGTAAATATATAGAAGTGGAGTATCTGGGTCATATTATACACACACACACACACACACACACACACACACACACACACACACATATTTATTTATCTTAAGAAACTGCTGAGCCATTTTCCAAAGTAGTCGTTCCATTTCACCTTCTGCTAGCGACATATGAGGTTCCCACCTGCCTTTTCTTGAATGGTTAGGAATTGTAGGGGGAGCTTCAGAACTGAGTCTCCTTGGATCCGTTTGGCAGGTGACTCCAACCGAAGTCCCAAGATCTGCACTTCTGGGCCTTGGATAAGGAGGGAGGGATGTCGAAAAATCCTTTCTGAAGATGGTATCAGAGATGCTGCATTCTCTCAGGAGGCTTGTTGGTACTGAGAACATCCCAGGGGCTGGGGCACTTGAGTAGAACCAGAGGAGTTAATGAATGAGGGGACATCTAGCTCAGCCTGGAGAACATCACCCTGGACCCGAAGAGGCCTTAATCCCATAAATCACAGCATAAACACCATGGAAACTGGTTTTTGCACAAAGAAATTAAGTATTTGAGCTGGTGTCAGGGCTCCCAGGAGTTGGGGGAGCAGCCATGGTCCCTGCCTCAGAGTGCTGTGGCAGGAGCTGCCCCAGTCAGACATCCCAGGAAGGAGACCCAGAACCAAGGACTCCAGTGCCATGAGGATGTTCCCAATGGAAGGATGCTGATCTAGGCCCATCCCTGCAGGAAGGAGCCATGGAACAGTACCCAAGACCAGGGGACCACGTCCATGTCTGTGTTTCTACAATCACTCCCGGGGCCTTGCTTTTCCGGCTGCCCCTATTTGTAGTTCAGAATCCCTGATGTTAGGAGCTGACACACTCTGTAGGGTAGGCGCCCCATCACAGTTTGGGATATGCTATTCACTCATTCATTAGCCTTCATCAGTGCCTCATCGGAACCAGGGATGACCCAGGCAGGTTGGGATCTAGTTGCGCGGCCCTCCAGACCCTGCCAAAGGATTTAGGCAGTGCTCAACAGGAGGGACACTGACAGCTTCCTCACAGGGCGTGATTAGACAGGGCTTGGGTTGTAGCCAGCGTGGAGGCTGGATTAGAGTGATCACAGACAGCTCGGGCGGGAGCTCATTAGGAAGAGGTGAAGGAGGATCTGAGCAGAGCAGTGGGGGGCGGGGACCTCAGGGGGGACTCTGCAGAGTAAGTGGTGAGAGGGGTCAGCACCAGCCCGGGGTGGCCAGTGCCTTCCTCTCCTGGCGCTAGTACCTCTGCTCTGGCTGGTTCCCACCAGATACTGATTGCATAAAGATAAATGGGTGGGGCACAGTTGGAGGGATGCAGGGACAGCTATTTGGTCTCAGAGGCAGAGGCTGAAATGATCCCCCGGAGATGACAGTTGAACCAAAGTATGTGCCTCCCCCACCCACCCATCCATCACTTCTGGCCTGAGCAGCTATGCTTCACCAGGGGAAGGTGGGGACCACAGGTGCCCTCCTGAGTCCAGGGGTAAGCTGCTGACTCATGTCGGATTGGCCCCCAGAAGCTCAGTCATTTGTGAAACAAGGGCACCTCAGTTCCTTTTTGCCCCAAATTCCTTGGGCAGTGAAGGACTCCCTGAGGCCATAATTTTGAAATTCTAGGAATGAGAGGCCTTGGTTTCCTTTGGAGACCCCATCCTCAAGGGTAGGAGGGGAGGGAGGGGAAGCCAGAGCCTGGTGAGGAGGTTAAAGGCCTCAACCTGATCCGTCCCAAAGAAGAATTGGGACTCAGCTGTGATCACTGGGCCTTTGCATCATGTGACTTTTTTCTGGTTGCACACAAGGAGCAGAGCCCTGGCCAGGCACGTTTCTGACGTTAAGACTCACTCCCTAGCCGGGCGCGGGTGGCGCACGCCTGTAATCCCAGCACTTGGGAGGCTGAGGCAGGAGGATCACGAGTTCAAAGCCAGCCTCAGCCGTGGCGAGGCACTTAGCAACTCAGTGAGACCCTGTCTCTACTAAAATACAAAAAAGGGCTGGGGATGTGGCCCAGTGGTCGAGTGCCCCTGAGTTCAATCCCCGGTACCAAAAAAAAAAAAAAAAAAAAAAAAAAAAAAAAAGACTCACTCCCTGAAGGCTCACCTGCAGATGACCTCAAAATGATAGTCACCATACCCAAAATTTGCCTTCAAAATAATGTGGGGGGGGGTGGGCAGAGGAGAAATGGGAGTGGGCGCAGCTGCTGGGTTTGCTGGTGGGGAGGGAAGAACACTTGGGGCGCACAGGGAAAGGCCCAGAGGCCCAGGTTCCGAGCACCTGCCACTGGACTGGGTGACCATGAGAGGGAGTCATTTTGCCTCCCTGAGCTGACACTGGACCATGAGCACAGGAGCCTGCGAATCTGTGATTGGACCCCTCCTCTCCAGTCCGGGCCCTGTGAGGGTCAAGACCCCAGTGTTGAAAAGGTGGATGTTCTCTCCTGCTTCTCTGGCTCAGGTGGGACTTGTCAGCCTGCTGATGCCAAGTGTCTACAGAGAGTGAATCTCGACCTGAGATCTAAATTCAAAGCCCCTGACCTGAGGTCTAGACCAGATTGTTATGGGAATTTGGTTTGGTCGTGAACAATGTGATCATTTGGTCATTGACTCCTGGCTCATGAGCTGCTCATGGATCTTAGGAACCGCTTGGGGTTTCAGTGTCAGTGTTCAGAGCTGGGAGGACACCTGAAGTGTCCACTTGACCCATCGTGTGCTATAAAATGAAACCCAGACCCAAAGAGGGAAGATGAACCACAAAGACCCTGGCCAGAAATGACCGAGCTTGTCCACCTGGACTCAGGGGGCTCCCAAGGACCTCCATGTTGGGCTATACTTCTCGGAGGTTTCCAAGGACCCGGTCACGTCACTGCCTTGGCCTGTTCTCTGTGGCACCACCAGCAGGGCCCCTGTCTCTGGGCATTGAATTGCTGAGGAAAGAGCCTGTGAATGAATGAGGCCTTCCTGACTGTCAGGCTATCACAGCTACAGGGTTGGGGAGAGCTGCTCAGGTGCTAGGGCCCCGGCCCAGGCAATGGAGGTAAAGAGTTCAAGGCCAAAGGGCAGGTGGGGCCTGGACTCTGAGCCAGTGCCGGAGATAAGGCTTGTGAGGAGCCAGGCAGAGCCTGGCACAGAGCATGCAGCTGTCATTCTGTCAGGGCACTCCCCTGGGGCTTTGATAGCAAAGACTAGAGCCAGCTCTTTTGGGAGGGACGCCTAGCAAGGAGGTGTCTGGGCAGAGGCCAGATGATCCAGGCTGGACATCCCTGGACCCAGGACATGAATTCCCGCTAATGACCCAGGCAGAGCCAGAGGGGTGACCCTTAAACCTCCTGGAGCTCTGCCAGGCGGTCCTCTTGGGGCGGTGGCCACCCTGCCTCAGATAGAGGAGAGGAATGCGGAACAACCAGGTAGGGTGTGGCTCGGGGAGCGAGGCTGTGATCTTGGTGCTGTATTTGTCCAGAAAATGCTCCCCCAGGCTCGCTGGCATCGTCTAGAGCTGCAGATGTGGGATGTGCATCTCAGAGTGGCGTGGTCCCACCCTAAGACACAAGTCACCCCGATGAAGTTCCTCCAGGCTTTGTTCCAGGTCCTTCATGCCTAGCCTGGGTCCCGTATGGAGTAGAGATGCCTCTGGCTACTTGCCAAATAAGTCACCAGAGAGATGGGCCCCCAGTCCCCCAGGTATCCACCTGCCACATGGGAGGGTGGCATGGGACTCCAGTGTGTCTGGGTAGGGGAAATGAGCAGGTTAAATGAGCCACTGACCCTGGCCTTCTTGAAGGTCATGGAGCAATTCCAGTCAAACCTGGATCAGGCCAGGCTTCTAGTTAAGGTTGTGGTGAATGGCAGAGACTAAAAAGTGGGAAGGGCCAAAGATGTGGGTCTAGGGTCTCTATGGATGGTGGCATGAAAGCTGAGGTCCTACTGCATGTAGCTTTCCTTGGGACTCATGACAGCAGAATCCAGTTTTACAGGATCTGATGGGGAGTCATTGGAGAGGCCATTTTGGGCACAGAGGTAGACATCTCCCATTTGGGGAGCCCCATACATTAAATGGGGCAGCACCTCTTTCCCAACAGAGGGCAGTTCCTGGGGTGCAACTGTGGGAACTTTGATGTAGCCATTTGGTATGGGTAACTCCACCCTATCCTTTATTTCCACTCCTGTGGTTAGCAGACACCACTCATCTTAAGGAAAATGGGGCTCCCGGCATATAGGCCTGAGCTTGCCACCTGTTCCCTTGGGGGGCCTCTGGGTGGCCTGCATGCTCCTAGCACCCCAGGAGACCTGTGTCTGGACCTGGAGGTCTGGCCAACCATGCACCACATGCCTAGGAATTGCATATTGAGAAGACACAGTGATTCAGCATTGCTAGTCACAGGAGAAATGCAAATAAAAACCACAAGGAGATGCCACCACACTCCTATTAGAATGGTTAAAAAAAAAAGAGATAATACAAGTGTTGATTAGGATGTGAAGCAACAGGAACTCTCGGGCACGACTGGAAGAAATGCAAAATGGCACTGTCACCTCGGGAAACATTTCAGCATCTTCTTACAGTTAGCAATCTCCCAACAAACTCATTTCTAGGTATTTTCCCAAGAGAAATGAAAACTTAGGTTCACACACACACACACACACACAAAAAAAAAAAAACTGTATGTAACCACTTATAATAGCAGTTTTATTCATAATAGCCCTAACTGGAAACAATGCAAAAGTCCTTCAGCTGGTGAATGGACGATCAAACTGCTATGTGCTCACAGAGGAATGCTACTCGACAAGAAGAAGGAATGGTCTAGAGATATGAGCAACCACAGGGGTGGATCTCAAATATGTTGAACTAAGTTAAAGCAGCCAGACTCCAAAAGCTCCACGCTTGTGATTCCGTTTACATATTGAAAAACGAAAAACAATAAGGACAGAAAGCATATCCGTGGGGCTGAAGGGTGGTGATAGTGAGGAGACTGACTACAAAGGGGTGTGAGGGAAGCTTCTGGAGAGAGGGGGACATTTTCTGTCTTGGTTGTGCCAGAGATTACATGATTATATTCATTTATCAAAATTCATAGAACTATATGCCAAACAAGGTAGGCTCTACTGTACATACATAAAATATCAATAAAGGCTTAAAAATACAGCTGCTAATAAAAGCTGCTCTTTCTGAGAACTGACCATGTACCAGGCACTGCACCAGGGGCTCGGGGTGTGTTTTCTTATCCGTTCACCCAGTCCATTGCTCCAGCAGCGGGCTTTTATAGAGTGCCCACCTGTGTAGCTCCCCGAGTCAGCAGGAGGAATGGCCAGCACCCGATCCTGGGGCCTAAGGGTGAACTTGAAGACAGTGTGCAGGTTCCTTTCCATGGGGTGATGAATTTCAGCTTTTGTCAGCTTCCTGGGGAGTCCACAATCCAGTGAGGGTGGCCAAGGAGGTGCAGGAAGACAGACGCACTACGAGGGGTTTGCTCCCTCCGTAAGGTGCGGTCCCCACACCAGATGGCAGGGCACATGTCTAGTGGCCAGAACATGCTGCTCATGACTCTGTTCACAGACTCTGGGCTATGTATTAGTTTTTCTTGCTAGGTGGTCCTTCCTCTGCTTAGAAGAATGTCTGTTTCTGCCCAAGTCAGACAGGAGTGGCCTTGGCTTCCCTGGTGAAAAAATTCAAAAGTGTGAAATCCCAGGATTAACCCAGGGTAGGTTACACAAGCACGGGAAGAATGAACAAACCACAGCTGCATGTGTCAACATGGACACAATTCAAAAATGTAATATAGAGTGGAGGACAAGTGACAAGCTAGACATGTGTGACTCCATGTGAATATGTTTTAAAAACATAAAATAGTACTTTATGTTGTTAAGGATACAATCTTATGTGTGTACTATGGTATTATAATATATAGAAACTTAAGTTATCATGAATAAAAAATTTTTAAAAACAAAAAAGAAAAATGCATAACTTCAGCTGGATTGGCTCTGGGGAGGACACACCAAAAATATAAATAAATATGTATATATATATATATATGGCAAACCTGACACTTCTTAAATCTAAAATGTTTCACATTGTTTTCTGTACTTCAGGTCAAAATATTTCAAAATATAAAAGCAAGCCAAAATGAACTTTGAGAACATTATGCAAAGTGAAACAAAAGGACAAATATTGGATAATTCCACTCACGGAGACAGAATGTAGGATGGGGGTCACCAGAGGCTGAGGGTGGGGGATGAGAGAAAGTGTTTGATGGGGACAGAGTTTCAGTTGGGGACCATGACAAAGTTCTGGAGACGGACTGCAGTGATGGCTGCGCAAGGTGAATAACTTAATGCCACTGAATGGTTAAAATGGTAAGTTTTGTGCTCTGTATATTTTACTACAAGAAAAATAAATAAAAACAACCCAGGATACACAAATCTATAGAGACAGAAAGTAGATTAATGGCCGCCTAGGGCTGGGGAGGATGCCAGGAAAATGGCCAAGGGGTATAGGGTTTCTTTCTGGGGTAATGAAAATGTTCTGAAATTGATTGTGGTGATGGATGCACGGCTCTGTGACTACACTAAAAGCCATTGAGCTGAACACTTTCAATGGGTGAAATGTACGGCATATGACTTGTACCTTGATAAAGCCATTTTTAAAAAAGATAAAAAGCTAGAGGGGGAAGTCCTTCCTGTGGTGGCCACTCGAATAGGAGCCTGCGGTCGGTCTGGTCCAACCAGGCTCTGACATGTGTGATCAGAAGCCCCAAAGCCTCCCTGACTCCTGCCACCCCAAGACATGGGGAGGAGATTCTGCTAGCGGGGGCCTCAGGCTGGAGCCATTGCTGCATCTAGAGGGCTCTGGCAGGATAGCAGAGCCGAGACGTCGCAGAATGAGGCTAATGAGAATCGGCTCCAGGCTCCAGGGGTTTGAGCCTTAATTAATACCTGCCAGGCCCTCGACGATTGCGAAATCCCAGGTTCTGTAAATGTGCACAGCGCTGGGCTGGCCTCATTAGCACCCGCCTATCACACAGGAGAAACAAGCCAGCCGCTCCGCTCCCTGTAGGGGTGGGACCAGAGAGGCCAGGCCAGGCAGAAGCTGCCTCTCTGCTGCCCTGTCTTGCTCTGCAGGCCATTCCCAGGGTCTGAGTGGTCTAGGCCAGTCCAGAGCTCCAGGTTGGTCACCATGAGAGCCAGTTACAGCCGGGCTCCTGGTTTTGGGGAACAGGAGCCTGTACTTTAGGTTGCTGAAGAGCACGACCAGGCAGACCTGCTACAGCAGTTTTGGTGACAGTCTCTCCCAGCCTAAAGAAGGACTGCAAGTGATGGTGGCCAATCCCTTCTGTGTTAGTTGTGCCTCCTTGAGTTAGATGTGACTCCTTGGGCTCTGTGGGCCCGTGCCTGGAGGCCCAGCTCTGTCCCTGCCCAGGGCATCCTGGGCGTGTGGAGCCCGCCCCTTTGAGCTCTGGCCTTCCTGCCTGTTGGCTGCTTCCTACTCAAGGCAAGCACCCTCCCCAGAGGGATGCTGGGTTCTCCCAAGGTCATGGGCATAGCCTCTCTCCCTTATTCTGACACTGCCCTCCCAGGTGGCACTTCAGACCACATCATCCTTCTGGCCACCCATTCAAAAAATGATCACACTGTCCTCGGGGGCCCCTACCTACTCTGGAACATCTGGATTCCAGGAGGAACCCTCCCTACCCTAACAGAGACTTGGTGCCCTCTGACGCTATGGCCACAAACCATTCATAACCGCTGGGATGATTCTGTGGCCAGGACCAGAAGATAGAAAAGGTGAAGGCCAGGATCTGCAGCCCTGGGAACCCTTAGCTTTGGAATGGTGATGCTTCAATTTAGGGACTCTGGAGACCCATGAACTTGAAGGACTATGACCCTGGGTGTACTCAGCCCAGGGGACCCATTGTCCCCAGTGTCATCAGGCATTGGGGAGCTTGTGACTCTGGCCACCACTAGGGGTATCAACATAGTTTTTCCCCACCAAAACGCAAGATGAGATTTGGTCCCTGATTGTAACAGTGTTGCAAGGTGATGGGACCTTTAAGAAATAATTGGGTCATGTGGACACTGTCCTCATGAGTGATTAATGTCTTTCTCAAGAGTGGATTAGTTATGATGGGAATGGATTACTCTTCAGAAGAGTGAGCTACAAAGGGAGACTGGCACCTCCCCTCATGTTCCCACACAGGTATTTCTCTTCCTCTATGAGGCCGTCACAAAAGCTGAACAGATGCAGGACCATGCTCTTGGACTCTGGAACTGTGAGCCAAAATAAACCTTTTTTATTTATAAATCATTCAGCCTCAGGCATTTTGTTATAGCAACAGAAATCCCACTACAGCAGTCAGCTTCTTTTATGTGATCTTCTCTATCCAGTCCCTCCAATGAGGACTTTGCTGACAAGACATGCTTTGCTGACAAGACACAGACATGCTTTGCTGACAAGACATGCTTTGCTGACAAGACACAGCACAGTCTTCTTCACATTGGATCCTAATCCCAAGTTTCCCCAATTCCCTTAGGTGTGTACTATCCAAATGGATGTAACTTGTCACTCCTGCCAGGCAGCTTTGAGGATCACGAACATCACCCTCCACCCAGCAGTCCCTCCCTCCCTCACTCCTTCCTGGATTCCTGTCAACCTCAAACATAGCCAGTTAATGTTTATCTCTTTCCTTATCCAGGTGCAGTCAAGCCAGATGAGACAGAGACCAGAGCTTGATGGCCACCCGCCAGAGATCTTCCTTAGGGCTGACAGAGGTCTTTCTCCAGTCCTTGCAGGGGAGCAGTGTAGTGCTGTGGTTGGATTCACAGGTGTCAGGGACAGGTTCCTGGGTTCAACCCTTCTTACCTGCTGTGTAACCTGAGCAGGTTGCTTAACCTCTCTGTATATCAATTGTAGAATAAGGGCGATCATAACACCACACAAGGTTGTTGTGAGGATGAAATGAGATCGCGGGTGGAAAGTGCTTGTGTGGGCCTGGCATGCAGTATAACCTGAGGAAGGTCGGTGGACACTGGTGCTGCTCTGGAATCTCCTCCATGTCTGAGAATGTGTCCCATGAGGGTGTCCAGGCATCTTGCTGATGCCCGGGTGATGCCTGTCCAGCCTGTCCCTCACCCCCCTGCTCCAGCAGAGGAAATGCTGTGTGCAATAGGTGGATGCTAAAACTCTGTCCCCAAAAGTTTGTGTGACATGTTCAGCAAGTGACCGCCAGCCCCACTTTCCACCCAAATGCCCGAGGAGGGATTGTGTGGCCACCTCGTGAGGGGCGTGGCCTCTCCCTAAGCAGACCATCCCGGGCAGCCCCGAGGAGGCCACTTTCTTCTATTTATAGCCACACTTCTCTGCCATTACGGCTCATCTCTAATTTGGGAGGCCTTGTATTAGGTTTTCTTTACATTCTCTTCATGTGGATCAGTGGGAAAATAAATGAAAAGGAAAATCATGGTGTTTGTGGTGAGGGAAAACTACAGGGCGGGATAGCAGCCTTCGTGTTCCCCACCTCGAGGGCACGCCTGGGGTGTCCTGGGACATGAGAGTGAGAGATGAGTGTGGTTACAGGGTGCTCGTGGGCAAGCACCTGCAGCACAGGAACAGCCTGGAGCTTGAATCCTGGCTTTGCCATTAGCTCTCTGGGCGCCGGGGGCAGGCCTCACCTGCCCTGATGGGAATCACTGACTGGCTCAGCATCCTCATGGGCTGGGATGTTCAGTCCCCTTGGAAAGGACAAAGGACAGCTTAAAAAAGAGTAGGAGAGTCTAAGGCCCAGTTCTGGCCTGCCCTTGGTGCTCAGGACCCCTGTCTCCTGCCTCTTAGGGCCCTGGGAACTTCTGCCCACCCCCACTTTCTGTTCCACAGGGACCACTGGCCTGGGAGGCAGGGCCCAGAGTGTCTAGGACAAGAGGAGAAAAGCAGTCACATAGGCAAGGGGCGCTCCTATGACCTCCTGTGGACCAGCAGGCATTGATGTGGACACAGTGGGTCACCAAGTTGCATCCAAAGACCTTCCTGTACACAGGTCCATTTTAAGAAGGTGGCCTGGCATGTCTCACTGAAGATCAAGGCCAAACTTATTTTAAACTGGGTAAAATACAGGGCTCCATGTTTCTGTGGTCTGTGGTCTGTGCACATGATGAGGCTGTGGTGGGTGGGACCCTGGTGGGCCTGGCTCCTGGCCTTCCGCTGACCCCTGTCGGTCAGCCTGCCTGCAGGGGTGCCATCCTCCACCCCAAAGATCTGGCTTGACTCCCCTCAGGCTGGGTAGGCAGGGCAAAGCAGATGCTAAGGGCTACCCTGCCCAGAAGCCATGGCTAGATCAAGGTCACTCAGCCCTGGTCGGTACCAGGCCCTCAGGCAGGGAGTGGAAGCATATTTTGAAGTGGGAAAACTGGAAAGGGGGTGCAGATGGGCAGGGGGGACTAAGGGGGAGCAGAAGAGACTATTACCCAGTGGTAACACAGGGGCCAGACCACCTAGATTGAAGCCCAGCTTGGCCCTGCTCCTCGGTTTAATCTGTATATTGGGGACAGTGGCAGTAACTTGAACCAGGTTGAGAGGGTTCAGTGAGCTGTGGTGAAACAGAACCTGCCTGGTACCTTGCAGCGTCCTGTGGCCCTGCCCTGCCTTGGCCCTGCTCTGTCCCTCTGTGGGTAGAAGATGAACGGGGATTACCCATGACCCCCACCTTAAAGGGCAAGGAAGGAAGAGTCCTTGCACTGGAGACTGGCAGTGATGCCAAGGAAGGCCGCCTGCTCTGCGGCTCTGCGGCTCTGGCTGGTGAGGCGGTGGGCACACGTGGGATTGGAGGACCTACTTCTCTGTCCACTTTCCTCTGTCAGGAGAAGTCTCAGCCGAGTTTCCCGCTTCCCCACCACGCTTGCCCTCAGGGCTCTTGTCATGACATCCCATGTCTGGTGCCCTGCCATACTGGGCAGGGACCCCCCGCAGCCCTCCGTCACTTTGGCTTTTCCTTCCAATGCGCCCGCTGAGGCTGTACCTGGCCGCCGTGGAGCCACGCCCCACAGTGCCCTGCGCAGGAGGAGCTGCCCCAGGAGAGGCGTGTCCATCTGCAGACCAGGGACTGTGCAGCCCTGTGCCCCTACCCCAGGACAGGCTTGGATTCCAGTCCTGGCACTTTACAGCCCAGATGGCTTACCGTGGACACTTGGGCTTCCCTGAGCCAGCCCCCTCACTGGCCAGATGAGGATGATGAGTCCCACCTCAAGGGTCACTTGAGGATCCTGGAAGAACAACCGCAGGGACCCAGCAAGGGTCCTGGTGCACAGTAGGCGCTCAGCTCTTCCCACAGGCCTCTGTGACTCATTGAGGTACAAGCGGCCTTGGGACCAATATAGCGCACCCGCTGGTTTCACTTCCTTAATTTCTCGCCAGTCCACCCCCTCATTGTCAACTCCACCACCTCTGCCCTGTTCAGCCCTCTCCAGACCTCTGGCCTGGACTCTCCAGTCCATTCTCCACACTTGGAGCTATAATGAACTTTACTCATTTATTTTTTGTGGTGCTGGGATCAAACCCAAGGCCTCATGGATGCTACCCCTGAACCACATCCCTATGATGAACTTCATAGCGCATGAATTGGATCATGGCACTCCCTTCCTGCCTACAACTATCTGTGGCTCTCCATTGCCCTCAGGGAAAGGTCCAGATTCTGGGACCTGGCCCATAAAGCCAATCTGATCTGTTCCTGGCAGGTACTCATCCCCACTCCCTAACCTTTCCAAGTATATTCCATGCAAGAGGAATATGACTTGTCCCCTAGACATGGCTTCTAGCTTTCTACCTCCATATTTTCCTAGGCCCAGGGTGTGGAACAGCTGGGCCTGGCCTCTACAAACCCCCTCTTCCTCTAACTCCCACCTCCATCTATTGGAAAAACTCTCAGGCAGGCTCCAGAGTTTTGCCAGCCACAATTAGCATAATAAAACATCTATCCTATTTATATCCTCTTCCTACCTCAACACCAGAAGACTACATGGGGACAGAAGGTTGTGATGGCCTCTTTCTTGCCTGCTCCAGCTCATCCCCCATTTGCCAGCTAGTGATCACCTCTTCAGGGATAAATGAGGGCAGGCAGAGAGGTGGAGAGGGAAGGAAGGGGCTGGGTACTGGAGCTGGAATCTGACATCTGGCCTTCTCCGTGGCAGATGTACAATTTCTGGATCTTTCTCAGATGGGCAATTTCCTGGGCTCCTTGAAGATGTCCCTTGTCCCGCTCCCTAGTGGGAACCTTCCAGTGCATTTCCATAGCTTGGGCTTCACCTCCCCCAGCAACTGCTTGCAACCCACCTCAGCCTCTTTCTGTCACTGTTACGTCACTGGGATAAATGAGGAAGGAGGTGCTTTTGGGCAAAATGTCTTCATGATGACTCCAGTCTGGCTTTCTACTGCTGAGGGGGGGAACAAGGACATAGCCCATACTCTGCAGGCATCTGTAATCTGGGAAGTTTGGACATTGCTATAGTTTGGATCTTGAATGTCCCCAAAGACCCATGTGTAAGCTGCCTGGTACCGAAAACCGGGAGGAAAAACTCTCGGAGGCAGAGTTAAGCTTTTACTACTTTACTTCTACTTTCTTAGAGCTTAGAGAGGGAAAGAAAGATTTTTCTTCTTAGCTTAGAGTAGAGTAGCTTAGAGTAAAGAAAGATAGAGCTTAGCTTTTCTTCTTAGCTTAGAGTAGAGTAAAGAAAGATAGAGCTTCTTAGAGTTAGAGTTAGAAAGATAGAGCTTAGCTTAGAGAAAGATTAGAGCTTCTTTCTTCTCTCTTCTTTCTTCCTTCTTCTTTCTTCTGTCTTCTGTCTTCCTTGGGAGCCTCGGCCTAACTCTGACCAGTCATTACTTCTTCTATCTGGTTTCTCTTCTGTAACCGCTCTGCCTACGTTCTGGCCGCTCTGATTCTTCTGACCGACCGAGTGACTGCCCGGCTGACTGAATTCTCCGTTCTCCTAACTCGGACCGCTTTCACCCGGTTATATACCTTCAGGTTTGCGGGTGCCTACAGGTGCGTCACATACATATCAGGTGGAACTTATGGCTTCCAGCTAGCTGCAACAGCCCTTCCTAATTAGGGCTCCTTCATATTCCTTCCCTTTAGTTTAAAAAGGTGCTTTCTATTTTCTCTATTTTATTTTCTCTATTTTTATTTTCCCTACCTAGCTTTTCACCTTTTATTTTTGAAAGGGTGGATATTTGAGCCCTTTTTGAGGAGGTGCTGCGGCTTTTAAGGAAGCCTACTGCTGAGGAGCAGCTAACGCACTTAGTTAAGCACAATTGCATAAGCGGCTTTGACTTTTTTTTTTTTTTTTTTCTCTTCTTTATTTTTTCTTTATGGCTTTCTTGCCAAAGCTCAATGGCTTTTTTTCTGCATGGTTTTTACCATGCTATTTAATTCTCTATTTTCTTTTACGCTCATGGCTTTTTTCTTTATACTAAAGCTCAAGGCTTTTTCTCTATATTTTTTATGGCTTTTTGGCCGGCTACTCTGCTTCGGCTTTTGGCCGGCTCGCTTCGGCTTTTCACTGGCTACTCTGCTTCAGCTTTTGGCCAGCTACTCTGCTTCGGCTTAATTCTTAACTAGCTTCAACTGAGTCAGAGGCTCTGCTCTCTTGTTTCTACTCTTTTTGCTGGTCTCAACTGAGTCTGAGGCTATGCTTTTTCATTGCTCTTATTTCTTAGCTTTTCTTTCTCTGCCTGCCGAGCCCCGGACGGACCCACCATTTGTAGTAAGCTGCCTGTCACGGCCAGCCACGGGGCCGCCACGGGAGGAAAATTCTCGGAGGCAGAGTATAGCTTTTACTACTTTTACTTCTACTTTCTTAGAGCTTAGAGAGGGAAAGAAAGATTTTTAGAGAGAAAGATTAGAGCGAGCTTTTCTTCTTGTAGAGTAGAGTCTTCTTAGTTAGAAAGATAGAAAGATAGAGCTTAGCTTAGAGAAAGATTAGAGCTTCTTTCTTCTCTCTTCTTTCTTCCTTCTTCTTTCTTCTGTCTTCTGTCTTCCTCAGGAGTCTCGGCCTAACTCTGACCAGTCATTACTTCTTCTATCTGGTTTCTCTTCTGTAACTGCTCTGCCTACGTTCTGGCCGCTCTGATTCTTCTGACCGACCGAGTGACTGCCCGGCTGACTGAATTCTCCGTTCTCCTAACTCGGACCGCTTTCACCCGGTTATATACCTTCAGGTTTGCGGGTGCCTACAGGTGCGTCACATACATATCAGGTGGAACTTATGGCTTCCAGCTAGCTGCAACAGCCCTTCCTAATTAGGGCTCCTTCACCCATGCATTGAAGGCTTGATCTGCAGTCCATGCTGCTGTTGGGAGGTGGAACTTTTAAGAGGTGTGGCCTAGCTGGATGGGGTGGTAAACTTCTAATCCAAGCAATTTGGGAGCTTGAGACAGAAGGATTACAAGTTCAAGGCCAGCCTCAGCAACTTAATAAGAAACTCAGCAATTTAGTGAAAACCTGTCTCAAAATAAGAAAGACTGTGGGTGTAGCTCAGTGATAAAGAACCCTGGGGCTCAATTCCCCATACCAAGAAAAAAAAAAAGAAAAGAAAAAGAGGTGGGGCCTAGTGGAAGAAATTTAGATCATTGGAAGTGTGCCCTTGAAGAGGATATTGACACACCAACCACTTCCTTTTTCTCCCTTTTGTTTCCTGCTTGCCATGAGGTGAGCAGGGTCCTTAACCATGTGCTTCTGCTATGAGGTGCTGTGTTGCCACAGGCCCAAAGGCAACAGGGCTATGCAACCATGGACAGAAACCTCTGAAACTATGAACCAAAGTAACCTTTCCTCCTAACAAGTTGTTCATTTCAGGTATTTTGACATAGTGACAGAAAACTTCCTAACACAGACATTCTCCTTCTAAGAACATGGGTAACCCCTGGAGGGTTCGAAGGAAGGGAGTGACATGATAAATGGCTACTGCTTCAGCCCAGGCAAAAGACATTGGTTGTTTTTCTTCAGATGGGGTCTTGGAGGACAAAACAGCTGGCCAGGTTCACAGACTGGCTGCTGGATTGGAAGTGAGGAGCAATGAAATGTGTCTGGTATTTTGGCTGGAGTAACTGGGTGAAAAGAGGTGTCAATCAGTGAGGAGGGGAATTTGGGGTGAAGCAGGTTGTAGGGTAAGAAATCTAGGGTTTGGGCTGGGGTTGTGGCTCAGCGGCAGAGCGCTTGCCTTGCACGTGCGCGGCCCGGGTTCGATCCTCAGCACCACGTAAACATAAATGCACTGCATTGTGTACAATTAAAGTAAATAAATATTAAAAAAAAGAAATCTAGGGTTCAATCTTGGTCATGCAAACATTGAGATGCTTGTCAGAAGGCAAGTGGAGCTGTCTAGGAGGCATAGACATAAACTCAAGGCTTCCACTGGCCCAGATTGTGCAAATGAGAAAAGGCCCCTTCCTTTTGATGAATGTAGTTTCCCATCAGGGCACACAGCATAGCCAGACCTCAGTCCTGGTAGTTCCCTTGGCCATTGGCCCTTGTGCAGTGAACAAACTATACAGCTATGCATATAAATGTGCTATCTGTAGCTCAAGGGCACATTCAGTACTGGAGAAGAGTCGGTCACTTATGGATACTTGTTTGGATGTTGTGTGGCATGGTGACCCCATCAGCCAAAGTGGGTGGGAAAGACCAGGGTGTGCCTAGGTGGGCTGAGAACCCTTCCTTTCCAGATATTCCAGAACAACCCAGTCTTAGTATGTGAGGACCAGTGCCAAGGTGCCTTAAGACCGAAGAAAGAGAGGCAGACAGATCCAGAATTGTACAGAATGCAATTTATGGTGGCGGGGGGCGCTTACTGACGGAGTGTGGTCCTGAGCAGCAGCAAGACCAGTTGATCCTCACAGTTTGGATCAGAAAGAGGGATGTATATATGGACATATGGATTAGGGCAAAAGTGTCCTCATTCTAGCTGGAATGTTACCTGGTCAAACTTAAGCTAGTATCAAGGTCAGGAACATTCCTGGAGCCAGGGTCCAGTTGTAAAGCTCCACATATCTTTCCAATATTTTGTCTATTCATAGTTTTCTGGGAAACTATGCGGAAGAAGAAAAAAAAACAACTAAGATTACTCTGGAGTAATCATAATGATTACAAGTCAAAATGGCTGTAGTCATGTCAAACTCAATCAATTTACCAAAGCCAAGATTTCCTTCTCTTCCTGCAGATGAAGCTCACTGCTTTCCTACAGGGCTGAGTAGCTACAGGCCCTTTAATCTTGTCTTCTGGGATGGGGATGCAACAAGATGGGGAATGAGGAGGCCTTGTTCTCTCTCTTTCGTCTCACTCTCCATCCTTAATGCAGGGATGATGATGATCTCTGCCACCACACTGATGGTATGGTATCCCCAGAGGGACACCACAGACAGGATTAGCATCAGTGGGAGGAGGAACATTCAGAGTGCCATTTGGGACCTGAGAGAGAAACAGCAGGAGGAGCCAACCAGGCCACAGAGACTGCAATGGCATGCAGCCAAGTGTTAGAGGGGTGACTGGCATCAGACTGCCTGGACTCAAATCCCAGGATCACTTCTTATCAACTGAGAACTTTGACCAGTCCATTGGTATCTGAAAGCCTCAGTTTATCCTGCCAAATGTGTTTGCTAACAGCATCTACCGCCTGGGGCTGTCATGAGAAATGAGTAGATTCTTACACGTGAAGCACTTAGCACAGAGCTTCAGATGGTAAGCATCGGGGATGTTGGCTTATATGGTAGATTTTAGGGAAGTCCTTCCCAGTGGAATCCCAAAGCCCTCTGCTAGTTGCTGACCAAAGCCAGCAGAGGAGGAAGTGGCCTCACTGAGCCAATATAGCTTGGAGCTGCTTCCTGCCTCCCCAAATCAGGGTCTCAAGGGGTCACATTCCAAGAGCTTCACCAAGGTCAGGCTTGAGTCATGGCAGCTGAATGGGGGATCCTCCCCTTCGCAAACACTTCCAGGGAAGGTGATTTCACAACCCCGAAAGGTCTGCGCCAGCTCTGCACAGCCCCCTCCTCCACTGGTTTTCCTGGGGTCATGTCCAATCTTCATCTCACAGCTGAGCACTTTCTATCTTCAGAGAAAAAGGGAAGTAAACCTCGCGTGGGGGCCTTTGCTATGCCACCCTCAGATCTTATCAGCCTGTATGGGGTCATAGTCCCTTTTGAAAGTCTGATGAGCACCCCAGACGCTCTTCCCAGGCATGAAGCAGGGGGAGACTTTCCCAAATAAATACAATCCTCAGGAAAGTTTCCTGATATAACCTGGTGGCTAATCTGGCAGGCTCTAGAGTTCAATTCCCTGGTTCCCACTGTTGCTGCTATTGTTTACTGGTTCTGAGACCTTAAACAAGTCATGGAATATCTTTAAAACTTCAGTTTTCCAATCTGTTTTTTTTTTTTTTTTTTTCTTTCTTTTTTTTTCTTTTTTTTTTTTTTTTTTTTTTTTTTTTTTTGGTACCGGGGATTGAACTCAGGGGCACTCGACCACTGGGCCACATCCCCAGCCCTTTTTTGTATTTTATTAGAGACAGGGTCTCACTGAGTTGCTAAGTACCTCGTCATTGCTGAGGCTGGCTTTGAACTCACAATCTTCCTGCCTCAGCTTCCAAAGTGCTGGGATTATAGGAGTGCGTCACCATGCCCGGCTCCAATCTTTTTTTAATTTATTTTTTAGTTGTAGTTGGACACAATACCTTTATTTTATTTATTTATTTTTATGTGGTGTTGAGGATCGAACCCAGAGCCTCACATGTGCTAGGCAAGTGCTCTACTGCTGAGCCACAACCCCAGCCCCATTTTTTTTTTTTTTTCCACTGGGCCACATCCCCAGCCCGTTTTTTGTGTGTGTTTTTTTGTTTTTGTTTTTTTTTTTTTTTAATTAGAGACAGGGTCTCACTGAGTTGCTAAGTGCCTCACCATTGCTGAGGCTGGCTTTGAACTCGCGATCCTCCTGCCTCAGCCTCCCAAAGTGCTGGGATTACAGGCATGCACCACCGTGCCCGGCTCCAGTTTTCCAATCTTAAAAATGGAAGCTTAGGGGCTGGGGTTGTGGTTCAGTGGTAGAGCGCTCGCCTAGCATGTGCGTGGCCCAGGTTCGATCCTCAGCACCACGTAAGAATAAATGAGATGGATATCATTATCCTTAAATGCATGATTGAAGATCTGAATGGTACTTATATATTTTGTATACAAACAGTTGTATGTAAAAAGATGCTATATATGTGCATTATGAATTGTAATACATACTACTATTATAAAAAAAAAAAGAAAGAAAGAAAAAAGAATAAAGGCATTGTGATGGAGGTTTGGGCTGGGGTTGTGGCTCAGTGGTAGAGCACTCGCCTAGCACGTGCGCGGCCCGGGGTTCGATCCTCAGCACCATGTAAACATAAAAGCATTGCATTGTGTACAACTAAAGCAAATAAATAAATATTTTTTTAAAATGGTGGAGGTTTTCTAGCATTTAAAAAAAAGAATAAAGGCATTGTATACAACTAAAACAAATAAATAAATATTTTAAAAAATGGAAGCACAGCGGGCTGTGGTGGCACACCCCTGTAAACCCAGTGACTTGGGAGGCTGAGGCAGGAGGATCCGCAAGTTCAAGGCCAGCCTGGGCAACTTAGCCAAGATCCTGCCTCAAAATAAACAATAAAAAGGACTGGGTATGTAGCTTAGAGGTAGAGCACCCCTGGGTTCAATGCCAAGTAGTGGGGGTCGGGGAGCAGAAATGGTGTCCCTTACATAAGATTTTGAAAGGATTCAATGTAGAGAAAACAATTTGTTCCTGCTCCCCTCCTCCTTGCCTCCACTTTTTTTTTTTTTTTTTTTTTTTTTTCTGCACTGCAAATTCTGTCCCTCAGTCCAGGATAAACTAAGATAGTTTGTCACCTAGTAAATGACACAGTCACCAGCATTTACCATCACCCAGTGCCAGCAGTCCATACGTGGCCCATCACTGTCGTCTGATACTGTGGGTCTTTTCCCCAGTTCTGTCTGAGAGCAACGATGCCTGGAGATCACACTGCTTCCCCATCTGCTTTCACAGCTTCCTGGGAAACCCTTCAGCCCCTCCAGGCCTCTGCTTGTTCACTCATTAAACAAAAGAAGTGAACTTGAAAATTGCTGGGAATTCTTCCCCCTAAAGCCTCTGAGATGTATTCAGGGGCCTAGTACCTGGCCAGTCAGGTAGATGGCACCACCTGTACACTTCCTGCTGGACATGGGTGTTCTAGTGACACAGCCTGCCCAGGAGAGTTAGAAACTTCATTTGTACCTTGCTGGCAATATAATATCCACAGCTGGGACTTATTTGACACATAGGAAATCTTAATCTAAGTGGGGGTAGGAAGGTGGCCACAAGATAGTTGATGTCCTTCTATCTTTTTTTTTTTTTTTTTTTTTTTTAAACAGGAGATTGAACCCAGGGGCACTTAACCATCAAGCAACATCCCCCGTGCTCCACCCCCTGCCTTTCTTATGTTTTGATTTTGAGACAGGGTCTTGCTAAGTCCTTAGGGCCTCACAAAGTTGCTGAGGCTGGCTCAAACTTGCAATCCTCCTACCTCAGCCTCCTGAATCACTGGGATTACAGGCCATGCCTGGCAATGTCCTTGTATCTTTATGAGAATACAATTCAGCTCTGGTAATGAATGTGCCAGGGAGAAATGGAGGTCATTCCCAGGATAGAGGTCATTTCCCCGGAATTGCTGCAAATACAGAGCCACTTCTCCTGGTAGAGCAGGTGATCTAGGTTTTAGATTACCATTCATGGCCAGGCATCAGTAGAAAATAACTGGGACCCTCCCACCAGATTTGGGGTCTGTAAGTCCTTGAGGACATGAATCCTGTCATCCATGTCCCCTTACCTGTGTGCCCCAGTGTGGCAAGGCAGGCACAAGATGCTCGGTGATGATCTGTCATTCCCAGGCTCTTCACTGGCCCCTGCACAGTTGCCTGCAGCAGGCTCCGTTAGCAATGAGGACTGCTTTACTTAGGTCTCATGAGGTATGCCCAGGGAGGAGCTCCCCAGACTTTGGGGCATGGACCCCTCTCAGATTATGTGTGATGTCAGATATTATCTCAGATTATCCTGACTGAGGAACAGTTACCCCTAAATATTTCCCTAAGGTAAGTGTTCTAGAAGTAGTTAACCTAGGGGCCAAAAATGAGGATAGCCTTTACACTGGGGAGACAGACTTTTCTTTTTTTCTTTTTGGTACTGGGGATTGAACTCAGGGGCACTTGACCACTGGGCCACATCCCCAGCCCTTTTTTGTATTTTATTAGAGACAGGGTCTCACTGAGTTGCTAAGTGCCTCGCAATTGCTGAGGCTGGCTTTGAACTCGCGATCCTCCTGCCTCAGCCTCCCAAAGTGCTGGGATTACAGGCGTGTGCCACTGCACCCGGCTGAGACAGACTTTTTTTAAAAAATATTTTTTAGTTATAGTTGGACACAATATCTTTATTTATATTTTAAAATTTATTTTTATGTGGTGCTGAGGATCGAACCCAGTGCCTGGCACGTGCTAGGCAAGTGCTCTACCGCTGAGCCACAACCCCAGCCCTAGACTTCTTTTCTCTCTGGGGATGTTTAAGAGGTGACCAGATTCTGACATGTGGAGAAAGGGTTATCAACTGCCCGGGTTTTCACATTGATCCTCAGAGACAGGCAAAGCAGAACAGGTGGTTGCCCTTAATGGAGATGTTGGCTGGTTACAGGGTGGGGGTCAAAGTGCTCATATTGAGACAGGAAGGAGCTGGAAAGTCATAACAGAGGCCCCATCAGTTGGAAGCCCCTGCTGTTGGTTGGAAGGGACTGGGGGGAGCACTCAGAGTGGAGCCCAGGCAGTACCCAAAGGAAAGCCGTTTCTTGGACGATGACTTTCAGAAGCCCTGACATCTGCCAATGAGCTTTGTCAGGACTGATCTCTTGGCCCTAAGAAGAGAGAATCCCTTCTGGAAGCCAGAAAGAGATCTCAGGGGTGGTTGGGGCAGCCAGCAGAACTTGGCTGATCTCCGGGTCACGGCGACAGAGGCAGCCTCTTGGTAAATGTATATGGCACACAGGCGAGGCCCTGAGCAAATCTCAGACATTTCTGGACAGTTCACATGGACAGAGTGCTAACCCCAGTTAGATGCTGGCAGAAGTTCATGTCTCTGGAATCAGGCACAGACACAAAAGCTAGATATTAAGCCAGTTTTCAAAAATTTGGAGCAACAGAATTTTTTAAGTGAAGAAAAAAGCATACTCCTCTTACTAAAAGGTGTTTTCAGGGGAGAACATTGTGTCCAACTTCTTAAGGAAGACGTGGGAGGGATTCTTCCCTCCAAGCTTTAACATCTAAGGTGGAAATATGCAGATTTAGATTGATTTGTCACAAATTATTTGTTTATGAAAGTGTTTGATGCACCTCTCAACTCTGGATGGCACCTAAGGGCTCACTCTGGTCGCTGAGAGGGGGTGGCGAGGGGCTGCTCCCGCTTCTGATGAGAGGGTTCTATTGTTTTCATCCTGGCTTTGTTGTGACTTGAATCCACCAGGTGTGCCTCTGTAGGACAGGGACTAGCTGTGCCTGGTCCACTTGCTGTGAGCTCTGCGATGCCCATTCAGGGGCCTGGCATCAGTAAGATGTCCCACTAATTCTTCCAGAATTTCACTGAATTGCCCTGCAGCCTGTGCAATGAAACACTTAGGCCACAAGCATCCTCGGTTCTACTAGTGAAAGCTCTCCCTCCCCCCTGGTGACCTCAGAAATGAGGCCTGTGGGGGAGAGCATGTGTCACTCTAGTCCCTGGACCCTAGCATCTAGCCAGCTTCATTGATTCCAGGGCTCTCTCAGTCTGTTGACTCATGCAGAGACCCACAGCCACCTGTGTCCAAGCTGGCTCTCCTGCTTCCCTCCCTTCGACTCCTTCCTTCCATTCATACGGGGGGCACGTGGGCCATTCCCACTTCCCTCGCTGTGGTCTTCTACATCTTATTAGGGGATGTGCCCATCCTCCATGCCAGGCAGGGACTTCCCACTCCTCCCCAGCTGTGAAGATGGGCCTTGACACATCAATGCCCATCAGCAGGTCTCATCCACCTGGCCTCAGGGATTAGCTAAGGAGTGGACCAGACCCCGTGAAGATCAATCAGACCAGAAGGGACTTTTGCTGAGCCCCTGGAAAGGTGCTTTCTGGATCATCTAAGGAAGTCACCTAGAAAAAGACCTTCTGAATCTTCTGGATGGTCAGAGTATGGACCAGGACTTGGAGCACCTTTGCTGTGTCAAGATGAACAGGCTGAAGAAGATCACAGCCATGGGCAGGCGGGAGAGGAGATTCTAGAGCAGTGGAGACAGTACCTTGCCTGAACCTTGGCTGGACCTTCAGCCCCCACTGGACTCTTTGATGACATGAACCAACCCACTCTCTCTCTCTGTTGTTAGTGCTTATTTGAGTTGGGTATTCATTCTGTGAGCTACAGCAAAGAGTGTGCAGTAGGATCTCACTAAAGAGGAGCTTTTCAGGTTATAGGATCAGGATTGAGGCAGCCTGGGTCCACGGGAAGGAGGACAAGGCAGCAGTCTGGTGGCCCACCCAGGCACCAACAGACTTGAACTTCCAACCCAGAATCCCTGGGAGGGGACCCCAAGTGAATATCCTCAAGGTAGACAGAGGACAGCAGGCCTGGTGAGGAGAGGGGGTGGTGCCCAGGGTCCTCACCCCCAGCCTTGGCTGGAGGTCCCCTTAATTTAACTCCACCTGCCTGGTAAATGCAGAGTGCCGTCCACTTAAAGAAATCAGAGCAGCTGCCACTTTGAAGCAGGAAAGATGTGTGTAGGTGGGTGGGGTGGAGGCGGGTAATTATGCAGGAAAATCATTTTCTTGATATTCTTCTGGAAATACGTGTGGAGCAGAGAGAGCAGCAGGAGGGACGATGGGGAGAGTGTATTAGCAGAGACTGTACCCTGTGCCTCCCAAAGGTGCACCGAGGTACAGGGTGCAGTGCTTTTCATACTTATTTGACCATGGCATCCTTTTCTGGGAGCTTCTGGGATGCCACAGGATGCCCCTGGAGGAACTCTTTAGTGTAGGACTTCATCCATGCATTGACTAAAGGACTTATTGGCAATGGTTGAGTGTCCCTCTCGTGTGTGTGTGTGTGTGTGTGTGTGTGTGTGTGTGTGTGTGTGTGTTTATACGAGTTGCCCACTCTTCTTACCCATGTCCACTGGCATTTCATGCCTGACCTTTTGTGCTCTAGGGAAAGGAAGAGAACTTACATCTAGCAGGGGGAGGGGGCCGTAATGAGCCACGCAGAGAGCTGGGAGCTCTACATACCATCTTTTTGCCCCCTTAGGGGTCTACCCACAGATCCACTGTACCCTGCATGCTCTCAGTGGCAGAGGGACGCCCCAAACTCTGAGAAGCAGCTCTGAGGTTGTGAACATTGGATGCAGATAATTATCCAGCTGGGAGTAATCTGAACATTTCTTAGGGCTATTTCTGCATAATTATAAATATTTGAGGATATTAAGCTCCCAGGTTACGCATTGAGGGTATTATTTGAGCAATGGTTGGCTGCAGAGCTGGAAACACAAACATCTTTTCATTCTTCCCTCCTGGTGCACTTAGAATTCTTTATGGGATTCAAAAGGAAAAAAAAGTTTCAGTTGAGGAAACAACAACAACCTGGAAGCAGAGTCCATTGCTAATATTTCTAAATAGCTTTAAATCAAAAAGGAGGAATGTGACCACTTTAGTTAATTGTGGTAGGTTTGTGATGCATTTTCTCTACGGGTTAGGAAAGCAATTACCACCAAGCAACCTACTCATGACTCCATTGTGATAAAATGTTCCCTCTAATGGAATCGATATGCCAAGCAGTGAGTCTTTACAGCACTCAAAGCTTCCGGAAGGAAGCGTTCTCACGTGTGGGGTTCCTTGGCATGCACTGAGAGTCATGACTGGCTCTAAGCAACTGTCGTGGTGCACGGGATTCTTAATAGAAAATGGGAGCTTCCAACTAAGCAGAGGCCAGTAGCCGGGTTCTACTGTCCTGGCTCTGCCCTGTGGCCCATGTGATGCTCTGAGGCCTGTCCAGTTTCCCACCCTTGGTCACCCCAATCTGTCATCCCATTCACTTATGCCCCATATCTTTCTCACTCACTGCCCCCTTTTGCCGTGCTCCAGATTTGGAAAACAGAGCCCATCTGCCATGGGCACATTCTCAGCCTATCCTCCCATCTGCTTCGAAGCTGTCTTTCACACCCCGTGCTCCCACAGAGGCCTCTGGTCACAACCCGAGGCTTTGTTGTTGTTGTTGTCGTTCCCTAATTTTCAGCTGGGCTCCTGTGGCCAACCCTCTGCCTCCCTCTAGGACCCCTGAACCCCATCTCTCCTTCCCTCACCAATAGCACTGCCATCTAAGGCCACAGCCTGGCAGGAGCTGCTGTCGGATCCCAGTAGCTAGCCCGGTGAGAATCCTGGCCCGCAGTCTTGGACCCCCGCCCCAAACCATGATCCCCAGTAGCTAGTGTCACAATGAGACTCCGGTGAAGATTAATTAATGCACAAAATCAGAACTTTCTTTCCCGCCCGACCCCGACCGCACAGAGGATAGCAGCTGGCATGGGGCGTCCTCCTAGACCCTCAGGAGAGCAGGTCTGCGGTGGGTGTAGCGGGCGGTGAAAGTTTCCAGGGACAAACGATCCGACATTGGTTGGAAGCCTGACGTCTCAAAGGTGGAACCAAGCAGGGGCCCATCCGCGAGGCCGCACTCCCCCTACGACGCGTCCAGCCGCCCATCCAGACCTCTCTTCCGCTCACTGTTCTTGGGTAGGGGGACAAGGAGAGAGTCTGGGAGCAAGGGGACAAACCCAGGTGGACCAGGCGGACCTGTAGATCCCTTGTCCCAGAGGCCCGCGGGCAGCGGGTTCAGGCAGCCTGGTCCGGGCAGCGCGGGCCTCGGGCGCCCCCTGGAGGCTGTGCGGGTCGCAGACGCACAGCATAGACCCAGAAAGGCGCTCGCTTTAAGAACTTCCTGCCCGTCAACTGGAAAAATACCCTTCATAAAAATGGGCAAGGACCGGAACAGAAACATTTAAAATGAAACGAATGCCCAATAAAACGTCAAGCTGTTAATAAAACGTCAAGCTGTCAATAAAACATCAAGACAGGATCTGTTGCAAGCGCTCACAGGCATCAGCTCCTTTAAATCTCAAAACAATGCTACTAGGGAGGGGCAGATTGTTCCCATCCTACAGATAAATAAAGGGAGACACAGAGAGGCTAAGTGATTTGCTTCAGGGCACACAGTCAGTAAGTGGCAGAGCCAGTATCTGACCTAGCAGCTGGTCCCCCCGGGTTTGGCCTTATTCACTCCATGGGACTAATTCTTATCATATGAAAAAAAAAAAAAAAAAAAGTAAATTAAAATAATTCATTCAACGCACCCGGGAATCCAGGATGAGTACATTCTGCACCTACTCATGGGCCAAACAGGACCCCAGGTGTCGTTATGTTTGTTCCCTTCCCAGGTCTGGAGCTTGCTTGAAGGTACCTGTATTTGAAGCGAGCTGCCCTTCTGTGAGTCCCCCGTCTGCTGACCTGGAGCAGTGGGCCAGGCCCAGGCTAGAATCTGCATGGCCTTCTTTCCTCCAGAGGCAGAAGCAGAGTCAGGGCAAGGTCAGAGGACAGACACCCCAGAGAGGTGAACCTGATTCTTCCCTGCTACCTGCTTCCTTCTTGCTGTGGCCAAACGGTCATTCCCTGCCCCTCTGCTTAGGTCTCCACACACCCTTTTGAGACTAGATAAATCACTCTAAAAATGGCTATGTTTGTGATGGTGGTGAACTGCTCTGTTGCTTAGAGCCAACAGGTTCCTGTTGAGTCTGTGTCCAGCTGGGCTCCTTTGAGTCCTGCTTAGGTCACCTGAAGCAAGGGCAACCTTGTTTTCAAGATGACCCCCAAACTGGGCAGAACCTGGAACAGAAGGAAGCTGAGAATGAGGGCCATCTGGGGCCATTGGGTCACTCCATTGCTCTCCCAAAGTCACAAGGTCTTTCTCTCCCAATCAACAGCTCCTTCACCCCCTACCCTCTGCTCTGAGTATCTTTCTGTCTCCCTGCTCCTGTCTCTTCGTGGTTTCTGCTTTCTCATCCCTGAACATACTGTTGATCTGAATATCTCCTGACCTTGCCATTTCCTACACCAGCTGCTGGCAGCCTCATGGCTGGAGTTCTTCATTCCTGCTTCCAAGCCAGCTCATCTCAGTTTTGCCAGAGACATCATCTATCTCTGGACTGGCTGCCTTGGGTCCTGGTACCCTGTAGCCAAGAAGGGAGGACACTAAGATGGTTGGCACAATGCTGTGGGTGATTCGGGCACCTCCTAGATTCTTTTTTCATTTCCACTGTTGACTCATGCTTGAGTTTTATTTGTTGGCCGTTGTTATTGTTGCCTAGAGGTCTTTAGGATTCTTAAATCTTTCTCAGGCACCCAGCTTCGTGCCTGGTGGAGGCGCCCCACTCAGAAGCCTAGCAGGAGAGGGTCATTCACAGTTAAACAATAAGTCATTTCCTCCCCCCTCCCTAGTCTCACCTTTCATTAGGAAAAAAGGGGGGACCATATTTAATAAACACCATCCATTAGATTAGATCAACGATCTCTGAATATGGCATTTCTTCCAGAAACAGTATCTCTCCTGCCCTCACAGAAGAGCGTGTGGTCAAGAGGAAATTGAATAAAGTCCTTTAATCAGCCGCAGTAGTATTTGAATCATTTAATTTAGGATCTGACAACCACAAATTACTTTATTTTTCAGGCCAATTTTAGCCGACCAGGAGAGCTGGCCCAGTCCAACTCAGACTTAATAAATGCCTGATCATGGTAAGTTTGGGGCGGAGGTTTTACTGAGGTTTTGCAAATATAATCAGAACCAATCTCCCATGCTGTGAGTTCTTGGACATGCTCCTTTCCCATCTCTCTGTGGCTGAGAGTGAACCCTGGGGTGGTGAGAGAGAGCCAGGATACCAGGCAGGGAGCTGTCACCTCTGCCACTGTGCTTTTTATTCCTGGTTCTGCCTCTTCATGGACAGGAAAACAAGTCAAATCAAATTAGATGCCAGACACACACTGCCTTATGGCAGTTCACCCTCTGCTCTCTCCAATCTTTTCTGTACCTGCTGAAACTCCTTTACTGGAAACAACGAAAAACAAGCTTCTGGTTAAAAATAAAACCCACTGGACACCTCCCCCACCCATGTGGCCTCTGCCAGAGTTAGTTGTTGTTATACCGGGGATTGAACCCAGGAGTGCTCTACCACTGAGCTGTATCCCTAGCCCTTTTTATGTCTGAGTCAGGGTCTCGCTAAGTTGCTGAGGTTGGCCTGGAAATAGGAATCCTCCTGATTCAGCCTCCTGAATCACTGGGATTACAGGTGGGTGCCACCATGCCCGACTCCAGAGTTACAGCAAAAGATAAAATTCAAGACCCCTGCTTCAGTACCAGTTCGACACCAGCTGGCTCTGATCCCCTACCAGATGTCTCTCCTGACTATCAGACAGATATGGCTGGGCTAACAAAAATCCCTGAGACTTCATTCTCTCCCTACAGCAAAGAGCAGCTATGTATCTGCACCAGGGCCAGACTTTTAGGCTAGACTCCCCATTTTTCTCCATCTGCTCCAGACTAAGGTGTCTTAGTCTGTTTTCTGTTGGTATAACAGAATACCTGAGAGTGTGTACTTTGTAAAGAATAAAGGTTTATTCAACTCATGGTTCTGGAGGCTGGGCACTCCAAGGTTGAGGGACTACATCTGGCGAAGGCCTCATTCCTGGGGACTCTGCAGAGCCCCAAGGCAGCATAGAGCATCACATGGCAAGAGTTTCTTAATTAGGTTCTGAGGTGACTCCATGCTGGCTGTCTTGTCAGTGACCATCTCTTGTCCAACTGAGACATACAAGGGTCAGAGCCAAACTAACTTTTACAGTGGCCCCCCTCCTGAAATAACTTATTAACTCATTAATCCTACTAATCCATAAATGGATTAGTGCATTGATGAGGCAGTACCCCCATGACCTAATCATCTCTTAAATGCCCCACCTGGTCCCATATGTTAATACCATAGCACAAGGAAGCAAAATAACAAGAAGGAGTCTGGGGGCACAAACCAGGACCTGTGGGCTTCTTGGGGTCACCTTGTATTCTTGTAGTACCCATAAGAAAGTGGCATTTAGAAATTTAAAGCCAGATGTGGTGGCACACGCCTGTAATCCCAGCACTTGGGAGGCTGAGGCAGGAGGATCACAAATTCAAAGCAATTGAGTGAGGCCCTCAGCAACTTAGTGAGACCCTGTCTCAAAATAAAAAATAAAAAGAGTTGGGATGTGGCTCAGTGGTTAAGTGCCCCTGAGTTCAATCCATGGTACCAAAAAAAGAAAAGAAAAAAGAAAGGAAAGAAATATAAAGGACAAGGGGAGGTAGTGAGGGGTGGTGATGGATATTTGGGGGAGAGCTGCTGAAGCCCAACAAACCTCACTGGCACCCTCACTGCCCATGCCCCTAGTCCACCCAGGCCTGACTTTTCCCAGTAACCTTGACTTTGCCATTTACCCCTGTATGCCCTTGGGTCTCTTTCTTAATTTCTGATCTTTACACATGGAACAGGGAGAACAAGAGCCCTTCCCTCCCAGGGTTGTTGTGAAAATTGAATGAGGTGAGCATTAAAGAACATAAACTACTTGGGGAAATAAGAATAATAAATCCTCTGACCTAGATGCAATTGGAGATCATAGAAAATATAGATGAGTGTAGGCTGAAGATATGATCTTATGCTAGAAAGATAAATATGTTTTGAGTTGACACAAGAATTAAGTGCATTGCATTAAAGAAAAAATTAAAGGAGATCATGTATGTGTAACTCCATAAATATGACTCATAAAATATAACTATAAAGCAATTGATCTATGTCTCTCTTTGTCCTTTAAACTCACCCTACAGAGCTACTTTTCCCTTTGTTTCTTGATGCAATTTAAACCAATTCCCCCTTAAGAAGATCCCTCTTCACCCCCCCACTATACCCCCCGCCCCCCCCCCCCCCACCCAGCAGCAGTTTCTAGCTCTTTTTGCTCCTCAGGAAGTTCCTTAATTAGGTTCTGAGGTGACTCCATGATGGCTGTCTCATGTCCGTGGCCACCTCTTGTCCACCTGAGACAAACTCATCCTTTGCCCTCATGATCTTGGCATGGAGGCAGATACCAACGTGGCTACCCTCCTTGCTGCGCCACAGAATCCCCTGTCCCCTGCCATTGAGATCCTCTGGCCTGAATCACCCTGGTGCACTGTGTTCCTGAAGCCCCAAAGGACACAGATTGAGCTTGCCAAGTGGTCCCACAAAGCCCCTTTCCCTGAGCTTGAGGTGGGAGGCAAGCTGTCCTCACCTTCACCCTGGGGAGAGGGGGGATACACAGCACCAACTCTTCAAATATGCCCGCAGAGCCCAGTGCGCTGCACATGCCCAATAAATGCAGCCATGCCAAGCTTTGGATCCTGCCTCCTGGGGCCCAGGCAGAGAGGTACTATGACTGCTGGACCTTGACTCCCCCGTACCTAACAGTCCCTAAGTCAGTCCCAAGTCCCCAAGTGACACAGCTAATGAGAGACTGCTCATAGAAAATTATGCTTTTCTGGTCTTTTCCAATAGCCTCCAGGAAGAATAAAGTTCTCCATGCCCTATATTATCAGGACCGATGAAGAAGAAGATGGTGTCCCAGCCACCTATGGAATCATGGCGGGTGTGGCAGAATCCCAAGCAGGTACCAAACACCCACCACATTGGCTGCCCTGCTAGCTATTTTGTCCCTTTAAGAACTTACCCATCAAACCCTGTGACAGAAGAATTATGAGGTCCCTTTGTCAGGGTGACTTAAAGGAGTCCCAGAAGTGCCAGGTCTGAAGGCAAAATGAAAACTGCTTCTGAAAGCAAAGGAGGAGGGGGCTGGAGAGAGCGGGGTGATGGGAATGTGAAGGAAATCAATCAGAGCTGCCTGGGGAAAAAAACCGGTAGCTCAGAATTCCTGTCCTTTTGGGGAGAAGTCTGGGTTCTGTTCTCAGAGTGGCCCAGGAGGAGACAGATGGTATGAGCAGGGAAAGCAGTGCCCTAGGAATGTCCACACTGGCAAGCCTCTCTCTGATGATTAAATGGCAGCGGATAAATTTAACTAAACGTGAGTAATGGGGACACAAAGGGGAAGTGAAGAGAAATAGAATATTTTAGCAACATAAGGAAATGAGAAGAAAATGACTTTGCAACAAAATGTCAAACTTCTGTGCCTGGAGGAGATGTAATCTGGTCATTGCAGGCTCAGGAGAGCGGGGGAGTCTGTGGTTATTTCAAGCAAATTCTTATTCACTTTAATTTAATAACATACGGCCAAATACCTTTGGGATAGTGTCAGGAGACAGATCTAGAAGTCAGAGAATATGGCCCCTGTTAACTGGAAATGGAAACTGGAGTGTTTCTTGTTTGTTGTTTTGCAAGAAAAACCTGTGCCTATATCCACCCATCCATCCATTCATCCATCCATTCAAGGAATGAATGTTAAAAGCCCAAAGATTAAGAAAAAATACAGATTATCCTTACCCAGCCTGTAGGAAATCCTGGCTGGCTGGGGAGACAGACAAGGGAGCAGAAAGTTATAGTGTTGGACTACATCAGGCCTAACACTTGATGGTTGGTGGAATGGACACACCATTAAAAATGTGGTTCTGGGAAGGTACCAGAAAGGGACAAATATCAAGCTGGGTCTTGAAGAATGAAACATTTCAACAGTTAGACAGCATGTGACAAGGTAGAAGGAACCACCAGTAACAAGGGGATGCTTGTTATAATCATGGGGGCTGGGGAAGATTGGCCAGGGAAAGAAGAGAAAAGGAAAAAGGCAGGGAAAAGATGCAGGATTGGTGGAGCTCTAATGAGGAAAAACACCTCCAAGAAGGCAGACCCCAAAGAGAATCCACCTAACACCCATCATCAGCCCAAATACCTACTTATCTTTCAAGCCTCAACTCAGGCACCACTTCTTCCAGGAAGTTTTTTTCTTCCTGGCTCAAGCTAGTGGGTCCTCCTTCCTCCATGTGGTGGTCCCGGTCCACCTGCAGGGACATATTAGATTGGCTGGTCTGTATACCTGCCCATCTCCCAACTGAGGCTATGACACCCAGCTCTAGTGATGATTACACACACACACACACACATATTAGTGGACCCCTAGATTTTGGCCAGTTTGTCCTATGGTATCTTAGGGAATACCACCCCAAGGATGAAGAAGTTCCATCCAGACAAGTGGCTCTAGAAGCTAAGATCTGGATCAAGGGTTGCTAGGGCAATCTGGCCAAGGAAGGGTATTTTATTCCACAACACATCAGATTTTTGTGCTCTCTAGAGGGACTCTGGAAGTGCCTTGGGTGACAGCCCTTCTTAAGTCCCGGGACCCTGGATGGAAGGGGTGGATACTTAGGGTTATTGGGCCTGGGTGACAAGGCCAGAGAAACCTCGCCCGTGGTAGAGGGGCCAGGATAGCTGAGAGGTGGGACGGGAGAGCCTGAAGCTAGGGCTCAGGGCAGTGACAAACGGAACAGAGACCGGGTAGGTCAGCCACCTCCTTGCCAAGAGCTGTGAAGTGTAACACTCCAGGGGAAAGGACAGAACCGCAGGTTCCTTAAGTGTCCGCTAGGGGGAAACCGAGGCTACGTCAGCTGGAAGGTCGCCATGGAAACAGCGGGACTGATGCTGCCTTAATGCAGGACAAAGGCGCAAAGGTGAGGAGAACGCCTAAGGCTCGCTTAAAGGACTGTGGCTATCAGCTCCAGGCAAGACGTGAGCCCAGGACAAGGCCCAGGCAGAGGCAAAGGCCCTAAATGACCTTCACCTTCGTGTTTCCTCACCTCCTTTCAGGTCACACCTTCACCGACTGAGCGAGGCCTAGCACTTGTGGAGGAAAAGTACAATGAGGTTTTGAATCAGCTAAACCAACTCCTTCATTATACAGATGAAAGGGAAACTCAGAGAGGGAAAGACACTTGTTGGAATAAGCCTTGCAAATGATCAAAGCCCATTTTGAAGTCACACTCAAACATAATATATAATGTGTATATAAATGCTAATTTGTTTTATATGTTGCTGTGATAAAGAATTGTCATGCATTTGTGAAAAAAAAATCAAAGCCCAGTCTAGCAATGTGTTTTGTTTCTAATGACCATTTTTGAATTCTTAAAAAAATATTTTTAGTTGTCGATGGACCTTTATTTTATTTTTTTATATGTGGTATTGAGAATCAAACCCAGTGCCTTACACGTGCTAAGCAAGCACTCTACTGCTGAGCTACAACCCCAGCCCCTGTTTTCAAATTTAAATCGGTTTAAGTGCCAGCTTTCACCTAATGAGAGTTATGACATGGTGCTATAATGTAACTTAAGAATCCCCTTTGCATGGGGCTGGGATTGTGGCTCAGCAGTAGAGCGTTCACCTAGCATGTGGGCAACCCGGGTTCCATCCTCAGCACCACATACAAATAAAACACATTGAATAAAACACATTGTGTACAACTAAAGCAAATAAAAATAAAAATTAAAAAAAAAAAGAATCCCCTTTGCTGATCACCTTCATCCTCTTTCTGTACCACATCCTTCTACCTCCCCCAACTGGTGACTTTACCTATCTGGGCTCTTATTCCTCTATAAAATGAAGGGGTGGGCCTAGCTGCTCTCAAAATTCATTACTCTTTATAATAAAGGAAAGCCTTCATTTCATAAACTCAGCCCACAATTACAAGGCACACTAGTGGGTGAGATCTTCTTGGAGATGGAGCCTGCTTATCTCTGTACTGGGGTCCTGGCAGGCTCAGTCTCAGGACAAGTTTGCCTGGGTCCCTTCAGTTCATATATCTGGTTGTAATATGGGGTAACATTATCCATAAACAAAATTACCTAAATTAGGATATTCACAAATTCATTCATTTGAAAGATTATTTAAAAACTCAGATACAGCCGGGCATGGTGGCGCAGGCCTGTAATCCCAGCACTTGGTAGGCTGAGGCAGGAGGATTGAGAGTTCAAAGCCAGCCTCAGCAATGGCGAGGCACTTAGCAACTCAGTGAGACCCTGTCTCTAAATAAAATACAAAAAAGGGCTGGAGATGTGGCCCAGTGGTCGAGTGATACAATAACCAGGCAGCAGCACATACTTTGGATGGTAAGGTGAAAGAATCATTTGAGCACACAAATTCAAGCAAGACTAGCCTGGGCAACACAGCAAGACCCTGTCACCAAAAAAAAAAAGGAAAAAAGTTAATTCAATAATTATAACGCAAAAATAATCTTGTTGAATTTCAAGTCTCTTGTTCTTTATCTGCTTTTCTTTCTTGTCCCCAACCAGAGTCCTTTCCTTGGCTGCAACTGAGATGCCATTTGGATGTTGGAAAGCCTGGTGGGATCAATTTCCACATACAGCCAACCACATTCAGGGTCACTGAACATACTTGTCTTGGGGGTTCCAGAAGTATCTAGGGAAAGCCTTCCTTGGATAAATATTGTTCATGACTCCAAACCCACTTGGAGAACCTGGGATAAAGCAGACCAGGCCACAGGGTCTAGGCAAAGATGGGATACTGAGGTGCTCCTGAGGCCCATCCTATCAACTGTCATACAAGGAGATCTGATAAACCAAGGGGCAAGTGACTGACCTCAGGAAGTCCTCTCTGGGAGAGACAAGTGACTGAGTTAGAACCCAAAGTGAGCTGCTGACCTCTGACCCTTGTTATCTGAAGGGACTGCATTGACCCTGGGGTGACAGCACCTGGCTGGGCCTGAGTTACTACAGCTGGGATGGAGCAAGGGTATGCAGAGCCCTTCAGCTTGGCTCAGGGTGGCAGAAAAACACCAGAAAAGTTTTGTGAGGAAATCTGGGACAGCAGGGACCCAGAAAGCTTAGGCTAAATAGATATAAATTTTGTTGAACTGAAAAATATTTTCTGGGACTTTAGGCGCTTTTGGAGAAATACAGTTGAACTTGAGGGAGACTGGCAGAGTCAGTAGTGGTCAGGAAACTGACAAAGAGCAAACTTTCTCAGATGTAATTATGGAGAGTCTGTGACAAGTTCAGATGCTTGATACTCTGTGGGTCTGGGAGTCTGAATTCAGTTTTTCCCCAATATCTACTTCCTTCATATATCCAACTAAGGGACTTTCATTAGACTAAATTAATGACCAACTGTAGTACTGTTTTCAAACAACACAATTGCATTCAATGAAATAGAATAGTACTCAGCAATACAAAGGAACCAACTATTAATACACACAATGACTTGGATGATTTCAAGGGCATTATTCTGAGTGGGGGGAAAAGTTCAATCTCAAAAGTTCACATATAGTATGATTTCGTTTATTTAACATTCTAAAAATGACAAAAATATACAGATGAATAGATCAGTGGTTGTCATGGATCAGAGAAGGAGACAGAGAAGATATCACTACAAAAGGGCCAGCAGCCTGGGCTCCTGTCTATGTACCGCCCTCAAATTCTCACAGATCTGTTACAACCGAGAAAATGCCTCCCTTTCCTAGTATTTATATAAAACATTCCGGAGAAAGATCTAATTGGCCTACTTTGAGCCACATGAGAGGCTATGATTGTCATTTCACCAGAACTTCACAGAAGAAGGGAAAATACCTTCCTCCAAAGGAGAGATTGCTGTTTATAGAGATAAGGAATGGGATGTTGAGCAGAGGGAGGGGGAAAAAGATGGCCATTATAACATAAAAAATGTGTAAATATAAATGTTAATTAATAAAACCTGATCTTGGAATCTATTTGGAATAAAGAAATAATTCACTAGTATAATTTAAGTTTTCATCATGGTGACCCACACACACAGTGTCACAATCATCAGATTGGTCTCAGGGTCAGCCAGGCTCTTGTGTGAAGACTGGTAGGTGGTCCACAGAGGTCATGAGAGCCATGACAGAGAACTGTGCTGAGCCAACAGGGTCAGAGGTATCCCAGAACGGGCCTCAAGGAGGGTTCATCATGGACTTGTCTGTGACATGAAAGAGCACACAACACAGGAGAGAGAAGCCACTTGGATCCTAGATCTGACACTTGATAATTGAGTGGCATAATTCTTAAATCCTCTGAACCTGTTTCTCTATCTCATAGGTTGTTAAATTCGGTTAAGACGATGTACCTAAAATGCCGGGCCTAACCCTGGCACACACAAACTGCCAAATTCTTATTATTGTTATGCGGAAGATTTTAGAGCGGTAATGGTTCGCAGTGGCCAGCAGGTGACGCTCGAGCCCAGCGGTCTGGAGACCGACGCCCTGGAGCGTCTAGTCAAAATAGATGCCTGGTCTTGTTAAAGGTAGAATATGCACCGGCTGAGACTCACTTCCCCGGGGTACAAGTGGGGTGGACTCTCAATTCGGCTTCAGACCTGGCAGAGGAGGGCCAAAGTTATGCACCCCCCAATCAACGGCCTACTGGTGCCTTTCTGTCTTGGAAGTGTGCAGAAAACGTCAAGGACCCCCGGGTTCCCTGTTGCTCCAGGAATTGCATTTTCTCTGGAGTTAACAGTATCGGATTTGAGAGAGTTATGTTCGCCAGGTTGCATCTCCTCTCACAGGTTTTCGTGGAAACCTGAGGATAGGACATTTTTTATGAACGTTTTAAGTGACTGGAACTTGGATTTTTTTTGTTATGGGGGAGGCCTCAGCAGGGCCCATGCGCATTGCGGGCCGAGCGTGGAATTGAAGATACAATTTTCGTGGGTGTTAAAGATAGAGCAGGCGATAAGGAAGGCATTTGACACGAGTCCCTTCGGCTCCCCAGGGCTGGGACAAGGTCCCACTGAATCTTATGTCCTCCTTCCCCGCAGGACAGGGGTGGTCTCTTGTCCACCAGGGCTCGAGGGGTGAAGAAGCTTTTCAGAGCACCACTAGCGGGACCTGGAGGCCTCTGTCCATGTCCTTGGCCGGTTCCCCCGCCCGCCCAGCCTGGACTGTTCGGGGGAGAGGATTGTTTCATAGGTTGTTAAACTCGGTTGAAAACATGTACGGAAAAGGCCTCGCCTGGCTCTGGCAGGTAGAAACTGCCAAATTCGCATTATTGTTATGCGGAATACTTTAAACGAAGTTGAGTAGATCTCAGTGGCCGGCAGCACGCCGAAGCCACCGTCCCGACCGCGCCGCTGAGTGTGTGGCTTTTGATTGGCTGCGAGCTCGTTTAGCGCCCCGCCCACGCCCGCTGCGTGGAGTTGGGCTGGAAAGGTTGAACTGCCGGGAGGAAGAGCTGGGCACTCGGGGGTGGACGCCTGGACAGCCGGAGCTGGGGACTGGGACGGAAACCGTCCCGACGAATTCTGGCTGATTTCTACCCCTACCCGCCGCAGGGCCGCGCTTACCCCAGACGCCCTCTCCCGCCCACGAGAGCTTCGACAGCCTGCGGAGCAGAGGGCCTGCCTGGAACCGGTCAGGGCGGGCTGTCCTCTCTTTCCGAAACAGCTCGGCTCCTTGCTCGGGGCCCAGATCCCGCAGGGGCTAGCGCCAGAGCAGCCATCTGCGAACCACACCCCCGACTCACACCCCCACTTCTGGTGCCCGAGACTGCGTGTGATGGTCTGGCCCCCGGGGTGAGGGGTGGGTTGGGGAGCGTGTAGTTGTGGTTCAGCGTGGCATTTTGGAGCTGGGAGGAGAAGCCTGTGAATCCCCCTGAGGATGTGCGTCCGTTATGTGTGTTCATCGGTGCAGAAATCCGGGCCAACCACCAGAGCACTATGAATGAGGGACCTCACCCTCTAAAACTTCCCCTGGGGCCATCTCCCACTATGACCTCGGGTTTTATAAATATTCTTTGAAATGGTAAATTTGAAGTGGGTTTTTTTTTCCCTCGATTTTATATTTTAAAAACGAATAAAAGTATCTTTCACATCATTTTACTCTTTTATTGCTCGTGAGTGCTAAAGGCTTGTGCACACTCAGCTCCAATGCCTCAGGTCACCCTCAGGTCTCTCCAGGTCCTTTATGAACCCTGACTTTATGTTGAGGCCCCTGGGGAGGTGTTCTGGCTCCCAGATGTGCCCTTAAATGAGGGCTGTGGTGCTGCCAGTGCCCAGGGAGAGAGCTTTGGTGTCCAGAAAGAGGCAGTGGCTTTGCCCTGCATCTCCCAGCCCAGCAAGAATGAGGCAAGGTCCTGAGGGAGGACTCTGCACAGGGTCAGGTTGTTCTGTACCGGGATGTAACTGGGAGCCAACTGCTGGAAGGATGTTGCCCCATAGAGTAGATCCTGGAGAGTCCAGTGTTGGTACAGTCCCTAACGTCCTAAGAGAAAGGTGAAAGTAGCATTTTAGCAGCCACAAACCAGCAGGGAATCTGTGTCCTTGGTGGAGCAATTAGCTTGGAAGCTCAAGCCCAAACATAAAGTTAGATCTGATCAGGGTCAGAAAGGATGAAGAGAGTACTTGAAAGACACTGGGTGCCCCAGGTTCTGGTTGAGGATGGTTATGGATTATGGAGTCTGCAAACAACATGGACCCTTTCCACTGTCTTTAGTTGGCTTCCAGTGCTCCATGCTTCTGCTGTCCTTTTAACTTCCTGGCCACTGCTCCTCAACTTCTAGACTATGGAATGTTCCAGGGTTCCCATCATGGAATTCTTTTTTTCGCCAATATGGTCATCTCATCCAGCCCCTTAGTTTTGTCATCTGTATTCTATTAATTCCCAGATTTTTATCTCCTCTGAACTCCTGGCTTATATATCTAACTCCCAGTGGAATTCATGCACTTAGAATCCAACATGGCCGGACTGGGTTTATAGCTCAGTGGTAGAGCACTTGACTGTCACCCGAAAGGCCCTGGGTTCGATCCTCAGCACCACATAAAAATAAACAAATTAAAATAAAGATACTATGTCCATCTACGACTTGAAAAAAAAAAAAAAAAGAATCCAACATGGCCCAAACAGAACTCTTAATTCCACATATGCCTTACCCAAAATAAGCCCTCTCTCCCTTAATTTTTCCCATCTCAGTAAGTGGCACAATTATTCTCTTCACGGAACTGGCTGCAAAACAGGGTTATGCATTATGCCATCTTTTTGCCCTCCCTGCAGCCCACAGTAAGTCTAGAAATGGAATGCTACCCAAACACAGAATTCCCCATGGGCCCCTTCTTGTTCAGACTCTTCTCCCTCTCCCCAGAGGAAACCTCGTTTGCCTTTTATGTTAAACATTTCCTTTCTTTTCTTTATAGATTTTTCTAAAGAGTATGCATCTTGGAGCTGGGGTTGTGGCTCAGTGGTAGAGTGCTCACCTAGCATGTGTGAGGCACTGTGTTTGATTCTCAGCACCACACATAAATAAATAAAAATAAAGACATTGTGTGTCCATCTACAACTAAAAGTATTTTTATCAAAAAGGAGTATGCATCTCATAACTTTATATGTAAATGTTGCCTGTTTTTTAACTTCATGTACACAAAATCATTCTATTTGGGTTTCTTGCATTTCTTTCATTCAACATTATGTTTGTGAGATCCCTCATGCTTAGAATGGAGCTCTAGTTCATTCATTTCCTGCCTTCCTTTCATTATATTTGGTGTTTGAACACATCACAACTTACTTATTTACTATTACAAATCTATGTCTTTAAATACCCAGATACAGTCCTTAAACTCAAATTGCATCAGGCATGTAGCACATGTAATCCCAGTGAATAGGGAGGCTAAGGAAGGAGGCTTACAAGTTTGAGGCCAGCCTTGGCAGCTTAGTGATTCTGTCAGCTTAGTGAGATTCTGTCTCAAAATAAAGAGTAAAAGAGGGCTGGGTGTAGACTGGCGGTGTAGCTCAGTGGTAGTGTTGTACCAAAAATGTTGTAACCAATGAGATGCCAATTAAAACTCCAAGCCACGTCACACTAATGCCAATAAAAGCCTTTATTAAGCTGATCAGCGGCCACCAGACCCACACATCACACAGTGTGGCAAGATGGCGCGCCAGCAGTGATTTTCAAGGGTTTATAAAGAGAAAAATCATAGAGGGCGGAATATTCAATTGCAGGGTTTCAGCCAATGCAAGCAAGCCACGGTGCAGAAGCTGAATCTAGGCAGTTAGCAAGACTAAGCAATGGGTACAATAATATTTCCCATGGGACTTTCCAGGTTGGTATAGCAATGATCAAGTAGAAGGGAATGGGGTCAAGATGACCCTAGTTGGGTACATGTTAGAGAATGGTTACTAACGTCTACACAATCAATCTCTGACAAGGTATTTGCCCAGGAAAAATGGAAACCAAAGAGAGCAATTTTACATTGTATAGAAATTGCTATTTTTATGCTGTCAAGCATATTATGCTAGGTAACGATTAATGGGTACACAGGCAGGACTTTCTGTATTCTATTATTTCTGAGAAACAGAACTATTTCTCAGAACTCCTAAGATGGCTGCTGAAGAACAAGATGGAGTCCCTTTAGTTCTCTTATCACAGTAGAGTGATTGCCTAGCAAGTAAGAGACCCTGGGTTTAATTCTCAGGACCTCAGAAAAGGGGCAGCTGGGGATGTAGCTCAGTAATGAAGCACCCCTGGGTTCAATTCCTAGGACTCCTTCCAAAAATTAAACTCAGATTGCATTGATTCTATGTCATGTTTTGGGGTCATAATGACCATAATTTAAGCAAAAATTCAGAAATTGTCTTGATAAACCCAGAGTTATAGGATGTTGGGCTGATGTCAAGCCCTAATAATGATAGGGTTATATTTCTGGAGATACTACAGGAAGTCTGGCTTTTTTTTTTTTTTTTTTCAGCTTCTAGAGGCCACCTACATTCCTTGGCTTCCCACCCTCTTCCTCTGTCCTCAAAGTCAACAACATTATATCTCTTTGGTCATTTTTCCATAGTCACATCTCCCTCTGACCACAGCCAAAAGAAGTTCTCTACCTTTAAGGATCTATGTGATTAGATTGATCCACCTGGATAATCCAGAATACTTTCCCCATTTCAAGATACTAAATTTAATTGCAACTGCAAAGTACCTTTTGTCATGTTAGGAAACATATTCACAGGTTCTGGGAATTTGGACATAAACAGGTGGGAGTGAGGCAGCATTATCCTGCCCACTGAAGGATCCAATCAGATGGAAAAGCCTGGGTTAGAGGATTTATGGAGTAAGAGGCCCAGTGCTGGAGGCAGTGGGCATGATGCTGTGCTGGGTTCTGCTGCATGTATAGATGTAATTATACCTGCAATGTGTGTGTGGGTGTGTGTGGGGGTGTATAATAGAATTTCCAGGCTTCAAAATAAAGCACAAAAGAGGTGGAGCAGATTTGGAAAGGAATGGCTGAGAGGGACATTCAAGAAGAAGTATCTGGGCTGGGGTTGTGGCTCAGTGGTAGAGTGCTCGCCTAGCACATGCATGGCCCTGGGTTTGATCCTCAGCACCACGTAAAAATAAATAAATAAGATAAAGGTATTAGCCGGGCGTGGTGGCACATGCCTGTAATCCCAGCACTTGGGAGGCTGAGACAGGAGGATCGTGAGTTCAAAGCCAGCCTCAGCAAGGGCAAGGCACTTAGCAACTCAGTGAGACCCTATCTCTAATAAAAAAATACGAGTGCCCCTGAAAAAAAAAAAAAAAAGATAAAGGTATTGTGTCCAACTACAACTAAAAAATAAATATATATTTTTTTTAAAGAAGAAGTGGTATCTGCCAAGTGGTTGGAAAAATGGGTCTGAAATGATGTTACCTTCTAAATTGCTCAGAGCAGATCTTGGCAATTCTCTAAAATGTGTATATACTTCTAGTGAAAACTTTATTTTTGGAATCAGCAAGGCTTTACTGAACATCTTCTGCATTGTGTGTGTTTGCTTGCTATTGTTGTTTATTGCCTTTCATTGTGAAAAATATTTGCATGGTTGGGGGGGTTGTTGTTTGTTTGTTTATGCTTTGTTTTTCCCCCATGAGGTAAAATCCACATAGTGTAAAATTTAACAGACACACATTAGAAAAGTTATAATAAAAAAGACAGTAACAAATGTGGGTGAGGATGTGAAGAAAGTGGAAGTTTCATACACTGCTGGTGAAAATGTAAAATGGTGCAGCCACTTTGGAAAACAGATTTGCAGTTCTTTAAAATGCTAAACATAGAGTTGCCAAATATTGAGCAATTCCACTTCTTGGTACCTCCCAAGAGCAATGAAAACATATGTCTCCACAAAATGTGTACACAAATATTCATAATAGCATTGCAATTATGAATACATAAAAAAAACAAAAGTGTAAACATCCCAAATGCCCACCAACTGATGAATGAATGTGGTATATTCATACAATCGAATACTATTCAGCAATAAAAGGAGTGAAGTACTGATAGATGAAGGATACGGACAATGACAACCCGCAGGACAGGGAAATGACAAACCCCTAAAACTGTCTGACCTGGAGGAAGAGGGAGGAGGAAGGCAATCATTAATCCTCTCCCAGTAAATCCTTTCCCAGTAAAATGGGAAGGAAAAAGCAAACTTTCATCCCTTCCCGGGTTCATCCCCAGGATCTCCTCCAAAAGCAAACATGTTGGGAAGGCCCAACAACAATGGGTCCTGAAGGGAGGAGGCAGATACTGAAATGCTGGGTCCCGGACTTTTACCCTTTCCCATTGCCAATGAGTCCTGAAAGGAGAAAAGTAATAGTGAATCTCTGAATAATAATGGGTCCCAGAGGAAGAAGATAAACAGTGAATTCTGGTGAGTTCTGAGCTTTCATCCCTTCCTAGTAACAATAACTTTTACAACTTTTTTCCTGACTGCCCAAAATGACACATTCTGCTGCAGTCTCCAATGGTTTATTCACTCTCATTGTAACCCATAAAACTCAGAGCCCCTCTGTAACCAGCAGCCATTTTCTACCCAGAAAGTGAGCCCCTCTGGTGCTTGATTGACTTTGCTGTGGAATAAAGGAAAGCTTGCTGATCTGTTTGAGGTCTGCTTCTGTCCCAGTTATTTGTGCATTCATAATGCTGCTGAAACCGTTTTGGTTATTTTTGCTTACAATAGGTACTTCATATAATGTGAATGAAACTCAAAAACAACATGATAAGTGAAAGAAGCTATTATGGTTTGGATATGAAGTGTCCCCCAAAAGCTCCTGTGTCAGTGCAAGACTATTCAGAGGTGAAATTATTAGGTTATGAGAGCTGTAACTGAATAGGTCCAACCTAGTTTGAGTGGACTGACTGGGTGGTAACTGTAGGCAGGTGTGGTATGACTGGAGGAGATGGTTCACTGGGGGTGTGACCTGGAAGGGTATATCTTCCCTATGGCCCCTTCCTTAACCCTCTGCTTGCTGACTCCAGCATGAGGGTGCGAGCAGCTCTCCTCTGCTGGCATCTCCCCCAACAAAGTGGTGCCTCACTTGGGTCCAGAGCAATAGAATCCGCCATCTATGGACTGAGACCTTTGAAACTGTGAGCCCCAAATGAACTTTTCCTCCTCTAAGTTGTTCTTGTCCATGAAAAAAACCTAACTAAAACAGAAGACAATCACAAAAGATCACATATTATATGATACTATTTATATGAAATGTGCCAAATAGGCAAAAATATAGAGGAAAAAAGTAGATCAGTTGTTGCCTAGTACTGAGAGGTGGCAAGGGAAGGATTAAGGAGTGGCTACTAATGAACACAAATTTTCTTTTGGGGATGATGAAAATGTTCTATAATTAGGTTATAGTGATGGCTGTACACGTCTCTATGTATATTAAAATCGTACAATTTAAATTGGGAGCTCAGCTCTAAAGCATATAAGTTATATCTCAATAAAGCTATTAAGTAGAAAAAGAAAAGAATAGGAAGGGGGCCAGAAGCTCTACAAAAGTCAATACAGGCCGGGCGCGGTGGCGCACGCCTGTAATCCCAGCACTTTGGGAGGCTGAGGCAGGAGGATCGCGAGTTCAAAGCCAGCCTCAGCAATGGTGAGGCACTTAGCAACTCAGTGAGACCCTGTCTCTAATAAAAATACAAAAAAGGGCTAGGGATGTGACCCAGTGGTCGAGTACCCCTGAGTTCAATCCCCGATACCACAAAAAAAAAAAAAGTCAATACAGTAGTCCTCCCTGATCTGACTGACTGACTGAAACCAAACACTATATATACTGTTTTCTCCTAAACATATACTCCTACTATAAAGTTTAGTTTATAAATTAAGCACAATAAGAAATTAACAAGCCGGGCGCGGTGGCGCACACCTGTAATCCCAGCACTTTGGGAGGCTGAGGCAGGAGGATCGCGAGTTCAAAGCCAGCCTCAGCAATGGCGAGGCACTTAGCAACTCAGTGAGACTCTGTCTCTAATAAAATACAAAAAAAAGGGCTGGGGATGTGGCCCAGTGGTCAAGTGCCCCTGAGTTCAATCCCCGGTACCACAAAAAAAAAAAAAAAAAAAAAAAAAAAAAAAGAAATTAACAACTAATAAAATGGATCAAATATAATAATATATTATAATAAAAGGTTTGTGAATGTGATACTCTCTCTTTTAATTTCTTTCTCCCTCTCTCAAAATATCTTATTGTTGGAGCTGGGTTTGTGGCTCAGTGGTAGAGCGCTCACCTAGCATGTGTGTGGCCCGGGTTCGATCCTCAGCACCACGTAAAAATAAATAAAGGCATTGTGTAGAACTAAAAATAAATAAATAAATATTTTTAAGAAAAAACCATCAGTGGGCTGTTTTCATCAGCAATTTTCAGCTGTTATGGTACTGGATTATACAGGTCAGTTTCAGCAAAAGAATGGGGCTCAAAGAATCAAGAGCTCTGGCTGTGAGATCTGCCATAAAGGAGAAAAGAAAACCAAGAAAGTATGACTCAGAAAGTGAGGAACCAAGTGGTATGGGGATCTTTGTAATATGTGGTCAGCCTGCTGAAGTCCCTGATATATATATATATTTTTCTTTCTTTCAGTTCTAGGGATTGAACCCAGGGGCATAATACCACTGAGCTACATCTTCAACCTTTTTTATTTTGAGACAGGATCTACATAATTTGCTAAGGCTGAGCTTGAATTTACAATTTTCTTGCCTCGACCTCTCAAGTGGCTGGGATTACAGGTAAGTGCCACCACACCTGGCCAAAGTCCCTATTTTCACCATTCAAAATGACACAAGGTCTTTATAACATTGAAACTTTGATCAGCTGTACCCCATTTTTTTCTGCTGATAGGGGTTTCATTTTTGGCTTAGGTATATTTTCTTCTGAGAACCCCATATTTATAATTTTTAAAAATCTACATTACATGATTGATTGTTTTATACAATGGATTTAAATTTAGATTTACACATATATTTACCATTTTTCCTTTCACTGTTTCTACATCTATATATAGCCTTCTGTGTGAAATAATTTTCCTTCTCCTTGAAAGACATCCAACTTTAATGTTGATGAAATTCTGTTATTGTTTTTTTTTTTAAAAAAGCTTTTATTTAATACTCATTCTTGAAGATATTATTTCAAATGTCTCTGGTTTCCACTGTTGTGGTCTTATAATTTTCTTTCCTTCAGAGGCAATTTATCTTTTCTCTCTAGCTAAGATTTTTCTTCTTTGTTCTGAAGTTTTACTACACTATGTTACAGTGTAGATTTATTTGTATTTATCTGGCTTGGGATGTCAGCATTCCAGAATCTGTAAATTTGTATATTTCATCAGTTTCTGGAAATTCTCAGCTTTTATTTCTTCAAATATTTCTTCAATGTATTAAAATTCTGACTTAAAATTATAATTTGTGGGCTGGGTTGTGGCTCAGTGGTAGAGCACTCGCCTAGCACGTGTGCGACCGGGGTTCAATCCTCAGCACCACGTAAAAACGGCATTGTGTTCAACTAAAACAAATAAATAAATATTAAAAATATATATAATTTGTTTTTGTGGTTTTTTTTTTTTTTTTTTTTTTTTTTTTTTTGTACCAGGAATTGAACCCAGAGGTGCTTAACCCCTGAGCCACATCCCAAGCCCATTTTTTTATTTTGATACAGGGTCTCACTAAGTTGCACTGGGCCTTGCTAAGTTACTGAGGCTGGCCTTGAACTTGCAATCCTCCTTCCTCAGCCTCCCTAGTCCCTGGAATTACAGGCATGTTCTACCATGCCCAGCTCTATTTGGTTCTTATTCAATTCTTTTATTCATTTTATTTTTATATAAAAAAAAGTTTTGTAGTTGTAGACAAACAGAATGCCTTTATTGTTATTTTTTGTTTGTTTATTTTTATGTGATGCTAAGGATCAAACCCAGTGCCTCACAACATGCTAGGCAAACACTCTGCCACTGAGCTACAGCCCCAGTCCTCTTATTCAATTCTATTTAATAATACTTTACACTCTTCTTATTTACTCATTTGTACAACCCCTAATTTAGTTTATTAAAGTAAATTTTGAAACACATGATTTATGATTGTAAATTATGTCTGAGAACCCCTATATTTAAGATTGTTATGAATCTGATTGTGCTATTTTTCCCTACCATCTGTCATTGATGGTTCCTCATTTCCCATGTGTTTTGTTAGTCAAGACTATCAGCTCTTATTTCTTGGGGCCATATTTGAAGATGTCCTTTGAAGCATGGGTTGAAGGTAGGTTCCTCCAGACAGGATTTGTGTTTGTTTCTGCCAGATGCCTAGAAACACCGCTAGCCTGAAACCAATGTAAACTGGCAGTTTTTAGAGCACCCAGGGCATGCGAATTCAGGCTGCAAATCCACAAAGGGACTAGCTGCAATTACACATATCAGGGAAGATATTTCCTCCTTCTTTCACTCATTGCCCAGTTTGAAACAGCCAATTTACCCTTAGTGTCCACCCAGAGGGGCTAACCCTTGAAATCCCAAATTTTATTGGGTATGGGGAAGGCCAATTAGTCACCCTACTTTGATGGGACCTGGGTTTTATCACATGGTCCCAGTACTTACAGGAGTATGAAAAGTTTGCATCATTTGGCAAATGACTTCAGGCTCAGCCTAGCTTTCAGCGTTCTGCATCCCATTCCAAGTTATCAGTTCTGTTTTGGTTTGGGCCTCTGATATTCCTTACTAATTTTTCAGCTCATCAATGCATTTTAAAATATTTTTTAACAGGCTGGGGTTGTGGCTCAGCGGCAGAGCGTTTGCCTCGCACGTGCGCAACCTGGGTTCGATCCTCAGCACCACGTAAACATAAATGCATTGCATTGTGTACAACTAAAGTAAATAAATAAATATTTTTAAAAATATATTTTTGAACCATTTTATTCAGCATTAGAGTTGCTGAGCCACAGTGACAGAAATGGAAATACATTTGTTCCTTAGAGGAAACCCATGCATACCTGACTGGGAATTCTGGCTTCGGATTCTGGCTGCACCTCAACCTCTTCCAATCTCCCCAGTTCTTTCTCACACACCCAGTTAATTCCACAGGCTCCTACAGTTTGTGGGCTGTACTACCCAAAGCCCAATAGGCTCAAATTCAATTCTTTTCTAGCATCCACTTACTACCCAAACAATGCAAATTCAGGCTGCCCTTCTTATACTCAGCATTGCTCTCTAATTCCCCTTTCCCTTGTAGTTTATAAAATCCCCTTCTCCTGGGTAATGTCAGTATTTGAGTGCTTCTCTTTCTCAAGTTCATCTTGTGATTGGGAATTGAAAACCACATTCCACACTAGGTGGAGGGATTGCTGTTTGGAGGGATTCTTCCTTTTCTTTCCCGTCCTAGTCTTAAATAGCGGGAAAGAGGGGTGGTATTGGGGCAATGGTTAATAGCAATAGGGCAAATTCAGCACCTGGTCATCTTTGTAAGACTTGATGCATCTAGCCCCAAATATATCTCTTTAGAATACAGAAGAACTTAATCTTCCACTCTGGGTTCTAGTTACCAAGTCTGGTACAACAGAAAAAGGTCCTCTTATCCCCTCATAGTAATAAGAAATTCCACTGTTTTGCTAATCCAGTGGCTTCCTGTAGGAGCCCTAATTAAGGAGATAGCTAAGATTGCAGTTAGCTGTGAGCCATAAAGATGTTCAAACATTACCACCTTCCATGGTCTCTGGAGACTTGGCCAGGGACATTGCGGATTGGTCGGCGCCATTTGCATGATCTCCCGAGACTTGGCCCGGGAATTTTGCGCCATTTTGTGGTGGTTGGAGGAGTGTGGATGGTGTTGGAGTTGTTGTTGGAGCCGGAGAGAGAAGCTAGCAGAATAAAGAGCCACTTCGTTTCCAGTCTGCCTCTGAACTTATTCCCGCTGCGTCGTTGCTCCAAGCGGCAATCGCTTCAGGCAGCGACAGCTTCCATCACACTCAAGGTTAAATCCACACTCTTTCATTATGACCTCCAAAAACTTGATGGAGGGGCTGGGATTGTGGCTCAGCGGTAGAGCACTCGCCTGGCACGTGTGCAGCCCAGGTTCGATCCTCAGCACCACATAAAAACAAAGGCATTGTGTACAACTAAAGCAAATAAATAAATATTAAAAAAAAAAAAAACTTGATGGAGCCCCAGCCTACCTGCTGTCCTAACTTCTCCACCCACTCTCCCAACCCTCACTCTGCTATAGCTGCCTTAGACAACTATTTCTAAAACAAATCAAACTTGTTTCCACCTGAGGACTTTTGTACCCTCAGTCCCTTCAGCTTGGTATTCTTTTTCTCTCTGTAGTTGCTTCCTTAAATCCAAGTTACAAAATTATTGATTTAGGTCTTCCCAGACCATTCTAATTCATATTTCTGAATTGCTAATTCAGAACATTATATCGCTAATTCCAGAGCATATATTCAGGAGCAATGGAAGAAAGCATTAATTTTTTAATGCACACACTCTCTATAAACTACATAACATCAGGAACACGTAGGTATAATCATTTTCTACCTTGTATGTGATGCTCCAAAGAATTCAAGTTTAGGTCTAGGAAGTTGAGACTGATTTTTGTGATATATGAAATAATTACATAAACCCATTAGCTGCATTTAAAAGTCCACCTATCTTTGTGTTATAGTTTTCACTATTTAAGGCTTATCCGAAGCACAAAATCCTGAGCAATAGGAAATCAAATAATGAAGTAACATTGTAGTAGCAGTTTGCTTATGTCATCAGGAGGTTGTGGATTTATCTGAGTTTTCCTTTTCCTCTCCTTTAATATCATTAAATAGCATCTTTTTTATAGGTGTAGTCTGGGGAGTCAGGGTGTCCAAACTTTGGTAGTGACCCATGGGTGAAGATGGCATAGAAGCAGCAACGTTCCCTACTCTCTAACTTGGCCTCACTTCCTTCCGAAATTATCTTGTTGCTCTGTTTTACGTCTTTATTGTCGGCCTCAACCGCAGGCGCCCGCATCCCACTACTAGCAACAAGCTCGGGGCGTAGATCAGGCTCAGTCACTAAAGGGACACACCAACGCTCAAGCCACACTGCCCGACCCGCTCGTCCTCACTGCGGCCCCCACTAGAGGGCGCGAAGTCTTCGGGGCGGCCTCTGAGGGGCCCGCGCGCGAGGGCCTCTGGGAAATGTAGTTCACATGCCCGCCGTGGCTCTGAGGGTGCGGGAGCGAAGCTCCGGGTGCGCAGGCGCACTTCTGGCTCTGGTCCGCCGCTGCGGCCATTGTCCAGCCCAGTTGCGGCGGAGGCCGCTTTGGGCAGCTAACCTGTCTGCAGAAAAAACTTGGAGAGAACAGAGCCTGCGGCGGTGGTCCGGGGGCGGACCTGAGGCCCTGGGTGGGCCTGAGGTCGCAAGTCCTGAGCCCCCTGGAGGCAGTGATTCGGAGTGCGCGGGTCGGCGCAGCACTTCGCACGGGTTTGAGGGGTGTCCATTGGGCCTCGCCCAACATCCTGCGGGTGTGACTGGGCGTGGCTGGAGGGGGTTGTCCGAGACTCTGCAAAGCGCTTAGTTTAGGGAAGGAGGAGCGGCTGGTCCTGGCGGGGTCCGCCCGCCTCCCCATCCTCTGGGCAGAAGTGGCGGGGGGCGCGGGCGGAGGCGGGGCGGGCAGGGTGGGGCCCGCGGTTGCAGCCCGGTGAGTGCGCTGTCCTCTCTCCGCAGCCGCTGTCCGGGAGCCCGCCCCGCAGAGGCAGGAATGGCCCCGAGGCCTCCGGTGGCCGCGCCCCAGGTGAGCTGCTGGTTCCGAACCGGCCTGAGCATCCTATCCCGCGATGCCCCGGGGCGCTTTTGGAACAGTCATTGTTCTAGAGCCTCTCATTCCTGGCTCGATTGCCGCCCCGAGCCCCAGGCACTCAAAATCCCAGGATGTCCAGAGCTGGTGGGGAGGGGTTCCCAAAAGTCTGGCGGCACTGTAGGTTTGAGGGGGCCAGGGCCGTACGATCTTGTGAGAGGAATTAAGGTTCGATGTGTTGGGAGGTCCCGAGCACTGTGCCAGTTCTTTGAACTCTTGTCATTGAGGAATGGAGAGGGTGGGGAGACAAAATAGAAAACTGTAGAAGAGGAAGTGACAGTCAGTGAGTGAAAAGAGAGGAACCCCTTCTGATCCAGAAGCCCGTTTGGGGCCAGAGAAACCCGATTTAAAAAATATGCCTAGGAAGAGGCTGATGATGGGGCTTTCTTGGGCAAGACCAAAAACAACAAAAGAAAACAAAACCCACCAGAGCTAATCAGCCCCGAGATTTTTTGTGGCCCTTTCCGCTTTAACAAATGTATAATAGGGCACACACCCATCTCCAGATGTCCAGCCTTTGCCTTAATTAATATGAGGCTGATTTGTGAACCCATTTATTCTTGTGACAGCAGGTGTATTTTCTAGAAACATCACGACTCAGATTATCCATTAATTTACATAAAGTATATCGGTGAGAAATATATCCAGATGCTATCTGGATCTTTTAATCCACAATCTTTAGAATTAAGGAAACATTATAAATTATAGTTGGTGTATGAGACAATCAAGATCAATCCAGATAAAAGTACCAACTACTAATGTCCTTTAAAAGCCATTGACAAAAAAAAAAAAAGTTTACCATAAATTAAGCACACGAAATATATAACACCTGTGTATTTCTTTTACTGCTTGTTATACTTTTGTTTTATAAGTGTGAGCCTTATGGAGTAAGACAGGTAACAATACTAGAAATAATTATTTAATTTGAGCAATCACTGTCATAACCTTTTCACAGCGTTTCCTCTGTAGGCTGAGAATTAGGATGGGGTAGTATTTCATCTGAGGAGATAGCTCTTTCTGAAGAAGGGTTGCTTTTTTTTTTTTTTTCTTCCTTTCTTTCTTTCTTTTTTTTTTTTTTCTTTTTCTTCTTTTTTTTTTTTTTTTTTAGAATCCTAAATGTTTATTGCATGTACTGAGAAGGGAAGTTGGAACATTAAGGACAGAGACTACACTGAAGGCTTTTAATATGACAGTCTTAATGAGTCAAGTACACCATGAAATAATAGATTATCATGAAATAAATAAGCCAACTACTAATTAAAAAGTGAGTAACAACAATTTGGGAAAAACTTATTTCATAATAACAGTTATTCCTGCCAAAGAGCATTTTTTTTTTTTTTTTTTTTTTTTTTTTGGTGGTACCGGGGATTGAACTCAGGGGCACTCGACCACTGGGCCACATCCCCAGCCCTTTTTTTGTATTTTATTAGAGACAGGGTCTCACTGAGTTGCTAAGTGCCTCGCCATTGCTGAGGCTGGCTTTGAACTCGAGATCCTCCTGCCTCAGCCTCCCAAAGTGCTGGGATTACAGGCGTGCGCCACCGCGCCCGGCTGAGCATTTTCATCTTTAAGAAAGCAAGTGGTTGTCATTAAGTTGGAATGGGTGTCTATTAAGCATTGTTAATATAAATGATATATTTGAGGAATAGCAGATTATCTTCCAGCTACAGATTCTCTTCTTTATTTTCAGATACTACTTAACCTACAAATGACAAATTATCAATATTGTAGGAGGGTTGCCTTTTTAATGGTGACAGTGGCTATGTGTTCTGAGCAGTAAATTTTAAGCCCTCTTTAAACTTTACTTTTAGAGCTCTACTTTATAAGCACTCTGGCTCAGTTTCATTTTCCTGGAAGTTCTGATGGTCTCTTGAGTTATCTAACTCAGTCTTCAGGTGATGACTGGAGATGAGGGACAAGACAGAACAGAACACTGGCCCTACAGTGAGGCTTTTTAGGCAGAAACTTTCCTTTATCAGTGATTCTCCTTCTGTGAGCATGGTCTTCAGGGGAATGCAGAGATGAGTAGTTGAGTCATGTGACTGATTATCAGTAAAATTAGTGGGGGTAGACAGTCTCACACAGAAGTGTAGCACAAGAGAGGTGGTGTCCCCTTTTGTTGCAGAGGTCCAGAGGCTACTGTGAATTCAGAAGGGAGACAAGAAATTCTGCCTGTGGAAAGGAATCAGTGGAAATGCTTCCTATGAATAGGAATGGAGTCTAAGCAAGTGAAAATAAGAGGGGTAAGAATAGAGCTGACTGACTTTGTGTGTCAGAGGAGTTGAGAGGTAAGAAGCTGAAGGGGCATATTCATGAAGCCATTGTCCTCTGTGACAGCAGGTGTGGGCTGCAGGCTGCAAGTGGGTAGAAAGGAGCTTGTACTTTTTTATTTTTGGTTTTATAACCCATTCACTCATTTATTTATTCATTCAACAGATAAGTCATTGAGCTCCTGTGATATGTCAGGGCACTTGTCTAGGAAGTGAACTTGGGATACATTATTGAACAATATTATAAAGGACTCTGTTCTCATGGAGCTTATATTCTAGAAAGGGGAGAGAGATGGAAGAATTCAGTAACTAAGTACATTTTACAGTATTCTAGAATAGTTTCATAGAAAAAAAAGTATGTTAAGAGGGAAGGTAGGGGCCTTGTGATAGGGATATTTGTGTGTGTTTGTGTGTGTGTGTGTGTGTGTGTGTGTGTGTGTACTGGGGATTGAACTTGTGTGCTTTGCCACTGAGATATATCTCCAGCCCTTTTTATTTCTTATTTTGACAGGCTTTTACAGAGTTGCTGAGTGTCTTGCTAAATTGCTGAGGCTGGCCTTGAACTTGTGATCCTCCTGCCTCAGGCTCCCAAGTGGCTAGGATTACAGGCATGCACTATCATGTCCAGCAGGGGTACAGTTTTAAATAGCAAGGCTAAGGTAAACCTTATCCTTCCTGAGATGACATCTGAGCAGTTTTAAGGAGGTGAGGGAATTAAGGATGCAGACATCTGGGGGAAGAGTGCACTGGGTAGAGGGAGCAGCCTATTGCAGAATGTGTCTGGTATATTCAAGGAGCAGCAAGGAGGCCAGTATAGCTGGAACTGATTTTAGGCAGGGAACTGGTATGACTTTAAAGATGCCACAACTGATTAATCACAGGAGAAAGTTTGGAAGTTATAATTCCTTTTGGAGAGGTATTTTGGTAGGTGAAATAGCCAGAGTGCCTCCACCTGAAATGGGAGGGAATGGGAGCAGAGATTGAAGCAGTGGGATGCTCTTAGAATTAGTAGCATCTAGGATTGTGAGTAGCTTTATCAACGTAAACACTCTGCACCCGTGTTCTCCTGCATTTTTAGTTAGGGAAAATAAAAAGGTGTTTTTCCGTTCACCTTGGTTGAAGGTTCTTGGTGTTCTACCTTAATGGGGAGGGATCAAAGACTGGTCTCTGCTGACTCCAGATTCTAAGAGCTTTGTGGTTAGATCATCCTGGTGAACAAAACCAGGAAAACCTGGTCCATGTCACCCAAACTCAAGACAAGATGCTCCAGGGACATCAGGGGAAGCCAAGCTACTTCTTGAATCAGGTTAGGTTGATTTGTGGTCAAGGACGTTTGAGCTCCTTCTATCCCTTTCCCAGTTACCTTCTGAGCTAAGAGGTGGAGCTTGTCCTTAAGCCTCAGCTCAAATACACCTTCTCTTCCCTCTGTACATTCCTAGAGCAGCTAGCTATGCACGCCTATGGTACTATTCTTACATAGTGTAAAGTGGTGTTTCCCCCACCGGTCATTGTACGAGGCTTTGAGCCCCTGAAGGGCAGGGCCATCTGACTCCTCCTTTCTATTGCATACTTCAGAGTAATCTTGAGGTAGCTGGGTATAATGAATAAACATTCAGAACTGCTAACACCCAGTAGCAGTTTTGTACTTTCTGCATTGTAGTTTTGATTCGCAACTTTCTAATGACTAATGATGTTGAGCATCTTTACATATGCTCACTGACCATTTTCATATCTTCTTTGGAAAAAATGTTTATTCAAGTTTTTTTTTTTTTTTTTTTTTTTTTTTTTTTTTTTTTTTTTGTATGTGTTTGTGGTACTGGGGATTGAACCCGGGACTTGGCACATGGTAGACAAGTGCTTTAGTAGTAAGCTACATCCTTAGCCCTTTTCGACTCGGCATCTCCATAAAGTTGCCCAGGCTGGCTTTGAATGTGATCCTTTTACTTTGGCTTCTCAAATAGCTGGGATTGCAATCTACCACCAAACCCAGCTCTCCTTTGCTGATTTTTTCAATTGGGTTGTTTAGTTTTTATTGACTGTTAGGTGTTCTCTATATATTCTGGATATTAATCAATACAATGGTGTATTTGATTTGATGAATTTCCTTCTTTTCTCTTTATTCATGTTTTTTTTTCCTTTAAACATTTTCAATTATTACATTTTAAATTATATTTCAGCCAGACACAGAGGCTGTAATCCCAGTAGCTAGGGAAGCTGAGACAGGAGGGTCGTAAGTTCAAGGCCAGACTCAGCAACTTAGTGAGGCCCTATGCAACTTAATGAGAGCCTGTCTCAAAAAAAGGTGTGTGGGGAGCCTGCATGGTAGTCGTGTGGTAGCGCATGCCTGTAATCCCAGTGGCTGGGGAGGCTGAGGCAGGAAGATCACGAATTCAAAGCCAGCCTCGGCAATGGCGAGGCACTGAACAACTCAGTGAGACCCTGTCTCTAAATAAAATACAAAAAGGGCTGGGGATGTGGCCCAGTGGTTGAGTGCCCCTGAGTTCAATCCCTAGTACCAAAAAAAAAAAAAGGGGGTGTATGGGGGACTAGGCGGCTAGGCATGTGGCTTAGTGGTTAAGCGCCCCTGGGTTCAATCCCTGCTACTGAAAAAGAATAAAATAAAAATTTATTTCATTTTTAAGAGGATATATCCTTTTTTTGTCAGCTTTAATGGCTGTATTATATTATTTTGCATGAATGTACTAAAAGTTATATAGCCATTTCTTTTTTTCAATACTTTTTAGTTGTACATAGACAAAAATACCTTTATTTATTTTTTTGTGTGGTGCTGAAGATTGAACCCAGTGCCTCACATGTGTGAGGCAAGCACTCTGCCACTGAGCCACAATCCCAGCCCTAGCCATTTCTTTTAAGACATTTAAATTGTTTCTCAATTTTTTCTTTTTTTGGGTTTGGTTTTCGGTTTTTTTTTTTTTTTTTTTTTGGCACTGGGGATTGAATTCAGGGGCACTCAACCACTGGGCCAAATCCCCAGCCCTTTTTTAATTTTATTTAGAGACAGGGTCTCACTGAGTTGCTAAGTGCCTCGCCATTGCTGAGGGTGGCTTTGAACTCGCAATCCTCCTGCCTCAGCCTCCTGAGCTGCTGGGATTATAGGCATGTGCCTGTAATCCCAGCACTTGGGAGGCTGAGGCAGGAGGATTCCAAGTTCAAAGCCACCCTCAGCGATTTAGCAAGGCATGCCTGCTCTGTTCCAGACAGTGGTTCTTAACCAGAGTCATGCTTCAGAACCAGTCAGGAAGTGGTACCTGCTTCCTGAGGGGTAACGATAAGGTTTCAGTGAGGAAATGTAGCAAGAGGGTGCACAAGGTGAGCTCAATGCCTGGCTGGAGGTGAGTTCAGTAAATCTTCGCTGATTTCACTGATGCTCTTTTATTGTGCAGCACCTAAGGAATTTTTTCTTCTTCTTCTTCTTCTCCCCACCCCCCCAGGTATTGGCAATTCAACCCAGGGGCACTTTATCACTGAGTTATATTCCCAACACCTTTTATCATTTTTATTTTTAGACAGGGTCTCACTAAGTTGCTGAGGCCCTTGCTAAATTGCTGAGGCTGGCCTTGAATTTGCTATCTTCCTGCCTCAGCCTCCCCAAATCACTGGGATTACGGCATGCACTACCACACCTAGCCACCTAGGAACTTTTAAAAGATGCTTGGCAGGGCCTCAGGCAATTTAGACAAGATTTTCTCAGGTAATTATCTTCAGTCTCAACATGCTTGGTGGTGGTGATTCCGAAATGCAGTCTGAGAAATTCTTGAGGGAGAAAAATGTGAGTAGATGGCCATAGTTCTGAAATGGAGAGGTGGATCAAATGCTGGAGGAAGTCATGGAGGTTGGAAGTTCTGAAAAAGCTTACACAGGAAGGGAAGATTGAACTGGTTCTAGAATGATGTCTGGGAATTTTTGCCATATAGCTGAGGGAAGAAAGTACACTGTGATCAGAATAGGATGTACAAAGGCAATGTGATACAAAAGAGAATATATTATCAGGGCAGAGTCCATGTGGCAGAAACTTGAGGTGTACGGCAGAAGGCAAAGTCTGAGAGAAAGATGAGTCAGTAGCCTGTAAAAGGGTGGACTGAAGTGAAGATCTAGAATAATCTAGAACAACATTGTTCCAAAGAAATAGGAGTTATATGTGTGTAGTAATTTTAATGTACTAGTTTTCAAAATGTAAAAAATAGCAGATAAAATTAATTTTGGTAATATATATTATTTAACCCAATATATCCAGAATATTATCATTCTGTTATTAATATTTTTTAAATTACTAATAAGGTACTTAACTTTTTTGGTACTAAGTCTTTGAAATCTGTTGTATATTTTACTCTCAACAAATAAGCTTGATATAGTCAAGGACAGCAAGATCAGCGTAGCTACAGCCTAGTGCATGATAGCAGAGCTTGGATTTATTCTTTTTTTAAAAAATATTTATTTATTTGCTTTAGTTGTACACAATGCCTTTATTTTTACATGGCACTGAGGACTGAACCCAGGCTGCACACGTGCTAGGTGAGCACTCTACCACTGAGCCACAACCCCAGCCCCTGGATTTTATTCTTTTTTTTTTTTTTAGGGGTACCAGGGATTGAACTCAGGGGCACTCGACCACTGGGCCATATCCCTAGCCCTTTTTTGTATTTTATTAGAGACAGGGTCTCACTGAGTTGCTAAGTGCCTCGCCATTGCTGAGGCTGGCTTTGAACTCATGATCCTCCTGCCTCAGCCTCCCAAGTGCTGGGATAACAGGCGTCCACCACTGCACCAAACTTGGATTTTATTCTTTTTTTTAATATATATTTATTATTTTAGTTGTACACATTGCCTTTATTTTTACATGGTGCTGAGAATCGAACCTGGGCCGTGCACGTGCTAGGCGAGCATTCTACCGCTGAGCCACAACCCCAGCCCGGATTTTATTCTTAATACAGTGGGATGCTATTGGTTTTAGGCAGTGAAATAGCTATGCTACAGAGTGCTGAAATGGTTCAAAGTAATGAGGTGAAATTATATATACCAGTATGGAAAGATCTCCAAAATACATATTCAAATGTAAAAGGCAAGTTGTAGAACAATATGAAGTGTTTCATAAAACATGTGTAAAATATGGACAAGAGGCTTTTAAGTGTATATACCAAGCTGTTAAGAGTGATTTCTGGGGTTGTGGCTCAGCGGTAGAGCGCTCGTCTAGCACGTGCGCGGCCTGGGTTCGATCCTCAGCACCACATAAAAACGCATTGTGTACAACTAAAAGCAAATAAATAAATTTTTTTTTAAAAAAAAAGAGTGATTGCTTCTGGGAAGTAAAGTGGGATGGATTAGTTGTGGGGGTGAAAAAAGGCTGCCATTTTTACTCCCCACTGTATTTGAATTTTGTAACAAAGGAAATGATTGGGCCACAAGGAATTGGTGATTCTATAAAAGCCTTTGCTTGGAAGGAAAACAGGAAGATAGCTAAGTAGGGATATAGGGTTAAAAGACAAAGTGCCCCGCATGACTTTCTTGACAGATTTAATAGATCCTTTACAGTGTTATATAATTGACTAGCATATATACCCAACCTTCCAAACACATGATTACTGCTTCTAATAAGTCCTACTGTATGTTCCCAGTATGCCATGGGAGTACTGTAAGGTTGATCCCTAGTTGAGCAGGAATGTGATCTTGCAGGAATCAGTGACGTTCAAAGATGTGGCTGTGGACTTCACCCGTGAAGAATGGCACCACGTGGACCCTGCTCAGAGGAATTTATACAGGGATGTGATGCTGGAGAACTACAGCCACCTGGTTTCTCTGGGTAAGAACCACTTCCTTTGGTGTCCCTCTTGTTGGCGGGTCTTTCCTTTCTCAGTTGCCAAGGGTGTGGTGCTCATATCCTAGTTAACTGTGAGCAGGGTGTCCAGGGATTAGAGCTTGTTCATGTCTTTGGAACCCACCTAAACAGGGCTTTGAGCCTTCTCTTTAGGTGGAAAGTCTTTATTTTACAGAACTGGAAATAGGCACTTTGATTGCATGACTCCTTAAGTTGCACCTTTTTTTTTCTTCAGAGTTCCTGAGGATCAAGGACTAGTACTGACTTATAGGAGGGTTCTTTGTCTACTTGCACAAACACCCAAATCTTGTGTATTTACCCATGAGCAGGGTATCAAGTTTCCAAGCCAGAAGTGATCTTCAAATTGGAGCAAGGAGAAGAGCCATGGATATCAGAGGGAGAAATCCAAAGGCCTTTCTGTTCAGGTAAATGAGTGAGAATTCCACCTGTGCAGGCAGTGGCACAGCTTAGGGAGGGGGCATCATCAGCAGGCTTAGGAACCTCCTAGACCTGCAGAGGAAGCTGAAGCCATCTTCAGAGTGACATCTCTGCATGTCTCTCTTCTCTAGTGAGATACCTCTCCTGTAAGTAGGTCTTAAGAGAAAATGGTACCCCTTTTTCTTCTGTTAAAGTATAGCCTTTTGCCCTAGTTCAAAAATACCATCTCTGCCTATCCTGCATCTGCCTGCTAGATTATGTGTCCTTGTGTGTCCTCAGACTCCCTTCATTATGTAGAGATCCCTTTTCTTACTCGTTCAGACATGAATTGAACTTCCATATCTCCTCCTTATTTTGTCTTGTTGCTTTCACTGTTGGATGCTATGGACTTGTAGGAAATACCCCATCCTTGATCTTCCCTTTATAACCTGCTTCTAGGTTCCTTTCCGTGGCCACATTCCTGAAACAACTGTCCTAGGAGCAACACTGTCTTGCTTCCATCCTGTATTTATGCTGGTTAGATTCATTGCCTCCCTCCATATCCCTCTAGTATGTCCTAGTATGTGGGGGGCTTCTGGGTTTTAAGTCTGTGGTAGTCAGCTTTCTGAAATGCCTGGGATGATTTTAAAGAGAAAAGGTTTATTTTGGCTCATAGGTTTAGAGGTTCCACTTCATGATCGATTATCCCTGTTGCTTTGGGTCTGTGGCAAGGCATCACATCATGGCAGGAGTGTGTTCGGCCAAGCAAAACACTTACTTTATCAGCCAGGAAGAAAAGGGGAAAGAGGAAAAGGCAAGGGTCCCATGATCCCCTTCAAGGGCCTTTACCCAGTGACCTAAAGACCTCCCATTAGGTCCCATCTCATAAAGAGTCTACCACCTCCCAATAGCTCTACCCTGGGGACCAAGCCTTTAATACATGGGCCCTTGGAAGACACATAACATCCATACTGTAGCAGGGTCTTTGGCTTTCCCCCCCAAAGTGATGCCACTTAGGAATCTCCAGTCTTCTCTGCATGCGCACGCGCTTTCTCTCTCTCTCTCTCTCTCTCTCTCTCTCTTCTCTCTCTCTCTCTCTCTCACCTCTCTGAAAAGTTGCTTGCCTTTGTGGTAGTTGTAGCTCTTTATTCTATGCTGTGGACCCAGAAATCCTTCTTACTTGTACCCTGGACATTTTTTACCTTCTCACAGGACCTTCACTTGGAAGTCTCATGGAGCTCATATCATCTTTTTTTCATCTTTCATCCCTACTCAGCACATTTTGTTACTTTGCCCATTACTCATTTCTACCTTTGCCTCTTAGAAACCACTGGGTTTTCTGATCTGTCAGGCCAGACACAATAATCAGTTTTGGTTTTTTTTCTTTCAACCCAGGTTATTTTCTTCTTTTTTGAAGCTTCTTAGATCTTACTGTCTTTTAACTTCCACTGGTGGCATCCTAAATTATGCCCTGGGCTAAGACAGTATACTATAATTCCCAGATAGAATTTCTCACTGTCTTTTCTTTTTATAATCCATGTTGAATTTTTAAAACAATGGCTTTATCAAGATATAATTCCCATACTGTAAGAGTCACCCTTTCAAAGCATACAAGTCAGTGTTTTTGTGTGTGTATTCAAAGAATTGTGTAAACACCACTACTGTGTTGTACACTATATTATGCAAAAAGAATGTTCTTATCACCCTCAAAAAACTCGTCACTCCAGAAATCCATTAGCAACTCCCAGCCCACTCCCCACTCCTCCCAGCCCCTGGAAACCATTGATCTGCTTTCTGTCTCTGTGGATTTGCCTATGCTGGATATTTTGTATAAACAGATTCATATAATATATGACTGGCTTCTTTAACTTGGCACAGTGTTTTCAAGGTTGATGCAGCCTATATGAGTACTTCATTTCTTTTTACTGCTGAGTAATATTTCAGTGTATGGATATGCCACATTTTGTTTAACTGTTCATCAGTTTACTGACCATATTTAATTGTAATATATTATCTTCATAAATCTTTCACCTCTGACAAAACCTTCCTGTTATTTACTGTACCTCATTATGAGGAAACAGAAGTTCCCTTAACTTAAAAATTCCCTATAATGTCTTCCAAAATTACCTTTCTGTTCCTACTAAAACAAACTTGCCTTAGTTTGAAATTCTTTTAGGGTTCCTTATAAATACTATATGCTTTCCCTCATTAGGTAGTACATTCTGCCTACCCAAAGCCATCTATTCTTTTGAGTTCAGAATTGAGTAAAACCTAACATACATTAATATATTTATTTCTTCCCTGGTCACAAATACAAGTTCCGTCATCTCCACTATACAAACTGAGATTTAATTATATATATTCTGTCTATTTGATTGGCTGTTATGGAATCTGGCTAGGGAAAGAACTTTCTTATTCCTTCATTTCAGTGAGCTTTCTTGAATGCCCCACTGGGAAGAATTCTAAAAAAATACAAAGCATTCTCAGCCCTTAAGAGTTTAGAATTGATTCTTGAAGGGTAAGGAATTGGGGGTTTAGGGGCCCTTAGTTGTGGTTTTTTTTTTTCCCTTCTCAACATTTCATTATGAAAAGTTTCAAATGTATTGAAAAGTTGAAAAAAAAATGTACAGTGAACACCATATACCTACCACCAATATTATCACATTTGTTGTCCTTTATAATTTTTAATATTTTCTTTATCATATATCTGTTCATCTATCTATCAATCCACTTTTTGATGCACCTCCAAAGAAATTGCAGGCATGAGTACAATTCATCTCTATACACTTCAACATGCATATCATTAACTAGAGTTAATTAACTAGATCCATTTACGTAGCAGACAAAAAAAAAAAATCCTTTTTGGTAAAGAGAGGTCATTAATATATAATCAGAGCTCTACACTAAAATCACAGCCCCAGTGGTAAGGACAAAGATGATTTGCTGCTGGGCACGGTGGTGCATGCTTGTAATTCCAGCATCTCAAGAGGCTGAGGCAGGAGTTTTGCAAGTTTAAAAAGCCATCCTCAGCACCTTAGCAAGATCCTAAGCAACTCAGGGAGACCCTGTTTCTATATATAATATAAAAAAGGGCTGGGGATGTGGCTCAGTGGTTAAGGCCCCTAGGTCCAATCCCTGGTACAAAAAAAAAAAAAAAAAATGCCTCCTGAAATCCTGCCTTTTCTGTTTGTACATTATAATTCTTGATCTCCAAGTAGGTCATATTAATTGACTGAAGATTTTTCTCTGCACTACTTGAAGACCCAGAACCTCAGAGGTGACTTGAAAAGAACTATGAATGTAGTAGGAAGGTAGATTTTGTGGTGGTTCGTAAAATGGACAGGAAACATGTAAAGCATATAGGATCCTACCAGATGGACTATGATCCTATTCCATTTATATGTATGCCTACACTCATACTCATTTATTCCTTTGTTCATTAACAAGCCCACCTACATGGGCTTTCCTAATTCTCTAGACTTATCACACATTCTGCATCTATAGTCTTCACTATCACCTCTTCTCACTCTTCCCTCACTCATTTTGGGTCTTCTCCACAGGATACAAGACTGATTTCAGAACACAATCATGTATAATTTATCTCTTTCATTTCCTCATTCCTATTATAGTGGTTGGTTTTAACAGGAAGAATTAGGGGAACTTTTGCACTTTGCATTTCTTTCAGACTGGAAGACCAGGCCTGAAGCCAAATCATCAAATCTGCAGCAGGGTATATCTGAAGTATCCCACAGCACAGATGATTTCTCACATGCCACATTAGAAGACCACTGGGATATTAGTAGCCAGTTAGAGAGGCACCAGGAAAACTGGAGGAGACATCTGGGGCCAGAAGCATCTTCCCAGAAGAAAATTACACCAGAGGGAAGTCTTGCACAAAATAAATCTGGTGAAGATTCTAGATTGAACACAGACCTGATTCCCCAACTGAACAGTCCTTCAAGAATAAGGCCTAGTGAATGTGAAACACTTGGAAGCAATCTAGGACATAATGCAGACTTGCTTAATGAGAACAATATCCTTGCAAAAAAGAAACCCTATAAATGTAATAAATGTAGAAAAGCCTTTATTCACAGATCATCACTTACTAAACATGAGAAAACTCATAAAGGAGAAGATAATTTCCCCAATGGTACAGGTCAGGGAATTTATCCTGGAAAGAAACACCATGAATGTACTGACTGTGGGAAAACTTTCCTCTGGAAGACACAGCTTACTGAGCACCAGAGAATTCACACTGGGGAGAAACCCTTTGAGTGCAATGTGTGTGGAAAGGCCTTCAGGCATAGTTCATCCCTAGGTCAGCATGAGAATGCTCATACTGGAGAGAAACCCTATCAGTGTAGTCTCTGTGGAAAGGCCTTCCAGCGCAGTTCCTCCCTTGTTCAACATCAGAGAATCCACACCGGAGAAAAGCCCTATCGCTGTAATCTCTGTGGGCGGTCCTTTAGGCATGGTACATCTCTCACTCAACATGAAGTCACTCATAGTGGGGAGAAACCCTTCCAGTGTAAGGAATGTGGGAAAGCCTTTAGTCGATGTTCTTCCCTTGTCCAACATGAGAGGACTCATACTGGGGAGAAACCTTTTGAATGTAGCATATGTGGGAGGGCTTTTGGTCAGAGCCCATCCCTTTATAAACATATGAGGATTCATAAGAGAGGCAAACCTTACCAAAGCAATAACTACAGTGTAGATTTCAAGCACAACTTATCTCTTACTCAAGATGAGAGTATACTGACTGAAGTGAAATCCTACCATTGTAATGACTGTGGGGAAGACTTCAGTCACATTACAGACTTTACTGACCATCAGAGGATCCATACTGGTGAGAGTCCATATGATTGTGAGCAGGCCTTTAGTCAACAATCTATTTCCCATCCTGGAGAGAAACCTTATCAGTGTAATGTATGTGGGAAAGCTTTCAAAAGAAGTACAAGTTTTATAGAGCATCACAGAATTCATACTGGAGAGAAGCCCTATGAATGTAATGAATGTGGAGAAGCCTTCAGTCGACGCTCATCACTTACCCAACATGAGAGAACCCACACTGGAGAGAAACCCTACGAATGTATTGACTGTGGAAAAGCCTTCAGTCAGAGTTCCTCCCTTATTCAGCATGAGAGAACTCATACTGGAGAGAAACCCTATGAATGTAATGAATGTGGGCGCGCCTTCCGAAAGAAAACCAATCTGCATGATCATCAGAGAATTCATACTGGAGAAAAGCCTTATGCTTGTAAGGAATGTGGGAAAAACTTCAGTCGAAGCTCCGCTCTTACAAAGCACCAGAGAATTCATACACGAAATAAACTGTAGGAACCCTACACTTAGGAATGTATAGAAAGCTTTAGCTAAAATACCATTCCAATTCAGTATTCAAGGATTTTTTACTGGAGAGAAAGTTCAAGGATGTAATTGTGTGTGTGTGTGTGTGTATGTTTTTGTGTGGAGAAAACTTGGCACTAGACAGAATTTTTAAAAAAAAATAAAAGTCACATTCTCATATCTGATTATAGGTGTTTGTAAAATTACAAACAACATATGTAGCCATTTGGAAATCATTCCTACACGTTGGACTTTATAATGCTTTTAATATGAGTACTCAGATCACCAACTTTAACAGCTTGACGTAACTCCCACTGTTTACAGCCTTAAAAACAAAACAAAACAAAACAAAAAAAACTACACTAATGACCAAAACTTATTTTAAACATTGCTTGACAATTTCACTCAACTACATTTGTTACATGAAATTCTCTGTGGAAACCAATTCCACCTCCAGGAATTCACCACTTAAAGAATTAGATAATTAGCCCAACCACTTCACTGTACAGATGAAGAGGACTGAAAGCCAAAGATTTGAGGTGGTTTGTGTAGTATTATACATCCTATAGTGACAGAGCTGACTGGAGAATGGAGGTTTCCTGGATCTTTGGCTCCATAGCATTGCTACTGTGAAAGTATATCCTGGAATTCAGAAGGCTTTAAAATAAATTTTAAAATAGATAGCCATGGGTTGGTTGGACACTTTGAAATTCCTAAAAGCATAAGAGGCAGCAAAGTACGCAAATTTGTCTCAAACTTACAAATTTACTGGAAGCTTACAAGCCAAAATATTAACAGAAACTAGATAGTTGAACTATGGGTGACTTTTCATTTTCCTGGTTATATTATGCTTTCAGCTAATGGGCCAGTTTTATAGAACTATTAAGTCCTTTGATTGTGCTTTTCATGGCACTCCCATGAAAAAGTCCTGCCCCAAGTTTCCTGCAGCAGATCAATTGGAAGATAACACAAAACTTAGAGATTTTTTTCCAAATTAATTTTACATTACAGAAGTCCAGTTACCCAGTTAACATTGCCATAAATTCTGTTTTTGACTCTGAGAAACAGCATGTTTTGGCTTGTGTATGCAAAAGAATATTTTGCCATTTTAAAAAAATCAGTTTGTTTTAGCTACATGGTGTTTCTCCATCCAAAAAGCTTGAGCTAAATGTTGATCTCCCACTCTGACCCTTAATGGCCCCTAGTGCCTCCCATAAATTATCTGAAAAGAATTTCCAGAACCTTCACTGGTCAACATCAGTAGTGCAGACAAATTTGGAAGCAACTGTGGACATTGATCCCTTCACACAAGAGCCATTCCCCTGCAAGACAAGCAAGTTTCCCAGCCCTGATTATGATTCTCAGGGAGGGGTGAAATGAGTGGTATTGCTGGTGAACCCGTCCTACTTTATTCTTTTTGTGTCAAATGGCAGGAGTCAACACCCTTCTCTCATCCTGGATGAAGTAGCTCTCAAAACAGTCTTCATTTTTTTTTTTTTTTCAGGGATAAATAAGCATGAGTGTTGAAATGTGGTATGTGAAGCCCAATGAGTCTATCACCTATGAATCAAGATGGATAGGTATTCCATAGTGAACCTGCCTTTTCTAGATATTAGCCCTTCAAAGATACCTTTTTTGTGACACTCCATACTTAGCACACACAATGTAACAGCCATGCTTGTGTTGACACATAGATTGACAATGGGTAATTCATTCAGATCCTCTCTGACCAAGTGGTTAGGATGCCTGTCAGAAACTTACTGCTGATTGCTAAGGGTCCCTATAGTGGACTGCTTGGAGGGAATCCTGTGGATTGTAACTAATTGAGTGCTGCTTCAATGTTACTGAAGTTTATAAAAACTTAGTTCCAGAAGACCCAAAGGGAGACAACTGGTTTATGTGTGGAACAGGTCTAAATCCAGCTATCACTGATTCTCAGCACATCTTCATTGACTCCCTAGGTAGGAAGCCCGGGACAGATGTGTGACTAATTGAGCAGAGGCTTTCCTAGTACAAGCACTCATTCATGGTGCACTTATGAATATCCAGCCTTTTAGGGCTACATGAAATGCATCCTTGTAACATCATTGTATTCTTTCAATAAATAGCCTTCTGAGTTGAACGGGAGTCAGTTTGTCTTTTTCAATTTTCAGAACTTGGCTAAGATTAAAGAATGACACATCAAGAAGAAGGGATTAACTGCTAAACTCTTCATAGTCAGGTAAGTTAACCGTAGCTATCATTTGTTTATGTTTACTGTGTGAAAGACATTGTGCTAAGTGCTTCACTTCCATCATTTCATTTAACGCTCACAACTCCTGGTTAGAAGTGCTGTGGCTGCCAGGCGTGGTGGCGCATGCCTGTAATCCCAGCACTTGGGAGGCCGAGGCAGGTGGATCGCGAGTTCAAAGCCAGCCTCAGCAATGGCAAGGCACTTAGCAACTCAGTGAGACCCTGTCTCTAATAAAATACAAAAAAGGGCTGGGGATGTGGCCCAGTGCTCGAGTGCCCCTGAGTTCAATCCCCGGTACCAAAAAAAAAAGAAGTGCTGTGGCAGCCCTTGTCTTTGCCGAGTTTTTTTCATTTCTTCTCTTGTAATAATCCCTGCTCAGTGACCACAGGAACGCAAGTCAGTATGTCCCCAGGGCTCATTGATATATCTAGGGTCAGGCATGTGATCTACATTAGGGGTAAATATGTATAAGGGTATTTGAGTCCTGATTTTTAGGGGTAAATATCCAATCAGAATCCCTTGCTGGAATTTTTTCAAAGTTGAACGAACTTTCAAGGAAAAATTTTTGGTGGGAGAAGAGAGGGTGCTGGAGATTGAATGCAGGGGTGCTTTACCACTGAACAACATCCCCTCCCCTTTTTATTTTTTGAGACAGTGTTTTGCTAAGTTGCTGATGGCCTCACTGAGTTGCTGAGGCTGGCCTCAAACTTGGCAATCCTCTTGCCTCAGCCTCCTGACACAGGCATGTGCCACTATGCCTGGCTCAAGGAAACTGATTATGAATAACTAGGCTGGAAAGGTGAAGGCCTAAAGCTTCCTAGAGCCTGATTTCTTGATAGTGATGAGAGGTCTACTGTAGTAGAAGATGAAGCTGACATTCAGGCATTCTTGTTCTATTCCCTGAGGTCCTTTGGACCTTGCTCAATTTCTGAAGCTCTCTGGAATTCCATGAGCTCCCCACTATCAGTCCAACAGTTCTTCCTTTTTGCTTAATTTTTTATGTTTCTGTTGCTTGCATTAAGTAAACCTAATACATGTATTATATCCTTGTTACGTAAATAACTTGCCTATAGTTGTACTACGTAAGGCAGATTTAGGCTATAAATCCAGAATTGTCTGGCTCCACCAGTACAGCTCTTAACCTCAAACTCTGACATCTCCAGGCCATGTTACATTCAGGAAGCACATGTAATTCATTTGGGGATGAATGGATGAGGGGATATGATGACAGGTTAGGTTGGAGGCTGAGCAAAGACAAAGTGGCAAAGAACTTTGGAATATTTTTCTTGACCATTTCAATAAATTAAATGTCTTAACTACATCCTTAATATATCAGGTATTTATATTTGCCTATACAATAAATAAAAATCTTGTATTATGCTTTTATAAAGCTTTATCATAAATGTCTTCCATGTTGATACAATGTCTTGATCTTTTTAAGTCACTTATTTGGGGTGGTTTGGCTATTGGTTTTTAAAATAATGACATGGAGCATTTTTATCTTTAAGCACCCTGTTTTTTGTATTTTTTCTTACACTATCCAGAATGAGATCAAATGTAATATCCAGAATGGTATTACAGAGTCAGCATGCATAGAGTAGTATGCCAGCTGTTATGAGACTCCTAGACAAGAATAAGCTGCATGCAGCAGTATTCAGTGCAGGATGAATTGTCTCAAAATTGCAAGAGAGTCAGGAGAAAACCAGTCTCCACTCCTGTGTGTTTGTGGAAGGGCCCAAGGCAAGCATTTTATCTGCCAGAGTATCTAGCACACCTTATGAAAGGTAAGAAAATACTTCTGAATATCAGGTAGTAATACTCAGTTTTTTTTGTTGTTGTTGTTTTTGTTTTTGTTTTTGTACTGAGGATTGAACTCAGGGGCACTCAACCACTGGGCCATATCCCCATCCCTTTTTTTGTATTTTATTAGAGACAGGGTCTCACTGAGTTGCCAAGTGCCTCGCCATTGCTGAGGCTGGCTTTGACTTCTCAATCCTCCTGCCTCAGCCTCCCAAGTGCTGGGATTACAGGCGTGTGCCACTGCCTGGCAGTAATGCTCAGCTCTTTACAGTGACAATGGACTTTTAGAAAATTGGTTAATTACTCATCTGTAAAAATGCAAATGTCACTTCAGGAAAGTTTTGCTAACTTTCCTATATCAACTAAATTGATCTACCTTCATTAAATTTTCATAGATTACTGTTAATGTCCTTTATGTTATCACAATTTGTTTGTGATTATTTGATTTTCTTTTCCTCATACTAGATTGTGAGTTCCAAGAAGGCAGGCTCTTTTTGTTCTGTTTATCACAATGCCAGTCATACAGTAGGTACTTAATATAGTCTTGTAAAGTGAACAGTTGAGTAGAGATAGACAAAGCAGATTTGCTCATAAATAAAAAGATGCTCAACCTTGATATCAGAATGTTGAAAGGTAAAAAATGTGACACTATTTCATAGCAGTTAGGCTGGCAAAAATTTAGGAATTTGGCAGGGGAAATTTGAGGACTCTTGGTGAGAGGGGGGTAAATTGGCATAATCATTTTGGGAGTAATTTGGGAATATCCAGTAAGATTGAAGCTAGGCATACTTCGTGACCCAGGAATTCCACTTGTAGGTACATACCCTATGCTAGAAATTCTCCTGTCAGCATAAAGAAACATACATAAGGCTGTTCACAGCAGCAATGTTTGAAACAATAAAAATATGAGCACCTACTTTATTTTGAAATATCAGTAAGTACATTCATAAAGTGTGGTATAGCCTTATTATTCAACACAGTATTTAAATGAAGGAACCGAAGCATCTGGCAAAAAGCAAAAAATCTAGCTCTGCCTATGCCATTCTTGTACCCATGCAGCCAAATGGAGAAAAACAAAACCATGATGATTAGTCCCACATAAATTTCTTGTCTGCCAATCTCCAGCATTTGTTTCCCTAATCTAATCATCATCCCTGTCTCAGGTGCCATTTTTTTACCTTTTTTCTACTCAAACCTCCAACACTTAGCCCCACTCCTCCCTTAGCTAGTTACCCTGTTTCCTAGTTAATTGAGAAAAAAATAAAAGCAATTAAAAGAGAACTCCTTGATTTTCTGAGTCTGGCAAGAACTGATAAAAAATAAATAAATGAAAAATAAACGAGTAAAAGGAAGATCAGTAGAATAGAGGAAGGGAGAGCAAGGGGAGGGAAGAAATGAGAGAAAAGTGGAGAGGATGGGGACTGAGCTGGTATAAATCAAATTCCATACATGTATTATTTTGTCCAAATAAACACAACTACTATGTATAACTATAATGCTCTAATAAAAAAACAATGTGAAAAAAGAGAACTCGTGTGTGCATCTTGTCCTTGTGCTCTTCCTTCCTTATCCTCTCGTTGACTTCATTCTCTTATTGAGACCAACTCCTCCTCTGGTGAATTAGACCCATCGTTAAATGATAACACCATTCCTACAACTGTCCTTTTTCCTGCATCTTATTAAAACTTCTACTAAATGTTGTCCATCAGCATAATAATGTGTATTTTTTTTTCTCAGATATACACGGTATACTATTGGGACTTTCCGGACGCTGTCTGCCAGCATCCGGATGGGCTCTGGTTGCTTACCACGCCCTGTGGAGGACCAGGGCTAAGCAGGGGGTGTGGCTATGACGTATCGTGAGAGTCGGAACCGCCCTGCTGGTCAATGATTGGTTATTTAGGCCTTTATAAGTACAGTTCACTGTTCAATAAATGAGTTTTGGCATTGCTTTCCACAAAACTCCCCGGGTGTGACGTGGTGTCCGTCAATCAGGCGGGGGTATACACACTTGGCGACTTTTTGCCCGTTAAGCCTATATTCAGCAGGTAAGCTACTTTAACTCTTTCTGCTGGCAGAAGGAGCCCCCTTTAGGGCCCAAAAAAGGGGGTAGCTTTAGACCTCAGCCCCATTAATAAGTAAAGCAGCAGTCTCGGCAGTTGGCGCCCAAGCGTGGGGCACGAAAACAAAAGAGAATTATTGATAGGCTTAGCACGGTTAGAGACACAGCGTCTCTCTGGCAAAAGTATCCTCTAATATGGGGCAAGCTTTAATATTTAAGAAATCTCAGGACCCAGCCCTCGAGGCATGGCGATGTATTTTAAGGAAGCAAGGTCTCCAGATTTCTGATGCTCAAGCTGAAAAAATTTGGAGCTCATTAATACGGGCGGCTCCCTGGCTCCTGAAGGCTGATTATAACACATGGAAGACATGGCACCATGCGGAACAGCTTTTAAGAGAGAGAGAAAATGAATATGGGGAAATTCCACCTCCGGGAGTTTATCCAGCTTTATCCGCCCTAAAAGCATGCTCTCTCATGCAACCAATAAAAGAATCTGCAGAGGCCACAGATCAGGCACCTCAAATTATAAGAATTGAGGTAACGGAGCAGGCCCTACGGGAAAATAAAATATCTGAATCTAATCTCTCCCAGTCTGGGGAATTAAACAGCCCCTCCCGGTCTGCGGATTTGGAGAAGCCTAACAACTCCCTAGAAGTAGAGAAATCCCACTCCACAGAATTAGGAAAAACTAGCAATCAGGAACCTACAGCTTCTTCCTTGGAGAGCTTGAAAAAATTCCCTGAGGACAAAGGCCATCGGCCACATGGCTCACCACCCCGCGAGCGGGATCCGCCATTTTACGAGCCCACGCCTTCCGGGCCATCTGCGCCACCGCTTTTCCAGGAGGCGCCAATTTCACAGCAGCTGCTACCGCCCCCTGGAGGGCTTTCACCTGTAATGGTGTTTCCAGTTAATCTAAATCCTGGAGGAAATAGGCCGAATCTTTGGTACCCCTGGGAGACTCAAGAGTTAAAAGAGTTAAAAAAAAAGCGGTGTCAGAAGACGGTCCTAACTCTCCATGGGAAGAATGCATTTTATCAAGCCTGGCACATAATTCCTGCACGACTAAAGATTGGAAAGATCTAGCCAAAGCCATGCTTCCAGGACCTTTATTTATAAAGTGGTGTGCATATTTTACTGATGAATGCCATATGCAGGCAGAGAGAAACCGATCTATGAATCCTCCCATACCAATAACTTTTGGGATGCTGGCAGGAGTTAATGACCAATATGCCACGGGCATTCAACAGGCAGCAATACCAGCCCCTTACCGAGAGCAGGTGCGGGCTTTAGGGCTGGCAACATGGAAAAAGCTAGAGGAAGGCCCTACAGAGCCTCCTATAGCTGGAATCACTCAAAAAGCTAATGAGGATCTGGCCACATTTATTGAGAGAGTGGAAAAAAGCCTTCAAAGGAAATTTCCACCTGGTACTCTGAGAGATCAATTTGCAAAAATGCTGGTTTGGGAAGGAATGACCACAGATCACAAACTGGCCTGTGCCGGGTTAAAGGATAGATCTATGGGGAATGTATTATTGCCACCAAAGATGTTGGTTCTCAAACTCATCAATCTCAAGTCTTAACAACCGCACTTAATGCCCATACTGAGGCACTAGCAACAGTTTTAAATGGAAAAGGGACCTGTTTTAAGTGTGGACGACAGGGGCATTTTAAAAAAGATTTCCCCAATGGCCTTGGTCGGCTCCCAGAATGCTCCCCTGGCCAGACTCAGAGTCCAGTTGCCCCTAAAACACTTTGTCCTAGATGTAAAAGAGGATATCATTGGAGAAAAGATTGCAGATCTAAATTTGATATTCAGGGGAAAGCTTTAAACTCCTAAAGGGGCATCCTCCAGCCCCGTTACACCAAGGAGGTTCCCCTGCTCACAGTCCCCCTAAGGTCCATTGGACAGTTCCTATTGTTCCAGGGATTAGAGCAAAGATGGATATTTATATATCAGGAAAGAAATTTGTTGCCTAATTGATACTGGGGCAGATCGTACTATACTAAGGAAGGAAGAGATTCCACCTCAATGGGAACTAATTCCAGGGCCCCAATTACTCGGGGTAGGTGGAAACATTCAGAAGAAACCAGAGATTGGCTTAGATGGAGAGACATAGACAGAAATCAAGGGGAAGTTCACCCCCTTGTGGCCCCTGGATTAACCTCTAATTTATTAGGCCAAGACATCTTAGAAGAAGCTGAAGCTTACATTACTACAACCCATAGAGAGCTTCAAAATGATATATTAATTAAAGATACAGGGAGAGAAACTTCCAATCATCAAATAGGGTCTCACCCCCAATCCTAAGGGCCACTGCTCCCCAAGTTCCTGCCATTCAATGGCGAGATGGCCCCCCAATCTGGGTCAAGCAGTGGCCCCTTCCTACTGAAAAACTAAACCATTTGAGGGCAATTGTCCAAGAACAGTTAGCCCTAGGACACATTAGACCCTCTCTTAGCCCATGGAACAGTCCTGTTTTTGTTATACAAAAGGCCACAGGGAAATGGAGGATGTTACAAGACCTCCGGAAAATTAATGATAGGATGTTCATTGTTGGCATACCTCTGCGTGGCCTCCCCTGGATCCCTGCTATTTCAAGAGATTTAACCTTAATTGTTATTGATATTAAATATTGTTATTTTTCTATTCCTCTTCATCCAGATGATTATGAAAAGTTTGCTTTTTCTATCCCTTCTAGTAACTTTCAAAGGCCAGATGCGTGATATGAATGGATAGTTCTCCCTCAAGGTATGGCTAACAGCCCAGCTTTTTGTCAACATTATGTTTCATGTCTCCTGTCACCATTAATGAAAAAATTGCAGCTCACCCTATATGTTTATATGGATGACATCATCCTGGGAGCTGCTGATGTCCAGCAACTGGGCTCAGCTTACCTGACCCTTCAAGAGCTCTTAGAAAAAGGAGGATTGCACATATCCAATGACAAGGTCCAAACTATTCCTCCCTTCAAAATATTGGGGACAAAACTTAGCCTAGACTCAGTTTGTCCTCTCAAACCTCAACTAGTCATTCAAAAATCTTATTCCTTGGCAGAGTTACAGAAGCTATTAGGAGAGCTAAACTGGTTAAGACCATGGCTTCATATCTCTACTGAAGATTTATTATCTCTCTTTGAGTTGCTACGGGGAAAATCCCCCTCTGATGTGATTATACCAGAAGAAGGTCATCTGTCAATATTACAAAAAGTCCAAGATGCCCTCAATTCAGCCCAATCGGCTCGATACCAACCAAAGCAACCTCTATATCTGTGGATTTTCTCAGGTGCTAAGCTCCTTACAGCTGTTCTCACCCAGATGGGTAACCCCTTACAGTGGATACATTCCTCTGTGGGAGGAACACCTCGAGTTTATTCCCAATTAGATCAATTAGCAGATCTTATAATAAAAGGGAGAGATACATCATTGAGGTATTATGGAAAAGACCCAGATATTTTAACAATTCCTTACCGTTTGTCAGACTTTGAGTGGATACGGAGAAACAACCCTAGAATCTCCTATGCTTTAGAAGGATTTTTAGGAAAAGTTGACTGTCATTATGGGTCAACCAAATGGACCTCTTCTTTTCCCAAGCTGGAGTGGACTCCCCCCATCCTTTTTTCCATCAAGCCACTCCCCAAGGCAGTAAATGTCTTCACAGATGGAGGAAAAGAAGGGTCAGCAGTTGTAGTTTTTCACCCATCCTCAGGCCAAAGGACACAATACTTTGAAGCAGTTACTGGTTTGGTTCTGCTCAATTTAAAGAATTATATGCTGTTGCATTAGCCTTGACCCATGTCCAAGAGCCTATAAATCTTTTCTCAGATAGTTTATATGTAATTAACCTATTACCTACTTTAAATGCATCATATATAAAGATAGATAATAATCCTATAACCCCTTTGATGATTCAGGTTCGATCCCTGTTAAAGGGGCGTAATGAGCCTATTTTCCTCCAACATCTTAGGGGACATCAAGGCTTATCTGGTGCCCTCTCTGAGGGAAATCAGGCCACTGACCGTTTGGCCACCACAGGTATATTAACAGTTACAGTCCCATATCAACAAGACCTTCAGTTAGCCCAAGGTCTTCACGACCTTACTCATTTAAATTGGAGAGGATCTAAATTTCCATCATAAATTTCCTTTTAGTTCGATCCTATAAACATAAAATTGATTTTACAAAAAGATTGTAAAGACATGTAAGGAAGTCCTGTTTGCCCTTCTTACAGGTCCCACCTCTCTAGTCCCCTGGGGTAAATCCCAGAGGCCTACGGCCCAACGCTGTCTGGCAGACTGATGTAACCCATTATGCGCCATTTGGAAAATTAAAATATATATTTATGTCCATAGATACTTATTCACATGCTTGTTGGGCCACGGCACACACTGGAGAAAGGACTAAACATGCTGAAAGTCACTTTTTACAATGCTTTGCTATTCTTGGATTGCCAAAACAGGTTAAAACCGATAATGGACCCTGTTTTATGAGCAAATCATTACAAAAGTTCTTCCAAACATGGCATATTAAACATACCACAGGGATCCCATATAACCCAAAAGGACAAGCCATCATAGAGAGACATAATAAAACCCTAAAGGACCAATTAATAAAACAAAATGGGGGAAGCAACCCCCATGACCAGTTAAAGACAGCTATGCTTACTTTAAATATTTTAAATTTTTCCAAACAGCAGCCTCTGTCTGCATTTCAAAGACACTGGTCTAACCAAATGCCTTATGTAAAGGTTGAGGTGCGATGGAAGGACCCATTGACTGGATTCTGGAGAGGTCCAGATCCGTTATTAAGTGCTGGCAGAGGTTTTGGATGTGTCTTCCCAATGGGAGAACAAAACCCTATATGGGTGCCTGCCAGAGATCTCAAATACTGCCAGTCCGACCAAAATGACTACCCAGGAGCACAAACTCTTGAGGGGTGATCCTTTCTTTTTTCCACAGAAATGAGAAGAAAGAAAAAAACACCGTGACAGATCTCCTGTCCTGTTGTGATTAAACTTCTCATCACATCCATTCCAAAATTCATCAAGAACACTGTCTTGGACTCCTTCTTTGTCAGTATTTCAACCCTCTGCGATGAGAGAAGAGGGACTATGGCATTCCTGTGACAATTGTCTGGACTTTGTGCTAGACGGCTTCCTTTGGACTCTGAGGGACTGTGCCATTCCTGTGATAATTGTCCGGACTTTATGCCAGATGGCTGCCTTTAGACTGAACTAAATGGGTGGACTTTCTCCCTTTGGTGAAATCCCTGATTGTCATTGTCTTTGTGTTCACTTTTGGGCCCTATATAACTAACCAGATTGATACAGCTGGGTGGTCTGCTGTCATGCTGAGCTAGAGCCCTACAGGCTTGGCCATGGTCCTTAACAAGATGCAGAGGTTTGCCATCCAGTCAAGCCTTCCCAAAGGTGACTGTCCTGTCCCGTGTCCTTCCCCTGGCCACCTGCTGGCCCTGGGTGTGTCCACCTGAAGTGCTAGGGTGGTAGCCAATGACGGGTAAGATTTTTCCCAGAGAGGAAAAACAACCTAAACAGGCACACTCTCGAGTGAGATGGACACCCTAATTTTCGAAATACAAGATGGGACATCCCATTTTTGAAATATAAAATGGAGAAGCCCCATTTTGAAAAAAACGAAAAAGGGGAAATGTTGGGACTTTCCGGACGCTGTCTGCCAAGGGGATGGGCTCTGGTTGCTTACCACGCCCTGTGGAGGACCAGGGCTAAGCAGGGGGTGTGGCTATGACGTATCATGAGAGTCGGAACCGCCCTGCTGGTCAATGATTGGTTATTTAGGCCTTTATAAGTACAGTTCACTGTTCAATAAATGAGTTTTGGCATTGCTTTCTACAAAACTCCCCGGGTGTGACGTGGTGTCCGTCAATCAGGCGGGGGTATAGACACTCGGCGACTTTTTGCCCGTTAAGCCTATATTCGCCAGGTAAGCTACTTTAACTCTTTCTGCTGGCAGAAGGAGCCCCCTTTAGGGACCAAAAAGGGGGGTAGCTTTAGACCTCAGCCCCATTAATAAGTAAAGCAGCAGTCTCGGCAGTATACTCTCCATCCCCTTCCACCTGCCTACTACTCCATTTCTTTCTTAATAGCAGTATTTCCTCAATAGAGGTGTGGAACACTCATTGTTTCAAATTCTTCCATTCTTTCTTGCATCCACTACAGTCAGTTCTTTGTTTCTCCTCTTGTTAAAAGTCACATTGACTCCCATGTGGCAAAATCCAGTAGTATTTTTTTGGTGCTTTTGACTTTTCAACATCATTTGCCTCATTCTTTTCATGTTTTCACTTGGCTTCCAGGTTATACTTACCCAGATTTCTTTATACTTTATTGGCAATTACCTTACAAGTTATCTTCCCTTGCTCTAGATGTGGGAATTCCTTTAGGGCTTAGTCTTTGGATCTGTTTTCTTTTTTTACAGTCACCACATTGGGACTCTCATCCTGTCTCATAGTATTAAAGATCTATTTTATGAGAACTTCAAATTTTATGTCTCCATCCTATGATTATATACTCACAATAACCAACTGCCTTCTTTGTATTTCCACTTAAATGTCTTAATATGCCTCAAATTTGATATGTCTAAAGACGAACTCAATCTCCCCCCTTCTCTCCTATAAGCGTGTTCTTCACTCAGTCTTTCCATATGAGAAAAGGCAACTCCCATCTCTCCAGTCACTCAGGCCCTAAACCAGGTAACCACTGTTAATTGATTTTGTTCACACCCCACAGCCAAGCAATAGTAACTCCTGTCTGCTAATTTTCAGGATTAAAAAAAACAAATGACCATTTCTCTCTCTCTACTGATACCACCATAGCCCAAGTAACCATCAACATCTCTGGCCCATATTTTTGCAACAGCCCTCAAATTAGTTTCCCTGCTTTCATTCTTACCTCTCTGTGTTCACAGTTTAGCAGCCAGAAGAGTATTGTAAAAATCTAAGATCTACTCAGGGTCTTCTAAAAGCTCTCCATTTCACTCAATAAATCTAAATAAAAGCCTCACTCAACACTACCTGCTGCCTGATGTCACCTGTCTTCTCACCACACTCCCTTCTTGGTAGCACTGCCCCAGGCCCACTGGCTCCCTGCAGTAACCTACACAGGCCCAGCCAGCTTCTACTTCAGAGGCTTCACATTGTCTCTTTCTCCTCCCCTTTAGATCTTTGCTCAAGTATTTTATCAGCAAAGACTCCCTCCTTGACTATCAAAGGCCAAATGTTTTCATGGTTATGCGGATGCTAATTCACAATAAGGGGAAGGGGCTAGGGAAAAATAGAGGTACTTTGGATTAGGCAGAGGGAAGTGAAGGGAGAGGAGGGGTTAGAGGAGAAGGATAGTAGAATGAATCGGACATTATTACCCTATGTACATATATGATTACATGACTGGTGTGATTCTACATCATGTACAACCAGAAGAATAAGTTATATTCCACTTATGTATGATGTGTCAAAATGCATTCTACTGTCATGTATAACTAATTAGAACAAATAAAAGAAAAAAACTGCAATTAGCTAAATTCTAATGTCCAAGTCCAAAGTTAAGAATTGTTATAGGACTTTGATGGGAATTTTTCACTTAGCTTGGAGTTGCTGATAAAGCCCATTTTAGTTAATTTTTCACTGCTGTGATCAAAACACCTGAAAAGAAAAACTTGGAGGAGAAGTTTATATGGGGCCCACAGTTTCAGAGGTCTCAATCCACAGAAGGCTGACTCCATTGCCCTGGGCCCAGGATGAGGTACCACATGGTGGGTGAAAGGTCCAGTAGAGGAAAGCTGCTCCCCTCACAGCAGCAAGAAGAGAGAGGGGTGGGGGAAGAGACCACAGGGAAGATGCATCCTTCCAGGGTACGCCCCCAGTGGCCCACTTTCTCCAGTCATGCCCCACCTGCCTGCTATTACCACCCACTCAGTCCAAACTTGGACTGATTAGATTACAGTTCTCAAAATCTAATCATTTCAACTCTGAACATTTGTGCATTAATAGGAGATTTTAGGAGGTGCCTCATATCCAAATCATAACAGCCCCAAACCTATCAAACTATCATAATGATAGGTAGCAAACAGACATGAGTGGTAGGAACATGAAGTTAAGGGTATAATTCTATGGATTGTGCCTACTGTGCTGGTCCCACATACCTTCTTTTTAAAAAGCAGTTTACCTGAGACCACTCTGGCCCTTCCTTGCCTATGTCAATAGGATATGCTACATTCCTCAGCAAACAACTTGTTATCTGCAAAAGAAATATAGGCCTGAAGACTCCTCCCTGCTAATAAGAGGAACACAAATTAACTCTGAAGAGAGGACTTTGGGGACCTTTATACAGACCAGATTCTAGGACTCAGGGAGACAGGATAACATCTGTAAGAACAAGTTCCAATTAGAACCAGTCAGCTTGGGCCAAGTCGACCCAGAGTTGCTTGGGGTCTTTAGCATGTCATTATGATATCTCCTCTCCATGGGATAAGACCAGAAGTAGTGAGTTGAAAGTCTGATGTGATCCTGCTGTCAATCAAAAGGTGTTGCCAGGTGTGGTGGCCCACAGCCGTAACCCCAGTGGCTTAGGAGGCTGAGGCAAGAGGATTACAAGTTCAAAGCCAGCCTCAGCAATTTAGCAGGACCCTAAGCAACTTACTGAGACCATGTCTCAAAATTAAACAAAAAGGCTGGGGTTGTGGCTCAGTGGTAGAGTGTGCTTGCTTAGCACGTGTGAGGCATTGGGTTCCATCTTCAGCATCACATAAAAATAAATAAAATAAAGGTATTGTGTCCATGTACAACCAAAAATATTTTTTAAAATTAAATATAAAAAATGCTGGGGAGGTTGCTCAGTAGTCAAGGGCCCCTGGGTTCAATCCCTAGTACAAAAAAAAAAAAAAATCAAAAGGTGGGTCTGGGTAGGACTCTCTGGAAACTTCCCTGGGACCTCCAATAAAACTGGAGGGTAGGAGGGGCACACTGTCTCTCTCCTGAGAAGACTCACTCTCTTCCTTTCTCCCTTAACAGTGTCCCCCTTTTCCCTTTTCCTATCCCTTCTAATAAACTCATGACTGCTACTATGTGTGACTAGCTTGAATTTCTTCAGGTATGATTGCAAGAATTCATGATCACAGAGCGCCCCCCACGCCCCCACCCCGTCACTTTGGCTCCAGGGATGGATCTTGTTCTGTAACAGTGTTCCCCTGTATTCTAAAGGGTCCGTCCCATAAGGACTGGGAACACTATCCCACAGGACTTGATTAGAGATGTAAGATTCTCACAACCTCTTGATTCTGGGCCCCTGAGGAACTAGGGCACCAAGAATGACTGGAGATATTGGGAGGATCTCCATCCCCAGCAAAACCACAGGCCCATTTCAGGGATGCCATCTGGAGTTCTGAGAGCTTTACTTGTGTCCCCTGCAGTGTATATGGGGGACAGGTTGCATGGGAATAAACAAACTCGAGCCCAAAACCATGTGGAGATTTCAGAAGGGAGGGGATTGCTGTTGGCAGCAGAGTGTAAAGTCCTTTGAGGGACCACAGTTGAATTGTGCCTGAGAAGTAAGGATAGATCCATTCCATCAGTTTTCTTTGCTGAGATTACAAGATAGAATTTCAGTGGTTTCTGGATTGACCATATAAATGACTGTCGGAACCAAGATCCTATAAATCTCACACCTGCGCTGCACTCCTAACCAGGGGGAACAAACTAGAGGAAAATCTCAAACTGTTCTTGAAACGCCAAAACATGGTCAGTCACCCTGTGCCTGGAACTCCCCAAAAGGAGGAAGGAAGGCAGGTGGGCAGCATGAGTAGGGTTCTGTCCCAGTGGCTGCCTAGTCAAACTAGGGGATAAGTCACCTGGAGAAGGACTGGAGGCAAGAATTGTTTGGGGACAAAGGCCATCCCACTGTGAATGAACACGTGGGGCAGGAGTGGCTTCAGGGCAGGCCAAGGGCCTCAGGCAGAACCAGACTATCATAGCCAAATGGATGTACAGCGTTTTGTGGTGCACAATCAGCACACTGCCTTTCCTCTTACATTTCCCTTGCCCAGCACACCGTAGGGGGGGTAGCGCGGGGTGGAGGATGGACACAGGCCATCATGTAGAGACCTAAGACTAAAGAGAATTTAGCGTTTTTAAAATGGCTGGACTGGGGTTGTGGCTCAGCGGTAGAGCGCTTGCCTAGCACGTTCGGGCCCGGGTTCGATCCTCAGCACCACGTAAAAATAAAGGCATTTGTGTACAACTAAAACAAACAAATAAATATTAAAAAAAAAAAAAAAAAAAAAAAGGCTGGACTAAGGGTTTTATTTGTTTCCCTGGTGCTGGGAATTAAATCCAGGGACATTCTTCCACTGAGTTATATACCTAGTTCTTTTTCTTTCTCCTTTTGAGACAGAGTCCCACTAAGTTGCTGAGTCTGACCTTGAACTTGCCATCCTCCAGCTTCAGCCTCCCGAGTCGATAGGATTACAGGAGTGAGCCATCATGCCGGGCTTGGACTGTTTTAATAACCGAAAGGATGCAGAAAATTGGTTTTGCTCAGGTTGAGGGATCTAAACTGGGAATTAACAGCGAGGCGTGAGAAGTCTACTTAACGATGACACACAGGTTAGAAAGGTTTTTGACACCGATTTAGGATTAATTACAGGAAGACCCGCTGTACCCTTTGTAGAGGTGTCCAAAGGAAGCATTTTACGAGCTGTAGCGAGGAATACACGCCCACCCGGTGGGCTGCGGACACGTCCCAGGCCAAGAGCTCCACTCCTGCCTCGCCTGGAGACAACATTGCGCGAAAGCATGGGCAATGGCGCACTTCCGCTTCCGGTTCCCACGCAGTCCTGCTCGCGCCCGGTGCTGGTCTGCGCAGGCGCATGTGAGGTCGTCCCGCTCAGCGGTGGAAAGCCATCTGCAGTGTGTCCCGGTGACCGCTCTCTCCTTCTTGGGCAAGGTCTCCCTTCTGTGGCTGCCGCAAGCCACCCGTGCCCCATCTCCGGGACACCCTAGGTCAGGCCCCTACCCAGCTCTCCCACGCTATTTGCGCGGTGCCTTAATTTATTGAGCCACATGGTATTGTCTAGGTAAAAGGATGAACTCTAGGTCACCATGTCTCCTGTCTCTGAAAAAGTGTGGCTTTTCTCTGTGGAAATATTGAGTTTCTATTGTTCTGAAGCAGGAAATTAAGAACAGACACCCCCAGGTGTGGTGGTGCACACCTGTAATGCCATCTTCAGTATAAAGCTGAGGCAGAAGGATTCCAAGTTCGAAGTCAGCTTCAGTAACTTAGTGAGATCCTGTGAAAGAAAGAGAAGAAAGGAAGAAAGAAAGAGAAATGAAGGGAGGGAGGGAGAAAGGGAGGAATGGGGAGGAGGAAGAAGAGGAAGAAGAAAATCAAAGGCAAATAAAATCTTAAAAAACATAAGAGAAGCCGGTGCAGTCGCGCACACCAGTAATCCCAGCTCCTAGGGAGTCTGAGGCAGGAGGATGGCGAGTTCAAAGCCAGCCTCAGCAAAGGTGCTAAGCAACTCAGTGAGACCCTGTCTCTAAATAAAATACAAAATAGGGCTGGGGATGTGGTTTGGTGGTTGAGTGCCCTTGAGTTCAGACCCCGGTACAAAAAGAGAGGGGCGGGGAGGGAGGGGGAGAGAGAGAAAAGATCAATTAAATTTTTAAAGAAATAACAGCTCGCCCAGGGAGATTGAGACAGGACAATCGCAGGATTGAGGCCAGCCTCAGCAATTTAGTGAAGACATGTCCCAAAATAAAAAAATTTTAAAAATGAAATGAAATAAAGGGCTGGGGATGTAGCTTGGGTTAAAGTGCCCCTGGATTCAATTCCCAGTATCAAAACAAACAAAAAACAGTTAACTTCCCTGTAGCAATCATGGAAGACACGTGAATGAGGAATGAAATGATTGTACTTGAAAGTATCTGCATATCTTGAATTTCATGCATTGCAAAAATCTTTCAGGGTTGGGGACACAATAAGTCCTTTTTATACAACTGAAAACAGGAATTTCACCATGAGCAGAACCTAATGAAAGGAAACTCCACAAGGCTTTATTTCTTAAAGGCAAATGATCCCAGATGAATGGTCACAGACACAAGAAAAAACAAAACTGAAAGAAAGTGGTAAAATATGGAGAAATCTAAATGACTAACGGTACAAAACAACAATGTTATTTATATGTCTTTCAACATATTAGAGTTAAAATCCAAGACACTGATACTTCCACCTCTGGATGTGACAGAGTAGCTTTATTAAATGCCCTTATTAGAACTAGCTCAAAGAAGAGCTGGATAAAGTACAAAATGCACGAACTGGAGGTTGCCAGAGCAGTTAGGAATTAAGAAGCCGAGATGCCAGAGAAAAAGGGAAACTTACTGAGATCTGCCTGACATTCTGAGTACTTCCTGTTCTAGAGCAGGTAAGTTGATGGTTCTGGGAAAGAGTTGACAGAGGTCAACAGATAAAAAGCAAAGGCAAGAAGAGTTTTCAGTACTCTCAAGGGCCTGGGAAAACAAAAATTAAAGTTCAGGACACGCTCCCCTGTTCACCCTGGGAACATTTCTGATAAACATGCCAGTCCATCAACCAGGACACTGTGACTTCAACCTAGAATCCAGAAAACAAACTTAAAGGGAAACCTGAGTAAGGTCTTCAAGAATGGCTGAATAACAATCTCCAGATGTTCTTTGCTGCATAAAAGCAATGACAACACTGGCAAAAACTTTCAGAATCAGCTTTTTCAGAACTCTGGAAATTAAAAGGCTTATAGCAGTCTAGGGAGCACTTATTCAAGTAAAACAGCTGCTTTGCAGTAAGAACAGTAATCTTTGTGACCATTTAACATGCCCTATTACCGTTTCCATCTCCCCAGATCCTTGGTGCCCTTGAAAACCAATAGTCTGGCAAATACTAGAAGGGGGAGAACAAGGTTGGAGTGTTTTCAAAATGCTATTCCCAGAAAATTGTCGTTACTTGAACTGTATGGTGGTTTCTGGCAAGGCTGCACTCACAAAACTTGCCTTTATTTGATCTTACGTGGAGCTTGATCAGTGCAAATAACTTTTCCCCCTGGGGTGTCTGTTGAAAATTATCATGGCCGTGGTTTAATGTTGTGGCTACCTGAGATGGTAGGAAGCAGTCATTGCAAACAAAGGCTAACCAAAAAGCTTAACAGGAAAAACTGGGGGAATGAGATGTCCATAGGGAGCTTCGCAAAGCTCCACCATATTCCTGCGCATCAAGAAGTCTATATGTGGGACTGGGATTGTGGCTCAGCGGTAGAGCGCTCGCCTAGCACGTGCGCGGCCGGGGTTCGATCCTTAGCACCACATACCAATAAAAAAAAAAAAAAAAAAAGCGCATTGTGTACAACTAAAAGCAAATAAATATTTTAAAAATAAAAAAAATAAAAAAAGAAGTCTACATGTGTGCATATACAGGGTGGTGTGGCATCCCCAAGTCTGTGTAAATGCTCAGGGAAGACCCAGAAAGGCCCCCACCTCTCACTTCTGACTGAGCTTAAGTATCTAGGCAAGCAAGAGTGAAGCCTGAAGCAGAGTTGTAAATTACCTGGTTGAGTGTTTAAGGTGTGCCCACAACCTACAGAAGAGTCTCCTGCCTGTTGGCAAAAAAATATGAGACTTAGTGGTTCTAGGCATTTAAGGAACTCTGTCTAATCTTTGACCATTAGAGTAGCTAACTGAGCAGAGATTTTATTGACCAGATGACAAATTAAACAAACTTTACAGAATAAGTTCAGAAGAGTCACAAAATAATCAGCAGCAAGAATGACAGCCAGCGACAGCAAACAATGATGATGAGCCTGCCAAGAAGATTGTGCCCCCCTGGGGCCTTTTCATGGGATGAGACAGGCCTCTGTATTAGCCTAATAAGCCACAGCCCCTTTCTCCTCAAGGCCATGGCACTGGGTTTTGTTGTTTTGTTTTGGGGAGGGGATTCCTAGCACCATACTCCACCACTGAGGTCCTCAGGGGTCAGTAGGGAACCAGGTATAGACCTTTGTGTCCCAACCTCCATCACCAGAAGTTGGAGACCCAGGAGTACAGAAAAAGAGGGGTAGGAAATAAAAATGTCAGCCGTATGGAAAAAGAGGATAGGGAACCAAGAGAAGAATGGGAAGGGATGGTGATAGGAGGGAAGGCACAAAGGTTCTGAGTGGAAGCCTGAAAAACTGCCCCAGGGAATCCCTCTTGGGAACACAAGGATAAGGGGGTCCTGTACAAATTACAGGAACCATTTTCTCCATGCTTACCCTTTCATACCTCCAGCCAGGCCAAATCAGTTGTTGAGAGGGACATTTTGGTCCTTTTCTACTTTCTATTCATTTTCTAACTTCACCCACAAACCCCTTTGAGAGGATCAAGAGACCAAAACCCAACATTGCCCAACCCATCTGAACGCTACCTACCATGTGGTTCCTCTGACTTGTTTAGGAGAGATGTTGGGTGGAAAATTCCATCCCCATATCAGGCATTCGCCTCACTCATTAAAACAGAATCCTTGCCGGGTACGGTGGCGCACGCCTGTAATCCCAGTACTTGGGAGGCTGAGGCAGGAGGATCACGAGTTCAAAGCCAGCCTCAGCAATGGTGAGGCACTTAGCAACTCAGTGAGACCCTGTCTCTAATAAAATACAAAAAAAGGGCTGGGGATGTGGCCCAGTGGTCGAGTGCCCCTGAGTTCAATCCCTGGTACCCAAAAAAAAAAAATAAATAAATAAATAAAACAGAATCCTTGGGCTGGGGCTATAGCTCTGTGGGAGAGCCCTTGCCTACCAAAACCCTAGCCCTGAGTTGGATCGCTAGCAGTGTGCTTAAAATTTTTTTTAAATAAAAAAAAATTCTTCTTCCCTTTATTTCTCAGACGCAACTCAATGTTATGGTTAGAGAAATACAAATTTATTTTTTAAATATCCCTGAATTTGTAAGACATTCCGTCGTCATATAGTACTGGGGTTCCTAAATTAAAACATGCATCGGAATCACTTGGAGAACTGGTTAAAATGCAGATTGCTAGGCCCCATCCTGCTGTCTTCTGATTCAGCAGATCTGGAATGGGTCCCGAGCTTTTGCAGTTTTAAAAAGTTCCTACATGATACTGATCCTGCTGGTTGTCAAAAATCCAACTACTTCACTGTGCACAGTGGCACACACCCATAATCACAGCTATTCACAAGGCTAAGGCAGGAGGATTGCAAGTGCCAGGCCAGTCTGGGCAATTTAGGGAGACCTTGTCTCAAATTTAAAAAGGACTGGGGATGTAGCTCAGTGTTAGAGTGTTTGCCTAGCATTCAGAAAACCCTGAGTTTAAGCCCCAGTACTGATTTATAAAAAGGAAGGAAGAGACGGGTGCGGTGGCACATGCCTGTAATCCCAGCATTTGGGAGGCTGAGGCAGGAGGATCGTGAGTTCAAAGCCAGACTCAGCAATGGTGAGGCACTTAGCAACTCAGTGAGACCCTGTCTCTAACTGAAATACAAAAAAGGGCTGGGGATGTGGCCCAGTGGTCAAGTGCCCCTGAGTTCAATCCCTGATACCACACACACACACACACAAAAAAAAAAAAAAAAAAAAAAAAAAAAAAAAAAAAAAAAGAAAGAAAGAAAGGAGAAAAGGAAAAATAATGCATCTATTTTCATGGGGTGCTCTTTGTATGTTTCCTGTCTTTACCCTCACTCCAATTTGCTCAAACTCTCTTTTTCATCTATATCCTTTCTTCAAACATGTTTAGACAATATTTCATGGAGAATATAGATGCAAATATTATCAAGGATAATATAGAAAAATATAGAAATGATAAAACCTTGTGTTCTTCGTTTTTCTGAAAAAAAAAATTGTGCATGTATTTTGTTTGACTAATGCTATAGTCTGTATTTTAAATGTCCCTCACAGGCCCATATATTAAAGGCTGAGTCTTAGCCCATGGCAGGACATTTAGGAGGCAGAACCTACTGGAAGGAAATCAAATCACTGGAGTATGCCTTTGAAGGGAGCACTGGGACCCTGGTCCCTTTCTCTCTCTTTGCTTCCTAGCTGCAATGAAGTGAACAGGCCTCCTTTGCCATGCTCCTGCCATAATACACTGTGCTAACCCAGGACCAAGTAACCATGGACTGAAACAATGAGCCAAAATAACTTCTCTTCCCTTTAAGTTGATTATCTCAAGTATTTTGTCACAGCAACAGAAAGTTAACACAACTATGTAAGCTGAAAAGATATAAAAGTATGTGTTGGAGTGGTAGGGAAAAGAAGGTAGGATAGAGTCCCATTGGTACTCATACTGAGTGCCCAGGGTTGGTGCTAAGTGCAGTCACCTTAGCACAGTACAAATGTCCTCACAGTTGTCTCTAGACAGGGCCTCCTGGGCAGGTGCTTTTCTTTGGAGATTCTCCCGGGTAAGGAAGGATGGAGTCTGTGACACTGGTCTAGAGGGTCCAAGTATGAGGCCTCTCCAAGAAACCAGATGCAGCTGCAGAGGGCCAAGGGATGAAAAGGAAGGAATGGCCTGGCCACAGAACAGTAGCTGGAACCTAGCAGGGTGAAGGGACCTGAGCACCCTGTGCTGTCACAACCTGGGAAGCCCCACCAACCACCATCACACAAGCCTAGAGCTCGGAGCAGCAGAGTTGATTGTTGGTGGCAGTTAAATGGCATTTCCTGTTACACATCTGCTAATGGTTAGCAGTGAAAATGTTTATATTCACTAAGCTGTGTCTCCTCCCCTCCCCCAGAGGTGTTCATTTTTCATGTTTGCTTTTATTTTTGACTGATTTTAAGCCAATCCATTCTTCTTGTTAAGTATCTAACTTTCAGGAACATACTTTTGTAAATACAGTAGGTTTGCTCATTCCCCCTTTTGTCTTTCAGTTGAAGATCATGTCCTGTCGTCTTTCCCTCTTGCTGCACACTCAGGTCCTCTCACACTGAGCTGCATGCTCCAGGTCAGGGTCCAGCACCCAGTAGGTGCTCAGGAAACAATTACAAACAAAATAAATGGACAATTCCAAGGTTCCTCAATGCTTTCCAAGTCCTTGCTCAATACTTCTTGTTCTCTGAGTGACCTGGGGAAAATGTCTTAAGTTCTCAATACTTCAGTTTCCCCAACTGTTAAAAGAACATGTTAATAGAATCTACCCCAAAGGTCTGGTGTGGATTAAATGAGTTAATTTGCCCAATGTGTGGCCCATAGCCAGCACTGAAGATGTGCCTTGCTATTATTTTGTTATTACTGTCACCATCACAGGAACAGGTGGGTTGTAGTGGGTACCGCGTTGGACCTAAGATTAGAAGGTGTGACACTAGCTATGCGATCTTATGTTGCTTAGCCTCGCTGAGCCTTAGTCCCACTTAAGGGGGCCGATGTAAGGATTGAGTTAATATCTATAAAGCACTCGGCACGGTGCTCGGCTTATAGTAGGTACTTTTTAAAATGTGTGCATCTAAATTGAGCGGGGCATGATCGCGAGCAGGTGCGCTGGCCTGCTGGGAGCTCTTCTTGACGCTGCCGCTCTAGAGCTCAGGTTGCAGGGCCGAATCCACCTGCCGGCTGCGGCGCCGCGTGCATGTCCCGTGGCCACGAGGGGGCGGTGGCGCGCCGCAGAGAGCACCCGTAGCTGCTGCGCTCCAGATCCTCCCGCCTAGGCGAGCTTGTTCGGTTTCCTCTCGGTTTTTCTTTCTTTTCTCCCTTCCCGCCTTTAAAAGGTTGTGGAATGTCACCCCCCCCCCCCCCACTTTTCACTTGCTCTCGGCGGCCGCCATGCATGGGTCTTGCACCAGAGAGGAAGAGATTTGGGGCACTTGGCAAGAGGGAGGATGGGAGTCAGGGGCAGAAATAGAGACACCCCCAAAAATATATGGACAAAAGTTAAATAAATAAATAAACAAACAAACAAGCCGGGCGCGGTGGCGCTCGCCTGTAATCCCAGCACTTAGGAGGCTGAGGCAGGAGGATCGCAAGTTCAAAGCCCACCTCAGCAATGGTGAGGCACTTAGCAACTCAGTGAGACCCTGTCTCTAATAAAATACAAAAAAGGGCTGTGGATGTGGCCCAGTGGACAAGTGCCCCTGAGTTCAATCCCCGGTACCAAAATAAGTAAATAAATAAATAAATAAGGAGCCCTTCAAATCCGCGACGCCCCGATATGGAGCAGACCAGCAGCGCCATGAGCAAAACGTTCGTTGTTTCTCACAACTTTTTTAAAAAAATATTTATTTATTTGTTTTAGCTGTACACAATACCCTTTTATTTTTACGTGGTGCTAAGGATCGAACCGGGTCGCACACGTGCGAGGCGAGCGCTCTACCACTGAGCCACAACCCCGACCCCTTTCTCACAACTTTTTTTTTTTTTTTTTTTTTTTTTTTTTTTTTTTTTTGGTACCGGGGATTGAACTCAGGGGCACTCGACCACTGGGCCACATCCCCAGACCTTTTTTTGTATTTTATTAGAGACAGGGTCTCACTGAGTTGCTAAGTGCCTCACACCATTGCTGAAGCTGGCTTTGAACTTGCGATCCTCCTGCCTCAGCCTCCCAAAGTGCTGGGATTACAGGCGTGGGCCACCGCGCCTGGCTTTCTCACAACTTTTTATTTTGAAAAGTTTCATAACCACAGAAACGTTTTAAACTTGTACAACCACAGACACCTTTGTACCTTTTCATCTGGATTCACCTGTTGCCCATGTGTTTTACCAGAATATTGACACACTCATTTTATTTGTATTATTTTTGGCTGAACCATTTGAGCGTTGCTTGGGAACGCCCTGACACTTCATGCCTGCATCTCCTAAGAACAAGGACATTTCTCTTATGCAATCATAATGCCATTACCGCATCTAAGAAATCTACATTGATATAAAGCTGTTATCTCACAGTCACATATTCACATTTCCCAAATTGTCCCAATTATATCCTGTAGAGTGTGGTTTTATTTGTGATCCAGCATATGATCAATAATCACATCACATTTTTATGGCATTTTTGAAGGCAAGTTGTCTTGTAGAGGATTCCATAATCTGAATTTGTTTTGTCTTATTTCTTCTCCTTGTCCTCCTACTTCTCCCATCCCTTCCCCTGCCCTTCTCCTTCCCTTTTTTTGATACTGGGGATTGAACCCAGGAGTGCTTTACCACTGAACTACATGCCCAGCCCTTTTTCTTTTTTTATTTTGAGATAGGGTTGTGCTAAGTTGCCCAGGCTGGCATTGAATTTGTGAACCTCCTGCTTCAGCTTCCCAAGTAGCTGGGATTACAGGCATGTACCACCAACTACACTCTTATTCTTCATGATTATATTCAGGCAAGACACTTTTGAGAAAAATATTATAGGACAGGTTGTCTGTTTCTCTGTACATAATATCAAGAGGCCTATTGTATAGGTTTGTACCATATTGGTGACACTAAATTTGATCACAAGGTTATTGGTGACAGACAGTTTCCTGCCCTCCTATCTCCCCCCATTCATGAAAAAAATAATCTCACATCACAAGAAGCAACCACTTTAGTTCAGGATGTGGGAAAGTTAGTCCAGTTTTTCCAATAAATCCATAATCACATTGGCCTCCCTGATGCCTTTCAAAACAAAACAAAACAAAACTGGGAACATTTTTATGACAGGACCCTTGAACTTGCTTTTGCCTTCTGGAATATTGTTTCCCATAAAATGCATGGAAAGTTTCCTTCCTCATTTTTATGTCTTTGCTCAAATATCCACTTTTCATCAAAAACCTTCATTGACTACTCTTCTTCCCTTACCTTGCTCAACGTTTCCCCCATAGAAATTGTCACCTTCTAACAGACCTTGACTCCTCACTGGCTGTTGGCTGTCACAAGGGACTTCCCACAAAGCTGCTTCATGTCACATGACAACTGGTTTTCCCTGAAGTGATAAGTGAAAGGAAAAGAGAGAGTACACCCAAGACATAAGCCACAATCCTTTTTATTACCTAATCACAAAAATGATATGTGTATATTATTACAGAATAATGACCCTCAAGATGTCCATGACCTACTCCCCAGAACCTGTGACTATGCTACTGTACACAAAAGGACTTGCAGGTGTAACTAAAGATTTTGAGATAGGAACAGTGTCATGAATTGCCCAGGTGGCCCAGTGTAACCAAAAGGATCCTTATAAGGGGGAAAAAAGGAAGATCCCAGGAATGTCAGAGAGTCGGGAGTTAAAAGAGAGCTGTAGTGAGGGGAATGGAGGTTGAAGTGACGCACTTTGAAGACAGAGGAAGGGACCACATGACAAGGAATGCAGGCAGCCACTAGTAGCCTGAACTGCCAAGATTTTTCCCCAGGAGCCTCCAGAAGGAACACCACCCTGCTGGCACCTTAATTTCTGCTCAGTAGGACCCATTTATATGTCTGAACAGAAAAATATTACATTTATATTGCCTTAAACCCCTAAGATTGTGGTAATCTGTTACAGCAGCAGTAGGAAATGAATACACTCTCACCTTTGTCATGCCCTGTTAACAAGGAGGAAGTCACCAAGTCCAGCCCACGTTTGTAGGATGTGAATAACAGAGCACATGATTATTAGGGCCACTTTACAAGGTGCCTATCAGTGAATGAATTATTATTAACTCCACTTTACATGTAGGTAAACTGAGACTCAAAGGCGTGAAATAATGTACTTGAGGTCATATAGCTAATAATGGTAGAATCACTTCTATCTAACAGAATAAATTCCAAACTCCTTTGATGAGTAGCTACAAAGACCTACCGGATCTGGGTCCCACCTCATTCCCTACTCTTTTTTTTTTTTTTTATATTTTATTTATTTGCTTTAGTTGTACACAATGTGTTTATTTGTACATGGTACTGAGGATCGAACCCGGGCCGCGCATGCTAGGCAAGCGCTCTACCGCTGAGCCAAAACCCCAGCCCCTCATTCCCTACTCTTAAACATGCCAAGCGTATTCCTTTGCACCTCCTCCTTCCTCTTCACTGGGCTGTCACCACATCCTTCAGGTCTCAGTTCAAATGCAAGCCTTCCCTGACCACCGCTGATAAACACAGTGACTTTCTGTTTGCACCCATTTTGGTTTATCTCATTGTTTGTTTACCATCTGATATCTGTTTTCACTTCTCTTGATATCTATTCCTGCTCCTCCTGTGCCTTTTGAGGACAAGGGTTTTAACTGCTCTGTTCACTGCTATATCCCCACTACCGTACTGGCGCACAGTAGGTGTCCAATGAGTATTAGCTGATGAATGAACGGCTTTACAGGGAGATAACACAGTTACAAACCATTCAACTCACTTCTCTGGGAGTACTGAAATAACAGTCCTACCCAGAAGAGCTTATGAGGATGGAAAGATCAACAAACGAAGTCACCAGGCCTAGAGTAATATGATGTATTTTTATAGAAATAAGAGTTTTGACTCTCTCACCATCAGCAGGCTAGACCTGGGGGCATTCACAGGGCTCTGCTCTCTGAGAGCCCTTTGTCTCCAGAGAGGGAAGAAGGCTGGCAGGAGGGTGGGCAACCCACCCGCACTGTTTGGGTAATAACTGACCATTTTCTTCCCAGACTGGTTCTGCTGGTCCCCACGCCCCTTCCCACAGGCAAAAACCTCCTCAGGACCTGATTCTGCAGGTCAACCATGAATTTAATGAGAATATGCCAGACAGAGAAAGCCAGCTCCTTTATAGAGACTGGGCTTTCTTGTGATCTTGGACAAGGAACCCGTTTTCTCTGTGTGAGTGTACGTTGTGTGTGTGTGTGTGTGTGTGTGTGTGTGTGTGTGTTGGGGACTGGAAATGACTTGGGTGCAGTTCACAGCCATTGTTTTTTGTTGTTGTTATTTTTTGTAATACTGGGGATTGAACCCCCCCCCCCCGGGGGTGTTCTACACTCTACCGCTGAGCTCCATCCCCAGTCCTTTTTTTATTTTTTATTTCGAGACAGGGTCTCTCCATATTGCCCAGACTGGCATGGAAATTGTGATCTCCTGCCTCAGCCTCTAAGTAGCTGGAATGACAGGTGTGTGCCACCGCGCCGGGTTTACAGTCCACTCTTATAATTAGTTTGCCAAGCTCCTTCCTGGCTTCATTAATTCATTCATTCATTCATTTCTTTTTATCCTTATCTCTCCTTCCCATTTCTCTCCTCCTCCACTCTATTTAATGAAGATATAGTTTGTATGCAGTTTTGTCAAATGTGAAGTATTGTTTTGTGTGAGTGTGAATATATATACACATATACATATATATGATTATAAATATACAAATATATATACATATATATATATATATATATATATATATATATATATACACATAAACACACACAGAGAGAGAATTGAACTAGAGGGATTGAACTAGAGGCACTAAACCACTGACCCACATCCCCAGCCCCTTTTTTATATTTTATTTAGAGTCAGGGTCTTGCTGAGTTGCTTAGGGCCTCGCTAAGTTTCCGAGGCTGGTTTTGAACTCACAATCCTCCTGCCTCAGCCTCCCAAGCCACTGAGATTACAGGCATGCGCCACTGCATCCAGCTGATTTTAATTTCTTAAATTAAGAGGCATCTTGCTATAGATCAGATTCTGTCTCTTACTGTGGTAGCCAGCCTCCCAGATGCCGCCCCCCATGCCCTGGGTAGATCTCCTGGCAGTCAAATCTTTGAGTAGTCTCCTCTGTGATGAATTGAATGTTTATGTCTCACAAAATCCAGAGCCCTAATATCCAGTGTGATGGTGTTTGGAAGCGGAGCCTTTGGGAGGTGATTAGGTTTTAGAAGAGGTCAGGGGGATAGGATCCCATGATGCAATTAGTGCCTTTAAAGGAAGAGATTCAAGGACTCACTCCCCCCATGCATGCACCAAGGAAAGGCTGTGCTAGCACACAGTGAGATGGTTGGTGGCCACCTACAAGCCAGGAGGCCTGAGAATGAAACCTACCTTACTGATCTTGAACTTCTCGATCTCCAAAACTGTGAGTAATCAATTTCTGTTGTTCAAACCACTCTGTCTATGAGATTTTGCTATGGCAGCCCAAGCAGGCTAAGACACCGTCCCATAGAGAACCCAGCTGATCCTAATCAACCAGGGGGCTATTGCAGGGATAGTGGTATGTGAGTTTTCCAGAGCTAGTTGGTAAAAGACATTGCAACCTCCTTGACCTCTCTTGGATCGCCCCCACTAGGGGAAGCCAGCTGCCAAGTCATGAGGACACTCGAGCAGCCCTCTGGAGAGGTCTAAGAGGAAGTAAGGCCTCCCACCATCAGTAAGCACCAACTTGGCAGCCACATAGGTGAATTCTCCAGCCCCAGAGACATTTTAACTACAACCTCATGATAGATGCCAGGCTAGACCCATCCAGTCAAGCCACTCCCCAATTCCCGACTCACAGAAACTAAATGAAAAATGTTTGTTTTTATTTTAAGTCATCATGTTTGGGGATAATGTGTTACATGGCAACAAATAATAGATGCATTTTTTTTTTTTTTTTTTTCATTCAGTTGTACAGCTGGTAGACCTAGCCCAGTCTCTGCATGTTTGTGTGATTCAGGAATCAGCAGAGGCCCACTGGAAAGAGCAGGATAGTGCATATTTTAGACTTTGCAGGCCACATGGTCTCTGTCGCAACAACTCAGCTCTGCTCTTAGAGCACAAAAGCAGCTGCAGACAATAAAGGGAAGGAACATGTCAGTGTTCTAATAAGATTTTGTGGGCGTTCAAATTTGAATTTCATAAAATTTTCATGTGTCACAAAATAGTCTTAGGATTCCCCACCCCCGACCATTTAAAAATGTAAAAATCATCCTTAGATCATGAGCCAAGTTGTGTAAAGACAGGGGGTGGGTCAAATTGTAGCCTACAGGCTTTAGTTTATTGACCCCTGACATATCTCATTGTTGTGAGCAGCTACATAATCATTCCATAAAGTGCTTTTGCTGCATTTGCATAGCGATCCTGTGAGGGGCATCCAGTTATCTGCTGTCCTTCACTACCATGAACAATAGCTTCAGTGAACATTCTTGTCTGTGTGGGAAAGTTCCTGGCATATCTGCCCAGGAGTGGAGATTGCTGGGTCTTATGGTATGGTCCTACCCCCCGCCCATGTGGCACGGGAGCTTCTCTTTCTTCACACCCTACGAACACTTGGTGTTGCCCAATTTCCTAATTTTTGCCAATCTTGTGAATTGATGTCTCCCTGTTTTAGTTTGCATTTCCCTAATAACTAATGAGTCTGGATATTGTTTTTTAATTAATTAATTTATTTTTTTAGTACCAGGGATTGAGCCCAGGTGCTTTACCACTAAGCCACATCCCCAGCGCTTTTTATTTTTTGAGACAGGGCCTCTCTACGTTGCTGAGACTGGCCTCAAATTTGTAATCCTCCTGCCTCAGCCTCCCAAGCTGCTGGAATTTACAGACATGCACCATCATGGCCAGCTTGGATATCTTTTTGTGTACACTATCTTTTAGTGATTTTTTTGAGGGGGTGATGGGGATCGAACCCATGGCCTTGTGCATGCAAGGCAAGCACTCTACCAACTGAGCTAAATCCCCAGCCCTCTTTTAGTGATTTTAAGCCATTCAATTCTCACACAACTCCATGAGCCAGTGCTGTTGTGACCATTTTGCAGGTGAAGAAACTGAGGACAGAAGAGTGAAATGAGGTGCCCAAAGTCACACAAATGACTGAGGGGATCAGTAAACTACAGCATGCCTTCTGTTGTAATTTTTTAATAGTTTTGTTGAAATATAATTCTCATAGCACATGATTCACCCACCTGAAGTATGCAATTCAGCAGGTGCTAGTATATTCTCAGAGTTGTATGACTATCACCACAAGCAATTTCAGAACATTTTCACATTCCAAAGATCCCTATATTCCTTAGTTATCACCCCCCAGTCTCCTCAGCCCCGTCCGCCTCTCATCTACTTTATATCTCTATAGACTTGCTTATTCTGGATATTCTTTATAAACGACAGCATACAATGTATTGCCTTTTGACTGGCTTCTTTCATTAGTATAATATTTTCAAGGCTCATTCACTTTGTAGCATATATAAAATTTTTATTCCTTTTTATATTTGAAGAATAGTCCATTGTATGGATATATACCATTTGGTTTATCGATTCATCAGTTAATGAACATTTCTGTTTTCCTTCTACTTTTTGGCTATCGTGAATAGTGCTGTTATAAACTTTCATATACAAATTTTGCATAGATGCATATTGTCATTTCTTTTAGGTATATACTTAGGAATGGAGTTGCTGGGTCAGATAGTAATTATGTTTAACATTTTGCAACAACACCAGTTTTTATACATTCCAGAAGCTAAAAATGGTTTCTGCATTTTTTAATGGTTGGAAAAAATAGAATAATAATGTATTGTAACACATTAAAATTACATAGACTTCAAATTTCAGTTTACACAGTTTCTTTGGATAGTTGCTTTCATTCCTTTATGTATTATGTATGGATTCTTTTGTATTATAGTAACAGCACTGAGCATTGTAACCATATGCCTGCAATGCCTAAAATTCTGCTCTCTGGTTACTGTGTTATTATTACTGATTTGTTATTATTATTGGTCTGGTGAGGGCAGCTTGTGTATGTAATGACTACAGGTCAGATGGTAATTGGAGCCAGGTCACCAGCCCCTGCCTGCCATGTCCTTGCCTAGTGGCATATAGGAATGAGAGCTCACACCTGGCCCCATTTTCTGGACTGAGAAACTGAGTCCTGTGGTGTCTGCTCAGGTTCATGCAAACTGGGGGAGAAGGGAGTGAGGGCTTAGCTTGCCTTTCTTCCTGGGCAGCTTCCTCCCTTCCAGTTGTGAGAAGACTTGGCTGTGAATAATTCATGGCTGGCATTTGCCGAGCAGTCCATCTTGTCAGAGCACTCTGGCCATCATTAATTAGTAAAAACCTGGCTTCGGCTGTCACCCAATAAGACAAAAACAGAAATGGCTTTGATCTCTCCACCCATAAAACTGGAAGAGTTCCTCTCCACATCAAGACTCTGATCAGCAGCTTCCTCCTCCCCACCCATTGCTCCATCATCTCCTAAAGACCTAAACCCTACTATGTAGGCTACAAATTCTAGCTTTCTGCAGGAAAGAGAGCAATCTCAGGATTGGAGCCCCAGCCCTCATCACTGATATCCTCTGAGCAGTCACATCCTCTCTCTGCCCTCATTGTGCTTATCTGGAAGGACAAGTAATGATATCTATCTCCGAGCTTGTTGTGAGCATTATTGCTTTGAGTTTTTTAGAAAAAGACTCCCAAAGCTTTTGGAGCTGTAAAATGGCACAGCCACTTTTGGAAACACAGCCTGGCATTTCCCCCAAATGGTTGAGCATAGAGATGCCATATGATCCAGCAATTCCACTCCTGGGCACATACCCAGGAGCAATGACAACATGTCCTCACAAAAACTTGTACACAAATTTCACAACACTATAAATAACAACCGATGAATGGACAAGTAAAGCGTATGTACCTATTCAGCGGAATAGTGTTTGACTAGTTTGACTATAAAAAGGAATGAAGTACTGATACATGGACAATGTGGATGAACCTTGAAAACATTATACTGAGTGAAAAAAAAAAAAAAAACAGACAACAACGGCCCCATATTGTATGATTCTATTTACACAAAATGTCTAGAATAAACAAATCTTTGGAGACAGAAAATAGATTGAACCTCAGTAAATTAGCAAGGTCCTAGGCAACTTAGTGAGACCCTGTCTCAAAATAAAAAAGGGCTGGAGAGCTGGGCACGGTGGCACATGCCTGTAATCCCAGCAGCTCAGGAGGCTGAGGCAGGAGGATCATGAGTTCAAATCCAGCCTCAGGAATTTAGTGAGGCGCTAAGCAACTCAGTGTGACCCTTGCTCTAAATAAAATACAAAATAGGGCTAGGGATGTGGCTCAGTGGTTGAGTGCCCCTGAGTTCAATTCCCAGTACCAAAAAAAAAAAAAAAAAAAAAAAAAAAAAGGGCAGGGGAAGGTGCTGGGGATGTGGTTCAGTTGTTAAGCACCTGTGGGTTCAATTTCTGGTACCAAAACCAAAAACAAACCATTGAAGGACTGGGAACATAACTCAGTTGGTAGAGAGCGCTTGCCTAGCGTGCATAAAGCCCAGGATTCAATTCCCAGCACCACCAAAACATTGAATTGCATGCTTAAGTAGATGAAGTTTAGGAAGTGTAAATCATGCCTCATTAAAGGTGTTGTTATTTTATTTTATTATTTCAGTGTTGGGCATTGAACCCAGGGGCACTCTACTACTGAGCTACTCTCCAACTCTTTTATATTTCTTTATTTTGAGACAGGGTCTCCTTAAGTTGGTGAGGTTGGCCTTGAACTTGTGATTCTCCTGCCTCAGCCTCTAAAGCTGTTTTTAAAAAGTGCTTTGGGACTAGGGGTGTAGCTAGATAGCAGAATGCTTGCCTAGCATGCATGAAGCCCTTTGTTTGATCCCCAACACCAACAAAAAAGAAGAAAAAGATTCTGAAGATTCAGTTGCTGAGTACAGTGATATTCATATGCATAATGGATGATCATATTCATAATGATGGGGCTAAATGTTCTGACCAGTAAGTTTAGGATCATGCTTAAGACTTTTGGCATCAGAGACACCTAGAGCTCTTGCTATGTATGGCCATAGGCAAATCATTAAACTCTTTGAGCTTCAGTTTAATCATCTGTAGAATTGGTACAATAATCCCTGTCTCATAGGATTGCCGTGACAATTAAATAAATATGTGGCAGTATGCTGAGCTTGTTGCTTGGCACCTAGATGCTTAGTACATGATGATATTATTTCCACATCTGACCCTTCCAGTCACCCCAGGAAGCAGATATTTTTAAAAACTCTCCAGGTGAGTGCTGTAATCAGGCAAATTTGAGAATCAGGGCAGCTCCAACTTGAAGTCATTTGGCTTCTTATTTATATCCTTCCTCCTAAACCCTCTTATTGTTTGCTGTTTCATGCTGACTTGCCTCCCTTTGCAGAAGATCCCCCTATTTAAAGGACCATACTCTCAGCTTCAGTAATTACACACAGCCCTTGAGAGTTTGACATTTCTTCATACTTTGATTCAGAGCAAGGATTGATAACATCAATAACAGCAGTAGTGAGTATCTGTGCACTGGGCCCTCTGCAGGGGGCTCCTAGCGCCTTCTCCTTTATGCCCTCACAGCAACCTTCTAAGTGGAATTGGTTGTCTCCAGTTTGCCTCAGAGAGCTTAAATAATTTGCCCAAGTCTTTTAGCAAAGCAAGTGGCAGGGTCAGAATTAAGACCTAGTTTTGTGTGACCCCAAAGCCAGTCTCATTGATCTTATACTGTGCAGTATCTAGTAGTTATTGCAGGATGAAGAAATAAGGGCTCAGAAACCTCAAGGGGCTTTTCAAAGATCACACAGAAGGGCTGGGGTTGGGGCTCATTGGTAGAGCGCTTGCCTACCACGTGCGAGACCCTGAATTCGATCCTCAGAACCACATAAAAATGAATAAAATTAAGGTATTGTGTCCAACTACAACTAAAAAATAAATTTTTTTTAAAAAATCACACAGGCCAGGTGTGGTGGTGCACACCTGTAATGCCAGCACTTGGGAGGCTGAGGCAGGAGGATCGGGAGTTCAAAGCCAGCCTCAGCAATGGTGAGGCACTTAGCAACTCAGTGAGACCCTATCTCTAAATAAAATACAAAAACGGTCTGGGGATGTGGCCCAATGACCAAGTGTCCCTGAGTTCAATCCCCGGTACCCAAAAAAAAAAAAAAAAAAAAAAAAACCTCACACAGAAGCTTCTGGACCAAGTTAAAGCTTGGGCTCTGATTTCTATCCCTCCAATCTAGGGCTTTCTCATGTTCTTGTGAGTCCTCTTCAGTGACTTTATCAACAAATGCCATACTCCAAACAAAACAAAACAAAAAGCAAGGAAACAACTAACAACAGCAACAAAAGAATCATCTTTTAGGGTCACTTTAACATACCTTTTTTTTTTTTTTACTTATAGAAAATGTTCTCAATGACAAATAACAGGGGTTAATATTTATTGAGCATTTTCTTTGTGCTAGTGTTACTTTAAATGCTATATTTTATTAACACAGTTAGACCCTAACAACCGCATGGGTGCTATTATCACCGAGGCAAGGAAGTCACAGAGCCTCTATGAGGTTTGTGTTAGATCACTGGCTAGAAAATGTGAGCTCCAGGACTCAGACACCGGCAGGGCAGCTTGGAGACCTTGCTTTGGTCACTATGCAGTTCTTGCTGTGAAGGGTGTCTACTGTGCTGTGGTTTATAATACAGAAAAATGGAAAGAAAGCCCCATGCCCAACCTCAGGGCACAGCCCAGATAAATAAATTATGGTTTGCTTTTTCAACAAATTATTCTGAAGCCATTAAATATCATGCTAGAAAGGAATCTTCAATGACACAAAAAAAAGTATTCACAATATTTTAGGTGAAAAAAACAGGTTTAAAAATAGTATTGCTTGTTCCATTAATTCATTTCTATAGCACAAAATTAGGCAAAACTAATGTCTGTTTTAAAGGTCAAGATAATGGTTACCCATGGGTGGGGGGTTTATGACCCACAGGAGGCACAGGGAGGCTTAATGGGACAGATTGTGTTCGTCCCTTATTCTGGGTCCTAGTAACACATGGGTTCAATATTGCTGATCTGAACATTTATGATCTGCCACTTTTCTGTATTTGTGTTAGAGTTCAATGAAAAGTTTAAAAACATATTGCTACTATGATCTTAATTTTTAAAATATGTGTGTATACATTTGCACGGAGAAAAAAGAACGGAGGGAACATACATTGAAGGACAATTACAAGCAGCTGGTCTATATCATAAACAATGTCAAGGTCAAGAAAGACTGAGAAACTATTCCAGTTTAAAGAAGGCTGGGCGTGCCTGTAATCCCAGCACTTGGGAGGCTGAGGCAGGAGGATCGGGAGTTCAAAGCCAGCCTCATCAATGGTGAGGCACTTAGCAACTCAGTGAGACCCTGTCTCTAATAAAATTCAAAAAAGAGCTGGGGATGTGGCCCAGTGATCGAGTGCCCCTGAGTTCAATCCCCCATACCAAAAAAAAAAAAAAAAAAAAAGAAGGCTAAAGAGGTGTGATGACTAAGTGTCATGAAGAATCCTGGATTAGATCCTGGACCGGTAAAAATATGTAAGCACAGCTAATTGATTGATCGATTAGATAATACTATTACGATGTTAAATGTCCTGAGTTTGCTAATTGTATTGTGGTCATGTATGGAAATGTCTTTGTTCTTCAGGAAATACACACTGATATGTTTAGGGTTTAAAGGGAATGTTGTTTCCAGTACAATCTCAAAAAGGTCAGCCGGGCGAGGTGGCGCACGCCTGTAATCCCAGCACTTGGGAGGCTGAGGCAGGAGGATCGCGAGTTCAAAGCCAGCCTCAGCAATGGCGGGGCACTTAGCAACTCAGTGAGACCCTGTCTCTAAATAAAATACAAAAATGGTCTGGGGATGTGGCCCAGTGGTCAAGTGCCTCTGAGTTCAATCTCTGGTACCAAAAAAAAAAAAAGTCAGCAAATCATATATATATATATATATATAAATGTATACATGTATATATAGTATACAAATATTTAATTATTTTTATTTTTATTTTATTTTTTTTGTGTGGTACCAGGGATTGAACTCAGGGGCACTCGACCACTGGGTCACATCCCCAGACCTTTTTGTATTTTATTTAGAGACAGGGTCTCACTGAGTTGCTAAGTGCCTCGCCATTGCTGAGGCTGGCTTTGAACTCGCGATCCTCCTGCCTCAGCCTCTCAAAGTGCTGGGATTAAAGGCGTGCGCCATCGCGCCCGGCTATTAATTATTATATGCAGAGATAAAATTAGAAAGCAAATAGTGAATTGAATTGGTTCTTGTGGATACAAGATTTCTAGTCATTTCTCCATCTCCCTGGGAATTTCTTGTATTATTCTTGAAACTTTTCTATCAGTTTGAAATTATATCACAATTACAAATTGCCAAAAGCGGGGAGGGAAGACAGACACACAAAATTCTACTCTTTTAGAAGTAGTACTAAACTAAAATTGGAGAAAGATAAATACTAATTTTCCAAATAACCTTTTAAAAAGTAATAAGGGAAGCCAGGTGTGGTGGTACTCACCTGTAATTCCTCCCAATTGGGGAGGCTGAGGCAGGAGGATTACAAATTCAAGGCCAGCCTCAGCAACTTAGTGAGACTGTTACGGTTTAGATATGAGATGTCCCCCAAAGCTCATGTGTGAGATGATGCAAGAATGTTCACAGCTGAAATTATTAGATTATGATAACTGTGACTTAAATTAGTGGATTAATTCACTGATATGGATTAACTGGGTGGTAACCGTAGGCAGGTAGGGTGTGGCTGGAGGAAGTAGGTCGCTGGAAACAGGCCTTTATGGTTCGTATTTCGTCCCTGGTGAGTGGAGCTTTGTCTCAGCTTCCTGGTTACCATGCCTGAGCTGCTCTCCTCCGCTACACCCTCCTGCCATGATGTTCTGCCTCACCTCAGGCCCAGAGTCTCGGAGTTGGCCTGTCTCTGAAACTATGAGTCAGAATGAACTTTTCCTCCTTTAAGTTGTTCTTGTGAGGCATTTTAGTCACAGCAATGCAAAGCTGACTAAAACAGACACCCTGTCTCAAAATAAAAAGTAAAAAGAGCTGGGAATGTAGCTCGTGGGAGAGCACCCCTGGGTTCAATCTCCAGTACCAAAACACAAAACAAAAAACCATAAAAGGGCCAGGGCATAGCTCAGTGGAAGAGCACTTGCATGAAGCTCTGTGTTCAATCCCCAGCACCCCACCACCACCACCATCAAACAAACAAACAAAAAATAGGTAATATAACAGTGGTACACTTTCTTTTTCTTGGTATCGGGGATTGAACTCAGGGGCACTCGACCACTGAGCCATATACCCATCCCTATTTTGCATTTTATTTAAAGACAGGGTCTCACTGAGTTGCTTAGCGCCTTGCTTTTGCTGAGGCTGGCTTTGAACTCGCAATCCTCCCGCCTCAGCCTCCAGAGCCGCCAGGATTACAGGCATGTGCCACCACGCCCCACAAGTGGTACACTTCGTATGGAAGGAAATATACCAAGCATCACCTGTCCCCAGGTGGCACTGTGACCCATTGGTGTTGACCTCTGGCACTAGGTAGTTTGGATGTGAATGTGGAGTCTGCTATTGACAAGATGTGACACAATGGACAGTTACTTATGACAGTTACTCTGAACCCGTTTCCTCACTTCTCCTGTGCAATGAATGAGACTAGCAATGCCCACTTGCAGGGTCTTCCCAAGGGACAGCAGTGATAAACACTTGTGACAATGTTGGCACACACTGAAGCTCATGTAAATATCAGCCAGTAGTGTATCTGGTTGGTAAAATTGTGGGGAAAATACTCTATTTTTCAAACTCTAGAAAGTGAACACAGAATATTCTTGCAATTGAACCACAAAACATGAAATAGAACTGTTGCCGGGCACGGTGGCGCATGCCTGTAATCCCAACACTTTGGGAGGCTGAGGCAGGAGGATTGTGAGTTCAAAGCCAGCCTCAGCAATGGCGAGGCACTTAGCAACTTAGTGAGACCCTGTCTCTAATAAAATACAAAAAAAAAAAAAAAAAAAGGCTGGGGATGTGGCCCAGTGGTCGAGTGCCCCTGAGTTCAATCTCGGGTACCACAAAAAACAAACAAACAAAAAAACTGTCAATAGCACTTTGGGGGTGTTCAGGGGGATATCCCCAATGCTCTGCTTTCCCCTCCCTCTGTCTCTTTCCACTACCCCCTCACTGTCCACCCCAAGCCCCTCCCCTCTGCTCACCAGATCACATTCCTCACTTCTATCCCCAAATAACTATAATTAAGCTCTTACTCTATAATTGCCATTTCATGGTTCCCCATCTAAAATCACCTCCTGCCCAGCTTGTTCCCTTCTCCCCCTCAACTTTGGGGAACAGAGGGAGCATTCAGCATAGCCCAGGATGTGCCATGAGATTTAAAAATGATATCATCTCTATCTGTTGACTATTCCCTCAGCGGGTGGCAGGCATGGCCTCTTGTGCTCAGCTCCTTCTACATAATACCTTCTTGGTCCTCACGGTGACCCTATGAGGAAACCAAAGCCGGGGAGGTAGAGTAAGTCACCCGAGAGCCTCCCAGGTAAGTGGTGGAGCTGAGATTTGAATCCACCTCCATCTAGCCTCAGTGCTGGGAGACAATCTTGCTTCCTGAACTGACAACTGTATTCTGAACTCCCCACACCCAGGCACCCAAGCCCTAGGGTCATTTGATGTCAAAACTGGCCACCCTCCCCTCCCCATCTCCTTACCCTTTATAACACAATCATGTCTCCCCCTATCTAAAAGGAGGCATCTAGCTCCCCAGCCCTTTAATCTTGGCTGTCCCTGCGTTAGCCAATAGAATGCAGCAGAAGTGAGGGCGTGCCACATCTAGGGCTGATTAGCCTGGCCTGAGTGTGGCCATCCTAGACCAGCCGGCTTGACTGTTGATACAGGAGCCCAGGCAAGTTTAGCCAGCCATGCTCAGGTCTGCAGACTCACAAGCAATTGTCCTCAGCCACTGGTCGTGGGGGATGGCTGATTTTAGAGCAGTAGCTGATGATACAGCCCTGTATAGAAGAGACTAGGTGAAAGGTTGTTGGAAAGGCCCCCTGGTAGGGAGGAAAGAATACTTGCCAAACCTCTGTTTAGGGCTGGGGGTGTGGCTCAGTGGTAGAGAGCTTGCCTAGTAGGTGAAGTCCTGGGTTAGATCCCCAGCATTGCCCAAAAAAAAAAAAAAAAAATTTTTTTAATTTAAAAAACACCCTAAGTCTATTTGATACTTTGATGCTTGCTATATGTGCTGAGCATTTTCATTAAATTCCCATAACAACTTTATGAAGTGGGTACAGGATGAGTATCCATTATGCTAAATGCTTGGGACCAGAAATATTTTGTATTCTTTCAGATTTGGAATATTTAGATACACATAATGAGGTATCTTGGGGATAGGAACCAAGTCGAAACAGAAAGTTAATTTGTTTCATATGCACCTTATACACAGACCCTTAGGCACCAATATTTATGCAGTATTTTTAGTGCCCCTGCCTATTCACTGCAACCCATCACATGAGATCAGGTGTGGAATGTCCCCCGTCCCCAAAAGTCCACCCTCTGCTTCCTGGCAAGTGGTGTGTTGCTCTGAGTACTTGGGTCTCTCTGCATCAGCAGCTTGTGTTTTCTGTGGCTCTGACTCTGCGGCCTGATTGATTGACCAGGCTTAAAAGGGATGTTCTTGAATTTGAGATCTCAGGCTTCCAGTCCCCATAGGTCATCAACAAAGACCAAAAGGCCTGGCATGAACAGGAGATTATTATTCACCCGAGGAGACATTATAAACCGCAAGAGCACAAGCCCAGCAGGCAGGACTGACCACCCAGCTCACTCAGCACGCCGAAGCCTTCCTCCCATAATCTAGCAGGATCCATAATTAAACCTGCAGCAGGCAAGAGGCAAACTAGGATTTTGTGCAAACTGGCATTGGGAAAGTGCTTTGAATGCAATTTAACTACAAAATTCTAGAGCTCCCAAACGTGACATGCTGTGACAGTTCAATTAGAGTCTGCCCCTATTTAGCCCTCCCTAGGACCATCCCCTGGGGGAACAGGGCCCAAAGAAAAAGTAGTTGTTGTTCACTAGATAAGGTCTAGGTTTGGGAAACTATGGTGCCAAAGATGTTATGTACTAAGATCCCATGTATATTGTTGGTTAAATGTATCACGGGGGCTGGGGTTGTGGCTCAGCGGTAGAGCGCTCGCCTAGCACGTGCGCGGCCTGGGTTCGATCCTCAGCACCACGTAAACATAAAATGCGTTGCATTGTGTACAACTAAAGCAAATAAATAAATATTTTTTAAAAAATAAAATAAGGGCTGGGGATATAGCTTAGTGGTAGAGCACTTGCCTAGCATGCACAAGGCCCTGGATTCATTCCCCCAGCACCACCAAAAAGTAAATTAATTAAATAAAATTAAAAGGACTGGGAATATTACTTAGTGGTTCAATCCCCAGTACCACAAAATAAATTAATTAAAATTTAATTTAATAAATTAAGTGAAAAGAGGTGCTAAGTAGTGTGTAAAAAATGGAAAGAAGGAATATGTATTTGAAGTTTTTTTTTATGTATAAAATATCTCTAGAAGGACCCAGAAGGAGCTGGCTGCCTCAGGGGAAGGGAACAGAATGGCTCCAGAACTGAGGAGACATTTTTCACCTTTATTTTTTTTTTTTAAGTTATTGATGGACCTCTTTATTTTATTCATTTATTTATACGTGGTGCTGAGAATCGAACCCAGTGCCTCACACATGCTAGGCAAGTGCTCTATCCCAGCCCCCCAAGAACCTATTTAAAACCTGTGGTTTTACCATGTATCTGCATTTTTAAAAATTATATTACTTTCTATACATAAAATAATCCTCATTTCTCCCACAATTCAGAGGGTCTCAGAGGGTCCCTTCCTTTCTGATTGTCTCCCTCCATGAGGATCAGCCAAGGGGCTCCAGCAGGCTGTGGCTCCAGCTGATCTCCTGTGACAAAAGTCCTCTCTCCTGATGCTTTTGAGAAATGGAAGGAAAAGGCCCCAACAAATCCTGCAGCCCTGGCCAGTGAGAGGAGAGTGTCGGGTCCTGGCTTCCCCAGGCTGAGAGGTACAATCCTGCCTGCCCAGGGGACGCTGAGGGGTGGATGGTCAGCAGGCTGTGTGGAGAGCTGAGCTCCACCTCAGCGACCGGGGACCACCGGAGCCCAGCTGCCCTGCTTCTCCTTGTTCAGCTGGTGTTTGCTCTTGTCTCTCCAGCTGTAGCCAGTTCTGGAAGGCCTCAGCTCCGCCTCAGCTCCACGTTGGACCACATGACTCCTCCCCCAGGGCCGTGGCTGATTGGCTGGAGTGTGGACGACAGACCAACAGGATACCGAATCTTAGGCTGGGCTGAGGCAATCAAGCTCTTTGTCCTGGAACAGAGACAAATCAGTTAGATGAAAGTTGAAAGGCAAGGCTGTGTCGCATTGGAGCTGAGCAGGCCACATGAGGTCACAAGAGATCCCAGGTCTCTGACTAGCTGCGCAAGAGAGGCAAGAGACAGCGAGGCTGGAAATCAGAGACCTGGCGGCCCAGAGAGCACAGCCTAGGCTCTGGACTTCCAGGCTTTCCAGTTCCTTCTAGTCAGCCTTCTGTCATTGCGTGTATTGGGATAAATCTGTCTCTCTGTGAGCTGGCTTTGCCCCTTGCATGGTGGACACCACAGAACCTGAGTCACTCTTCCTCGGTCCCTGGTATTTTACCTCCTGGAACGCTTTCCTTCTCTCCAACACTAAGAACCATAATTTTTCGTCATTCCAAAATCAGTAAAGAGGATGAATCTTGAGAACATTATGCTAAGTGAAGGAAGCTAGTCACAAAAAAGCCACATATATGATTACATTAATGTGAAAATTTCCAGAATAGGCAAATCCATGCAGACGGGAAACAAAATAGTCGTTTCCTCTGGCTGGGAAGAATGATGAGATGGGGACTGCTCACAGACAGCGCAAGGTTTCTTTAAGGAGTAGTAAAAATAGATGGTGGTCATGGATGTGCAGCTCTGTGAACATGCTAACAGCCATAGAATCTCATACTTTTGATGAGTGGATTATATGGCATAATATATCTCAACAAAGTTGTCTAAAAATAATAACACGTGGAAGTGTAGCTCAGTGGTAGAACACATGGTTGTTAACATGCATTAGGTCCTGGGTTCAATTTCCAGCATGTTGATTCTCTGACCTCTTCTCCCTCAATGAACTTGTCTTCTGCTTCACCTCAGCCAATAGCTTTGACCTTTTCATTCCAATAACTGTAACCCCATAATCCTGATTTCAAGCATCCTGTTCCATAATCACCACCTCTACAGCCAACCCACTCCAACCCTAGCAATTCTTCATTTATTTATTTATTTGTTCTAATTTGTCATACATGACAGCAGGATGCATTTCAGTTAATAGTACACAAATGGAGCATAATTTTTCATGTCTGTGGTAGTACACAAAGTAGTCACACCATTTGCATCTTCATACATGTACCTAGGGTAATGAGGTCCACCTCATTCCACCATCTTTCCTATGCCCATCCCCTCTCCCTTCCCCACCCTCCCCTTTGCCCTATTCAAAGTTCCTCCATTCCTCCCATGCTCCACCCCCCATTGTGGATTATCAGAGAAAACATTCGGCCTTTGGTTTTTTGGGATTGGCTTACTTCACTTAGCATGATAGTCTCCAACTCCATTCATTTACCTGTAAATGCCATGATTTTATTCTCTTTTAATGTTGAGTAATACTCCATGTGTACATATACCACAGTTTCTTTATCCATTCATCTATGGAAGGACATCTAGGTTGGTTCCACAATTAGCTATTGTGAATTGTGCTGCTATAAACATTGATGTGGCTGTGCCACTGTAGTATGTGCTTTTTAAGTCCTTTGGGTATAGACCAAGGAGTGGGATAGCTGGGTGAAATGGTGGTTCCATTCCAAGTTTTCTAAGGAATCTCCGTACTCCCAGCAATTTTTTGACTCCCTGTCTCTTACACTCATTCCCTCACTTTCCTCTTCGGTGCCTTAAATTCCCTGTTACATCATTAGAGATCACCACAGCCACTCCTCTATGTGCACGCTCAGCTTCCTGGCCCCTCTGCTGTGCTCACCCAGACCAAAATATCCTCAAATCCAACTTTTCTACTCCACGCCTGCACCCATGCCGCTGAACAGGGCTGGGGGAATGCACAACCACATTGTTTGGTTTTAAATGCCTGCCCAGTCACATCAGGCAGACCCACAGGGTAGCCTGGCAATCTCACCACCTTTCTTAGACCATTCACTCTCCCACTCTCCTAGAAGATTATTTCACCCCTTCTTCTGTCTCTTCGGATGTACACTCATCCTCCCCTGTACTCACTCTCAGCTGATGATTTCATCAGAAGAGAACTTCCACAAGCTCCCACATCCGCCTGCACCTACCTCCTGGCATCCGTCCCCACACCCCACCTTGCTTCCTGGGACTGCTCCTTTGTTAAGACCAACCCCTCACGTAGTACTAGATTCCAGCCCCTCCTTTCCGCTCAGTCCATTGCTTCAATAATTCCTCCCTGCTTTCTCCTGCATTATCAGTCTCCTCCATGCATTCATTTCCACCAGCCTTTGGAGCCCTGTAATTTATCAATGTTAAGAAACTATGGTGGCAGGACTGGGATTGTGGCTCAGCGGTAGAGTGAGTGCTCGCCTAGCACGTGCGCAGCCGGGGTTGGATCCTCAGCCTCATGTAAGAATAAATGCATGTGTACAACTAAAACAAACAAATATATATTTAAAAAAAAAAAAAAAGAAAGAAACCATGGTGGTGCACACCTGTAATGCCAACAACTCAGGAGGCTGAGGCAGGAGGATCTTAAGTTTGAGGCCAGCCTCAGCAACTTAGTGAGGCCCTAAGCAACTTAGTGAGACCTTGCCTCAATATAAAATATAAAAAGGGCTAGAGATGTGGCTCGGTGGCTTAGCTCCCCTGAGTTCAATTCCTGGTATGAAAAATCAAAAACAAAAACAAAAATCTATGTTGGGATGGATAGATAGACATAAATGTCAAAAATCAAGTATAAGCCAGGCACAGTGGCTCCCACCTGTAATCCCAGTGACTAGAGAGGCTGAGGCAAGAGGATTGCAAGTTCAAAAGCCAGCCTCAGCAACTTAATAAGACTCTAAGCAACTTAACAAGACCCTGTCTCTAAATAAAATATAGAAAAGGGCTGGAGATGTGGCTCACTGGTTAAATGCCTCTGGGTTCAACAACAACAACAAAAGTCAAGTATTATAAAATAGGAATTGTAGATTTATTTTATTTTATTTTATTTATTTATTTGTTTGTTTGTTTATTGGTACCAGGGATTGAACTCAGGGACACTCAACCACTGAGCCACATTCCCAGTCCTACTTTGTATTTTATTTATAGACAGGGTCTGCTGAGTTGCTAAGTGCCTCGCTTTTGCTGAGGCTGGTTTTGAACTCACGATTATCTTGCCTCAACCACCCAAGAAGCTGGGATTAGGGGCGTGTGCCACCACGCCCAGCAGAATCATAGATTCTATATAAGTCTATATGTGTTTACAGTAAAATTCTTTCGACTTTTTGGTATATTTTGAAAACTTTCATAATAAGATATTGGGGGAGGGGATTCTATCTTGACCTCACATCTTCCTCTTGCTGTTACTTCATTTCTCTGCTCTCCTTCATAGAAAAACTCCTGAACCTCTTGTCTGAGCTTATGGTCGTGCACACCTGTAATCCCCAATATCGGGGAGGATGAGGCAAGAGGATCACTAAGTTGAGGCCAGGCTTGGCAATTTATTGAGACCCTGTATCAAAATAAAATAAAGGGGCTGGGGATGCAGCTCAGTGGTAGAGCATCTGCGTAGCATGTGCCAGGCCATGAGTTCGATCCCCAGTATCACAAACAAACGAGCAAAACAAATTCAGACGTCCACACTTACCACCTCCACTGCTGCCACCCTGGTCCAAGCCAGCATCTTCTCTTGCCTGGATTACTACAGGAGTCCCCTCCCTGGCTCTCTGCTTCCCACCTTGCTCTTCTCCTCTACCTCCTCCACCCAGCAGGCAAAGTGGTCCTTTCAAAGTTTAAGTCAAATCACATCATTCTTCTGGTCAAAATGCTGCAGGAATTTCACACTCCACTCCAAGTAGAAGTTAGGGTTCTTATAATGGCCTGCAAGACCCTGCATGATTTGTCCCTTCTCCCCACCCATCCCTAATCTTGCCTTTTGCTTCTCTCACTTTGTCTAGCTGTTTCAGCCCCCACAGCCTTTTCACTTTCCCTGAACCATGTAGGGTGCCCTCCTATGTCAAGGCTGTGCACTTTGTATAAAGTACTCTTCCCCCAGACACCTATGTGACCTCTCCAGGTATCTGTGCAGGTGTCACTTTATGAGAAACCTTCTTTGATCGTCGAGAGCACTGTGCCCCATCCCTGCCACACCCCCAGCTCCATTCATCCCTAGTCCCTGTATCCTGCTGCCGAACTCTCCACAGCATTCAACACCATCGGACTTATCACGGTTTTATCATTCATTTTCTCCCACTAGAGGCTTCATGGACAGGGTCTTCCTCTTGAAGTAGGGTAGAAGAAATAGAAAATAGGTAGAGACACAAAAGAACAATTAGGAAATATAAAGCTGGGCACGGTGGCGCACCCCTGTAATCCCAGCACTTGGGAGGCTGAGGCAGGAGGATCGCGAGTTCAAAGCCAGCCTCAGCAATGGTGAGGCACTTAGCAACTCAGTGAGACCCTGTCTCTAAATAAAAAATACAAAAAAGGGCTGGGGATGTGGCCCAGTGGCCAAGTGCCCCTGAGTTCAATCCCCAGTACAACAAAAAAAAAAAAAAAAAAAGGAAATATAAAAGTTCCACATACTTTTCTAGGCCTGTCCCTCTCCAAGCCAGTTTCTCTCCCAGGCCTGTCATTCCCAAATTTCTGGGAAATCGGTAAATCTACCCTGTACACTGTTAATTATCTCACCAATAAATAGATTAAGAGAGATATAACATTTTAGGAAACCTATAATTTGGGGGACTTTCCAGCGTTATCTATTGATCAGATAATGGAGACTGTGACAGCCTAAAGGTCCTGAGAATGACCAGACCACCAGAACCCCTCTTGAGGTCACCGTGCTGATGTCATTCTCACATACCTTCCCAGACCCACCCCTCACCAAGTTTTCCTTAAAAGAAAAACCCAAAAACACGTCTCTCACTCTGGAGATAGCAGCCTGCATTCTCCCTTGAATGTGTATTCCTTGCTTTCCTAAATAAACCTCTGCCTCTCCTGACACATGATGAGTTTTTTTTTGGGAGGGTGGGCACCAGGGATTGGGGGTGCTTAACCACTGAGCCACACCCCCAGCCCTTCTTATTTTTTATTTTGAGACCAGTTCTCATTAGGTTGCTTACAACCTCACTAAATTGCTTAGACTGGCTTCAAAGCCTGTGATTCTCCAGCCTCAGCCTCTAAGCCACTGGAATTATAGGCATGCGCCACCATGCCTGGCGTAAATTTTTTTTGGTAATGGAGATTGTACCACACCTCTGAGCTGCATTCTCAATCCTTTTTATTTTTTATTTTGAGACAGGGTCTCATTAAATTGCTGATGCTGGCCTCGAATTTGCTCCTGGCACAGCCTCCCAAATTACTGAGATTATAGTCATCTGCTATCACCCTTGGCTTTGGGACCCTCTTCTGGAGATCATTTGCAAAGTGGTTTTTGTTTGTTTGTTTGTGTGTGTGTGTGTGTTTGTTTTGGTACCTAGGATTGAATTCAGGGGCACTCAACCACTGAGCCACATCCCCAGCCCTATTTTGTATTTTATTTAGAGACAGTGTCTCACTGAATTGCTTAGTGCCTTGTTAAATTGCTGAGGCTGGCTTTGAACTCAAGATCATCCTGTCTCAGCTCCAGAGCCACTGGGATTACAGGCACGTGCCACGGCTCCCAGCTCATTTGAAAAGATTGCCTAGAAAATTCTTCCAATCCCTGTACAAACGCCTTTTGCAGTGTGACACTGGTGCTCCTCCCATCACGATTGAGTATATTTTCACATTTCTTGAATCTGGGATGGTCTTGTGATATGGTTTTATGTGGTAGAATTTATGTGGGAGTTTCAAGTCTGGTAATAGCCAGGGTTCTCCAGAGAAACTGAACCAATAGGATACACATGAAGAGATTTATTATGGAAGTCATCTCACAGGTTTATGGAGGCTCAGAAGCCCTTCAATATGCTGTCTGCAGGCTGCAGAACTAGAAAAGTCAATTATATGATTCGATTTAACACCAAAGGCTTGAGAACTGAACAGGGGCGAGAGGTGGGTAACTGGACAGACACTGGTGTGAGTCCCAAGTCTCTGAAGCTGAAGGCCCCAGAACCAGGAACTACAATGTCCAAGAACAGACGAAAATACCTGTTCCAGGAACTACAATGTCCAAGAACAGACGAAAATACCTGTTCCGGTTCAGGAAGGGGAGAATTCTCCCCCCACACACCAGCTTTTTTTTTTTTTAATTTGGATTCTCAGTGGTTTAGATGATGCCCATGCATATTGGAGAGGGCAATTTTCTTTCCATGGTATACTGTTTCAAATGTTAATATATCTCAGAAACCCTCTTAGGGACACCCAGAAATACTATTTGCCAGCTATCTGAGCATCCTTTAATCCAGTTACACTGACACATAAATTTACCAACACATACCTAGACCCCAAGAGACCTTGCAGCTTCCACCCTTGTTGTCGCCTGAAGCGATGGCCGCTTGGAGCAACGAAGCCGCGGGAAGAAGTTCAGGGGCGAACTGGAAACAAACAGCCTTTTTATTTTGATAACTTTTCTCTCTGGCTCTAACAACGACTTTAACACACACCACACACACCACCAAACAACCAACACACCAAATGGCGCAGACTCGATTTGCAATCTTGCTCAAGTCCCGTGAGATCCCAGGCCAAGTCTCATGAGACTACGGAAGGCGGCAATGCCCAAACATCTCTATAGCCCGTAGTCAACCACGATCTTAGCCATCTCCCCAAACAGGGCTCCTGCACACCCTCACCCTTTTTTTTGGGGGGGGGGGGGGGAGTATTTAATTCAGGGCCACTCAACCACTGAGCCACATCCCCAGCCCTTTTTTGTATTTTATTACAGACAGGGTCTCACTGAGTTGCTTAGGGCCTTGCTTTTGCTAAATCTGCCTTTGAATTTGCGATCCTCCTGTCTCAGCCTCCCAAACAGCTGGGATTACACCTGTAATCCCAGCTCAGCCCTGGCTGTTTTGAAGCTCTTCTGTTGCTATATGCAGAAGCCTAGAATTGGGAACGTGGCTTAGTGGTAGAGTGCTTGCCTAGCATGCTTGAGGCCCTGGGCTCAACCCCCAGCACTGCAAAACAGAAGCAGCAGCCCAAGCCAGCCTCTGGAGACCCCATGGAGAGAAGGGCCCAGCCAAGAGCCTGCACCAACCACCAGACTCATGAATGAGGCCAGTGCTGGCCATCCAGTCCTAGTCCTCCTACAAGATGGCTGGCTGCATGAGCGATCCAAGGTGAACTAGCAGTATAATCATCTACCTGACCTCAGTCTAAATTGCTGACCCACAGATCATAAATGAAATGGCTATTTTAAGAAGTACATTTTGAGCTGGGCATGGTGGCATATGCCCATAATCCCAGTGAATCTGGAGGCTGAGGCAAGATTCCAAGTTTGAGACCAGCCTCAGAAACTTAGCAAAACACTAAAATAAACAAATAAATAACTAAATAGGGCTGGGGATGTCGGTCAGTGGTAAAGTGTCCCTGGGTTCAATCCTCAATAGAAGAAAAAAGAAAGAACTTACAATATGCCTAACAAGTCTTGTTGATTAGTCTCTGCACAAGAAAATATGAAATGCCCTGAAGTGAATTTGGCATATATGAAAAAAAAATTGTAGAAATTTTCCTAAATTTGATGATCTAAACATTTTCCTATTTTCAACATACATTTTTTTTTGTTTTTAATACAACAAAAATAGAAAATTTACTCATTAATAATGAGAAACTTTTCTAAACGTTAATGATAATCAATATTTTTTAAACTATTCTGGAAAAGAGAAATTATTTTTCTGCACTTTGATAGAGAATATTTTATAATCATTGCCATATGAAGAGATGACTGAAAAGTTTATAGTCAAAATGCATTTAAAAAAGCATTAAAGTGTCAACATCATTAACTAATAAAAGTAATATTTTTCTGCATTTTGTGATGTTTGTATTTGTCAATTTTAAAAAATTTTTAGTTTGTAGTAATCTATTCTTACGTTCTAAAGACTTAGATGCCTAATTTTATACTTGTGAGTTTGTGTTTTTTGCCTTCCCCAAACTGTATATTGTTCAATCTCATGAAACCTGGATCTGTCAGTGAACGAATGTATACAAGTTTTTTTTAATTAAAAAAAAAATTTTTGTTGTTGTTGTAGATGGACATGACACCTTTATTTTATTTATTTATTTTTATGTGGTGCTGAGAATCAAAAAAAAAATGCCTCATACATGCTAGGCAAGCTCTATATCACTGAGCTACAAACTCAGCCCTGAACACAAATTTGGATCCACAGAAACATAAGGCAGGAAGAACCCCAGGGCCTCCACGTCAAAGGAGGCTGTGGGGGTGCCAGTTTTGCTCCCCCATGCACCAGGCATGCCCAGAGGGCAGACAGATGAACACAAATATGGGACTTTTTGTATGGAAAAGTTCACCCAAAGTGCGGTTTGGAAGGTTTCAGGGACCCCACCTACAGGTGGGACATTAGCTGGGGTGAGGGTCGGGGGTGCTAGGAGCAAGCCCCAGCACCTCCATGTCTAGAGGAGGAGGAAGGCGGGGCAGCTTGGGGTGGGCTGGTCCAGCTGAGCCACCTGGCCATTTATTCATTCCACAAATAGCTACTGAACCTCCCTCCTGTCTGCCAGGTACTGTGGTCAGGCTCTGGAACGAACCCCAGGAAAATGTGTGCCCTCCTGTGTTGACAGGAGGTGTGGGTGGGAGTGGGAGGAGGGGAGAACGATAAACATAATAAAAGGTAAATTTTTTACTACTTGAGAAGGTGAGAAGTGCCAAGGTGAAAAACAGAACAGCGTGAGAGTGTTGGGACACCGTGTGTGTGACGGGCATGGGATGCAGCTTTCCACTGCACGGGGTCGGAAGGACCTCTAGGGGACAGTGCCCTTTAGGCCAAGGTTAAAGGACTCAGGCAGGGAGCCCTGTGGCTCTCTGGGAGAGGAAAGTGGCTGCCAGGGCCAGACCCTGGGTGGGAGCAGTCTCAAAGTGCTGAAAGGTGGAAGTGAGACCTGAGCTGGAGCAGCTCAGAGCCGTGGAGAGGACTTGGTTCTGATGCTGAGGAGGCTGGAAGACATAGGAGGGTTGGGGCAGAGCAGTGATGTGCTCTGGCCGTTGAGGGGAGACCAGATGACGGGGACAAAGGCAGGGAGACCAGCAAAGAGGCTGTTGCCTAATGTAGGGGAAGATGACGGAGGCTTGGACCAGGGTGAAAAGGGGTCAGATTCCAGACACATCTCGAAGATCCAGCCAACAGGACTTACTGGAGAATGAGAGAAAGGAAAGAGGAGAGTGAGAATCGCCTCTGGGTTTGTGGCCTAAGCCACTGGACTGAGCTGCCATCACTGAGGGAGGAAGTCTGCCTTGGACGGATGAGGACCAACTCTGGAATCACTGGGATGACCTCCAAGGGCCACAGGAGGCCCCACCTTAAGGGGAATGGACCTCAGGTCTGGTGAGATCTGACTCAATCCAGGATGCAATAAACATTCCAAGAAGGCAGAGTGGGTGGTCCTTGCTCAGGAATCCATTCCCCCCACCCCCATTCGCATAGTTGCAGTTGGTGAGTGAACCTGCTGCTGCCTCCAGGAGCACATTTTTTTTCCAGCTGTTTCTTAAAGGGGACACTCTTGAGTATTTTCAGCTATGGAAGGTTAAATCGGACTTAAGCCAAGATTATTTTAGAATAAGTCATGTTTGTTATACCTGGTGGGACACACCTGTAATTCCAACTTCTTGGGAGGCTGAGACAGGAGGATCAAAGTTGGAGGCCAGCTTGGGCAACTTAGTGAGTGAGACTATCTCAGTGGTAGAGTGTTTGCCTAGCATCTCTGAGGCTCTGGGTTTCATCCCCAGTACAAACGGAGGAGGAAGAATAAGTAATGCTAATGTTTTTTGTAAAAACCAAATCGTGAGGACTGAAACCATATGTCCACACAAAAACTGGTGTGAGAATATTTATGGCAAAAACCTGAAAGCAGGGCTGTGGTTGTGGCTCAGTGGTGGAGCAATTGCCTTGCATGTGTGAGGCACTGGGTTTGATTCTCAGCACTGCATATAGATAAATAAAATAGAGGACCATCAACAACTAAAAAAATAAATAAACAAGAAACCCTGAAAGCTTTATTTGTAATAGCTAAAACGCAGAAGCAACTTGAAAATCTATCAATTGATGATAAATAAACAGAATATGGCATATCTGTACAATGGAATGTCACTTGATGTTAAAAAAAAAAAAAAAAGAAGTACTGCTAAATCATGGATATGCCTGGGAAACATCATTCATAGTGAAAGAATCCAGTGACAAAGACTATTGTTTTATTCCATTTATACAAAAATATCAGGAATAGGTAATCTACAGAGACAGAAAACAAACTGGTTGCATTGCTCTGGGGAGTTTGGAAGAAAACTAGGAGGGTCTATGAGTACGGGGCTTCTTTTGGGAGTGATGAAAGTATTCTGAAATTGGTTATGGTGATGGCTGCACAAGTCTATGAATATACAAAAAAACATTTCGTTGTACACTTAAAAATTAGGGAGTTGTGTGGCAGATGAATTACATCTTAAATAAGGCTGTTACTTAAAAAAAAAAAAAAAAAAACTAGAAAATAAAAAAAAAAATGCACACCACAATTTCCCGAAGGGAACTGTTACTGCGTGTGAGCATGTGTCACAACTGACACTGAGACCAGTCTAACCACAAATGACTCCAACTAATCGCATTTGGCAATGCTGGATCATGCCCTGGTCACACGCTGCTGCCAGTACTTAACACCGATCATGGGAGTTTATAGGCCATTTTATAAATGCCACGCTTGGGCAGACAGAGCTAGTTACCCAGAGCACGGAAAGCAGTGGTATGAGCTCAGGCTCTGCAGTGCGACAAACCTGACTTTGAACCTCAGCTCTGCCTTATGACCATTGGCAAGTTCACCTTTCTCTGCCACAGTTTCCTCACATGTACAACAGAGATGATAATACCTACCCCATGGGGTGATGAAGGGAATAAATGAGATACTATTTGTAGAACAGTTGAACCAGAGCCCAGAACTGGGGAAGGATCAATGGTAGCCGGCATCATTGCACTGAACTCCGTGTCTGGCACAAGGAAAGTGTAATAAGATGATAACAGTTACATTTTCCACAGGCAAAATGTATAAGAGACAGAAATCAACTTTACAGACAAGGGCAAAGAATTTGAATTATGTTGCTGAAGAAAAAATAGGTAACTTTAGAAGACTGCTACTTGCCCCACCCCCCCCCCCAACCTGGCTTTCACCTGGTCCCTCTGCAACAAATACCCACACAGCCTAAAGCACCAGGCTCTCCCCTGCAGCCTCTTGACTCCTCCTACCACATCATTAATGAGTAAATCCAAGCTTTCAGAGGCTTCTAGAATATTTCCAAGTAAGAAACTGGGGTTTTTGACAAGGAGCCAAGACAGGAAATGACATTGCCCCTCCAAGGCATGAACTGAGACAGAGCTAGAAAAGGAACTCACGGTAGAAAATAATTGCAATTGTTTTCCCAGGAATGCAAGGGCATCTCAACAGCAGGAAATCTATTCACGTTCCACACCACGTTGCCTGGTTAAAGGAGAAAAACAGAATCACCTCAATACCTGTAGGAAAGAGTAGGAACTGATAAAATTCAGCATTCATTTGAGATTAAACATTAATGAGCAAAATTGAAGGGAAATTCTTATTCCTGTTCACACTATTGCACATTTAATATATTACATATATTTTAACCCATATCAACAGCACACTTAATGGTAAAGCAAGAAACTATTCCCCAACCAGGAAAGAGACAAGGATGATAATGGCAAGCAACTAAATGTCCACAAGGGTGTCAACACCATCCAATGGGGAAAGAATTGTCTTTTCAACACATGGTGCTTGAGCTGGGTGCGGTGGCGCATGCCTATAATCCCAGCACTTGGGAGGCTGAGGCAGGAGGATCAAAGCTAGCTTCAGCAATGGCGAGGCACTTAGCACTCAGTGAGACCCTGTCTCTAATAAAGTACAAAAAAGGGCTGGGGATGTGGCCCAGTGGTCCAGTGCCCCTGAGTTCAATCCCTCGTAGCAAAAAAAAAAAAAAAAAAAAAAAAAAAAAAAAAAAAATGGTGCTTGAACAACTGGATATTCTCATGCAAAAGAAGGAAGCGGTGGGGCTGTAGCTCAGTGGTAAAGTGCTTGCTGCGCATGTATGAGGTACTGGGTTTGATCCTCAACACCACATAAAAATAACTAAAGATAGTGTATGTTCATCTACAACTAAATAAAATATTAAAAAAAAAAAAAAAGAAGAAGAAGCCAGGCACGGTGGCGCTCGCCTGTAATCCCAGCACTTTGGGAGGCTGAGGCAGGAGGATCGCGAGTTCAAAGCCAGCCTCAGCAATGGCGAGGCACTTAGTAACTCAGTGAGACCCTGCTTCTAATAAAATACAAAAAAGGGCTGGGGATGTGGCCCAGTGGTCAAGTGCCCCTGAGTTCAATCCCGGGTACCAAAAAAAAAAAAAAAAGAAAGAAAGAAAGAAGGAAGCTGGATTCATCTCTTACCCATATGCAAAAGTGAATTCAGAATGGGTCAAAGACCTAAAAGCTATGACTATAAATATAAAGATGGTGGAAGGAGATGGAGGTCATCACACATATGGTGCGACACTACATCATGTACAACCATAGAAATGTCAGGTTGTGCTGCAATTGTGTACAATGAATCAAAATGCATTTCTGCTGTCATATATACCTAACTAAAATAAATAAATAATTTTTAAAAAAAACTATGACTATAAAACTCCTAGAAGAAAACATAACTATCAATCTTCATTACCTTGGATTTTACAACAGTTTCTTAGGTATGACTCCAAAACCATGAGTAACCAAAGAAAAAAAGTAAATAAATTGGACTTCATCAAAATAAGAATGTTTTGTGCTTTTAAAAAACATTAACGAGGGGCTGGGATTGTGGCTCAGCGGTAGAGTGCTCACCTAGCACATGCGCGGCCCGGTTCGATCCTCAGCACCACGTAAAAATGCATTGTGTACAACTAAAAGCAAATAAATAAATATTAAAAAAAAAAAAAAACATTATCGAGGGGCTGGGGTTGTGGCTCAGCGGTAGAGTGCTCACCTAGCACATGCGCGGCCCGGTTTCGATCCTCAGCACCACGTAAAAATGCATTGTGTACAACTAAAAGCAAATAAATAAATATTAAAAAAAAAAAACAAAAACATTGTCGAGCTGGACATGGTGGTGCATGCCTGTAATCACAGCTACTTAGGAGGCTGAGACAGGAGGATTGCAAATTCAAGACCAACCTGGATAAACTCAGCATGATGCTGTCTCAAAAGAAAAATTCTAAAAGGACTGGATATGAAGGTCAGTGGTAGAGTGTTCCTGGATTCAAGCCCAGTACTGCAAAAATAAAAAGACACTATCAAGAAAATGAAAAGATATAACTCACAAAATAAGATAAAATATTTGCATATCATATATTTTAAAAGGTCAAATATCCAAAATATATAAAGAACTCCTACAATTCAACAGTAAAGACAAATAACCCTCTTTAAACATGGACAATGGCTTTAAATCAACAGTTACCAACAAAAGATAAGCAAATAGCCAACAAGCCCTGAAAAGATGCTCAATACCATTAGTGATTAAGAAATGCAAATCAAAATCACACTGACAACCCTTGGGAGGCTGAGGCAGGAGGATGGGAAGTTCAAGGCCAGCCTCGCAACTTTGCAAAGCCCTACACAAGTTATCAAGAACCTGTCTCAAAATAAAAATATAAGCCGGGCACGGTGGCGCACGCCTGTAATCCCAGCACTTTGGGAGGCTGAGGCAGGAGGATCGCGAGTTCAAAGCCAGCCTCAGCAATGGCGAGGCACTTAGCAACTCAGTGAGACCCTGTCTCTAAATAAAAATACAAAAAAGGGCTGGGGATCTGGCCCAGTGGTCGAGTGACCCTGAGTTCAATCCTGGTACACCACAAAAAAAATAAAATAAAATAAAATAAAAATATAAAGAAAAGCCGGAGCCGGGCGCAGGTGGCGCACGCCTGTAATCCCAGCACTTTGGGAGGCTGAGGCAGGAGGATCGTGAGTTCAAAGCCAGCCTCAGCAATGGCGAGGCACTTAGCAACTCAGTGAGACCCTGTCTCTAATAAAATACAAAAAAGGGCTGGGGATGTGGCCCAGTGGTTGAGTGCCCCTGAGTTCAATCCCCGGTACCAGACAAAAAAAAAAAAAAAAAAAGAAAAGCCGGGCGCGGTGGCGCACGCCTGTAATCCCAGCACTTTGGGAGGCTGAGGCAGGAGGATCACGAGTTCAAAGCCAGCCTCAGCAATGGCGAGGCACTTAGCAACTCAGTGAGACCCTGTCTCTAATAAAATACAAAAAAGGGCTGGGGATGTGGCCCAGTGGTCGAGTGCCCCTGAGTTCAATCCCCCGGTACCACAAAAAAAATAAAAATAAAAAATAAAAAAAAATAAAGAAAGAGCTGGGAGCGGTGGTGCACACCTGTAATCCCAGTAATCCCAGCACTTTGGGAGGCTGAGGCAGGAGAATCGCGAGTTCAAAGCCAGCCTCAGCAATGGCAAGGCACTTAACAAGTCAGTGAGACCCTGTCTCTAATAAAATACAAAAAAGGGCAGGGGATGTGGCCCAGCGGTCTAGTGCCGCTGAATTCAATCCCCTGGTACCCCCCCCCAAAAAAAAAAAATATATATATATAAAGAAAGGGTTGGGATGTGATTCAGTGGTTAAGTGCCTTGCGGGTTCAATCCCTGGTCCCCAACCCTGCCCCCCCCCCAAAAAAAATCACACTGAAATACCATTTCATATATAGAATCTATAATCACAAAAATATATGATAACAAGTATTGTCAAGGATGTGGAAAAAATGAAACTTCCACATTTCATATAGAGAGGATTTAAAATATGCATAACTGGGTTTGAGGTGTAGCTTGTTAGATATGAATGCACAAGTCTCACTGAGTGTTGTCCATTGCTGATGCTGGCTTTGAAATCGGAAACTCAGCCTCCCAAAGTGCTGGGATTACAGGATTTAAAATGTGCCAGCTTCTTCTTCTTTTTTTTTTTTTTTGATATTTAGCTCAGTGTTAGAGTGAACTTACACTATGAATGCACAATGTGGTGTTGAGGTTCAATCCTTACTACCACCAAGGAGAGAAGAAAAAAAAGAATGCAGTGCTTTGGAAAATAGTTTGTCAGCTCCTCAAAAAGTAAGATGATTCATTCTACTCTGATTTTTACTCAAGAGCATTGAAAATATACACTTGTACAAAAACTTGTGCATAAAGGTTCACAGCAGCATTACTCAGAACAGCCCCAAGCCAGAAACTACCTAAATGTCCATCAACTGAACAACCAAACAAAATGCAGCATACTCATACAATGAAATATTACTCACACATAAAAAGGAATGATATAATGATATATGCTGCAGGGTGAATGAACCTTGAAAGCATTATGCTATATTTAGGAGCCAGACAGAAAAGACCACATATTGTATGATTACATTTAAATAAAATGTGACAAAGAGCTAAATCCATAGGTGATCATCAGGGGGCTGAGAAGGGAGGGATGGGGAGTGACTGTTAATGGATAGTGTTTCTTTGTGGGTTAATAAGAACATTCTGGAATTAAATAGTAGTGATAGGGATACAGCTCAGTTGGTAGAGTGCTTGCCTTGCATGCACAAGGCCCTGGGTTCAATCCCCAGTACCACAAATAATAATAATGGTGATGGTTGTACAAGCTATACTCTTGAACTGACTACTTTAAAAATCCTGAATACTGCTGGGTGTGGTGGTGCTCACCTATAATCCAGCAGCTGGGGAGGTTGAGGCAGGAGGATCACCAGTTCAAAGCCAGCCTCAGCAACTTATCGAGGCAGTAAACAGCTCAGTGAGACCCTGTCTCTAAATAAAACAAAAAAGGGCTGGGGATGTAGCTCAGTGATTAATCTGTGGTACCAAAAAAAATTTTTAAATATATTTTTAAATGGTGAATGTTATGTGAATTATATCTCAATTTTAAAACTTTACATAATTGAAAAACTGAAGTTGAAAAATCCTGTTCTAGCAATTCTACTTCATATATGTGTATATATGTATAATATATATTATATATATATGTATAATATATCTATACAAAAATGATATACATATATACATACATGTAATATGTATATATGTATAATAATATATACAAAAATTATACACATATGTATATACACACACGTATATAATTTTTTGTAGCTGTAGATGGATAGCAATGCCTTTATTTTTTATTTGTTTATTTTTTGTGTGCGGTGCTAAGGATCAAACCCAGTGCCTCAAACGTGCTAGGCAATCACTTTGCCACTGAGCCCCAGCCCCAGCCCCCTCTACTTCTTGATACATACTCTAAGACACATATACCTCCCATGCTCCAGGATAGCACTTCAATAGGATAAAAATGGCCACAGAAGACATAGTGACAGTTATGTATACCATTAAATTAGTGTCAGATTAACTTGGATGCGTGTTATGTCTGATTCCCATTCATGCATCTAAATCATTTTGGCTCGTGGACTGTGGTTGTAGATCGACATCATAATAGAGTGAGACTGAATATCACTTCTCTGTCAGTGCCAATCCTCAGCTCCCAGGTATTTCAAAGCAGAACACTAGGTTGGAGTTTTCAGAGTTGAAGAGCACCTTCTTCTGTCTGTGTAGGCGAGAAGCTTTCTCCCCTGTCAGGAGCAGCAAATGAAGGACTAGCTGGAAAGAAGGGGAATATCTTCACGGCAAGTGGCCCACCAACCAGGATCACCAAGCGAGAGGATTCTTTTGTGCATTTCTTTTCAGAAACTAATTGTTGGTCTATGTAGGTTCCACTTTTTCTCTTGACCAGAGGGAACTTAGAATGTGAAATCAGCCTCTTGGTATTAGTACAAGATCTACAAAATTCAGACAAACTCAAGAAGCCCACATCCTGTTTTTATTTATTAAGGGACTCTGATCCAGAATGACTTATTAGATATGCTCTATTAGAGTATTTGCTGTGTCTGCAGAAGATAATAAATACTTGCTAACAAAAAAGAAATGGCCATAAGCTCATTATACTCCCCCCACTCACACACACATCAAGAGGCAGAGTCTGTTTCCCACCCTTTGCATCTGAGCTGGTCTTGTGACTCACTTTAACCAATGGAATTTAACACGAGTGTTTACTGTCTCGTTTTGAGCCTAGGCCTCAGACTGTGCAGCATCTGCTCACACTCTCTTGGAACACTTCCTCCATTCTGTAAAGAAGTCCAGCTGGAGAGAGAGGCCCAGACCTCCCAGCTGAGACTCCAGACACATCAGTGAGTCTATTGTAGGCCACTCCGTCAAGCTGGCCCCTGACTGCAGCCACTAAATTCAGGTAAGACTGGAGAACCACCTTGTCAACCTATAGAGTCTTGAGAAATAAACCACTGTTGTTTTAAGCCGCTAAGTTTTAGGGGTGTTTTGTTATCCAGCAATAATTAATTGATATAGCACTGACACCATGCTCACATTAAAAAATGGAAAGCAACCCAAGTGTTGGTTGGATGGTAGAGTGGATAAGAACCTGGACTTTGGCCCCACACTTGGGCCTTACCATCCTCTTCCTCTGTGCCACTTAATAATTGTGTGATGATGAGAAATTTATTTACCTTTTATTTTTCTAGTACTGGGGATTGAACTCAGGGGTGCTCTACCCCAGAGCCACATCCCCAGCCCTTTTTATTTTTTTGACATAGAGTCTCTAAATTGCTAAGCTTGGCCTCCAACTTAGATCCTCCTGCCTCAACCACCCAAGTAGATGGGATTATAGGCGTGTGCCAACAGGTCTGGTTTATCTAACTTTAATGTTATTCCTCTCATGTCCTTACAAGAATCCAAGGAATTTGACTGGGGGATGTAACTCAGTGGTAGTACACTAGCATACACAAAGGCCCTGGATTCAATCCTTAGCGCGCTTGCGCACACACACACACATATAAAATCAATAAGTTAATAGTATAAAGAGAGAACTTATGGTGTCCTCTGGTAGAGAGGAATGTCATTACACATTGGCTATTTACGATATACGAACATCAACAAAGGTGGCTCACATATGTGTTGGAGTTCCCTACAGGCAACACAGGGGTAAAGGTCACATATATCAACTTGGTCAATTCTCAAAAATATCTTATTGTGTGGAGAAAAGCAAATTGTCTAACTGTACTATTTCCATAAAAGTACTTTGAGAGTGCAGGAAGGACATCAACCACTTCATTAGAGTGTTTGCTTCCGAAGGCAAAGGTGAGAATGGATTTCTCAGCAGAAATTGAGAAGTTTTTTTTTTTTTTTTTGCTTTATTCATATGTCCTTTTTAATTATTATACAGAAAGGACTCTAGTTGCAAAATATCTTATAAAGGAAGAAGACTGGGAGCAAATAGGCTATGATTCTAACATTGGTGGATTCACTTCCCCTCTCCAAATTCCTGCCTTCATGTAATTACAGTGGTGCCAACTCCTTCCTTTCCTGCAGGATCAGCTTGGGGATGTGACCTCGGGCTGGCCCTCGCACCTGTCCTTTAGAAGGCAGGCCCAGCCAGGTGGGTGCGTGCACCTGGCTCAGAGCTGGGCTGAGAGCTGCGTGATCCTGAGCTTCTAGGTCTGGGCCCACCCATGCCTGCAGGCAGCTGCTCCTGCCAGAGCCTTAGATCTGAAGCTTTGATTCTCCAAATGCTTGAAGATCGTTAGTTTCCCTCACAGGAATATTAGGGGCTTCCCCAGACTGCCATGCCTCAGGTGGGGGGTGGGGACCTGAGACCCCCACCCAGCAGCTGAGGGCAGCAGGGGAGGGCCTGTGCAGGTGTTGGGTGGGGGCAGCAGAGACACCAGAGGCGATTTCCTTCCACGGCAGGTGTGGAATGGAGGGCTTTATCAGGCTGTTTAAATTTTTAAAGACTTTTGTGGGTGATGTTTTTGTCTTGCTGTCACTATTTCACTGAGGAAGACAGACACATCAGCTTAGGTGTCCTTACCTATTGTGTGCGAGAGTGTGAAAGGAAGGCAAAGACCTTCAAAGCGCAGATTAGAGGGGTGTGGGGGCTGTGAGTGCGGAGAATTGGTAGCACCTCAAACCGAATTGCACTAGATACTTCTGTTTGTTCTTTCTCGTGTTTTATTTGTTTGTTTTGGTATGAGGGGTTGGACCCAGGGGCCACATCGATAGCCCTTTCTATTTTTTATTTTGAGACAGGGTTTCACAAAGTTGCTTATGGTCTTGCTAAGTTGCTGATGCTGGCCTTGAACTTGCCATCCTCCTGTCTTAGCCTCTGGGGTTACAGGCATGTGTCACCTTGCCCAGCCTGTTCTTTCTGGTTTGATTGATAGATTCTGGATTCAACAATCTGGAAAACTAGAGCCCGGGTAAGACTGTTTTTTATTTGTTTGTTTGTTTTTTGGTACCAGGGATTGAACTCAGGGGCACTCGGCCACTGAGCCCCAGCCCCACCCTATTTTGTATTTTATTTAGAGTCAGGGTCTCACTGAATTGCTTAGTGCCTTGCTGTTTCTGAGACTGACTTTGAACTTGAGATCCTCCTGTCTCAGCCACCTGAGCCGCTGGGATTACAGATGTGAGCCACCACGCCCGGCTAGATAAGACTTGTTTTTTTTTTTTTTTTTAATATTTATTCATTTGCTTTAGTTGTACACAATGCGTTTATTTGTATGTGGTGCTGAGGATCGAACCCGGGCCGCGCACGTGCTAGGCGAGCGCTCTACCGCTGAGCCACAATCCCAGCCCCAAGACTTGTTTTTTAACTCACAAATAACACATTTTTTGTTTTGCTTTGTTTTTGAAAACTAATACAAAAAAGGACATAGGTATTCCAAAAGTACAGAGAAGAAAATCACTCATAATTTCACCACTTAGAAGTGCGGTTTTTGTGTCTACTCTCTATTTGTTCTTTGAATAAAGTACTTATTGAGCACCTACAATTTGCTAACTTGAATGCTGTGGTCTAATGGTGAACTAAATACTCAGACTCTGCCTTCACATGGTTCCCAGACTAAGGGGAGATAGAAATTAACCAAATAAGCATACAAAGAAATGCTAATTTAATAGTGAGGAGGACCGGTATATTTGGTCCTATAAACAAAACATTGGATAAAACATTGGATCCTGACCAAGTTAGAGAAGTCAGGAAAGGTTTTTCCCAGGAAGTAGCAATTGAGCTAAGATTAAAGAATAAATTAAATGGAAAACAAAAAAGGGAAGAACACCACAGGGAGAGGAAATTGCATGTGCAAAAGCCCTGTGGCAGAGAAGATCATAGCAGTTTGGGGGTGTGGAGAGACTGAGGACCACAGACAGTCTCAGAGGGAGAGAGATGGGAACCTAGGCAGGCCCCATGAGGCAGCCCTTAGAGACTTTGTTAAGGAATTTTTATTTGGGCTACTGGAAAACCATTAAAGGGTTTTAATTATAAGATTTTCTTTTGAAACAATCTATTCTTTCTTTTTCAGGAGGTGGAGTGGGGACTGAATGCAGAAACCCAGGCTTGCTAGGGAGGTACTAGACCACTGAGCTACATCTCAAATCCTTTCTCATTTTATTTTGAGAGAGTATCTCACTAAGCTGCCCAGGTTTGCCTTGAATTTGTGATGAGTACCTGGGATTACAGGCGTGCATGTACCACCATGCCTGGCTTTGAAAAAGTCTATTCTTTACTATATTTGTCTTTATTTTAACTTAAAAATGTTAAAAGTCAGGGCTGGGATTGTGGCTCAGTGGTAGAGCGCTCGCCTAGCACGTGCGTGCGGCCCGGGTTCGATCCTCAGCACCACGTACAAATAAACACACTGTGTACAACTAAAGCAAATAAATAAAATATTTTTTAAAAAATGTTAAAAGTCAGCTGGGAGCGGTGGTGCACACCTGTAATCCCAGCAATATGTGAGGCTAAGGCAGGAGGATCAAGAGTTCAAAGCCAGGGGCTGGGGTTGTGGCTCAGCGGTAGAGCGCTCGCCTAGCACGTGCGCGGCCCGGGTTCAATCCTCAGCACCACGTAAACATAAATGCATTGCATTGTGTACAACTAAAGTAAATAAATATTGAAAAAAAAAAAAAAAGAGTTCAAAGCCAGCCTCAGCAGATTAGCGAGGCACTTAGCAACTCAGCAAGACCCTGTCTCAAAATAAAATATAAAAAAGGGCTGGGGCGGGGCTAGGATTGTGGCTCAGTGGTAGAGCGCTCGCCTAGCACATGTGTGGCCCGGGTTCGATCCTCAGCACCATGTAAAAACAAAGGCATTGTATACAACTAAAGAAAGCAAATAAATAAATATTTTTTAAAAAATGGGCTGGGGCTGCGGATCAGTGGTTAAGTACCCCTGGGTTCAATCCCTGGTCCCCCCCCCCAAAAAAAGTTACAAGTCCAAACATTTATTATAATTGTGTGTGTGTGTGTGTGTGTGTGTGTGTGTGTGGTGCTGGGGATCAAATCTAGGGTCCTGCACATACTAGGCAATCTCTCTACCACTATGTTATATTCCCAGCACTATTAAATATTTTTTGTAGCAGGTGTTTTTCCCCACTTTTTTTTTTTTTTTCTTTTTTTTTTTTTTTTTTTTTTTTTTTTTTGGTACCGGGGATTGAACTTAGGGGCACTTGACCACTGGGCCACATCCCTGTTTTTTTATTTTATTTAGAGACAGGGTCTCACTGAGTTGCTAAGTGCCTCGCCATTGCTGAGGCTGGCTTTGAACTCAGGATCCTCCTGCCTCAGCCTCCCAAGTGCTGGGATTACAAGATTACAGGCATGCGCCACCACACCCGGCTTTCCCCACTTTTAAAAATTGGTAGTATTAAAAATTTTTTAAACACACAAAAGAATTGTACACTGAGCATCCATACACCACCACCTAGATTCTCCTGTTGACATTTTGATATATTTGCTTTATCATATTTTTGTCCAGCTATCCATCATTGTAGCCAACCATTAATACATTTCTCTTTGTATTCAACAACATATTGGATATGTCTTTTCAGAAAAATATTTATTTTTCTATAATAGCATGTTAAGGGGTGCTTCCTACTCCATCACTGAATGCAGCATTTATGTAACTCTTGAAAGATTTGCTCTTTTTTTTTTTTTTTTGGGGGGGGGTACCTGGGGATTGAACTCAGGGGCACTCGACCACTGGGCCACATCCCCAGCCCTTTTTTGTATTTTATTAGAGACAGGGTCTCACTGAGTTGCTTAGTGCCTCACTAAGTTGCTGAGGCTGGCTTTGAACTCGCAATACTTCTGTCTCAGCATCCCGAGCTGCTGGGATTACAGGCGTGCAACACTGTGCCCAGCTCAAGATTTGTTCTATTTTGAGTCCTAAAGAGAATATTCCAGTTGTCAACTTCACCCACAGCTCTAGAATCTGATCATTCTTCTGCATCTCCTCTGTAACTACCAGGGTCCAACCCAAGTCCGTCACCTTTTGCCTGGACACAGCACCAGCTTCCTCTCTTGTCCCTTACTTCCATTTCTCCTGTCTCCACTCAATATTTTCCCATACTAGACAGGGACATGGTTAAACAATATAAGTCAGGTCATCTATGTTTCCTTTGTTTAAAATTCTTCAGTACTGGTTGTGGCTCAGTGGTAGAGTGCTTGCTTGCCTAGCAAGTATGAGGCACTGGGTTCGATCCTCAGCACCACATAAAAATAAATAAATAAAACAAAGGTTTTGTGTTCATCTACAATTAAAAATGAAAAAAAATTTTTTAAATTCTTCCGCGCCTTCCTCTTATCCTAGAATAAATGTCAGACCATGTACTATGGCTATAGAGCCCCATAGAATCTGACTTCTCTGTTCTTGATTTCTAGAAGTTGCTTGCCTTAGGACCTTTGCACATGCTATTCCCTCTGCCTGAAATACTCATTCTCCTATCTTTTTCTATGACTGGCTTCTTCTCAATTGTCATGTCTTAGCTTCAGTGTGGCCTCTTTAGAGCATCTGCCCTGACCCGTTCTATCAAAAATGGGGTTACCGCCAGGCGCGGTGGAACATGCCTGTAATCCCAGCACTTGGGAGGCTGAGGCAGAAAGATCGCAAGTTCAAAGCCAGCCTCAGCAATGGCAAGGCACTTAGCAACTTACTGAGACCCTGTCTCTATAAAGTACAAAAAAGGGCTGGGGATGTGGCCCAGTGCTCGAGTGCCCCTGAGTTTAATCCCCAGTACCAAAAAAAAAAAAAAAATAAAAATGGGGTTACCCAGTGACTATCCCATTTCTTTATTTGTTTTTCTTAGCACTTCCAATAGTCTGTAATTATCTTGCTTGTTTACTTCTCTACTTGTTTATTATCACAAACTCCATAAAAGCAAGGACCTTGTTTGTCTCTTTGGTCTACCATTGTGTCTCCAGTGCCCAAAATAACACATATAGTGGGCTCTCAGTAAATGTATGTTGAATATGATGGAGCTGTAGGTGGGAACTAGACTAGAAAGAATCTTATAAACCCTGCTGGATATAGCACAGTAAGGAAGCATTTGGGAATTTTCTTTTTTCTTTTCTTTTTTTTTTTTTTTTTTTTTTTTTTTTTTTTTTTTTTGATGCTGAGGCTGGCCTCAAACTCATTCTCCTCCTGACTCAGCCTCCCCAGTAACTGATACAGGTGTGTACCACTGTGCTATGTGCACCTAGAGATTTTAATCAGAGACACAGAGCGATCTGATTTGGCAATTATAAAAGATCAGTCTGCCACTGGTGGGGAAAACCAATTGGAGGGGAACACTAAGGAAAGTTATGGCAGTGATCCAAAAGAAAGATGGTAAAATTAAATGAGTAGCATGCACATAGCCCTTGGCTCTTAACGCTATGGAACAAGGGGGAGCTATTATTAGCAATACAGCAGACAAGTAGGAACTGCCTGAATTATTACCTAATGTTAGGAGTCCAAGAAGTAGAGGGATTTATGTATTCCCTAGAATCTTTGAGCCTCCAATCTCCTCCTCCATTGATAATACTAGAATTCTTTTTTGTGTGTGTGTGGGGGGGGGGGGGTACCGGGGATTGAACTCAGGGGCACTCAACCACTGGGTCACATCCCCAGCCCTTTTTTTTTTTTTTTTTTTTTTTTTTTTTTTTGTACCAGGGTGAACCAGGGATTGAACTCAGGGGCACTCGATCACTGGGTCACATCCCCAGCCCTTTTTTGTATTTTATTTAGAGACAGGGTCTCACTGAGTTGCTAAGTGCCTCGCCATTGCTGAGGCTGGCTTTGAACTCACGATCCTCCTGCCTCAGCCTCCCAAAGTGCTGGGATTACAGGCGTGCGCCACCGCGCCCTGCATACTAGAATTCTTATCCTCACCCTTATTTTATTTTTTTTCTGGTGTTCATTCTAGTAGTTTATTTTGCATTCAGATCTGCATTCTTCTGCCCAAGGTCCTGCTCATCACATTCATTCTATCTGCTGGGTGAGGGGAATTTCCTGGAGGGAGTCTATGGCGACTCTCATTAGCTGCGAGACCTAGTGAGTCACCTGATCTCCTTGAACTTACTTTCATTTTCTGTAAAATGAAGACTCTGATATCTAGTCTGTGAGAATCAGTGAATAATTATTTAGCAAGTATTTTTGAAATGCAAAAAAAAAGGACTATTATTTCATTAAAATTTTTTAAAAAATTGATTTTTGAGGAGTTGTGGATTGAACCCAGGACCTTGCACCTGCTAGGCAAGCACTCTTACACTGAACTACCCTCTGGTGCTCAATAAGTATTTATTAAGCACCTACTGTGTGCTAGGTGCTATTGTGATGCTGGGAATACAGTAATCAGGGGAGTAAACAGAAATGTCAACCTAACAGAGTGAACATTATTATTGAAGTCCAATTTAATTCTGGGATTTTTAGATTTGGGTCACATTTTCTCAAACTGTCAGATCACTTTGGAGCTATGTTAGAAAAAAGTATAGATTCTTGGCCTGACCAGTCTTACCAAGTCAATAAGAGGAGGGCAGAATGGGAGAGCTCTGTGAAACTATTCAGAAAAGCCTTTCGGAAAAGAAGAGGTTAAGCTGATTAAACTGCCTCCTTTTTCCTTTTCCCAAACACTGGTTAACCCATTCAGCAATCCTGAACACATGTCTGTTTATATACTTTTTTTTTCCCTCAAAAAACGTTTCTAATAAGAAGTGGCTTCAGATGGCTCTCAGGAAGAACAAGTCAACACATCAGAATCAGCCATTTGACCTTGAACATGAAAGCAGAGCTAGGGTGGGGTGGGTAGAAAGTGCTGTCCTTTGATCTTTATTTTTGTGGCGGGGAGGGGGGGTACTTGGGGTTTGAACTCAGGGGCACTCAACCACTGGGCCACATCCCCAGCCCTATTTTGTATTTTATTTAGAGACAGGGTCTCATGGAGTTGCTTAGCGCCTTTGCTGAGGTTGGCTTTGAACTCATAATCCTCCTGTCTCACCCTCCCAAACAGCAGGGATTACAGGCGTGTGCCACCGTGCCTGGCTATCCTTTGATCTTTTTATTCTGCCACTGAGCTTGCTGTGTCGCTATGGGTTGGTGACACTCCTAATCTGAACCTCGGTCTCATCACCAAAATCAAGTAAGGGTTTCCCAAATGTTAGTTCATTTAAGGGTGCTGGGTTGGCTGCATCGAAATTACCTGGGGAGCTTATTAAATCTCAACACTCCCAGGCCCCATAGACTGGAGAGCTCAATTCAGCAGAGCTGGGATGTCATCTGTCACTTGTATTTTTTAATAAGTTTCCTGGGTGCATTAGTTAGCTTTCCATTACTGTAAAAAATAACCTGAGATAGGAAACTTGTACAGAGGAAAGGTTTATTTTGGCTCATACTTTTGGAGGGCTTCAGTCCATGGCCAGTTGACCCTGTGTCTTTTAGGCCTGTGGCAAGGCAGCACAGCGTGGCAGGAACATTCAGCAGAGCACATTCCACTCATCTCATGGCCAGGAAGCAAAAGAAAGGAAGAGGAAGGGGCTGGGGTCCCACAATCCCCTTCCAAAACATGCCCCCAATGACCAGAAGACCTCCCGCTAGGCTCCACCTCTTAAAGGTTCCACCACCTCCCAGAAGCACCAAGCTGGGGACAAAGCCTCTACAACACATGGACCTTTGGAGGACATTCCTGATCCAAGCTATAGCATGGGGCAATTTTTGATATGCATCCAGATTTAGGACCTACTAAGCTATATCGAACTGTCTCAGTTTTTTCATCTATGAAATATAATCATTTATCTGTTGGTAGAATTAAAGAAGTGAATTTACACAGTGAACTTAGAATAGTGTCCATCACATAGTAAGTACTAGGTAAGTATTAACTACTCTGTCATGGTCCCATCAGGAAGATGAAAATGATTATGGGTATTTAAACCAGAGAGAATTTAATTTAGAGGCAATGAAGAGGCTGAGAAGCCAAACAGGACAGTGATACTACTCAGAAATTAGATGGCATGAAGTCTTCTACCCCTTAGTAGGAAGAAGACAGGGAAAAGTACAATTATGACTGGAGCCCAGAGTCTGGGATCACCTGGCTGAACCATAGCAGGAGCTGGGGCTGCAGATAAGACACCGCCACTGCAAAGACACTGCTGAAGGAGGAGTAGCAGCGCCCTGGCCTTTCCTTTGTCCTGTCCTCCAGTCTCCCAGTAATGCCTCCCATGGGCAGAGCCCAACAGGAAGTCATCTCTCAAGGGAGCCTGGGAAACCATCTGTAGGGGTCACCCTGCCTTTCAGAAGAAGGATGAAAAATGGTTCTGAGGGCAGATTATTGTTATTTTGTTGTTGTGATTATTATTTCAAGGTCCTTTCTGACCCCAAAGTTGTCAAGAGTTTCTAGACTTTAGCCAATCACTGAGATCCAGGGCTTTGTGAGTGCGTATTGATTAATCAATTTCTTGTCCTCAACATACACATATACATAGATTCTTGGCTTCTGAGCTCTGCAAATTGACAGCTCAGGCCTTGGCAAAGATGCACCAGTGCTGAAGGCAGTATTGCTCCGCCCAAGATTCAGGGAACGGGAAGGCATGCGCATTTCAGTTTCTCAGCGCAGATTGTCTGCCTCAGCACCTTCTAAAAAAGTAATTCAGGAGTAATGAATGGGAAGAGCTGGCCAGTGATGTCATGGGGCATAAAGGAGAGCCCCAGGAAGTGGAGGAATAGATTCAAAGAAGGAAGAATGTAGAATCATTTGTGCAGAGCCCTGGGTGGGGAGTGCCAGGAAATAGGGCCTCACCCATTTTAAGGCCACTTCCTGGAAGACTGGAAAACACCCACTTGTGTTCAGGACATATCTACATAAGTGTGCTCTGTGGGAGTGAAGCTTTTAGAATTTTACTACCAAAAATGGGAAGAAAAGCTCTATCTAAATGTTTCTTGGAGAACCCAGAATTTAACCTTGGACCAAAGGCAAATATGTTTAGAGAGAGTCTTAAGAAAAAGGATGAGAGATTGTGGAAGTCTTCCTAATGTATCCAAGCACTGTTCCCCAAATTTATTCTTCTAGCAAATACTACTATCAGCAGGTTGGCCATTAAGTCAGGCATTGAGTTTTGGGGTGAGACAGAACTGAGTTGGAATGGGGCTTTATCTCCGCCCTGGCTATGTGGCCTTGGGCAGGAGACTTAACCTCAATTTTCTCATTGTGAAATAGTAATAATATGAATTACTTTAGAAGATTAGAATAAGATTGTGCATGAAGGCTGGGGATGGAGCTCAGTTGGTAGACTGCTTGCCTTGCATGCACAAGGCCCTGGATTTAATCCCCAGCACCACACACACACATACACAAAATCATACATGAAAGTACTTAGCACAGAGTCCAGTATTCATTGAGTAAACAGGAAATGGTAGCAATTCACTTTTTAGGATGTGTGTAATTTGTGTGTGTGGTGCTGGCGACTAAACCCAGGGCCTTATGCATGCAAGGCAAACACTCTGCCAACTGAACTATATCCCCAGCCCAATGTGTGATTTGTATAACAGTTCGTAAGACACTTTGCCTTCTATTGGCTGTGACAAGAGCTGTGAGTGGTGGATCAGGGACCAACACTGATTTTGCTTCTCTATTCATCTAGCACCCACCGGATACTCAACAGTTATTCTCTTGTTGGTTTCACTCACTCAATAAAGATTTGAGTATCTTTTCTACTCCAGACTATTCTATATAGTCGGGCTATAGCAGTGGATAAAGGAGACAAAATTCCCTGCCTCTCACTGCAGACACACTTGATAATGGGAGAGAGACAGTAAGTACAATGAGATGAACTCTTGTGTTTCCATGTTCTAAACTGTTGCCGCCTGAAGCGATGGCCGCTTGGAGCAGCAAAGCCGCGGGAATAAGTTCAGAGGCAGACTGGAAACAAACAGGATCTTTATTTTGTCAGTTTCTCTCTCTGACTCTAACAACTCTAACACGTACCACACACCAGCAAACAACCAACAACCAAAATGGCCCCGACCCGCTCCGGGCTCAGCCCAAGTCTCTCGAGATCCCGGGCCAAGTCTCCTGAGAACTACGGAAGGCGGCAATGTCCAAAACTCCATGGCCCGAAGTCAACCGCAATCATAGCCATCTCCCCAAACAGGGCTCCTGCACTAAACAGCTTTACAAATATGAACTCGGAACCTTTGAGGAAGGCATTATTATACTATCCCATTTTATAGATGAGAAGGTTTGAAGCACATGGGGATTAGAAATCACTAGCCCATGGCTGGGTATATAGCTCAGTTAGTAGAGTGCTTGCCTCACATGCACAAGGCGCTGGGTTCAATCCCCCAGCACTACACACACACACACACACACACACACACACACACACACGAAATCACTAGCCCAGTGTCTCACAGCTAAGGAGATCTGGATTCAGGATTTGAACATAGGCAATGTGACACCAGAGTCCTTGCTCTTAATTATTGCTATTACCGCTCAAAAAAATTATATATGTACCAATAAATCAATGCCTGATATGTGCTCTGAGGAAAGCAAAGTGGGGTGACAGGAGGGTGCTCTCTGTGCAGAGTGGTCAGGGACGGCCTCTTTGAGGAGCCACATCTGAGCAGAGACCTAAAGGAGGGGAAGGAGTGATGCAGGGGGACATGGAGCGAAGGACAATCCAGTCCCAGGGAAGAACAAGTGCAAAAACCTGAGACAGGACCCACCCCTGGCATTTGGGGGAAGCATAGGGCGGCCAGCAGGGGAGGAACGACGAGTCAGAGGGCGAGGGAAGGATGCAACTGCCTTTCGACAAGATGGGAAAATTGTGGGAGGAGCAAGTGCAGGGGAAGAGTCTAATTTGGGGTAATCTCAGCCACACCCAAGCAGGAGTTCCTACCTCCAGAGGGTTCAGATAGGTTAAGTAAGTCACCCGAGGTCACCAAGGCAGTCATTTTCAGAATCGTAATTCAAACTCAGGTCTTCAGTGCTAAGGGCATGTCCCTGTTTGGGTGCTGTAGGGGAAGTCTCCCCTGACAACCCTGGTGCCTGAACCCGAGGAGCTTCTTAGTAGGGAAAGAGGTGGAGAATGAGGCATTGGAGACACTCAGAACAAAGAAAGGGTGCCAGAGATTTCACAATTGTTCAAATGTGACATGCAGATAAGAAACACTGGGGAGGGGCAATTCTTTGGGGAAAAAAAATAAAAGAATGGAAGAGCCAGGCGGGCGTGATGGTGCATACCTGTAATCCCTGCTACTCTGGAGGCTGAGCCAGGAGGATCACAAGTTTGAGGCTAATCTGAACAATTTAGTGAGACCCTGTCTCAAAATAAAATAATTAGAAAGGGCTGGGGCAAAACTCAGTGGTAGAGTACTTGCCTGCCATGGGGAAGGCCCTGGGTTCAATCCCCAGTACTGGGGGAAAAAAAAATTACCACCCTCTGCTCTGTTAGAAACGTCTCCCAAAGGCCCTTGTGTTGAAGGGTTGATCCCTAGGGTGGCACTATAGGAAAGTGCTGAAACCTTTAAGGGGTGAGGCCCAGTGAGAGGTATTTAGATCACTGGAACATGCCCTTGAAGACTATTGTGTGATCCAGGCACCATCTTCTTCCTCTCTTTGCTTCCTGGCCATGAGGTAAGTGGGTTTTGCTCTGCCTGTGTCCCCATCATGATGTGCTGCCTCACTACAGGCCCAAAGCATCAGTGCCAATAGATCATGGACTTGAAACTCCAAAATTGTGAGCCAAAATAAACATTTTGTCTTTATAAGTTGATTATTTCAGGTATTTTGTTATAGTAACAGAAAAACTGACTAACACAGATGGGAAGGCCTTTAGGCCCAGGATTCTATTGAGGTGGAAAAACCTTCCAACATAAATTGACCCAGAATTGATATGCCTTGACAAAATGATATCCTCATGCCCGATGTTTCCCTGAACTAGTGCATGCAACCACAGCCTCCTCAACATGCCACTGCTAAGCATCTCTAAACATGCCCCAAATGGAAATCCTGGTCTCCCCACTATCCCAAGCATGTCCTGCCTGCAATAGGATTCCAAGAAGCTAACACTGTGACAATGATTCATGCGCCCAGAGTAGCTTATTAAGGAAGTGCTCCAAGAGAAACTGGTGAGTAAAAGAAAGGCAAGAGAACACACAGGGTGTGACTGCAGACCTGGTCCCACATTGGGTAGCATCAGCCTGAGCTTATAGCAGAGCTCTAGAGTGCAAGTCACATTTCCGAGTTTTCTACCTGGAAGGAAGAAAGCTGGGCTCTCACACTCCTGCACCACTGTCTATGGACTGAAGAATTAAACTTCTGTGTACTTCTTTGCAAGGGCAAAGGGACTCCAGTAGTCAGAGAGGCCACAGAAGAGTCACAGGTGCAGGCTGTTAGAACATCAGCACGCAAGCCAAGGGCGAGAGCTCAGAAACCATAAAAGGGATCTCAGGGACTCTGAGCAGGGGTCCTGACAGTGCCTACCACAGGTGTCTTCCCCATCTCAGGAAGTGACACTGCCATCCTGCTGACTCCTCAGGCCCAAAACATTGGAGTCATCCCTAACCCTTCCGCCCCTCATTCCCCACATCTAACCCTTCAGTCAATCGGCAATACCTTCAAAATACACCATGCTAACTTTTTTTTTTTTTTTTTTTTTTTTTTGTACCAGGAATTGAACTTAGGGGCACTCGAGCACTGGGCCACATCCCCAGACCTATTTTGTATTTTATTAGAGACAGGGTCTCACTAAGTTGCTAATTGCCTTGCCATTGCTGAGGCTGGCTTTGAACTCACGATCCTCCTGCCTCGGCCTCCCAAGTGCTGGGATTACAGGGGTGCGCCACCGCGCCCGGCTATGCTAACGATTTTAAAGTGTGCAGTTCAGTGGCATTGAGTACCTTTATACTGTTAGGCTACTGTTGCCAGCATCTGTCCACAGAATTCTTACATCTTAGAAAATGAAAACTCTGTATCTGTTAAGCATTTGGTTGATCCCTTCCTCTGCTGATGGGCACTTGGGTTGCTCCCACTTTTCCCCAATTACAAATATGCTACTATGATGAACACAGATATACAAATATCTCTTCAAGTCCCTGTTTTTACTTCTACTGGGTAATTTCTCTTCCAGAAATAGAACTGGAAGATCATATGATAATTCTATTGTGTTTTTAAAAACATTTTTAGAATATTTATTCATTTATTACTGTTTAAGGGATCCAACCTAGGGCTTTGCACATGCTAGGTAAGCACTCTACTACTAAGTTACATCCTCAGCCTTTTTTTGAGGCAGAGTTTTGTTAAATTGCCCAGGCTGGCTGTGAATTGGCATTCCTCCTACCTCAGCCTCTCAAGTAGCTTGTATTACAGGCATGTTTTACCATGCCTGGCTCTGATTTTCTTTTTACCAATCTGATCATTTCTTATCCCCTTCACAATGACAAATTCAAACCAAGCCATTCCGTCATTTACCCAGATGATTGCAAGAGAGTCCAACAGACTTCTGCCCCGATCCACAGAAGTCTATTCTCAGCAGCACTCCTCCACTCAAAACCAACAGTGGCTTCCTCCTTTCCCAAAGTACAAGCCAAAGTTACAATGGTCTATGGGGCTCTACAAGATTTGCTCTTTATCCTCCCAAGCCCTCTGACTCATTTCCTAGTTGCTCACTCTACTCCAGCCACAGTAGCTTTTTTGCTGTTTCTTGTAATCTACTGCTCCAGGCATTTTGCCATATTTTCTCTGCACAGAATACTCTCCCTCCATGTGCTTAGCTGGGGCTTGTTCCATGGCTTGCTTAGAGTCCTTGTCTTAGCCAGACCTCTAGGCTTTCTTTTTTTTTTTGGTACCGGGGATTGAACTCAGGGGCACTCGTCCACTGGGCCACATCCCCAGCCCTTTTTTGTATTTTATTAGAGACAGGGTCTCACTGAGTTGCTAAGTGCCTCACCATTGGCTGAGGCTGGCTTTGAACTCGCGATCCTCCTGCCTCAGCCTCCCAAGTGCTGGGATTACAGGCGTGTGCCACTGCGCCCGGCTCCTCTGGGCTTTCTTGTTTGCTCCCTGGCTCCCATCCACTAGAAAATTTGGTGGCAAGGGGGAGGCTGTGGCTCAGTAGTACAGCACTTGCCTCACAGGTGCAAGGCCTTGGGTTCCACACCACAAAAAAAGAGAGGAGGAGGAGGAGGAAGAAGATAATAGAAAGAAAAAAGAGAAAGAAAGTCTTGGAAGAATGATCCCTCAGACCCCATCACCTGCCTTTCTTGCCCTCAAGTTTCTGGTTGGTTTGGTGGATTCACACTAAGAGAAGAGCAAGAGGAGAGAGTTGCTGGGTATTTTTCCCCTGCATCCTCCCTGCTCTGGGCTGTAGAGATGCCTTTCTCAACCATAGCTGCCTTCAACACAGGGTTCCCATTCTTCAGCTCCCTCTGCTCCATCCTTGAACTTCCAATGCCACCATTTCCTCCCCCACTTTTCCCTTTTCCGCCCCTCCCTTTCATTTCATTTCATTTCATTTCCTCCCTCCCTTCCTTCCTTCCCTCCTTCCTTCCTTCCTTCCTTCCCTCCTTCCTTCCTTCCCTCCTTCCTTCCTTCCTTCCTTCCTTCCTTCCTTCCCTCCTTCCTTCCTTCCTTCTGCCTGTTTTGCCCAGGCTGAACCCTGCCATTCCTCTGGACCTTTCAAGAGGACTTGAACTACCCAAACAGAATCCTGTTTCCTGCAAGATCCTGACAGCAACGCCGTCTGCATCGCTTTATTTGCTACTCTCAACCCTACCTCCTGTTGGCGAATCTGCACTTCTCATTCTGTTTTGTTCTTCTGCACAGCACATATTACCTTCTAACATGTTACATATTTACTTATTTGTTTACATCCCTCTATACTCTGGGACGGAATGTCCAAGGGTGCAAGGACGTGTGTTTTGTTCGCTATTGCATCCCCAGGGCTTGACACCAAGCAGGCTGTCAGCAAATTTAACTGAAATTCAGAATTGAAATTCATTCAGTTAAATGAATAAACGTGAATGAACGACCGACTAGGGGAGCTACGGAGAAGATGGTCCAAGTGGCAGGCTCGAATGCTTACTCTCAATTTCTCCCCTCCCCTCCCTGCCCGCACCCCCACCCCGTGCGCCTGGAATGCTGAATGCCGGGGAAGGAGGCGGAAATGAGCGCGCTCTACAGCCCTCCAGCCGGGTGTTTACTTAATTAGGACCTGTATCCCGAGGCTCGTTTGTGTTTAACTGTCCGCCTAATGGCCTCGGCTGGCTCCGGGCGGGCGCGATGGAACCTGCGAGGTGAGAATAGCCTGGGCCACGCTGTTCCGTCTGGGCCTGCGCCATCGCTAAGCTCCGGCTCCTGGGCATCCCGCCTCCCCTTGGACTTGGAAAGCGCCCCCATACGGAGAGCGGAGAGCGGCATAAGAGAGGCGCCGAGCTCTTCCAGCCTAGGGAGAAACGGCTGGCGAGGCGGAGGCGGCCAAATGAGCCGGATCCTAGAATACCAGGAAACATTGGGCTCTTGCTCCGTGCCAGGTACTGAGCTTAGTGGGTTTTTTTTTTTGTGTGTGTGTGGTTTTTTTTTTTTTTTTTTTTTTTTTGTACCGGGGATTGAACTCAGGGGCACTTGACCACTGGGCCACATCCCCAGCCCTTTTTTTTTTTTTTTTTTTTTTTTTTTTTTGTATTTTATTAGAAGCAGGGTCTCACTGAGTTACTAAGTGCCTCGCCATTGCTGAGGCTGGCTTTGAACTCGCGATCCTCCTGCCTCAGCCTCCCAAAGTGCTGGGATTACAGGCGTGCGCCACCGCGCCTGGCTGAGCTTAGTGTTTTAAACCTGTTAATTTGTTTAATCCTCGTGCAAACCTTTAGAGGGTAGCTGTCATAAGGCATTACGACATTATTACAATGGAGTAATAGCTCCACTGTCAGATGGAGAACTGAGTTACAGCACTAGTAAGTGGTGGGGCCCGGGTTCGAACCCAGGCAGTGCGGGTGCAGAGCCAAAGCTAGGCAAGAGAGAGAGGAAGGACTCCCCTCGGTCGTAGCATAAATGTCTACCTCTTGGCCAGAGGCCTGTGAGAAGGACGGGTAGGTTACCAAGTTAGTCCTTGAAGGCCAAAGAATCTATAATTGAACTGCCCAGTCCCCTCCTCAAACCCTTAAATTTGAGCGGGGTGGGGGATGAAGAGGCATCATCTTGGGGTTCTCAAGGGTGCAGGGAAAGGGGATGGAGGTTCGAGGAACTAGGGTGTGAGACTGGCCGGGAAAGCTCGTCTCACTGGGGAAAGGACATGTGGAGTGCCTGAGTCTCAGAACCGTTTCTATGCCCAGAACCCACTTGAGTGCGTCGAAGAGAAAAGCCCTTCATGTCTAACGTAGTGGAAAGAGTCCCAGCTGCTCCATTTATCTCCCAGCGAGGGTGTAGGAGAGATCTTTGAAGAGAGAATCACTGCACAGCAAAAAACAGTTTTTACTAGATTATATCCAGTATTTCAGACCAATAAAAACTGCGTTTAAAATTTGTCCTCATTTACGTTTTACATAAAATTGAGAAAGCACTATTTATATTAGGGTGATGTTCCTGGAGATTATGGGCCAATCACTAACAACCGACCTCGCACCCTTTGGTACTACTAAGACTTCCAGACTCTGGGGCCTTTTCTCCCAGCCTCCGTTTGTATATCTGTAAAACGGAAGTAAAAATCCTCCTGCAAGTAGAATCAGATTCGGTAACGTGGTCCCTGGGGACCTCACCACCAATTTTAAACCCCAGGTCCTCCCGGTTGTGGGGGGCGGGGACAGTCAGGGGAAGTGGGGGGAAAATGGAGAGGGCAGCCTCCACTGTAGTCGGGTGTGAGGGACACACCCGGCCTCCATCAAAGCTTTGGATAACTGAGCGCCTCCGGGTGCATGAATGAGGAGCCTCTGTTTCCAGTACAGTTCAGATGCGTCTCTACTTTTTTTTCCGCTGTAGCCGCAAGGCAAAGAACCATTTGTCTTCTGATGTTGCGGAGGTTGAGGAATGGAGTGGGTTTTCATTTTTTCCTTCAAATCCAGGACCTGCGAGATTGCAGAGTCCCTGAAAAAAAGCCCCTGAAAAGCTGAAGAACGCAGGGGGGCACCAGGGTCTACAAGAGGGGCTTCGCAAGTGCCTTAAGCACGCCGGCTTCGGCCCCACCTGCGAGGGGGCGGGAACTTGTGACGCTGGACCAATCAGCGCCTACCTGCGCTCACCTGGCCTCCTCCCGCAGGCTGCCGCGAGTCGCGGTGCTCAAAGCGGCGCTGAGAGTAAAGCAGAGCACAGTTCTGCCGTCGCGGCAGCGTCTTAATCCTTCTCTCTCCAACCATGGGGTTCCTTAGTGGGCCTCTTGCGTCCCTCCTACTACTACTCCAGGTACTCCTGTGCCTTGCCCTCGCCCCAGCCGGGACTGCTCCCTGGAGGGCGGGTGGGGTCTGCACACGACGGTGGCGTAGGGAGATGGAGGGGCTGGGCTCCTTGGGGCCGGGTAAGGACTCCACGGAATAGGGTACGCAGGACTGAGCGCGCCAGTGACCCAGCCTCCCTCTTTCCCCCTCTGCCTTCAGGCACAGGTTTGCTGGCTGCCATGCGCGGCCTCGGAGCCATGCCGGGTGGGCTTCGGGGATTCTGAAGTGACCTTGGAGGTAGGAGGCACGGAGCCAGAGCCCAGCCAGGCGGTGAGAAAAGGTAAGACCCTCCCGAAGCCTGCTCTTATGGAACCTCCGTGCGGGGACCACACGTGGTTTGCTGCGTTGTGACTTAGCAAGTTGTGTCCAGGGTAGGGCAGGGGACTTCTGGCTCCACCTCAGATTCTGGAGGGACACAGAAAGCCTTTTGGAGTTTGGGATGGGAGTAAATGACTAACGGAAAAGGCTGGACGGCGTAGCGCCCTCTAACGTCCAGCTCTTCCTGGCCCCGCGGCCGCGGCGTGCCCTGACCCCTTGATGCCTCGCGGCTGAGCCCCTCACCCAGCCCCGACGTGGAAAGCTCTCCCCGACTGGCCTCAGCAGAGGAATGCGCCGTCCACATTCCTCCCCAACCCCCGCGCAGGTGTGGGGATGAGCCGTGCCCCGGGCAGCCCCCTTCGCCCCTCTCGGGCCCCCTTTGTGAACCGTGCTTTGTGTCTCCGACAGACAGACCGGGTCTGTTTCTCTTCTCCGCGCTCCCCTCCCCCGTTCCCCTTCTTCCCGGGCAGCTGGAATGCACTCTTAACCCTGCCCTTCCCGGAGGGCCTGCGTCCCTGCAGCGTGCCTGCAAATGGCCTGGCACACCTGGGCTGGAGCTACCACGCACGAAGGATACCCTCGTCGCCCAGCCTTCGTCGCCCAGCGTCTTGGTACTGGGATGCTAGAGCACTTGTTCAGGAGGAGAGTGGTGTCCCAAGCCAGCGGCCTTGGGCTATGGAGCCAGTGGATGAGAGATCAAAGCACATTTTTGATCTTCTATTACTATTCTCCTCCCCCACCTCAAAAACTTGAGTGGGGGGTCACTTTGCGGAGAACAAATGTGTCATGAGACCCAGGCAGCTGCCAACTGGTGGGAGGTTCTTTCCCTCCAAGTGGAGAGGACAATGGGGGTTTCTCCCTGGGAACAAACCCAAGTTCTTAAACAGGGGTGTAACCCAGGATTCCTGGGTGGAGTTCCAGAGAACTTGCCTGTGCATTTCTCTGAGGACGGATTTATGGTTACTTGGCTTTCAAAATATTAAGTACCTTTGGCTTCTCGCATTTTCCAATGCTTTCATCAGTGTGCTCCTTAACCTAGGTACAAATGCCCATCGTTTGAATGTGGGGTGTCAGTGCTAGGAGACCAATGGCTCTCCTTTGTTTCTCCAAAAGAGAATTGAGTGGCCTTGAGTCTGTAGAGCCTTAAAAGAAAAGAAAAGAAAAATCTTTTCCCAAATAACTCCGCATGTTGACAAAACAATTAACACCCAGGCTAGGCCAGGCTCCTAAGCCCTTGGCTGTAGGGAGCCGAGTAGAGGCATTAAGAGGCCATGCCTCATAAACTTTAAATTCTTGCACATGAGTTTATTACTGGCTGGCTAACAAACTGCAACTGAGCCAACCTGTAAAAACGTTAACTCGGGCAGGGCCCCAAATCCAATTCCGGCTCCCTGAGGAAGCTTTATTGCTAACCAGACTTCTGCCAAATCCACACCCCTCCCCCCCTCCATTGTCAAGTTCTCTGTTCTAGTCTGAAAGCAGGCTACGGTTTTGAGTGTTGTCAGTGCCTTATCTTTTTTACTGAAGCAAGAAATATCAGATTAGCCGTCACTTCACCAGGCTTGAGGTTGCTGGAGGGAAGCAGTGATCAGGTTTTCCATTTCATGGTTGAGTTGGCCAGTGCTTCCCAGTGACGTCAGGCATTCTAAACCTTTTGAGGAAATTCAGCTTTCTCGGATGTCTGGTTTATGGTTGTGAAAATGGTGGGCTTGTGACAGGAACACACCTGGGTTTTAAAACAAAAAGTGGGTTAATGTGCTTGGCTCACCTTACCTCCCTGCTAACATGACTGATTCTTATGGCAGGCTTCCTATGAAATGGTCTACCACATTGTTTTTAAAGGCAAGTTTCTGGGCCCAACTGGTCTCTGTAAGTCGACATTTCCCTAGCCAGGTGCAGTGGTGTGCACTTATAAATCCCACCTACTTGGGAAGCTGAGGTAGGAGGATCCCTCGAGTCCATGAGTTAAGGGGCAGCCTGGACAACTGAGACTACCATCTCTTAATTTTATTCTTTTTTTTTTGGTACCAGGGATTGAACCCAGGGCACTTCACCCCTGAGCCACATCTCCAGCCTTTTTTATATTTTGAGACAGGGTCTTGCTAAGTTACTTAGGACCTCTATAAATTGTGGAGGCTGTCTTTGAACTCGCAATCTTCCTGCCTTAGCCTCTTGAGTTGCTGGGGTCATAGGAATGTGCCACCGGTGCCCAGTGAGACCCCCATCTATTAAAAAAATAAAATAAAAAATTTAAACTCAGCCGGGCACGGTGGCGCACGCCTGTAATCCCAGCACTTTGGGAGGCTGAGGCAGGAGGATCATGAGTTCAAAACCAGCCTCAGCAATGGCGAGGCACTTAGTAACTCAGTGATACCCTGCTTCTAATAAAATACAAAAAAGGGCTGGGGATGTGGCCCAGTGGTCAAGTGCCCCTGAGTTCAATCCCCGGTACCAAAAAAAAAAAAAAAAAAATTAAACTCTAAACAAATAGAGACTCCCCAATAAAAACTATGGGTATTTCTCCCCCTGGTCTTCAATGACCAATACCCCCCACCCCACTGCCCTGCTCTTAAAGCACGGGCACTCTAGCCTGAATTCAGCCAGTTGAAAGGATTATCCTTCAGGCATATACAAACTCTCAAGATTGGCCAAGCTGACAACAGTTTCCATATTGCTAAGAAACAATTGCCCCTGTTGTTTGCCCTTGGGTTATGAATATTATGGGTGTCTATGAAGTTGAGCTCAAAGAAATTATCTGATGTAATTAATGCCTTGTTTGCATGTGTTTCTTCTCCTTCAAAGTCCTTCTACAACTCTGAGCTTGCTTTATCCTCCTAACATTCCCTTGAAGCAGGTAAAGTAAATATTAAGTAACTTGAGCTCTTAATCTCAGAGTTGGAACTTCAGAAACTCTGAAGCCTAGCCCTGCCAGAGGTTTTAAAGGTGGGGAAACAGAGGTACAGTGTGATGGATTCAGTTCTCCAGGCTGAACAGTTTGCAGATTTCGTGGAGGCTCCCAGGCATGGCTTTTACCACTTAGTATGTGTCCAGGACATGGTACTTAATAGGATGCCCAGGAGGTATTTGCACAAATTATGATGACCTTATGAAGTTCAGCCCATTTTACAGAAGAAATCTGACTGGTTATGGTTTCACCAAAGTCATTGTTGCAGGGACCAGTGGGGATTTGAATGGAAGTTTCTGATTCCTGAGTTCCTGGCTTTTTTTTTTTTTTTTTTTTTTTTTTTTTTTTAAATACTGGAAAGTAGGAAGTGGATGAAAAGAAGTGGAAAGCTGGAAGCCTGAGTCCACAGCCATCAATAACAACCCCTAGTCATTTATTCCTTTCTATTGTAGGGTTTTCCAAAAACATTTCTGTAGAGGGAGCTGGCTTGGATACAGTCTCTGAGGGTCTCAGTGTTGGGGCATGACTAGACCAAGAGTAAGAGATTAATCTGGAGAAATAGAGCAGGAATGTTCCCCTACCCTAACCCCTACAAGTCTAGGCTCCACAGTCCTTCAGGTGTGGTCTGGAAGCAAAGACAGAGAGGTGGAAGGTGGGAACTTGCCTGGGATTAATGTAGTGATTAGGAGTGAGGGACCTGTGGCGATCTCTCCATCCTTAACCGTGAGCAATTGAGAGAGGTAGCTTAATGACAAAGTGATCCAGGACATCGGCATGGCCCCTCAGCAGGTTCCAAGGACCCTTAGTCAGCCTTTGGGTATGACTGAAAGCTAACCATAGAAATGTCAGAGTTCAGTAATGAACCTGAGCATGAGTTAATTTGAAGATGATTAATTTAGTGTTTGGTATAAAATTGCTTTTTAGTTCGCACCCCCTACTCTGGGCTCTGCCATTTTCGTTCTTTTAATAAACTTGTATTTAGCATCTGTGTATATCAGGCAGTCTTCTAGAACTGCACCTGAAGCAATGAACCAAACAAAGTCCTTGCCCTTGGGGAACTTCCAGTCTAATGTTAGTTATTTTCTGTGTTTGTGGCTATCTTGAAAAGCAGGTGGTGATAACTTCCCCTTAGCTGTGAAATGGGGTCACTGGGGCAATCGACAGTAAGGACAGGTTTTAAATCCTGGTTGGCTGCCTCCACAGCCTCCGAGGAATGAAGGTTGGGGAACTGGGCCTTTGAGCCCAGCTGGCTGCCTTCCTGGCTCTGCAGCAGAATAGGGTTAATTGCGGAAGACTCTGTGCTACATCGCCGTCAGTTGTGCCTGGGGAGCAGGTCTCAAACCTCTAGTCTCCCTTCCACCTCCTCACATGGCACTCTGTTCCTAGGCTACCATGCAGGTGTCCTCTCCTTCCTGCTGCGTAAGGAAGGCATCGTTCATAATGAGCAAGGAGTTCCTGAGGCTGCAGACTCTCACTCTGCAAAGCATTTTGAGGATGATGGGAAGGGAGAGAAGGACTCAAAACAGCATTGCCAGCCCCTCAGATGCCCCTTCCCTCCAGAGAGCCACTATTCTTCCTTTTGTGTGTGTGGCAGGGGGTAGGTACTGGGGACTGAACCAAGGAGTGCTACCATTGAGCTATGCCCCCAGTCCTTTTTTTTGAGACAGGGTCTTACTGAGTTGCTGAGACTGGCCTTGAACTTGGAATCCTCCTGCCTAAGCCTCCCAAGTTGCTGGCATTATAGGCCTGTGCCACTGTACCCACTTCAAATACCATGGATTAATTTGCCTGTATTCAAATTTTATGTAAGAATCACACATTACATCCTCTTGGATCTGGCTTCTTTCACTACACATTGTGAGATTCTTGCATAATTTTGGGTACAGTTGTAGTTGATTCTCATTGTTCTGTAATATCCTACTATTTGAGTATGTATGTGTTCTGTTGATGCATATGTGAGTAATGTTTTTGACTGTTACTTATAATACTTCATCAACTTTTTCTCTTCTTTTTTCTCTTATTTATTTTTGGTGGTGCTGGGAATCAAACCTAGGTCCTTACCTATGCTAGGCAGGCTACTCTACCGCTGAGCTATACCCCCGGCATTTTTTTTTTTTTTTTTTTTTGAGACAGCTAAGTTGCTGAGGCTGGCCTTGAACTTGCAATCTCTCTGCCTTGGCCTCCTGGGTAACTGGAGTTACAGGTGTGCACCACATCTGAATGTACACATCTTTTGATGAACCTATGTACCCTATCTGTTAGGTCTATATAAGGGAGCATAATCTCTGGGTTAAATGAGGGTTACCTGAGGATCCCAGCACTGTGGTCTTGCCCTGAAATGTCAGCTTTTCTCTGTCCTTGAAGTAGCTGGATCTCTTCTGGATTCTCCAACCCCAACAAGTCTTCTTACCAGACCCACCCTTTCTGGATTCCTGTTTCTCGTCTGGTCCTAGGCTAAGAGACAGCAGGTCTTCCTTGTGTACTTGTTCCTTTGTGTTGGAGGAGAATATTTTCCCATTATTTGCCCTAAAACTAATGCTTGCTTCTTTGCCCCAAAGTAGGAAGGAAATCTGGAAAGGGCCATGAATTCCTTAGGTGAAAACATCTTCCTGGGTGAGATTTTAATCCTGGCCTGTGTGGAGGAGGGCAGCAGCCTTCTCATTTGGCTGGTATGGTCAGGTTCAGCTCCTCCCTTATTACAGAGAAGTGAAGTGTTTGAGAACCAAGGCCAAGTTGAAATGGTCATTCAGCCAACAAGTGTTTGCATATCTACTGGGTGCTAGATTCAGAGTGAGCAAGGCCCACTGCTCTTGACCTCACTGAGCTCCTGATTAGAGGAAACAGTCTTCTTCAGGCAATTTTTTTTTCTTTTGTTTTGTTTTGTTCTGGGGATTGAACCCAGGTCCTTGTGCATGCTAGGCAAACTCTTTACCACTGAGCTATATCCCCAGCCCACAAGACAATTTTAATAACGAATCCTTCATTCAACAACTCTTTAATCAAATGCCTACAAAGTGTCGGGTATTGTCCTAGGTCCTGGGTATACATTAGTGAACAGAATGTTCAAAAACCTCTTAAGGCCCACTTACGTGCTCGTGGAGAGACAGATAAAATAAATGGCGTAGCCGGGCGTGGTGGCGCACGCCTGTAATCCCAGCACTTTGGGAGGCTGAGGCAGGAGGATCGCGAGTTCAAAGCCAGCCTCAGCAATGGTGAGGCACTTAGCAACTCAGTGAGACCCTGTCTCTAATAAAATACAAAAAAAAAGGGCTGGGGATGTGGCCCAGCGGTCTAGTGCTGCTGAGTTCAATCCCCAGTACCAAAAAAAAAAAAAAAAAAAAAATGGCGTATGTGGTGTGTGTGTGAGAGATTGAATGGGGGATGAAAATGTAATAGTATAAAATCCCTTGGCAAGGGTTGCTGACATGTTTTTGGAGGGACCTGTAGGAAGTGATGTCTGAATTGGAGGCTGAGGAAGAGCTGGGGCAGTAGATGCGGCTGGGAACTTGCTGGCAGGGGAACAGCAAGCAGGATGGGTTCCAGGAACTTAAATCATTTAATCTGGCTGGACCATGGAGGGGAGGTGGGGGGAGCCAAGGAGCAGCAGGCAGTGTAGAGGCAGCTTGAATTGTCTCACCTCTCAATAGAGGCAGCACCGCAAAACTTGGGAAAGGCAGGAGAGACAGCTGAAGCCCCTTGTTGTAGCCCTATGGAGACCAGCGTTCCCAAAGTCTCTTCTGTACCAGGACACTGGGTGCTACCTCCAGCCTCCCCTCCCTTGTCGTTTCTCAGACTGGAGGATGCAATTGACTTTGGTGACTTCCCCCCTCATTTCATTTAGTTACCTAGCATCACCAGCGCTGGCAGCAGAGCTGGCTTGGAAGGGTTGACAAAATATCAACCTAAATACCTAAATACTGCATTCCAGAACCACACTATGTACTTTATGTAATAAGCCCCTTTAATCCTCCTGAAAGCCTCATGGGGTGGGTGGAATTGGCCCCATGTAACTGACTTGGAAACTTAGGCTTGTAATTTTGTAATTTAGCCACGGTCACCCACCTAGTAAGTTGTGGAGACAGGCTTTGAACCCAGGTCTGACCCCCCTAAGTGTGAGCTACCAACCATTTGGGAATCTGGGTGGGAGTAGGCAAAAGACTGTGAACCCCAGCCAAACTAGAGGAAGATGGGAAATAGTTAACTTCTGACCCAAGAGCTTTGAATTCCTGTTCCCTCCCAAGGCCTCTGTTAATCACCAGAAGCTGGAGTGGTGGGGGCATTCCTGTCCAGGGAGCTCTGGCCTCCCTTTTAGGATGGGGGGAGTAGGGAGGGTTCAGATACCAGGCCCCATATCACTCACACTGACAGTTCTCAGCAGCCTCTGCTTCTGTTTGTTCCTCTTCTGCCTTTCCTCACCCACCCCACCCCCACCCCTGGCTCTGAGTCCAGGAGCTCTATGGTTTCGGTCCCCCTTTTTCCACTCCCTCAGCCAAATATGGCACCTCTCTTTTGATTCTGGGCTACCTGGAGTGTCAGGAGTGTGCATACTCCCCCAGCTACTGAAATCCCTGCCGGCTGCAGCTGCCCTGGTCCTGCTGAACTTCAGGAAGCTGGGGTCCTGCTGCTTGGGCAGTGACTGACCCTCGGAAAGCAAGCCCAGTGGACAGATCCTTTCCCCTCCGCGCCATCTTTGAACACACAACTCTGGGTCTGTCGCAGCCTAACATCTGAGGAAAGGGCTCAGAGCCAGGGCCACGCAGAAAGGAGGTGGGAGGGCTGGTGGGCTGCTCCCTCCTGAGGCCATACAGAGCCCTAGGGGGAGAGATCTGTTTTCTCCTAGGACTCTGCTGACTTGGGTTAAATGGAGCGACTGGGGCTAAGAAGGTGCAGTTCCAGCCTCTTCTCTTTCTCTTCCATCTCAGGAACCCCACTTTTGCTGACTTAAGACTACATAAGAGGGCTGGAAGCGTTAGCTCAGTGGTATCAGTGGTAGAGCATGTGTTCAGCGTGCGCCAGGCCTTGGGTTCAAGCCCCAGCACCAAAAAAAAAAAATAGGACCAGCTAAGATTAGTTTGGAATTATGTTTCTATCACCAAGAAACCTTGAAAACCTGTATTGAATACTTGGGAAAATAGGTTTATTTTGCCCAGGGTTCAGACCTGTGGGTCTCATATTTGCTTCAGGAAGTCTCTGGTCCCCTGGAATTCATTGTGTACAGGAAAGCTCTGTTTTTTCTAGGAAGGTTCCTCCCCAAAATTTGAGGACTTTGGCAAGGCAAGGACCAGTCATTCTATAGATGAGCAGGAACTGCCGTCCAGAGAAATGGTTCCACCTGGTCCATTCAGAAATTCTTCAGACTCTTATCGAACCCATCAACAGGGACAGAACCATGGTGTGCGTCTGGGCACTGGTAAGGGAAAAGGGGATTGTAGGCCTGGCTCCTCACCCCAAACTGTGTGACCAGAGGCAAGTGACTGTGAGTCCCAACCTCCATCCTTGAGGCTCTAACTGTTCTGTGTGAGAAATGCCTCCAAGTCCCTGGAGCTCAGGGGAGGCGGGGCTCTACTCCCAGTGGGCCCAGGGAGAGGACAGCTAAGGCTGGCAGCTTGCTGAGAGCTACCTTTGCCCAGCGAGCCCCATCTTGTCATAGCTTCAGGCAGGGGGCAAATAGCTTCCCCAAGCAAGCCAGAACAGGACTCCAGGCCTATATCCTGCCCTCTCCCTGCGGAGTAGCTTCAGCCAGTGCTTCCCACTGGGCCTTCAAACCTGCTGATTTCTTGTCTTTTATGGTCTTTTTCCGCTTCCAGAATTCTCCTGCATTCCCCAGCTGGGACTCAACCCCATTCCCGGCTTAGCCCTGCCTTTGGCTTCTGAGTCAATAGCAAGTTTAGCTGATGATCAAAATTGCCTGAGGCTTTTTATTTTTTCTGTCACCCCACCCCCACATGTATTATTTTATATTGTTTATGCAGGTCTGGTTGGTTGGGATTTTTAATTAATCCATAAAATATGTTCATTGTAAAGACAAAGTTTTTTGCAGTAAAATACGTGCTGCTTACTATGTGACAGGTATAGTTCTTAGCATTTTACATGTATTTAATTCATGTTTCATGTTTATAATTATGCTCTTTTAATTTTCAAACATCCCTTGAGGGAGATACTGTTGTTACAGATGAGGAAACTGAGATCAGAGAGGTTAAGTAACCTGCCCAAGATCATACAGCTAAGTAAGTAGTAGAGTTTGGATTCAAATCTCAACTGCCTGAGCTGAAATCACTGGATCCTGCTGCCTGTTCATAGAAGCAAATTGGAAATAAATACATAATGGTTCTTCTCTTTTCCCATTCTGCTCCCTAAGGGCAAGCACAGTTAATGGTTTAATATGAATCCTTCTAGACCTTTTTCTGTGCAAATGACTTAAATATGCATACAGGAATTGTAAAAGCAATTGGACTAAGTCTTGCATACAAATGTTATTCTACAACTTGCTTTGAGTGGGGGGAGATAGTTATGTGAGTTACAACCCCAGCCCTTCTTGTTTTATTTTGAGATAGGGTCTTGCTAAGTTTCAAAGGCTGGCCTTGAACTTGTGATCCTCCAGCCTCAGCCTCTAGAGTAGCTGGGATTGTAAGTGTGTGTCACCATGCCATGGTACAACTTGTGTGTGTGTCAGTTACTGGGGATTGAACCCAGGGCCTTGTGCCTGCGAGGCAAGCACTCTACCAACTGAGCACAACTTGCTTTTTTAACTTAGTCACAGGCATCTTTCTAGACTATGCAATACACATCTATCTTGGTTTAACCACTCCACAGTCTTCTACATGGTGAATAAACCATTATGTATTTGGCCAATCCTCTATTTTTATCTTTTACAGACATGGTAGGAGGGAGGAGTTAGCTTAAAAATTGGGAAGTGTTTGGATTTTAGAAATCCAACTATCTGGAATCACCTTATTAGGAAAGACTGTCATAGAAAGAAGATGAAGTGAATTGTGCGTCTTAACCCCGTCCAGATAAATTGAGCTTTCCTAGTTGAACAATGCTCTTAAACAGACTGCAGTGTGAGCTTCAGATAAGGTAACTATTTCATTAAAAATCATTGGTTTTCACAGTAACCATTGTTTTATGACTTAATTATCTGCATAATGTTTCAAAAGCATTTGAAATCACCAAAAAAAATTTTTAAATTTTTAAAAATTGCATTACTACAAGTAAACTACCAAGGTTATTCACACTAGCATTATTTTTGTCTGGTGTTAAGAGTTTGAAAACATGGCATTTAGAACATAAGTGCATTTTTTCTTCTCCAGTTTTTCTTAAGATTTCAAAATCTAGTTAGCAAGACTTTTGCTTTCTTAAAGCAGATACTCATTTCTGATCTCATTTTCCCCCAACAGTGACTGATGAATTTTTTCTTAATCCCAAAGATTGCTGCTTCAGTAAATGGTCTTGTACAGGCGGTTGCATTGATGTAAAGGATGCATTCTTGAAAACCTCAGATAATTCATAACTCAAGGCTTGCGTTTTCATATGAACATATGTGAAGTGTATGTGTTGGGGTGGGGAAGCTAGAGAGTGCGTACAATTCACTAGTCTCCCCAGCTTTGTAATTATGTGACTTTGTATAATTTTTTTAAAAAATTGAGGGATTTGCATTTCTTTGAACTTTCCATACAATGTGAAACTTTAATACTTATGGCACTGTTTTTATTTGTTTGTTTGTTTGTTTGTTTGTTTTGTGGTTACCGGGGATTGAACTCAGGGGCACTCGACCACTGGGTCACATCCCCAGCCCTTTTTTGTATTTTATTAGAGACAGGGTCTCACTGAGTTGCTAAGTGCCTCGCCATTGCTGAGGCTGGCTTTGAACTCGCGATCCTCCTGCCTCAGCCTCCCAAAGTGCTGGGATTACAGGCGTGCGCCAGCCACCGCGCCCGGCTATGGCACTGTTTTATTGATTTATTTTTTATGTAGTGCTGAGGATCGAACCCGGTGCCTCACATATGCTATGCAAGTGCGCCACCACTGAGCCACAACCCCAGCCCATATGGCACCATTTTAAATGTCTACGGTTGAGGTTTACATGAAATATATTATAATGCATGTGTGTAATATACATAATACATAGAGTGCTTGAGCTGGGGTCTAGAGCCACGAGACCTGGTTGAATCTGTTCATTTTACTAGCTGTGCATCCTTGGGTAAGTTACTTAAGCCCTGTGTCTCAGTTTTTCTCATCTATAAAATGGGGATGATAACGGAGCTGAAATGAGGGTTAAATGAATTAGTATATGAGACAGCATTAGTAGATCCATGTCAGGAGTTAATGGCAGTAGTAATTGTAGTACTTTTACAGCTGGAATAGTTTGAATGCATATTTCTTTTTTTTTTTTTTTTTTTTTTTTTTTTTTGGTACCGGGGATTGAACTCAGGGGCGCTCGACCACTGGGCCACATCCCCAGCCCTTTTTTGTATTTTATTAGAGACAGGGTCTCACTGAGTTGCTAAGTGCCTCGCCATTGCTGAGGCTGGCTTTGAATTCGCGATCCTCCTGCCTCAGCCTCCCAAAGTGCTGGGATTACAGGCGTGTGCCACCACGCCCGGCTTGCATATTTCTTTTGACTGAATTCCTAGAAGTGAAACTTCTGAATCAAAGGACTTTCATTCAACACTTATTGAACAGCTATTTTGGACCAAGTGCTGTGCTAGGTGTTAGGACACAGTGATAAGCAAATTCTTTTTTTTAATTAATTTATTTGTTTTAGTTGTATACAATGCCTTTATTTTCAAGTGGTGCTAAGGATCGAACGAACCCAGGCCATGCTTGTGCTAGGTGAGCGCTCTACCACTGAGCCACAACCCCAGCCCATGATAAGCAAATTCTGACAGTCTTTGTACATTATACAGAGTAGTGGGGGAGACAATTAGATAATCATCAATAGACATATAATCATAAGTTGTGGTTAATTCGTTGGGAGAAAATTACACACACAGCTAGGAGAGAATTTTCAACAGGGAAAACTGATCCACTTTGCCAAGTGTAGAGGGAAAATTTCCCTGAGAAAGTAGCTTTTGAATCCAGAGCTGAGAGATATTAAGAGTTAACTAGTGGGAATACAAGAAGACAGTGTTCCTTACAAGGAACAATATGCACAAAAACTCTGTGGTAGGGTGTTCATGGTGTATTTAAGAAGAGGACGGCTAGCTCAGCAACTTGGGAAGCTGAGGCAGGAGGATCACAAGTTTGAGGTCAACTTCAGCAACTTAGTGAGACACTGTCTCAAAAAATAAAAGGACTGAGTTGTAGCTCAGTGGCTAAAGTACCCTTGGGGGAAAAAAAGAAGAGGAGAAGGAAGAAGAGAGTATCAGCAGCAGGAGGAGCAATGTGGCTAGAAACTAAAGATTGGAATTGCATATTAAAGACTTCGGTGTTATCCTAAGAACAATGGCACACCATTGGTGAGTTCCAAACAAGGAAGTGATCTTAAAATTTCATTTTCTCAAATGTACTGTACTAATGCATTTAAAAAAAAAAAAAATCCTTTCTAAATGGAGATTTTTGCATCTATTTAGACTGGTGGTGATGTCATGTATACTGGTGGGGATAGAAGTAAAAAAGCCTAAGTCTTGGCGATTGACTGGTAAGAGGAAATGTAAGGGAGAAATGGTCAGCTAACCAAATGCCAGGCATTGGGCTAAGTATTAACTTATTTAACTGAGATAGCTATTATCATCATCATTACCATTTCATAGCTGTGAAATAGGTCCAGAGAGATCAGCAAACTTGTCCAGAGTCACTGTGAAACTGAAATTTGAGCCCATACACTCTGACTCAAGCTCTGGGCTGCTTCTGATGCCCAGATTTCAGGCTTGAGCTTCTGAGTGTATGATATACTGTTGGAGGGTGGGGGAGACGCTAGGAAAAGACCATATTTGGGCTAAGGTTAAAAAAGTTCGAGAATTTGGTTTTTGACATATTGATTTCAAGAGACCTTTAAAGCATCCAAAGGGAGATGTTGAACAGACAGAAATATATGTTGGTCAGAGGAAAGATCTGGACATTTGAAATTTTGATATTTACATAATTTAAAGTGCCATCAAAGAGCCATACCATACCTACAAGAAATAAATGGAAGAATCAAGAACTTAAAACAAATTGCCTTCATAAGACCAAGCCCCAGAAACTGATGTAGTAGACATGACAGGTAAGCAAAGAATGTGGATTTTTTAGAAGTTCACCAGATGATTCTGTCAGCTATGTTTGTGAATCATTGCCCTGTGACACAGTAAGTCATTGTGAAGAGCTGAATGTATAGAAAGGAATAAATTAGGGTCTGGGGATATAGCTGTTTTGCTTCTTAAATCACTGGATGGTTTTTCTTTCTTTCTTTCTTTTTTTTTTTTTTGGGGGGGGGGGTACTGGGAATGGACCAAGGAGTGCTTAACCATTGAGCCACATCCCCAGACAGCCCTTTTTATCCTTTATTTTGAGACAGAGTCTGCCTAAGTTGCTTAGGGCCTCACTAAATTGCTGAGGCTGGCTTTGAACTTGCAATCCTCTTGCCTCGCCTCCTGAGCTACTGAGATTACAGGTGTGTACCATGGGCTCAGCCCTAATTTTTAATACTTCATTTTTTAAAAATATTTTTTTAGATGTTGATGGGCCTTTATTTCATTCATTTATTTATATGTGGTGCTGAGAATTGAACCCAGGGCCTTCATTTTTTAAAAATATTTTTTTAGTTGATGGAGGTGCCGAGAATCAAACCCAGTACCTCACACATACTAGGAAAGTGCTCTACTACTGAGCCACAACCCCAACCCCCCAATTTTTTTTTTTTTTTTTTTTTTTTTTTTGGTACCAGGGATTGAACTCAGGGGCACTCAACCACTGGGCCACATCCCCAGCCCTCTTTTGTTTTTTATTAGAGACAGAGTCTCACTGAGTTGCTAAGTGCCTCACCATTGCTGAGGCTGGCTTTGAACTCACAATCCTCCTTCCTCAGCCTCCCAAGTGCTGGGATTACAGGCATGCACCACCACGCCCGGCTCCAATACTTCATTTTTAAAAATATTTTTTTTTTTGGTACCGGGGATTGAACTCAGGGGCACTCGACCACTGGGCCACATCCCCAGCCCTTTTTTGTATTTTTATTAGAGACAGGGTCTCACTGAGTTGCTAAGTGCCTTGTGATTGCTGAGGCTTGCTTTGAACTTGTGATCCTCCTGCCTCAGCCTCCCAAGTGCTGGGATTACAGGCGTGCGCCACCGCACCCGGCTTTAAAATTTTTTTTAACATTTACTTATTTGCTTTAGTTGTACTCAATGCATTTATTTTTACGTGGTGCTAAGGATCAAACCCGTGCCGTGCACGTGCTAGGCAAGCACTCTACCACTAAGCCACAACCCCAGCCTCCTCCAATACTTCATTTTTAATACTTAATTTCAGCACATCTTGGTTGGCTATAACCAGACCCTGGGTATGTATATTCCCATTTTAGAGACTGGATATTGTCAGACATGGTGACAGATACCTGTAATCCCAACAATTCTGGAGGATTGCAAGTTCGAAGCCAGCCTCAGCAATTTAGCAAGGTCCTTAGCAACTCAGTAAGTCCCTGTCTCAAAATAAAAAATAAAAAGTGAAGGGCAAAAATCGCACCAGGGATGGCCGTGCAGCCAAGGGATTTATTAACTGACCTTTTTGGCTGGTTAAGGGTAGAAAAGAAACGGGGAGAAGGGGAATCAGAGAGAGGGGAGTGTGCAAGCTCTGGGGGGAGAGTGTGCAAGCTTTGAACAGAAGGTGGGAGTCTGGTCACGCTGGCTGCGGTCTCTGGAGCTATCAGGTGGGGCAGCTGCCGTCGGGCTGGAAACAGTGGGTCTAAGGCTAGTGCAGTGGCTGCCTCTTCTCTGTCTTCCTCTTCCTCCGTCGTCTTCTCTGTCTCTCCCCCCAACCCCTGTCCCCAGAGCTCCTAAACCCGTCGGGCCTTTCACAGTGGGAACTGACGGTTGATCGTCCAGCAGCCCCGCTTGTGGCTCATATGGGGAGGACCACACCCCACCTAGACCTTCACGGTCACAGTGGACCTCATGGAGCTCTCGCTCTCTCTTTCTCTCCCCACCCCTTCCTCTCTCCTGGGAATAGTTGAAGAAAGCCCTTTTCGGCCTCTGGCCTACTCTGGACTTGGGTCTCATCTCTCCCGTTTGGAACGGGACACGGTGCAGGTTGGCCCATTGTCTTCCGGTCCCTTGGACCCCATGTCTGTTTGACTCCAGTGACAACTGGGTCTTACAGACTTGAATATATATATCTTGAGGGGAACGCTTCTCAGGATAATATATCTCTCCCATTCAGAACGGGAAAATGGGGCCTTCTTCATCTCTCCAGGTTGACCCACTCCTATCTACTGGCAGACTACCCTCTGATCACTGTCTTCTTCACTCTCATCCTCGCTCTTTTCCTGTTTCGCTATCACTCACTCTTTGTCGCTCTCGTACCCACTCCTATCCCTCCCATCTGACTCCCCTCTACAATGCCTCTTTTTTTTTTTTTTTTTTTTTTTTTTTTTTTGTGGTACCGGGGATTGAACTCAGGGGCACTCGACCACTGGGTCACATCCCCAGACCTTTTTTGTATTTTATTTAGAGACAGGGTCTCACTGAGTTGCTAAGTGCCTCGCCATTGCTGAGGCTGGCTTTGAACTCGCGATCCTCCTGCCTCAGCCTCCCAAAGTGCTGGGATTACAGGCGTGCGCCACCGCGCCCGGCTTACAATGCCTCTTAAACAACCTAACCACTCTTGGCCTAACTCCCGATATACAACCAGCAAGACTCATCAAGTTTTGCATCCAAGATTGGCCCACATACCCCTTAGATAACCAAAACAAATGGCCTGCTACTGGGTCCCTGGATCCCTCTACACTGAGAGATCTTTTCAACTTCTGCAAGCAATCAAACAAATGGGTAGAGATTCCATATATTTAAGCTTTTTCCCTCCTTTGTTCAAATCCCTCACTCCGTACCTGCTGCAACCCCGAAAATATCCTCCTTGCCTGTCAATCGGCCACTCCCCTACCATCCCCCTCCTTTCTTGATTTCAATCCTGTAAACGAGCCGCCCCTATACCGACCTGAAACCTCTCCTCCTCCCTCGGCCCCTCCAGCCCCACTTCTACCCACTCCTGCCACCTCCTCCTTCAGTCCACCCCTCACGCGATCTCGCACAATGTCTATTCGCCCTCCTTCACATGCTCCCACTCAAGTCCTGGCCCCACTCCGGGAAGTTGCAGGTCCAGAAGGAATTGTTCATGTCCATGTTCCTTTCTCAATGACCGAGGTAGTACAAATTGAGAAATGGTTGGGCTCATATACCACTGACCCCACTACATACCTCAGGGAATTTCAATGGGTCCTCCAAGCTTATAGCCTCATCTTCCATGATATATATATATGATTCTGGCAAATACCCTCTTTCCTGAGGAGTGTAGGCGAGTCTGGGAGCAAGCAAGGGCCTATGCTGATGAGAACCATAGAACCAACCCAAACCATCCTATTGGACCTCAGGCTGTCCCCAAAAGGGACCCTAACTGGGACTATAATTCCCCAGGGGATGTGGCCTTGAGAGATCAATTTTCCACTTGTATACTAGCTGGTCTTGAGCATACAGCACAAAAGGCCGTTAATTTTGACAAGCTGCAGGAAATCATACAAAAGAGATCCCCTCTGAATTTCTTGATTGGCTGACAAAAGCTTTCCAAAGATATACCAATTTAGATCCTGAATCTCCAGGGGGATATCAACTCCTTATGACTTACTTTCTGTCCAAAGTTACCCTGACATAAGGGTTAAATTGAGAAAATTATAACAGGGACCTGCAACACCTCAGACCAAGATCTTGGCCAAGGCCTTTAAGGTCGATCAGAGATAAGAAAACCGAGCACTGTAGGTTTCAGAAATATGAAAAGGCCGAACGAACAAAATTTCAAATGCTGGCCCAGGCTTTATGGGGCTACAATTCTTGGGTCTCACAAACAGGGGACCATTACCCCACACAGAGGGGACCTCCAGGGCCCTGTTTCAGGTGCGGGAAAGAAGGACACTGGGCTAGAGCTTGCCCTAACCCCAGGCCTCCTACATGCCCATGTCCTAAATGCTCCAAGATGGGCCACTGGGGTGTCGACTGCCCCAGTTCCTGCAAGGGGACTGGACCAGTCGTGAAACCCAGACCAGTCATGAAACCCGGCCTGCTGGGACTGGCTGCAGAAGATAGACGGGGCCCAGGGGTTCCGTTCCCGACAGTTGACATTGCCACACAGGAGCCTAGGATCACCCTTCTTGTTGATGGCTGCCCCATAAATTGCCTAGTAGATACAGGAGCCACTTTCTCGGTCTTGAGGGAGTTTTGGGGGCCCACCACAATATCGTCCCCTATTGTCGGGGTAGAGGGACACAACCATTCACCCCCGCAAGACTCCCATGCTGTCTTGCCGCCTCCACCTCCATTCCTTCACCCATCAGTTTCTAGTAATGCTTCAATGTCCCATGCCTTTACTGGGCTGAGATATACTGGCCAAATTTCAGGCCTCAATTGTGATTTTTGCCCTTCAAAAAGGGCTGGGGATGTGGCTCAGTGCCCCTAGATTTAATCCCTGGTACCAAAATATAAATAAAAAGGAGGAGGAAGAAAGATTGGATAATAAGGAGGGCTTACATTTATTGATAAAGTGCTTGCTGTTAAACAGTTGAAAGATTAAGTGACTTGCCCAAGGCTGCAGGGGTAATGTGCAATATTTTAACCCACTAAACCCTTAATTGCCACTGCTGCTGTCCCCAGTTGATCACTAGGATCTCTCTGATGATGATGGGAGGCAGGGAGACAGACAACAAACCTCAAGTTGAGCTTTGATTCAGCTGTGTTCCAAAGAGTGCTGTGAAGTGTAGCCTGTCCTTGGATTATCTCTAGGGATTAAAGGGGAGGACCCAGCCTCCTGAGGGTAAGGAGGAACCTGAGCGATATAGCTCTTCCAGAGAGCTTTCAGCAGAGAATAAAAACTCTAGAAAGAACTTCTTTCTCATACAAGGCCCTGGGCTCAATCCCCAGCACCATAAATACATAAATAAATAAACAAACGAACTTCTTTCTCCCTCTTCAACAAATTGTGTGGGTTGCCACATGATTTTTCTAATGGGGAGAGAGGATCACATCAAATTCTGATTGCAAATCACATATGTGTTGATTGTGGAAAAACTGGAAGATGAGCAAAATGTGTGCCCCCCACCCACACAGGCCCTTTTCTCTATTCAAAAGAGCATTTTCAACAGATCTTCCAAGTCCGTCTCCCTATCTTCCCATCCAAGTCTTTGTTAAGCGTGCCCTATCTGAAGGGAAGGACCCAAGTCCCACTACTTCACAGGTGGAACTGCGGCATGGCGTCCCAGTAAGCCAGCTTCCTCCTTTTCTTGGGTGGGTCACAGACGTGCTCCAAATTTGAGGATCTAAAACACCTCGTGGGCCCTATTAGTGAAATTAGGTCAGCGCGGAAATGGGGTCTACTGACCTGGAGCTTGTCCTCTTTGTGAAGCCACTGCTGCAAGGTCAGCTATTGCTTCAGCTCCGGCAGGTACTCTGCTCTTGAGCTGCCCTCGATGAGGGTGATCTGGTTGTGAGGAACCCTAGTGAGAGCTCTAGGAAGGAAGCCTTGGCCCCCTCTGAAGTGCACCCAGGACTCTCACCAGGCGCTTGTGGAGCTGCCTCAAGCTTGCTGGCTGAAGGGATGGGCCTCCAAGCATGCCCTGGGGCGACTCCAGAGCCAATCAAAAGGCACTGAGCCCCTCCCAGCATGCATTAGGCATGGCAGGCTCCCCCAGCATGCTTTGCTGCCATGTGGTCTCCAAAGAGCTCCCATTGGTCTCCAAAGATCTGGTCCTGCTCAGCGGCCTCCGGCTTTGCCAAGAAGATGCTTGGTGATAGGGGAGAGCCAACCTGCTTTCCTGGTACTAGGGCTTAGTCCCATTTCTTCTCATTTGTACAAGTATGAAACTATTAATATTTTATGTTATAATTGTTGGGCTCGTCCTATAAACAGCTATTTTATGACCTGTTTTTTTCCCCCTCTACAGAGCATTATTTTTCCTGGGTAGGTTTTCTTTTACAACATTTAAAGCTGTAGATTAGACATTTGAATGCCTGCAGCATGGCATGATTCAGTATTCTGTTGAAAGATTATTGGGACTTTTGTTTTCCTTCTAATTAAGCAATAGTAATGAAGATCTTTCAGGTATGGTTTTGTCCCATCTGGGATTACAGGCATGTGCCACCAGCCTAGCTGAAATCTTCTTTCAAGTCAATTCCATATACTTTCCCTCTGTACCTTCTTATACCAGTTCACTAACAGAAGGTAGTAACAGCTATAAGGAAATGTCTCTTTGCTTTATAACCTAGATATGTCCCTAAACCAAGCTAGAATAGAGATTTCCTAGGTAGTCTCTCCTCCCAGTTTCCAAATTGTCTTTGACCATAATGTGATCAAGCTGATGTCACTCTTTTCTTCTAGTCAGAATGCCCAGGAGTCATCAGGGAAACTGGCCAAGACAGTCCATTTGATGAACGTCTTATCCCCCAAAAGATAGTTTTATTTTGCCAGGACATCCAATAGGGTTGGACCTTGGAACTATTTAGCATCTTCATATTGTGGCTAAGAAGACAAATTTCTGACTTTCAAGGAGTTTCTTTGGAAGTTTGGAGGTATCCAGGAAATTCCAACCTAAAAACAGACGTGGAACGCAGGAAAATGAGTCCTCAGTCCAGTATCCATCAGTTCTTACAAATCTATCTTTAAAAAACCTTATTTTTTACAGTCAGTGGTGCACACCTATAATCCCAGCACTTTGGAGGCTGAGGCAGGAGGATCGCAAGTTCAAAGCCAGCCTCAGCAATGGCAAGGCACTTAGCAACTCAGTGAGACCCTATCTCTAATAAAATACAAAAAAGGGCTGGGGATGTGGCCCAGTGGTCGAGTGCCCCTGAGTTCAATTCCCAGTTAAAAAACAAAACAAAAACTTATTTTTTCAACATGTCTAATACCCCAGAGACTGGACTCTTCTGGCCCTAGTTTTATAGTGGCATCCAGTTCAGGATCTGAGGCTAGCCTTGACAGGATGGTCTTTGGAGAGGAGCTTTTAGCCTAGGTTAGGGACTCCTGGTTGCACTGGATGTCTTCTTTATAGTACAGATACACAGAGCTCTGATTTTTATTAGTTAATTTCTCTAGAAGCAGAATTGGGCATTCCTGACTTACTTTCCCCCTTTCCCACCAATATTTTTTTAGCTCAATGCTGAAAGTTGTCAGTTTATATTGGTAAAGCAGGTACCTCTGCCTCAGGTTCATTGACTTGTTGATGCAGAATCCCTGTGGGGGAAACAGACTAAGGCAGTAAACGACTTTGGCTGAAGAGGGCCCAGGTGGGTGTGAAGTCAGAGCAGTGTTTAGGCCTTTGTTTTCCAGACTTGAAGTCTGAACTGTTGCCCGTGTGCTCATCAGTGGCCATCAACTCACCTCAGAAAGAGTTTGACACAAGCCCATTCATGCCCCCATGACTTGGCCAAGATGTGTGGCCTTGCAAAGCTGCAGTCGGGAACAGGAATCGGCTGACTTCACTGGATGTTAGAAGATGAGGCAGGAGAAGGATGAGTGATGATGAGACCTGGTTTCAGGCCAATTTCATTTTGAAAGCGATACAAAGCCAGGAAGCTTCTAGGAAGAAATTGTCATGATCTGCCCCAGGGCTTAACTGTTTACCAGCTCTGATGTTCAGCTTACAGAAAAAACTACTCGTGTTCCCACAGGTGCCCCAGCAAGTTTCTTTAGAAAGGTCAGCTTGTCTATGAGATCACCATCTTCTGCCTCCCCCAGTAAGCCACAGAGCACCCTATAGAACAGCCCTTTCTATATGCACACTGAGCAGACTCCCTGCTGTACTGTTGGGTCCTGTGTATCTGCCTTTCCCTTTGGTGCTTCATCCATCAGGCAAATCATAGAACTGCAGCTAATTCCTTCCCAGGTTGGGAGAGTTTCTCTGTGGTGTAGAAAGAGTCAGAAGCCTAAGTTAATTGTGCATAAACTTACGGTACCTTTTGTTGGCAGTTTACTCCAGGCCAGGCACAGTTCTTAATGCCATGCAAGCAACTGTCTTGTTACCCCAGTAACCTTATGGGGTGTGTGTTATTATTCTCATTTTCCAGATGATGAAACTGAGCTTCCATACACTCCCACAATTTGACCAAGCATATAGTAGGTGAGTAGCATTGTGTGCATTGGAACCCAAGTCTTTTTGGAGTCCAGATCCCTGCCTTGAGATTTGAAGCCTGTTCCTGCAGCCTCCCAGTGCTATGGGGCCTTATATACTTTGCTTCCCTGAAGCTGCTTCCTGAGACAGTTCAACCCCTGGCAGCTTCTTGTTTCCAGAGTTGTCAGGTGAAGAATAGTAATATCTACTCTGCAGGTTATTTCATGAGGATTTAGGCAGGAAAACGCTTAGCTGGGTGTCTTGGGCAGAGTGGGTGTTTGAAACTTGTTTTTGCCTGCCTGGACTGGTGCCCTTTGGTTGTGTTCTGCATCTAACCAAATGCAGGTTAAAGCCGATAGGACCAGGCCCCCTGGTGTGCCTGGACTACACAGCCTGTGTGGGAGGCACAGACACCCACAATCAGAGTACATGACTACTGGATTCTCCTTGATATTGACATTGTCCCCTCTATGAATAGATGGACAGCCCAGATACTGTGCTACAGATGCTTGGAACCATATAATGGTAGAAATATGCCAAGAGACAAGGCAGCAGGATGTATTTTACACTCCTGGAGGGTAGATTTTGTAGACAGCAGGAAGAAGATTTCTGGGTTACTGGCATCTTGAGGAGGTTGCAGCTCCTAGAGTTTTGGGGTTGAGGGATTCTGAGTAATAGGGGAGTCATTAGCCTCCTGCCGGGTAACTCAACAGGAGAGGATTGGAGAGCTCATGAGAGTTGACAGAATCATCTGGCTAGTCTTCTGCTGACTAAAGACCTTCCCTTAGGAAAAGTGCTGCTTTTAAAAATGGGAAAATGACTTAATTTATTATCAGTGTTTGAATAACTAATGCAGTCACAAGGGTCATATTTGTATGGTAAAACGTCTCATCCCTGTTTGTCACCTTGGTTTATCCACCCATAAGTCCAGTTTCTTGGGTTGCGTTTCAGAGGTGTCTTTAAATACTGTTTAAAAATGCAAATGTTCAGCCGGGCGTGGTGGCGCATGCCTGTAATCCCAGCACTTGGGAGGCTGAGGCAGAAGGATCGCAAGTTCAAAGCCAGCCTCAGCAATAGCAAGGCACTTAGCAAGTCGGTGACACCCTGTCTCTAATAAAATACAAAAAGGGTTGGGGATGTGGCCCAGTGGTCAAGTGCCCCTGAGTTCAATCCCTGTACCAAAAAAAAAAAAAGCAAATGTTAACATATTAGCACAGAATACGTTGTTCTATACCTTTACACTTTTTGGGGGGTACCAGGGATTGAACCCAGGGGCACTTAACCATTGAGCCACATCCTGAGCCCATTTTATTTTTTATTTTGAGACAGGGTCTTGCTGAGTTGCTTAGGGCCTCACTAAGTTGCTAAGCCTGGACTCAAACATGTAATACTCCTGCCTCAGCCTCCCAAATTGCTGGGATTATAGGCATATAATCTACACCTTTAAAAAAAATTACCAAAGCCTGGGCGCGGTAGCGCACGCCTGTAATCCCAGCACTTTGGGAGGCTGAGGCAGGAGGATCGCGAGTTCAAAGCTAGCCTCAGCAATGGCGAGGCACTTAGCAACTCAGTGAGACCCTGTCTCTAATAAAATACAAAAAAAGTGCTGGGGATGTGGCCCAGTGGTCGAGTGCCCCTGAGTTCAATCCCTGGTATTAAAAAAAAAAAAAAAAAGACTGCTTAGTATTTCATTGCATAGATGACATAACACAAGTTAAACAGTTCTTATTGATAAGCATTAGGTTTCCTCTGAATTTTTGTTAGTACTATAGCTGCATTGTTGATTAGTGTGATAGAAACCTGTGGGAAAGTGGTTTGGGAGTATCCTTTAAGAATTTAGAGATACTTGAGGGCAGATACTTTTGTTCCCATCATATCCCTGGTATCTAAAAGAATGTTATAGGTAAATAGGAATCACTTTCCTCAGAGCTCCAGTATCTTTGCATGATAGTGGTAGATGATGTTATATAAGGTTCTGGGGTTTGCAAATTCATATTTTTAGGTTTCCTCTTGTATGATACTCATAATAGCTTTGTGAAATCATATTTCCATCTTCCAAATATGAGAATGTAAGTTCGTAATAAGTTAATCTTAGCCACTTGGAAGGCTGAAGCAGGAAGATTGCAAGTTTGAGGGCAGCCTGACTTAGTGAGACCCTGTATCAAAATAAAATAAAAAGGATTGGGGGTGGAACACAGAGGTAGAATGTAGTGATAGAAGGTGCTGGTTTCAATCCTCAGTACTGCAGGGGAAATAAAAAGTTTCACATCAACATTCAATGCATTCAACTAACAGATATTTTTAATACTTTTTTTATTTTTTAAATTTTTTAAAAAAATATATTCCATGCCTAAGGCATGGAAAGTTTTAGACTCTCTAATAGATTTTTTTTTTTCTTTTTTTTGGTACTGGGGATTGAACTCAGGGGCACTCAACCACTGGGCCACATCCCCAGCCCTTTTTTGTATTTTATTAGAGACAGGGTCTCACTGAGTTGCTAAGTACCTCACCATGGCTGAGGCTGGCTTTGAACTTGCGATCCTCCTGCCTCAGCCTCCCAAGTGCTGGGATTACAGGTGTGCGCCACCATGCCCAGCTTCTCTAATAGATTTTTGAGGTACTTTTTACATGGTTTCATTGTTGTTTTGTTTATATTTTTTATTTTGAGACAGGGTCTCCCTGAGTTACTGACTCAGTTACTTGCTGAGTTCTTCTTGCTAAATTACTGAGGCTGGCCTTGAATTTATAATCCTCCTGCCTCAGCCTCCTGAGTCCCTGGGATCAAACAAGTGTGCCACTATGCCCAGAGTTTACACTATTTTTTTTTTTTTTTTTTTTTTCTTTTTTGCACAGTGCTGGGGATTGAACCCAGGGCCTTGTACATGCGAGGCAAGCACTCTACCAACTGAGCTATATCCCCTACACTATTTCTTAGCACAGCTTTAAGTAACACTAAATCACCTAGTGAATTTAGGTGTTTTTTTTTTTTTTTTAACCTTCTCTTAATCTTTTTATTACATCAAGAAGAAAGTATGTGCGTTCCTACTACATACTTTTAAAAAAATATATTTATTTATTTGCTTTAGTTGTACACAATGCGTTTATTTTTATGTGGTGCTGAGGATCGAACCCGGGCCGCGCACGTGCTAGGCGAGCACTCTACCGCTGAGCCACAATCCCAGCCCCTACTACATACTTTTAATAACTTTTTTTTGTGTGTGTGTGATGCTGGGGATTGAACCCAGGGCCTTATGCATGCGAGGCAAGTATTCTACCAACAGAGCTATATCCCCAGCCCTTGATAATTTTTTTTTCTTTTGGTGGAGGGGACTGGGGATTGAACTCAGGGGCACTTGACCACTGAGCCACATCCCCAGCCTATTTTGTATTTTATTTAGAGACAGAGTCTCACTGAGTTGCTTAGTGTCTCGCCATTGCTGAGGCTGGCTTTGAACTCGTGATTCTCCTGTCTCAGCCTCCTGAGTCACTGGGATTACAGGCATGCATTAGCACTCCTGGCTCTCAATAACTTTTTTTTGTGGTGGTGCTGGGGATTGAACCCAGGGCCTTGTACATGTGAGGCAAGCACTTTACCAACTGAGCTATATCCCCAGCTCTCTCAATAGCTTTTAAATAACATGTTTGTTTTTTCTTTCAAGACAAGGGAAAGCAGACCTCAGGCTCAAAGCTTCAGCAAACAATTGATTCTGGAACCCAGAGAATTCAAGTACCTTACCCAGGTTCACCCAAAAAGTTAACATCAGTACCTGCATAAGACTAGGGGTCCCTATCTCCAAGAGTCATGTGAACAGAAGACTCATCCAAAATGCTGTTTATATACCAGTCACCTCACTTCAGTCCTTTGTTTATTCTGACAACCCTACAAGATGTGTTATTATCCCCAAGGTTAGTGCTTTATTTTCCCCAGATATCACACTGCCTTACTTGGCATCTAAAAGACAATCTATTAGCCAGGCTTGGTGGGGCATGCCTGTAATCCCAGCAGCTCAGGAGGCTGAGGCAGGAGGATCACAAATTCAAAGCCAGCCTCAGCAATTCAGCAAGGCCCTAAGCAACTTAATGAGAACCTATCTCTAAATAAAATATAAAAAGGGGGTAGGGATGTGGCTCAGTGGTTAAGCACCCCTGGTTCAATGTCTGGTACCAAAACAAAACAAAAAGACATGGAGAATGAGAATAAGTGATGGGACGTGAAGGGGAAATGAAAATCTCAGACACATCAGGAAGACAGTATAACCATAGTGGTTAAGGAAATGACTCAGGTTTCATTGCCTAGCTATGTAACTTTAATGAACTTGTTTAGCCTCTCAGTTTCCTAATCTAGAAAATGGACATTCAAATATTCCTCATAGTCGGGCATGTTGGCACATGCCTGTAATCTCTTGACTCGGGAGGCTGAGGCAGAAGGATCACAAGTTGAAGCCAACAACCTAGGCAACTTAGACCCTGTCTCAAAAAAAAAGGGCTGGGAGCCGGGCGCAGTGGCGCACGCCTGTAATCCCAGCACTTGAGAGGCTGAGGCAGGAGGATCGTGAGTTCAAAGCCAACCTCAGTCATGGTGAGGCACTTAGTGACTCAGTGAGACCCTGTCTCTAATAAAATACAAAAAAGAGCTAGGGATGTGGCCTAGTGGTTGAGTGCCCCTGAGTTCAATCCCCGGTACCAAAAAAAAAAAGGGGGGGGGGGCTGGGGTTGTGGCTCAGAGGTAGAGCGCTCACCTAGCATTTGTGAGGCACTGGGTTCAATCCTCAGTACCACATAAAATAAAATAAAATTAAATTAAATTAAAATAAAATAATTGTGTCCACCTATAACTAAAAAATATATATGAAAAAAAAAAAGAGGTTTGGGACTGTAATTCAGTGATTGGGTGCTCCAGGTTCAATCCCTAGTAAACACACACACACACACACACACACACACACACACTACACACACAAATTCATAGATGGGCATGGTGGGTGGCGCATGCCTGTAATCCCAGTGACTTAGGAGGCTGACAAAGGATGATCACGAGTTTGAGGTCAACCTCAGCAACTTAGTGAGACCTGTCTCAAAATAAAAAGGACTTGGGAAGTAGTTCAGTGGTAAAGGAACCCTGGGTTCAATCACCAGTACAAAAGAAATTATATGTGTATATGTATATGTGTGTGCATGTCCGTGTATTTATGAATATGTATACACGTATATACATGTATATATGCATGCGTATACCTTTCAGACGTATTTTTCAGTATATGTGTATGTTTTCAGTGTATATGTTTTCCATCATAGGTTGCCTGGTGAAGATTAAATAGGTGTGTACGTTAGCTGTTGGTAGTAATTCATGAGGGGAGGGATTCCTGACTCTTTGAGTCTACAGCAGGTTTGCTACGACTGCCATAACAAAGTACCATGGGTGAGCTGCTTAAACAGAAATTTATTTCTCACAATTTTGGAGTCTAAAATCAAGGGAAGGTCGGTTTCTTTTGAGGTCCCCTCCTTTGTTTGAATATGGCAACTTTCTGTGTTTTGACTTGGTCTTCCCCTTGTACTGTCCATATCCAAGTTTCCTCTCCTCAGGACGCCAGTCATGGTAGATTAGGGCCCCACTCTAAAGACCTCATTTTAATTTAATTACCTCTTTTAAAACCCTATCTATTTTCAGCCAGGCACGATGGTACATGCCTGGAATTCTAGCTGCTAGGGAGACTAAGGCAAGAGGATCTTAAGTTTGTGGCCAGCCTTGGCACATTAGCGAGATGCCGTCTCAAAAAGGCCTAGAGATGTAGCTCACTGGTACAGCACCGTGCATTTGTTCAATCCCCCGTACCAGGAGTGGGTGGGGAGAAAGACCCTATCTTCAAATATAGTCATGCTGGAAGGTACTGGGGGTTAGGACTTCAACATGTGGATGTGGGAGGTGGACACAAGAGTTTATGTTAAGAGAAAACTTGAGCCTATATAATAATTAATAAAGTTTTTAGCAGATAGTCACAGCCAAGCAGTTAGGGTGCTATACTTAAAAATAAGTTGTAATCATTGGGAAGGTTCATTTTCCTCCAGTCCTTTTTCTGTGCTTAGTCACACATCTTATATATGTAGTTCTACATTCTGCTTTGGTTTTACTTTACAGCATAAGAATGTCCCTATGTAATTTCAGAATGCTACCATTAGTATCACTTTGCATAACTGGGTAAGTCCATGCAGTGCGCGTCCCTTAGATAACGTTTTCCTGTATTTTAAGGTGGTTTAACCTTCATCACTTATTATTCCTGGCTATTCTAGATTTAAGGCCAGATAAGATTCCTCAGATGAGACTAAGAGCTGTGTGCTTGAGGTAAAGACATGACTGCACTGGGGATCTCATGGCTCCTGGGACTCTCTGAAGCAGAATCAGGACTAGATCCTCTTTTCCCTTCTTCCCACTGGCCAAGCATGTCACAACCTAGGACTCCGCACTGGGGATGTCGTCAAGGAGTCAGAGCTGGTCTCTAAGCAATCTTCTCTTTCTCACGGGCACATTCCAGCCTTCCCTCAGAGGATCCTGCCTGTATGTGTGAGTTCTTGGGCTCTGGGGGCTGGCTCTGAGCTCTGAGGAGCAGAAGGAAGCTCTTAATGGTCCTTAGGCCCCTCTGTCTGCTCCATTCACATCCCCTCTCCAAGGGTGGGCAGTGTCTTTCCTTCTTTTACCTAGAAAAGTTTTGCCTATTTTTGAGCTTTATGTGGATGGAAATATGCTAATGGGTACCAGAATGTGTCACCCCAAAATATGCATCTTTGACATAAATATTAAAAAGCAGCAAACTGAAGGAAGGGCTCTTTCTACACCCCACACCCCACCCCAGCTTTCTACCTAGTGACAGGATATAAATTCTTCTTTACTGGAGACAACTCTTATCATCTCAGAGACTGCTCCAGAGGAATCTGCAAATCTGCTCCATTAGTTTACTTTCATGTATTTACCGACCCACAGTTTCCTCCCTCTGCAAGCTAGGAACTGATTTCCTTTGTCTCGTCATCTCTAAAATTATTGGTTTATGTTGCTGGTGCTGTATGAACCAGAGTTCTAAACCACTGCTCGGAGTTACCTTTCCCTGAGGTTTTGTCCATGTATTATGCACGGCACCCATTAATAAACTTTTGTTTTTGTAGTTGTTGTTAATCTGTCTTTTGTTACAGGGGTCTGTCTTGACTGGGGAACCCTGAGGGTTGAGGAGAAATGATACTTCTTCCTTCCTGATACTTCTTCCTTCCCGGACTATACACATGTCCTTGCTTGTATCTGGTTTCTATTATTCAACAATGTATTTGTTAGAGTCACCCATTTCCATATGTGATTATACCACAGTGTTTCTCTCCATCCTACTTTGATGAATATTTACTGTTAACAGTTTTTAGCTGTTATGAATAGTGCTTCAATAAACATTGTGTGTCTTTTGGTACATGTATTTTTGTGGGGTCTATGCCTCAGAGTAGAATTGCTAAATCTTTAGAAATGCATATACTTAGTTTCAGTACATATTGACAGACTTTTTTTTCAAAAGATTGTCCCATTTTACATACCTGTGTCAGACTTCTACCCCTTTTGTGTGTGGTAAAATATTCATAACATTAAGTTTATGCTGGACACAGTGGCACATGCCTGTAATTCCAGTGACTCAGGAGACTGAGGCAGAAGAATCCCAAGTTAGAGGCCAGCCTCAGCAACTGAGACCCTGTCGCAAATAAAAAAATAAAAAAGGCTGGTGGGCTGGGGATATAGCCCAGTTAGTATAGTGCTTGCCACTCTATCTGTCCCCAGCACCACCAAAAAAAAAAAAAAGAAGGGGACGGGGGTGGGCTGGGGATGTAGCTCAGAGGTAAAGTGCCCTGGGTTTAATCCCTAGGACTGCCAAAACTGAAAAAAAGACAGAGATGAAAAACAAAGCATGTTATACCCATATCAGGGAATATTATTGAGACTTTAAGAAGAATAAAGTTCTGATATGTGAGAATATCTATAAACCTTGAAAACATTATGCTGGGTCTGGGGGTGTAGTTCAGTATTAGAAAACATGCTTAGCAGGCACAGGGCCATGGGTTCAATCTCAGCACCAAAAAACAAAACAAAATTATGCTAAGAGTGGAATTTCTAGTCTTCATAACTCTCCATTTGACTTTTGTGTCTTGGGGGTGTGGGGTGCTGGGGATTGAGCCCAGGGCCTCACATGCTGGACAAGTGCGGTCCGCTGTGCTATACCCCAAGCCTTACATTGACTTTTGGATGAACTGCCAAACTCTTTCCCACGTTGGCTGTACCATTTCACATTCCCACCAGCAATGTGTGAGGGTTCCAATTTCTCCACATTCTTGCTACGACTTGTTATTTTCCTTCATTTTTTTTAATAGCCATCCAAGAGGGTATGAAGTGGTATCTCATTATAATTTTGATTTGCATTTCCCTAATGACTAATGAGTATCTTTTAATGTACTTGTTTATCTTCTTCAAAGAAATGTCTTTTCAAGTCCTTTGTCTTTTTTTTTTTAAATTAGGTATTTTGGTGTTGAGTTTCAGGAGTTCTTTACATATTCTGGTATTAATCTTTTAAAATTCTACTTTTTTATTATACTTTTTGAAAAATATTTTTTAGTTGTGGATGGACACAATACCTTTATTTATTCATCTTTATGTGGTACTGAGGATCGAACCCAGTGCCTCACTCGTGCTAGGCAAGTGCTCTACCACTGAGCCACAAACCCAGTCCCCATATTATATTTTTTAAAATACTTTGTCATGTTCAAATTACATTTGTAGTTAAAAATAAAATCTCAGCTACGTACATAGGCACACACCTGTAATCCCTGCTACTCAGGAAGCTGAGGCAGAAGGATTTAAAGTTGAAAGACCACCAGTGCAGTTTAGCAAAACCCTGTCTGAAAATAAAATTTAAAAGGGGCTAAGGATGTAGTTCAATGGTAGAGTGCCCCTGGTTCAATTCCCAGTACTGGGGGAGGGGGACCTTACTTAATATTATAAGGAAAAATATTTTTAAACTGGGCACAGTGGCCTGTGATCCGGCTGTATGGGAAGTTAAGATAGGAAGATCACAAGTTTGAGACAAACCGGGGCAAGTTAGTGAGATCCTATCTCAAAATAAGCGATAGAGTGTCCCTGGGTTCAATACCCAATATAATCCTCATACTGAGAGATAGAGGGAAAAAAAAGATACTTAATCCAAAGTGATAACCTAATAACTATGTTATGGCCCAGGGACAGTAATGTCCTTGTTATGCTGCAGCCTAGAAAAACTATGATTTTGGGGCCATATCTGGGTTCCTATGAGGCCCAGGGTCTGGCCTCTGGCAGTTTCCCTAATTTTTTGCTTTGGCTTCAAGGAAGGACAGATTGATCAGATTGCTTATTGGCCAAAAGTCCTTGGTTGCTGGGCTGAGGTTGTGGCTCAGCTGTAGAGCGCTCACCTAGCACATGCGTGGCCCGGGTTCCATCCTCAGCACCACATAAAAATATTTTTAAAAAAGTCCTTGGTTGCTGAAACCATTGTGAGCCAAGCTAACCCTATAGAAAAGGTGGCCTGATCCTTAGCCACTCAGCTGTGAGCATGAATTTTCTTTTTTTTAATATTTATTTTTTAGTTATAAGTGGACACAATGTCTTTATTTTACTTTATGTGGTGCTGAGGATCGAACCCAGTGCCTCACGCATGCTAGGTGAGCGCTCTACCTCTGAGCTACAATCCCAGCCCCAATGAGTTTTCTTATCTTTGAAAAAGTGCTAATACCTACCTAGGTAGGGTTGTTACAAGGATGAAACAGGCCCAGCCTCTGACTGGTGGCTGGTTGGTTTTGGTTTTTATTTGTGGAACTAGGGATTGAACCCAAGCCCCCAAGCATGCTAGGCAAGTGGTCTACCACCAAGCAATATCCCCAGCCCTTTATTTTTTTTTTTTTTTTGGTACCGGGGATTGAACTCAGGGGCACTCGACCACTGGGCCATATCCCCACCCCTTTTTTGTATTTTCTTAGAGACAGGGTCTCACTGAGTTGCTAAAGTGTCTCACCATTGCTGAGGCTGGCTTTGAACTCCCGATCCTCCTGCCTCAGCCTCCCAAGTACTGGGATTACAAGCATGTGCCACCATGCCCGGCACCCAACCCTTTATTTTTGTACCAAGGATTGAACTCGGGGGCACTCGAGCACATCCCCAGCCCTATTTTGTACTTTATTTAGAGACAGGTCTCACTGAATTGCTTAGCACACCTCACTTTTGTTGAGGCTTCCTGTCTCAGTCTTCCATGCCGCTGGGATTACAGGCATGCACCACTGCGCCCAGCTCCCTGGCCCTTTTTTCTATTTATATTTTAAATTTTTGAGATAGAGTCTTGCTAAATTGCCCAAGCTCGCCTCAAACTTGTGGTCCTCCTGTCTCAGCCTCCAGAGTCACTGTGATTACAGGCGTGAGCCACGACACCTGGCTTAGAGTGTTTCAAGCAGGGGGAAGAGAAGGGGTGTGACAAACTGAAACAATCAGAGATTGTTCCAAGTGAACTATGTCGTATATAGATAGACTTGTGGCCTCCAGAAAGCCTTCCACCTCTAGCTATGACCTTTAGTCAACCCTGTGTTCCACAAGGCTGCCCAGGACTAATGTCACTGAACATCTGTGATCTTGGTTCTCTGGCTTCATGAACAAAAAGGAATTTGACCCACAAACTGACCATGAAGGGCCCTCCCTCTTGAGACCTAACATGGAAGCCCTGTCCGGAATTTTTATTAGTCACACTGCTAGTCAGAGAAAGTAAGGCAAGGCCCCATCTGCAGCACTTGGTAACAGTCCTTGATCTAGTCAGGGGACTCTTGTCAGGTTTTGTTTCCCCGTGGTACCTTCCAGGGCCTTTCTTTTTTTGGTGGGGGAGGGGCCGGTACCTGGGTTGAACTCAGGGGCTCTCGACCACTGAGCCACATCCCCAGCCCTATTTTCTACTTTATTAGAGATAGGGTCTCACTGAGTTGCTTTGCACCTCACTAAATTGCTGAGACTGGCTTTGAACTCGTGATCCTCCTGCCTCCATCTCCTGAGCCTCTAGGATCACAGACCTGCACCTCGGCGCCTGGCTTCCAGGGCCTTTCTAATGCCTTCTTTCTCCCTTCCCCACCACAGCTTTCATGGGCTGCCCTGAGGAGGAACTGGCCCTGCTTGGCACTGATAATGACCTCACCTCGCTGAACAGTGGAACAGTCCAGGTAAAACACCAGTCTTCCTACAGGACAAGAGGAAGAGTTCTTCATACATGCACAGATTGCTACTGATGAGCAGTCCTTGGTTGCTAAGGCTGCTGTGAGCATGAGTGATTGCAGCTGCCCAGTAAGGACACCAGAGAGTCAGGCCAGTGGGCCCTTAGAATGAATACCATGCACTTAGGCCTTTGGATCCCTCTCCCACCTTCCTTCCCCCCGTTCCTGTTTCATCCAGGTTAACCCCAAGTGAAGGTCATTCCATACAGGATTGCCAATCCCATGAGTCTCTAGGAAGGTAGACCGAAGGTGCCTGGCCACACTTCATAGTTTCTGTTAATCTTTTGATTAGCTAATACCACCCCATGGTTTAAATTTTTAAAAAATATTTAAAAACTATACTTTGACCACTCTCCTTTTGTCTCCATCTGCCTAAAGCACCCCCCCCACCGTGTCTCTCTCTCTCTCTCTCTCTCTCTCTCTCTCTCTCTCTCACACCACAGAGAAAACACAGATAACCACTGTGGGCAGGTTCTCTCCCTCCAGAGTTTACTGTATGTAATGTTTGCCAGCTGCCAAATCTGTACATATTTATTATCAATAGTATATTTAGATAGGTTATATGTTTGTGCATATACAGATATAAAATGTTTTTCTTCCTTTTATGCAAAAGTTAACATTATTCACATGTCTGCACTTTCTTTTTGCATTAAACAGTATATTAAATCAGTACAATGCCAGTCCCCTTCCCACAGATAACCACTGTTATTAGTTTCTTATGTATCTTCCCAGACATTGTGTTAGTAAAATATGAACATAAGGTCTTATTTTCCTGTCTTCTTACACAAAAGATGGAATAGTGTCTGGTACAGATTTAGCATCTTGTTTGTTAAATAAAATTATAAACCATATTAAGCCATTTGTCTTTTGATCTTTTAACAGTATACATATCAGAGAGCTTTCCCAGTAAGCACATAGGGAACATCCTCATTCCTCATTTTTAGAGTTGTATAATATTCCACTACATGGATGTGCTGTAGTGTATGGTCCTCCTCGATAACTGGACATTTCGATTATTTCCAGTTTCCCTTGTGCAGTAGGCCCTTCTAGGTCTGTCCCCTGACTCTCTACTCCTATGGGTGAGAAGTTGTTGGGAGTGTTACAGCTCTTTCCTCATCTAGGGGGCTTCTCTTTTTTCAGGAAAGGAAAACACTGAAGATCTCCCAATCCAAACGCATCTTACGAAGACGCAAGAGAGAATGGGTCGTCCCGCCAATATCTGTCCCTGAGAATGGCAAGGGTCCCTTTCCCCAGAGGCTAAATCAGGTATGATTGTGCCCTCCCCCTTGGACTCATCGGTTACTACAGGGAACGCCATCCAAAGGCCTGCATGTGAGATTTCTTGCCACTGAGTTCTGGGACCTACAGAGGAAAGTCTCTGTCATGGAAGTAGATTCTAATAAGGCTGTGCCCCTCCCCAACCTCTCCACAGATAGTCATGAGGTATTTGTCACTTTGTCAGCTGCCATTTTCTTCCATTTCCAGCTCAAATCTAATAAAGACAGGGGCACCAAGATTTTCTACAGCATCACAGGGCCTGGAGCAGACAGCCCCCCTGAAGGTATCTTCACCATAGAGAAGGAGACAGGCTGGTTGTTATTGAATAAGCCACTGGACCGGGAAAAGATCGCCAAGTATGAGGCAAGTAGCCTTTAGTATCCTGTCAGAAGTAAAGCCCAAGGGCCCCTGGGGGGTGGGGGGCGGGGCAGGGTAGTATCAGGTTGATCGTAGACCTCTGTACCCACAGCTTTTTGGCCATGCTGTGTCAGAGAATGGTGCCTCAGTGGAGGAGCCCATGAACATCTCCATCATCGTGACTGACCAGAATGACCACAAGCCCAACTTTACCCAGGCTATCTTCAGAGGGAGTGTCATGGAGGGTGTACTCCCTGGTAAGCAGATTGGAAGAAACTGCTGTGGGTTTGCTGGGCCCACACCTAGCTTTGGGTCAACTACTAGAACCATCTGGATGTCAGTCTACACCCTCAAATAGCATAAACCCCCCAACTCCTGATTTCCTTGTCTGTGCCTCAGATTGCTTGTGATCTTAAAAATCCAGATTCTGCAAGTGTATCTCATGATTCCTGATTAACAGTGATCCTTGAATAGAGCTCTGGAATCTGTACATGTGAAAATTTTCCAGAAGCTTCAGGTGATCAGCCAAGTTTGGGAACCATTAACGTGGAAACTGCAGAGGATGAGATTTGAATCTTGACTTTACCAGCTGTGATCCTGGGCATATTCTTATCTCTGAATCATCACATCTAAAAATGAAAATAATAGCAACCTTAAAGAATTACACAAATTAGAAATAACACATGCAGCCGGGTGCGGTGGCGCACGCCTGTAATCCCAGCACTTTGGGAGGCTGAGGCAGGAGGATCGCAAGTTCAAAGCCATCCTCAGCAATGGCGAGGCACTTAGCAACTCAGTGAGACCCTGTCTCTAAATAAAATATAAAAAGTGTCTGGGGATGTGACCCAGTGGTCGAGTGCCCCTGAGTTCAATCCCCCGTACAAAAAAAAAGAAAAAGAAATAACACATGCAGATAGGAGTATAGTTCAGTGGTGCTTAGCATACATGAAGCCCTGGGTTTATCTCCAACACCAACAGAAAAGAAAAGAAAAATAACTTTTCCTTGCTATTATGTACAACAGGGTATCTGACATGAAATTCTTTTTTCATTTTCCCTCACTTGTACTGGGGATTGAATCCAGAGGTTTCTACCACTGAGCCATACCCTTAGCCCTTTTTATTTTATTTTGAGACAGGGTCTTGCTAAGTTCCCAGAGCTGGCCTCAAACTTGTGATCCTCCTGCCTCAGCCTTGACATTTGACATGAAGTTCTTTAGCAAAGGCAGCTACAAGGAAAGCAGCAAGGGTTGGAAGGTGTTAGAACATGGCTTAGGGAGAGCAAAAGTAAATTGCCAGGGCTGGAAAAGAGGGTGGGGGAAGGGGGGACCAGCAGGGAAGAGGGAAGTAGATGCCTTTTTGTGTAGTGCTGGGGATTATAATACATGCATAATAGCCGGGCGTGGTGGCGCACACCTGTAATCCTAGCACTTGGGAGGCTGAGGCAGGAGGATCGCGAGTTCAAAGCCAGCCTCAGCAGTGGCGAGGCACTTAGCAACTCAGTGAGACCCTGTCTCTAATAAAATACAAAAAAAGGGCTGGGGATGTGGCCCAGTGGTCTAGTGCCCCTGAGTTCAAGTCCCCAGTACCAAAATAATAATAATAATAATACATGCATATTAATGACCACCAAAGACAGGTACTTAGCTGGGAGCAGTGGCGCACGCCTGTAATCCCAGCACTTGGGAGGCTGAGACAGGAGGATCGTGAGTTCAAAGCCAGCCTCAGCAATGGCAAGGCACTTAGTAACTCAGTGAGACCCTGTCTCTAACAAAATACAAAAAATGGCTGGGGATGTGGCCCAGTGGTCCAGTGCCCCTGAGTTCAATCCCTGGTACCAAAAAAAAAAAAAAAAAAGACAGGCACTTGCTGGGGGAGGGGTTTGTGAGTTGATTAGAAAGGCAATAACAAGCCGGGCATGGTGGCGCACGCCTGTAATCCCAGCACTTTGGGAGGCTGAGGCAGGAGGATCGCGAGTTCAAAGCCAGCCTCAGCAATGGCGAGGCACTTAGCAACTCAGTGAGACCCTGTCTCCAAATAAAATACACAAAAGGGCTGGGGATGTGGCCCAGTGGTCGAGTGCCCCTGAGTTCAATCCCTGGTACCAAAAAAAAAAAAAAAAAAAAAAAAGAAAGGCAATAACAGCCGGGCGCAGTGGCGCACGCCTGTAATCCCAGCACTTTGGGAGGCTGAGGCAGGAGGATCTTGAGTTCAAAGCCAGCCTCAGCAATGGCGAGGCACTTAGCAACTTAGTGAGACCCTGTCTCTAAATAAAATACAAAAAAGGGCTGGGGATGTGGCCCAGTGGTCGAGTGCCCCTGAGTTCAATCCCTGGTACCAAAAAAAAAAAAAAAAAGAAAGAAAAAAAGAAAAAGAAAGGCAATAACAAATTCCCACAATAAAAAGTCTTAAACAAGGGCTGGGGTTGTGGCTCAGCAGTAGAGCGTTCGCCTAGCACGTGCGCGGCCCGGGTTCAATTCTCAGCACCACGTAAACATAAATGCATTGCATTGTGTACAACTAAAGCAAATAAATATTTTTTTTAAAAAAGTCTTAAGCTGGGCGCGGTGGCGCACGCCTGTAATCCCAGCACTTTGGGAGGCTGAGGCAGGAGGATCGCAAGTTCAAAGCCAGCCTCAGCAAAGGTGAGGCACTTAGCAACTCAGTGAGACCCTGTCTCTAAATAAAATACAAAAAAGGGCTGGGGATGTGACCCAGTGGTCAAGTGCCCCTGAGTTCAATCTCCGATACCACAAAAAAAAAAAAAAAAAAAAAAAAGTCTTAAACAAGATAAAAAATTATTTTTCTTACTTATACTTAAGACTCCTAGCAATAGTCAATCTAGGGGCTGGGGTTGTGGCTCAGCGGTAGAGTGCTCGCCTAGCATGTGCGCGGCCCCAATTCAATCCTCAGCACCATGTACAAATAAACGCATTGTGTACATCTAAAGCAAATAAACAAATATTTTTAAAAAAATAGTCAGGGCTGGGGATGTGGCCCAGTGGTCTAGTGCCCCTGAGTTCAAGTCCCCGGTACCAAAAAAAAAAAAAAAAAAAAAATCTATAAGTGACGTGCTTTTGGGGCTGGGATTGTGGCTCAGCGGTAGAGTGCTTGCCTAGCATGTGGGCAACCCGGGTTCGATCCTCAGCACCACGTACAAATAAAATGCATTGAATAAAACGCATTCTGTACAACTAAAGCAAATAAATAAAAAATATTTTAAAAATATAAAAAATAAAAAAAAGTAGTCAACCTAAACTGGAATGGTGCTTCAAAAGTTTGGAGGGCTCCACTTCTGTCCTATTCTGCTCTTTTGGCCTTTGTTCTCAAGGTTACCTTAATGGCTGCTGGAATTACATCTGGAATGAGGTGAGACGTAGGAAGAACAAGCCCATATTTGTAAAAACATTTCCCCCAAAGTTGTATATCCCGTTTTTTATCAAACTTTATTCTCTAGGTCACAGGAAGGTGCCAAAAGGATGAAAAATAGCTTTTGTTTCATTTTTGGGTGGTGGTGTTTTTTTTTTAATATTTATTTATTTGCTTTAGTTGTACACAATGCAATCCATTTATGTTTACATGGTGTTGAGGATCGAACCCGGGCCGCACACGTGCGAGGCAAGCGCTCTGCCGCTGAGCCACACAACCCCAGCCCTGGTGGTATTGTTTTTTAAGACTGCCTATGCCCAGCCTAAAAAGAGGATGACATTTCTAAGAAAGAAGGAAAGAATGGAAAATGGGCACCAGACTAACAGACTCTGTCACCAAATAGATAGGACCAAGTTGATGAGCATGGAGGAAACTCAGAGTTCCAAAAGTGGGCAGGGCTGGAATTGGACCTGGGAGGAAAAGGTGCTCCCTCACTCGTCCCTTCTCCTCTCCAGGTACTTCAGTGATGCAGGTAACAGCCACAGATGAGGATGATGCCATCAACACCTACAATGGGGTGGTTGCCTACTCCATCCATAGCCAGGAACCAAAGGACCCACACGACCTCATGTTCACTGTCCACCGGAGCACAGGCACCATCAGTGTCATTTCCAGTGGCCTGGACCGTGAGGTGAACTACCCTGAGGGAAAGTGCTGCTGACCTAGGCTTGCCCAGGCTGGGGCCTGACTCTCAGAGCAGAAACTCCTGTCCCTGTTCCCGAGGTCAAGGCAGAACAATGGGGACCCAAGTCAGTTGGGCTATCAGCTACTGTGTTCACACACTGATGTCCCACAGCTCCCTTGGGTCGGTGGCCTGCTGCCAAACAATCTCACTGAATCTCTTCTGAGGATGAGGAGGCAGCTGTAAAATGAAGACTTTTGATATTTTCTAGAGGTTTTCTCATTTCCTCTTGGAATGGTTCACTTAGTGTGCACATTGCATAGATTTGTCCCTTGTGTGTCACAAAGTAGAATTAGCTCCATGGATATTGGAGTTGCCTTCTGTTTCCTAATTAATATCTTTGCCCAAATCCCTGCTCAAAGCTCCCACAGTGGAGCAGCTGAGGGTTGGGGCCAGTGCCCAGACTTCCCCAGGATAGACCCAGGAGAACTGCTGGCACCTGAGGCTCCTCTCCCCAGCACTACCCTCTGCTTCCGTTCTTTCTGGTGAGGTGAGGGTAGGACAAGGGGCCAAGAATATCGCGAGAGGAACACTTCGTTCTCTCCATACCCCCTCAAGGCTTTGCTTCCTGGAGCTCAGGTGAGGGACTCCTCAGACTAGACTCACAGTGGGCTTCCCCTCTCTTTTCTTTCTCCCCAGAAAGTCCCTGAATACACACTGACCATCCAGGCTACAGACATGGATGGAGATGGCTCCACCACCACAGCAGTGGCAATAGTGGAAATCCTTGATGCCAATGACAATGCTCCTGTGTTTGACCCCCAGAAGGTAACACCCGTTCTTCTTTCTTCCCTCATCAGTAATGAAGGATTTTTTGTGCCCCCATTTTTTAATCTGTGAAATGGAGATAATGCTCGTACCTGATGCTTTGTTCTGAGTTTTAAATGAAATGATCTATGTACAGTTTTAAACACAATCCCGGCAAAATAAGTGCAGCGTATGAAAATCTTTGTTGGTAGGAAACCTTATTCTCCTTCGAATCTACATCTCCCCATATTCCCCCAGTGAATACTTGTACACCTCCAATGACAGGATTCAATGCCACTAAGGGTGACATGCCACACTCCTTCCATTTGTAGATACCTATGACTGCTAACATTATTCAGACCTGATGAAAAATTTGTTCTGAGCCTGGCGCAGTGGCACACACCTGTAATCCCAGCAATTTGGGAGGCTGAGGCAGGAGGACTGTGAGTTCAAAGCCAGCCTCAGCAATGGCAAGGCACTAACCAACTCAGTGAGACCCTGTCTCTAAATAAAATACAAAAAAAAGGGCTGGGGATATGGCCCAGTGGTCAAGTGCCCCTGAGTTCAATCCCTGGTACCCCCCCCAAAAAAATTTCTTTTTTTGTTCTAGGGCCTGGGGGTGTAGCTCAGTGGAAGAGTGCTTACTTAATATGCATAAGTTCCTGGGTTCACAAAAACTTTTTTGTTCTGAGCAGCTGATTTTCTAGTCTTTACTACCTGTCCTAGAACCTCCAAAAAACTTTCTGTCCATTGCCCCAACACAAACAGGCTCCTACCCTTTTTTTTTTTTTTTTTTTTTTTTTTTTTTTTTTTTTTGTGGTACCGGGGATTGAACTCAGGGGCACTCGACCACTGGGTCACATCCCCAGACCTTTTTTGTATTTTTTTATTTAGAGACAGGGTCTCACTGAGTTGCTAAGTGCCTCGCCATTGCTGAGGCTGGCTTTGAACTCGTAATCCTCCTGCCTCAGCCTCCCAAAGTGCTGGGATTACAGGCATGCGCCACCACGCCCGGCTTTCCTACCCTTCTTGTCACGTTTCTTATAACCTACTGATCTCAGCTAGATAGGTGACTATACCCAGCAGGGACTTGGATACCCAGACCAGTGAGATTCTGAAGCATCAGGCTCCTGGGAGGAGGGAAGGCAAGCCCAGTGTTGGTGTGGTCTGTCCCTGCAGCTGTTAAGCTGATGCTTGGGACATTCTGCACCTGTGTGTGCCTCGAAAACCTGCTAAGGGGGTTGGTGGTCCAGGAAAGGGTAAAGGCCGTGGGGACCCCCAAAAGGAAGATGGAGGACACATGGCTGCTGGAGAGTAGAACAGCCGCTAAGGGAAGTCTCTCTCTGATCGCTCTGCGCTTCCCACGCTGACAGTATGAAGCCCGGGTGCCAGAAAATGCAGTGGGCCACGAGGTGCAGAGGCTGACAGTGACTGATCTGGATGCCCCCAACTCATCAGCGTGGCGCGCCACCTACCGGATTGTGGGAGGTGATGATGGGGACCATTTTACCATCACCACTGACCCTGAGAGCAACCAGGGCATCTTGACAACCAGGAAGGTGAGTCTCTTTGAACTTAAGCAAAGGCCACACCTGGGGCAGCCAGGACTGCAGCCTCCAGGACAAGGGGTACCACCTGCCTTGAGCCACAGGTGAGTCACTGATTCAGTTGAAGCAGATCAGTGGCATTCTTCCCAGAACCCAGTGTCCAGAGGCCACCTCCAGAGTCTTCTCTCACAGAGAATCTCAGTTTTATTAGAATCATGCTAGGGGCTGGGGTGGTAGCTCAGCGGTAGAGTGCTCGCCTAGCACGTGCACGGCCCTGGGTTCAATCCTCAGCACCACGTAAAAATAAAAAAATAAAATAAAGGTATTGTCCAACTACGACTAAAAAATAAATATTAAAAATAAAGAAGCCGGGCGTGGTGGCGCACGCCTGTAATCCCAGCACTTTGGGAGGCTGAGGCAGGAGGATCGCGAGTTCAAAGCCAGCCTCAGCAATGGCGAGGCACTTAGCAACTCAGTGAGACCCTGTCTCTAATAAAATACAAAAAAGGGCTGGGGATGTGGCCCAGTGGTCTAGTGCCGCTGAGTTCAATCCCCAGTACCAAAAAAAATAAAATAAAATAAAAATAAAGAATCATGCTATTTTTGCATTTACTCAGCAACACATATCTAGATGTTTAGAATAGTGAAAAGTTTCAAATTACTTAGTAGGCCAGGCGCAGTGGGGCTCACCTATAATCCAAGTTCTTGAGAGACTTAAGCAAGAGGATCACAAATTCAAAGCCAGCCTCAGCAACTTAGTGAGACCCTGTCTCAAAAAATAAAATGAGCTGGGGATGTGGCTCAATGGTTACACGCCCCTGGGTTCAATCCCTGGTACCAGATGATAATAATAAAATAAAAGAATGGGCTGGGGTTGTGGCTCAGTGGTAGAGCGCTCGCCTCGCATGTGTGCGGCCCGAGTTCGATCCTCAGCACCACGTACAAATAAACGCATTGTGTACAACTAAAGCAAATAAGTAAATATTTTTTAAAAAAGGAAAATAAAAGAATAAATAAATGAATTACTTAATAGGCACATCCTTGCCTCTGAAAACTCTTTTTTAAAACTTTTGTGGATTTTTGTTTTTATCAGAGAATAGGACATGGTTTGAGTTTAAAAAGACTTTGAATAAAATTGAAGGGGCTGAGGTTGTGGCTCAAGTGATAGAGCCCTTGCCTAGCATGCATGAGGCACTGGGTTCAATACTCAGCACCACATAAAAATAAAAAGTAAAGATATTGTGTCCAGCCGGGCGCGGTGGCGCACGCCTGTAATCCCAGCACTTTGGGAGGCTGAGGCAGGAGGATCGCGAGTTCAAAGCCAGCCTCAGCAATGGCGAGGCACTTAGCAACTCAGTGAGACCCTGTCTCTAATAAAATACAAAAAAGGGCTGGGGATGTGACCCAGTGGTCGAGTGCCACTGAGTTCAATCCCCTGGTACCAAAAAAAAAAAAAAAAAAAAAAGATATTGTGTCCACCTACAACTAAAAAATATGTATTAAAGAAAATAAACAAAAACAATTTTTTTTTTATTTGAAGCTTCAAGAAGATGGGTCTGGCTGGGCACACACTTGTAATCCCAGATTCTTGGGAGGCTAAGGCAGGAGAATTATAAGTTTGAGGCCATCTGGGCAACTTAGTGAACCCTGTCTCAAATTTTAAAATAAAGGGGACTGAGCTGGGTGACATGGAGCATGCCTGTAATCCCAGCACTTGGGAGGCTGAGGCAGGAGGATCGAGAGTTCAAAGCCAGCCTCAGCAATGGTGAGGCACTTAGCAACTCAGTGAGACCCTATCTCTAATAAATACAAAAAAGGGCTGGAGATGTGGCCCAGGTGTCAAGTGGCCCTGAGTTTAATCCCTGATACCAAAAAAAAAGATGGGGGGATTGGAGATGTAGCTCAGTAATAGAGCACCTGCCTAGCCTGCGTTAGGCTCCGGATTTGATCCCCAGCACTTCAAAAAATAGAAGACTATCTTGGGTTTAAATGTCCCCTTCTTGTGACAAATACTTTATAATGCTCCTTTTACACTGTGAATTCCAGTTCATTTATAATTTAACTTAGCTAAGTTGTATTTTTAAGAAAAATAGAATGACCAACTAAAATAAAGTAGAAATTTCTAGGAAAAGCTACTGAATGTAAAACATTTTGATATGTAAGCTTTTTGTGCAACTACACTAGAAAACATAGTGAAATGGCCAGTTACTTGCATCTATTTGTAGAATCATCCAAATGTGGTAGATACCACGTGTCGCTCCAGCAATGGAGAACACAAGTGGTATTACTGTCTTTTCAGAACAGTGAGCAAACTCCTGAAAAAGTCCTGAACAAATTAAATTATGAGCTTCTCTCAGAAACTGCATTCCTAGAGAATGTGGTATATATAAAAACCACACCAAAAACTTGGTTTATATGTAAAACATTCTAGACTCTAATTACGAACAGGTTTTTCACACCCACGAATGTATGAATGTCTAAGGGATATTGGCAAGTTGTATGGGATATAGGGTCAGTTCTTTGTGTCTGTAACACTATGGGGCCTGGCATCCCTGCCCCAGCCTATAAATAAGCATGGCGCCCTTAGCCAGGCTTCTGTAAGTTTCTAAACACACCCTAGAGGGCGTCACCACTCCATTGAAAACCAGTATTCTAGGCCTTACCAAGCTAGTTGCCTTTGGGGTGAGAGACCTCTCTAATGTCTACTCAGGAAACACAGGAGGCTTTGGAGACAGGGAGAAATCCATGTGAGGGATTGTTGCTGGGTGGGGGTGGGGAGACTCAAGCCCCTCACCACGGGCCCTTTCCTTCTGACGCCCACAGGCCTCTTCACGAAATGGTGGTTCACGTTCTTCTCTCCTAGGGCTTGGATTTTGAGGCCCAAAACCAGCACACCCTATATGTAGAAGTGACCAATGAGGATTCCTTTGTGGTGAAGCTCCCAACCTCCACGGCCACCATAGTGGTCCATGTGGAGGATGTCAATGAGGCCCCTGTGTTTGTCCCACCCTCCAAAGTCATCGAGGCCCAGGAGGGTATCTCCATCGGGGAAGCCATCGGCATCTACACTGCACAGGACCCTGACAAAGAGGATCAAAAGATCAGGTACTCCTTGGAACTGGCTCCAGTCAGCCGAATGTATCGGTACAGAGGGTGGGTTGTTCTATTACCATAAAGATTGTTCAGCTGGGCTTGGTACTTAATAAGATCCTGTCTCAAAAAGGGCTGGAGAGGGGGCTGGGGTTGTGGCTCAGCAGTAGAGTGTTTGCCTAGCACGTGTGCAGCCTGGGTTCGATCCTCAGCACCACGTAAAAATAAAACGCATTGTGTACACCTAAAGCAAATAAATAAATAAATAAATAATTTTTTTTTTTTTTTTTTTTGGTACTGGGGATTGAACTCAGCGGCACTAGACCACTGGGCCACATCCCCAGCCCTTTTTTGTATTTTATTAGAGACAGGGTCTCACTGAGTTGCTAAGTGCCTCGCCATTGCTGAGGCTGGCTTTGAACTCGCGATCCTCCTGCCTCAGCCTCCCAAAGTGCTGGGATTACAGGCGTGCGCCACCGCGCCCGGCTAAATAAATAATTTTTTTAAAAAGGCTGGAGATATGGCTCAGTGGTTCAGCATCACTCAGTTAAATCCCCAGAACCAAAAAAAAAAAAAAGGTTGTACAATATTTTGAGTATCACTCTTGCACTGGACCTCTCCTTCCTGCTGTGCTGGAGACAAAGACTGAGTAGAGGTTCAGGGGAAGGTGTGTCCTCTGTCACTCACATATCCTTTTAGGGTCACTACCTATTTTAGTCTCCATTTCAATGAGATACATTTTCTGTATGGTCCTACTTAAGAGCACAGAGACCGGCCAGGGCGTGGTGGTACATGCCTGTAATCCTAGCACTTGGGAGGCTGAGGCAGGAGGATCGCGAGTTCAAAGCCAGCCTCAGCAATGGCGAGGCACTTAGCAACTCAGTGAGACCCTGTCTCTAATAAAATAAAAAAAAAAAAAAAAAAAAAAAAAAAACGGGCTGGGGATGTGGCCCAGTGGTTGAGTGCCCCTGAGTTCAATCCCTGGTACCAAAAAAAGCACAGAGAGACCATCTGTATTGGGCCTAAGGAACTTTGAATGATGACACTAGAATTCATGTGACCCTTCTCAATTATTTCCAGCTACCACATCCTGAGAGACCCAGCAGGATGGCTAGCAATGGACCCAGATAGTGGGCAAGTCACTGCTGCGGGCATCTTGGACCGTGAGGATGAGCAGTTTGTGAGGAACAATGTCTACGAAGTCATGGTCTTGGCCACAGACAATGGTGAGAGCTTCTTCCCAAGTTTTCTACATGGGGATGCCTATCATGGCAACATGGGGTTCTCAAATCATATGACACAGCCTGTTCCCTCTATATAGAGGATTGTGGAGGGATCAGCTACCACCAAACCAGTCAGAAGGGTTGAAGGGGTCTTTTGGGAGTGGGGGGGGGGGGGGTCTCTTAAAGACTGTTCCTAGGGAGACTGGCTATGATTATGATTATGATTTTTCTGTTACCCAAGAGTCAGGAGAAATCCTGAGGTCTCCATTCAGCCTAAGTTTTTGGTTCACTGAACCCCAAATCGACCTTTAGTTTCCCCATATGTAGTTTGAGTAACAGGGAATACCTGGAAAATACAATGATTGATTAGTGATTTCACACCACAGTCAGTGTGGGAGTATGATATAATTACCATTTCTGCAAACACCAGACTAGCCCTGAGGTAGCCAATAGGTTTCACTCTGTGATGGATTATAATGACTGTTTGGGTCAAGTGGCTGCAGCTGTTCTATGATAGGTTGATAATGTCTGCTATGGACACATGAGAGATGACTTACTTTTCATGTATTTGTCATCACTGGTTTGATCTATAATGAAGGTAGGGCGTGGAGGGACTTGAGTGTAGAGCTGGGTGGGAAACAGGAGTCTGAGATGGATTAAGTCAGTTTTAGGGTAGCTTAACATCAATTCATCCACCAACCAAGGGCAGATGCTGAAAAGATATCATATGTGTTGTTAATAAACAGGAAGCCCTCCTACCACTGGCACAGGAACCCTTCTCCTAACACTTACTGACATCAATGACCATGGCCCGATTCCTGAGCCCCGTCAAATCACCATCTGCAACCAAAGCCCTGTGCCTCAAGTGCTGAACATCACGGACAAGGACCTGTCCCCCCACTCCTCCCCTTTCCAGGCCCAGCTCACACATGACTCAGACATCTACTGGATGGCAGAAGTCAATGAAAAAGGTAACTGAGTGGTGGTAGCAGGTGGGGTCTGCCCCACACTAGCCCCATGCACAAATTCTTATTCCAGAATCTGTGGGTCACAGATAATGACCTCCACAAGAACATCAGTCATATGCTATTAATGGGCTAGGGTTGTATCTCAGTGGCAGATTGCTTTCTTAGCATGTGCAAGGCCATGGATTTGATCTCTAGTACCATACACACATAAAGCAGCCAGGCATAGTGGCACATGCCTGTAATCCCAAATACTCAGGATGCTGAAACAAGAGGATAGCAAGTTTGAGGCCAGCCTGGGCAATTTATCAAAACCTTGTCTCAAACTAAAAACCATTTTAACTGTGCTGGAGATGTATCTCAATAGTAGAGCACTTGCCTGTGATGTGTGAGGCACCCAGTACCACACACACACACACACACACACACACACAAATATATATATAAATATATGATAGCATAAATCTGTAATCTCAGCATCTTGGGAGGCTGAGGCAGGAGGATTACACATTCAAGGCCAGCTTTAGCACCTTAGTGAGACCCTAAACAACTTAGTGAGACTCTGTCTCAAAATAAAACATTTTTAAAAAGAAGGACTGGGGAAGAAGGCTCAATGTAAAGAATTCTAGTGGAAGCCTTTGGGCTCTCATAGGAACTCTGAAAGATGTTTCTAGCCCATCCATCCTATCTATGCAAATGGGAAAACAGGGCCCAGTGAGAGAGGGAGTGACTTGTCCGGTATTATATAGCAAGAGTTAGGGCTCTAAGCCTGTTGTGGTGGCACTTGCCTGTAATCCTAGCAACTCAGGAGTCTGGGGCAGGAGACTCGCAAGTTTGAGGGCAGCCTCCAAAACTTAGCAAACCCTATCTCTAAATAAATAAATAAATAAAAAGAACTGGAAGCCAGGCACGGTGGCGCACACCTGTAATCCCAGTTCTTGGGAGGCTGAGGCAGGAGGATCGCGAGTTCAAAGCCAGCCTCAGCAATGGTGAGGCACTTAGCAACTCAGTGAGACCCTGTCTCTAATAAAATACAAAAAAGGGCTGGGAATGTGGCCCAGTGGTCAAGTGCCCCTGAGTTCAAACCCCAGTACCAAAAAAAAAAAAAAAAAAAAAAAAAAAAGAACTGGAGATGTAGCTCAGTGGCAAAATGCCCATGAATCTCCAGTACAGGCCTGGGGGTGTAGTTCAGTGGCAGAGCACATGCTTAGCATGTGCAAGGCCTTTGGTTGGATCCTCAATACTGCAAAAAAGAAAAAGGACTCCAGCACAGCAATCTTATCTAACACTCTGAGCAAGCTTAGTGGGCCAAACACCACTTCACATGCTCCACCCTGGAGTACTTAATCCCCACATCAATGCTGTGAAGACGGTACTAATGTCTCTGCCTCACACACATACTTTACAGATGAGGAAACTAAAAACCCAAGAGGCTTAAATATCTTGACAGAGGCATTATTATGGCTAGAAAATACTTGCATCAAGGTTTTAGTCCAGGTATCTGACTTATCATGATATTCTGCTGCCTATCATTGATGGAACCCTGGCAATATGCAAAAGTGTTTTCTTTCTTTCTTTTTTTAATATTTATTTATTTACTTTAGTTGTACACAATGCAATGCATTTATGTTTACGTGGTGCTGAGGATCGAACCTGGGCCGCGCACGTGCAAGGCAAGCGCTCTGCCGCTGAGCCATAATCCCAGCCCCACCTTTTTCTTTTTTTTCCTTATTTTATCTTTCTACCAAACTCTGGTCAGCATTTTCATCCCCACATACAGAGGAGAATGAGGCTTGAGAAGGTTAAATAGCATGCTCAAGGGCATAGCGTAAGTGATAATTAGGAGTTGAAGCAGGCTTTGACTCCAGAGCCCCTGGCCCTCCTGTTCCCAGCCTACCTACTGTCCTACCTCTCTCTAGGCCACCAGTTTTGAAGTTCTTAGCCTTCAGGATTTTTCAGTTGTTGTGTGGACTGGAGAGGAGTGATACTGACCCTAAGTACCAATAAGGCTACGAGAAAACTGCCTTACTTTGGCTTAAGGTACTTCTTAGGGCTGGGAATCCCCAGGAGAGAAATGGAGAATCAATACATTCAGTGTCTACCTCAAAGAAACCAAATAACCCATTTCTGTAACTGCTGCTAAGCCCAGCTCAGCAAGAACTCGGGAGACCTGCTTCAGACCCCCACATTGTCACGTTTTTTGATTCCTGTGATTTGGACATATATATCCACCTTTCCTTTGGAGAGTCCAAATTGGTCTCCTGTCACCCCCTTGTGGCCTAGAAGCCATTTTTTCCTCCCTGAACATATCATGGAAGAGCTTGAACCTTGGAACCAGAATGCCTTGGTTCAGCACCTGACCCCTCCATTGACTTTTCACCAGCTTTGTGACTGTGTGCAAGTTACTGAACCTGGGCCTCAGGTTCCTTATCTGTGGGATGGGTCATAACCTACTTCCTTATTATGAAGTAGTAAATTAAATATTATGAAGATTAAATAGGTGAATGCATGAAAGTCCATACTTAGTTCAGGTGAGCCGTCATCTTCAGGGCCTGTATTTCCCAGTAACCTTCTCGGATCTGGCTCGTGGAAGTGTGAGCATTATGCCCAAATCCCCAAGAGACCAATCCTTGAACATAGTACTGCTATCTGGGTTTTGGTTTTAATTTACTTTTTTTTCTTTGCCCTTGTCCTTGTCATCACAGAAATTCATCCACGCTTTACATATGTGACTTTGGTCTAGTTACTTGACTCCTTCAGCCTCAATTTCTATATTTGTAAAATGAATTTAATTACATTACTTGCCTCTCAAAGTTGTGGTGAGGGTTAGGGTAGGACCTGGCACCTGGTAAGCATCTGTTTAGTCACTGCCACCATCATCGTTAACAGCAACTGAGAAATGAGCCCTAGAGCATGGTGCCGATGTTTGGTGACGTATCCCATGTTGGCCTCTCCCCATAGTAGACCAGATACTCAGCTTGCAGAAGTATCTCTGCCTGCCACTGCTAAATGAGAACAGGGTGAATTCTACCTCTGGCCTTCTTACTTAGAGTGTACAGAGCCTTTTAACTAGTAATGGCTTAAGGTCAGTGCTGAAATAAGGGGGTAAGCCTAAGGGATGGGTTAGAAACTCAGAGGTTGGTTGTGATCACCCCAGTGATTGGTGAGTGGGGAATGCCACGATGTTGGGGACAATTCTGCATGATGAAAAATGTTCCATGGGCTGGGGTTGTGGCTCAGAGGCAGAGCGCTCACCTAGCATGTGCGTGGCCCGGTTTCGATCCTCAGCACCACGTAAGAATAAAGGCAAGCCGGGCGCGGTGGCGCACGCCTGTAATCCCAGCACTTTGGGAGGCTGAGGCAGGAGGATTGTGAGTTCAAAGCCAGCCTCAGCAATGGCGAGGCACTTAGCAACTCAGTGAGACCCTGTCTCTAATAAAATACAAAAAAAGGACTGAGGATGTGACCCAGTGGACAAGTGCCGCTGAGTTCAATCCCCGGTACCACAAAAAAAAAAAAAAAAAAAAAAAGAATAAAGGCATCGTGTACAACTAAAAAATATAAATGTATATGTTTAAAAAAAAAAAAAAAAGAAAAATGTTCCACCCATGCTGTTGGTGCCTCTCTTGAGAAAGATGGTTCTGAACTGAAGTTCTTTCTTCAAAGAGACCCCTAACCCTCCATTCCTCACTTAAAACATAAGCCCCTCCCCACTCTAGGTTTGCAGCAGTCTTTCCCGAGTGCCTGAATTGTGGGCCACTGAACTTCGCTTCTGCTCTGTGCTTAGCCTGCTACTTCCCTGGGCCTTTGAAGGCTAGTCAGACATATGTCATTGCAGTATTTCTGGCATCCCTGAACTTGTGTGTAATCACTAATGCTGTGATAACATGGGTTAGCATCCTGTCTGATTGGCTTTACATGTATTTGGATTTAATCATCCTCACATGCTCACTTGGAAATATAGGTATTTCATATTTAATCATGCTGGGCACAGTGGCACACACCTGAAATTCCAGCAACCCTGTAGGCTGAGGCAGGAGGATCACAAGTTCAAGACCAACCTAGGCCACTTAGTGAGGCCCTGAGCAATTTAGCAAGACTCTGTCTCAAAATAAAAAGGACTGAGGATGTGTTCAGTGATTAAGTTCCCCCTAGATTCAATCCCCGGTATCCCCCCTGCAAAAAAAAAAAAAAAAAAAAAAAAAAATTCAATCCGGTATTTGAGGTATAAACTTTTATTATAAAAGCAAAATAGGGCTGGGGATGTGGCTTAGCGGTAGAGCGCTCGCCTAGCGCGTGCGCGGCCCGGGTTCGATCCTCAGCACCACATACAAATAAACGCATTGTGTACAACTAAAAGCAAATAAATAAATTTTTTTTTTTAAAAAAAGGCAAAATAATGGCTGGGCACAGTGGTGCACACCTCTAATCCCAGCTATACAGGAAGCTAAGGCAGGAGGGAGCACAAATTGAAGACCAGCCATTAGGCAATCTAGCAAGACCCTTTGTGTTAGCTTTTTGTCACTGTGACCAAAATACATGACAGGAACAACTTAGAGAAGGAAAAGTTTATTTTAAGCTAAGGTTTCAAGGGTTCATTCCACAGTTGGCCAACTCCATTCCTCTGGGCTCATGGTGAGGCAGAAGGGCAAGACAGAGGAAAGCTGCTCAGCTCATGGTATTTGGAAAGCAGAGAGAAGGAGCATGCAAGAGGGTGCAACCAGATATAATCCCCAGAGCACATCTCCAGCGACCTACTTCTTCCAGCCACACCCCACCTCCCTTTAGTTACCACCAGTAGTCTATTTGAGTTATTAATCCATCAAATGGATTAATCCAGGTCATTTCACCTCTGAACATTACTACATTGCCTTACACATGGCTTTTGGGGGATACTAAAGATCCAAACCACGACCCCCTATTTCAAAATTTTTTTATTTATCTGGGCACGGTGGTGCACGCCTGAAATCCTAGTGGCTCAGAGGTTGAAGCAGGAGGATCACACATTCAAAGCCAGCCTCAGCAAAAAGCGATGTGCCAAGCAACTCAGTGAGACCCTGTCTCTAAATAAAAATTCAAAATAGGTTAGGGGATGTGGCTCAGTGGTCGAGTGTCCCTGAGTTCAATCCCTAGTACCAAAAAAGAAAAAAAATTTTTTTTTGTTTGGTATTGGTGATTGAACCCAGGAGGGGCCCTCAACCACTGAGCCACATGCCCCATCCTTTTTATTTGTGATATAGGGCCTCACTAAGTTGCTGAGGCTGGCCTTGACCCCATGGGTCACTGGGATTGTAGGCCTATCCTACCACGTTCAGCTTCAAATATTCTTTTACAAAGGGCTGGGGGGAGGCGGTATAGCTCAGTGATAGAACACTTGCCTAGCATGAGCAAGGCACTGAGTTCAGTCCCCATTACCACCAAAAAAAAAAAAAAATGCAAAATGATGTAATAATAAGGGCTGGGAATGCAGTTCAGGAGTAGAGCAATTGTCTGCCACGCACAAGAGCTTGGGTTCAATCCCCAGCACTACGTGATCAATAAGACAAAATAATTCAATAATAAATGACAGTGAACATTGAAATATGAAAACAAGTGACCAACTAATGCAAATATTAAATAATTTAGGTCTATTTCTTAGGAAGACTAATATATTCTTTTGAGGCAAAGAACAGTCTAGGAGCTGATGTGTTCATAAATTATTGGGTCTATAACTTTAACATAACTGTTAAAGCTCTCATTTTAAAAAATACTGTTATTTCATTCATTTATTTTTACAGTACTGGGGATTAAACCCAGGGCCTAGCATATGCTAGGCAAGTGTTCTGCTACTGACCTACATCCGCAGTCTTTTTTTTTTTTTTTTTTTTTTTTTTTTTGTACCAGGGATTGAACTCAGGGGCACTCGACCACTGGGCCACATCCCCAGCCCTTTTTTGTATTTTATTAGAGATAGGGTCTCACTGAGTTACAAAGTGCCTCACCATTGCTGAGGCTGGCTTTGAACTCACAATCCTCCTGCCTCAGCCTCCCAAGTGCTGGGATTACAGGCGTGCGCCACTGCGCCCGGCTTGCAGTCATTTTTTAAATTTTATTTTGAGACAGGGTCTTACTAAGTTTTTCAGGCTGGTCTCAAATTTACAATCCTTAGCCTCCTGAGTAGCTGGGATTACAGCTACTTTGTATGCTACTATGCTTGGCAATTGTTGATTCTTCTTTGATGAATTAATTTTTATATCCTAATAATTCTGAGATAATGAATTTTGCTTTAGCCAAGTATTAATTTTTTTTTTTTTTTTTTTTTTTTTTTTTTGGTGCTGGGGATAGAATCTAAGACCTTGCATATACTAAGCATGCTCTCTACTACTAAGCTATAATCCCGGCCCCAAATATTAATTTTTGATATTTGGCCAAAGACTGCTTTCAGGGTATTTCTCTCTTGCTCAAATGTAGAGATTATTCTCAAATCTCCATCATAAGGTACTTAGTTCCCACCACTTATGGCACCCCCAGACTAATTAATAAATGCTCTGTCCATGCAGGAGATACAGTGGCCTTGTCCCTAAAGAAGTTTCTGAAGCAAGACACATACGACGTGCACCTTTCTCTATCTGACCATGGTAACAAGGAGCAGCTAACAGTGATCAGGGCCACTGTGTGTAACTGCCACGGCCACGTGGAGACTTGCCCTGAACCCTGGAAGGGCGGTTTCATCCTCCCTGTCTTGGGGGCTGTCCTGGCTCTGCTGCGTGAGTACCACACACCTTCCCACTGATACTGGAGTAGTTACGAGACATGATTCTACTTAGAACTGGGACCAAGAAGCAACCAACATTGCCCATCCGTTCCTTAAACTTTTAATTCCAGGAGTGGCATTCAGTAGACACTCTGGAGCTTCTGGATTGTGCCAGGCACTAGAGAGCCAAGTGGTGAGCAAATAGATGTGGTCCTGCCATCACGTCCTCTTAGTCTTGAGCAGTGGTTCCTGTGCATTAGTAGTACCGGGAATTTGTTAGAAAGGCAGATTCTCAGGGCCCACTTCAGAACTCCAGAAAATTAGGAATAGGACTCCATAATCTGTGTTTTGACAAACTCTCAGGGAGGCCAGACACAGTGGCACTTGCCTGTGATCCCAGCTACTCCTGAGGCTGAGACAGGAGGATTGCAAGTTTGAGGTTAGCCTCAGCAACTTAGTGAGGCCCTGGAGATGTAGTTCAGCCACACAGTACCCCTAGGTTTAATCTCCAGCATGATTTATAAATAAATAAATAACCCACCAGTATGGGAAGTCTGACAATAAATAATACAGAATTATAGTGGGAAATAGGAAGGAATGGAGCTGGGCTGCTTCTAGGAGGAAGTGATTATGCCAAAACCTAAAGGTAAAGTCATGTATATGCATGGAGAGTGGGTCCAGTGAGGAGAGAGCCCATGAAAGTTTCCAGGGAAACTGCTGGGTATATTTGAGAAACTCAGGAGAGGCCAGTGTAGTCAACGTGGGGGGGGGGGGGGGGGATGCGGCAGGGGGCAGGGGTTGAAGGCATATGCAGGGCCAGGTCATGTAAGCTTTGGTGAGTAGTTGGGTTTCTCCTAGGTGCAGGGAGAACCATTGTAGTGTGTTAAGCTTTGGCTGTTGAATGAGGGCTTGAAGTCTTGGCCGGCCCTGTGTTTGGGATGTGGGTGGGGGTGAATATTCACATTTCCCAATTCTTCCAGTCCTCCTGCTGGTGCTCCTCTTATTGGTGAGAAAGAAGCGGAAGGTCAAAGAGCCCCTTCTGCTCCCAGAAGATGACACCCGTGACAATGTTTTCTATTATGGTGAAGAGGGCGGTGGTGAAGAGGACCAGGTGAGCCACTGGGGTTCTGGGGATTTGGAGGTGAGGCCCTCAAGGCACCTGGCAGGGGTCGTTGGGTCAACTGACTAACCACATTAGCTGCATTGACCAGCCCGGGAAGATCAGTCTTCAAGCAGGATTGACTATCAGCTCCTCTTCTGAGGGGATATGGGCCCTCACTGGTCTCTGTGGCCCAGCCAATGGACCTCAGTCAAACTTGCACTTAATTGGAGAAGATGGGGAGAGTAGAAATGAGGACTTACAGAAATTTCTGACATTATCAGTCTTCCAAGACCTACCCATGAACCAGAACATTCAAAGGATGAAGTGTAATTGATGGGGAGAGGTCTCAATCCTGTGTTCTCATTTGTTTTCCTGAAGGATTATGATATCACCCAACTCCACCGGGGTCTAGAGGCCAGGCCTGAGGTAGTTCTCCGCAATGATGTTGCACCAACCTTCATCCCTACACCCATGTACCGGCCCCGGCCAGCCAACCCAGATGAAATTGGCAACTTCATCATTGAGGTGAGACATGGTAGGCCAGCCTAGCACAGCCCTTTGATCAAGTCTAGCACCAGCAACTCAGGAGAACAAGCATGGATGGCCCTGGAGTCTTGTCTCTGGGGTCGAATCCTGGCTCCACCACCAGCCAGCTGTATGATCTCTGTATGTCTGAGTATCTCTGGACTTCTGTTTCCTCCTCCATAAAATCCAGTTTTGCAGACTACTTAAGAATAGATTAGAGGGGCTGGGATTGTGGCTCAGCGGTAGAGCGCCCGCCTAGCACGTGGGCGGCCCAGGTTCGATCCTCAGCACCACGTACAAATAAACGCATTGTGTACAACTAAAACAAATAAATAAAATTTAAAAAAAAAAAGAATAGATTAGAGCTGGGTGCGGTGTCGCACGCCTGTAATCCCAGCACTTTGGGAGGCTGAGGCAGGAGGATCGGGAGTTCAAAGCCAGCCTCAGCAATGGCAAGGCACTTAGCAACTCAGTGAGACCCTGTCTCTAATGAAATACAAAAAAGGGCTGGGGATGTGGCCCAGTGGTCGAGTGCCCCTGAGTTCAATCCCCAGTACCCAAAAAAAAAAAAAAAAAAAAAAAAAAATAGATTAGAGGGGCTGGGGATATAGCTTAGTTGGAAGAGTGCTTGCCTCACATGCACAAGGCCATGGGTTCAATTCCCAGCACCACCAAAAAAATAAAGAAAGAAAAAAAAGAATAGTTTAGAGCCAGAGCGGTGGCACACGCCTATAATCCCAGTGGCTCAGGAGGCTGAGGAAGGAGGATCACAAGTTCAAAGCCAGCCTCAGCAATTTAGCGAGGCCCTAAGCAACTCAGTGAGACTCTGTCTCTAAATAAAATACAAAATAGGGCCGGGGATGTGGCCCAGTGGTTAAGTGCCCCTGGGTTCAATCCCTGGAACCATAAAAAAAAAGAAAAGAGGGGCTGGGGTTGTGGCTCAGCTGTAGCGCACTCGCCTAGAACGTGCGCGGCCCGGGTTCGATCCTCAGCACCACGTACAAACAAATTGTGTACAACTAAAGCAAATAAATAAATATTAAAAAAAAGAAAAGAAATAATTTATTCATTCAAACATAGCAGTTGTTAGGAGAATATTCTAGAATCAGACTACCTGGGTTTGAATTCTAATGATTCTAGGTAATTCCAATGTAGAGGAAAATTTAGAATCTCTGTTATGAATTACTTCATGAATTGCTTCAAATGAGGAAGCACTAAAAACTGTGACACAGAGGCTTTGGCACCTTCCTGCCATTGGAATCACCTGGGACTTCAGAGGCCACAAGAACCTATACCCAGGGTCTGGAATCCATTGATCTGGCTGGGATCTGGGTTTTAATTCTGACAAAAATCAAAGATGAAGAATCAGTGAATTAGACATATGGGAGGTCTGATATGAGCCCAGCATAGCAATCAAAGAGTGGCAGTCCTTAACAGAAAAAGAGAAAGGAAAAAATTAGTTGAAATTCACAACTGGGTGGTGTGTACTCATCTGTGGCAGTGGACAGGAGCCTGGGTGGGAGGTCAGGGGGCCTCAGCCCTGACTCAAACCCTCTGCCTCAGTCCTTTCTTCTGCAGAGATGGATACTAAACTGCTTATACTCCTTGCCTTCTAGAAATAATCCAGTGGTGAGCCTCTGTTCTTTAGCCTGAGCATATTTGGAAGAGTGTCGTGCAAAAAACAAGTGTCTCATTCGAGGGGAAAAGCTGCTCAGGGCATCTGGTTCACAGCTTTGGAGCTAAATACTTGGAGCTCATCCTTCTAGTTAAATGAAAAGTTTCCAGAATGACTGCATTTGGGGCAGTTTGCAAATGCCATCTCATTTAATCCCTACGTCATTTTACAAATGATAAAATAGTGTTCAACTATGTGCTAGGTAAAGCTTTACATGTATTCATTTATTCCTCTAAAGCTGTGGCATGTCACCATTTTACAGACAGGAAACAGAAGCATAGAGCAGTTCAGAGATGCCCAAAGTCCCAAAACCAGTGTGTGGAGACTGGGTTCAGGCACAGACTGTTTTCAGAGTCCCTTCCCTTCGCCACTGGTGTGTGTTGCCCTGAGCTGCCATGCTGAGCCCCTGTGCTAACGCTTCCTAGGCATTGTTTCATTTCAACCTTCAAAGCCTTGAGGGAGAGGAGTGCAGGCCTAGCTGCTGAGAAGAGGGAGGCTCTGCAAGGTCCTCTGATGACCTGAGCCCTCACAGCTGAGTGTCAGGCCCGGCGCTCCTGACTCCTGCTCTCTGTTGCTACAGAACCTGAAGGCGGCCAACACGGACCCTGCAGCCCCACCCTACGACTCCCTGCTAGTGTTCGACTACGAGGGCACTGGCTCTGATGCCGCCTCCCTGAGCTCCCTGACCTCCTCGGCCTCTGACCAAGACCAGGATTATGACTATCTGAACGAGTGGGGCAGTCGCTTCAAGAAGCTGGCGGACATGTATGGAGGCGGTGAGGATGACTAGGCTATTCTGCCAGGAATAAAATGTCAGGCCACAGCGGCCTCTTGAAGGGGTCTCAGTCCCCACTAAGCCAAGGACTTCAGAGCTTATCAAGAAGAGGCCTGAGCAACTCAGAAGGAAGAGGATGCGAGTCTGCCGTGAACAGGTTGGCTTCTCAGCCCTTCCGCATGGAAGGATGTGGCAGTTAGACTTCACTCCTGACCCTCCCCAGGTCATGGCCGCCTCAGGCCAAAATTCCAGATGTTTCTTACCTGCCATAAAGTGCTCAGCCCATGTCCTGGGCGTGGTCCTTCTCTGATGCTCCATTGATGACTTTCCCTCTGGAATGGCCCCTTATCTTAGAGGCCTCTTACTGCACCCCCAATTTTTTGTTTTATTTTTTGTGGTGCTTGGAATTGAACCCAAGGCCTTGAGCATGCTAGGCAAGAGCTCTACCACTGAGCTATACCCTCAGCGCCTGTGTTTTTGTTTTTGTTGTGTTTTAATGCTGTTTTCTAGAGTCCTCTCAGTGTCCCTCAGCCCTCCAGAAGGCAGCTGCGGGGTCACTGCCCTCTGTGTTCCTGTCATCTCCAGGCTCGGAGGCCTCCCACTTGGATGGATCACTGCATTTTTGTACTGTGTGTGTCCGGGTTGTCCTGTATTTTTTACTTTCCCTGTTGTGTGCTGTAGAAGGTGATGACAATCGTATAAATGTACTAGAACTGTTTTTATTAAAGGAACTTTTCCCAGAGATGCCAGTGGAGTAAAAAAATTTTATATAACTTATTTATTGACATCTAAGTTCCTCACCACAGGATTCTCCCTGCTGAAGGTTCATATCAGTGGTCGTTACCATTTTCTGCATTGTGCAAAGGGCTCTTCCACCCCCATTGGCTTCCTCCCAGCTTCCCTCTGTGGTAGAGGAAGCTCATGATTCCCTACACACTCGGGTGAGCCCAGCGGGGGTGGTATGGTGGGAGGGGAGCAGACCTGTCTTCTCCCTGCAAATTCAGAGCTGCTCTTCTGTGGCAAAACCGTTCACCACTTTCTCCTTGGGCTGAGTGCCACCAGAGCCCAGGTGAGGCTGCTTAACCTCTACCTGCCTCAGATTTTTCATTTATAAAGTGGGGAGTTTTCATTTATAAAGTGATTAAATGAATTAATATCTGGTGCATGGATTGTGCTATTTGTTAATTAGAAACCACTGCAACTTAGAACTTTTAAATCCAAGCTGGGCGCAGTGGCGCACGCCTGTAATCCCAGCACTTGGGAGGCTGAGGCAGGAGGATCACGAGTTCAAAGCCAGCCTTAGCAATGGTGAGGCACTTAGCAACTCAGTGAGATCCTGTCTCTAATAAAATACAAAAAAGGGCTGGGAGCCGGGCGCGGTGGTGCACGCCTGTAATCCCAGCACTTTGGGAGGCTGAGGCAGGAGGATCGCGAGTTCAAAGCCGCCTCAGCAATGGCGAGGCACTTAGTAACTCTGAGACCCTGTCTTCTGGGGATGTGACCCAGTGGTCCCCAGTTCAATCCCCAGTACCACAAAAAAAAAAAAAAAAAAAAAAAAAAAAAAGGGCTGGGGATGTGGCTCAGTGGTCGAGTGGCCCTGAGAGTACCAAAAAAAAAAAAAAAAAAAAAAAATCTATTAGAGAGTCTAAAACTTTCCATGCCTTAGGAAAGAATGGACCTGAGCAGAGTGCTATGGTGCATGTCTCTGTAATCTCAGCAACTTGGGATGCTGAGACAGGAGGAACACAAGTTCAAGGCCGACCTCAGTAACTTAGCAAGGTCCTAAGCAACTTAGCAAAACACTGTTTCAAAATAAAAAGGGAGCCGGGCGCGGTGGCGCACGCCTGTAATCCCAGCACTTGGGAGGCTGAGGCAGGAGGATTGCGAGTTCAAAGCCAGCCTCAGCAATGGTGAGGCACTTAGCAACTCAGTGAGACCCTGTCTCTACTAAAATACAAAAAAGGGCTGGGGATGTGGCCCAGTGGTCGAGTGCCCCTGAGTTCAATCCCTGGTACCAAAAAAAAAAAAAAAAAAAAAAATTAGATTAAATTAAAATAAAAATAAAAAGGGCTGGGGACATAGCTCAGTGGTAACCCTAGGTCCAATCTCCAGTACCAAAATATTTTAAAAGTGGAGCTTCACTAGAAGAAGGGACTGGGCACCCAGAGACTTGTTTCCTCGTCCCCATCCTCCCAGTGTGTCTCCTTACAAACCCCAAATGCAGAACATTTTGAAAACTGACCCAATCTGCTGTCATTTTGCAGGAGGGAAAAGATAAGTCTCCAAAGAAGGGACTCCTTCAGTCCCTTCCAGCAGAACCTGAGACGAGTCAGGCCTGGTCACACCAACAATCCTTTCTCCTTCTCAAGGGGGTACAGATAATTCCCATTTGCTCAGGCCCTTCAGCGGCACCAGCAGGGTGGCTCTCATCCCTGGAAGGTCAGGTAGCAAGAAGACCCAAATTCCTGTCCCTGCCCATGCTAGGCTTCCTTAACCAAGGGGACCCACAAAGAGAGAGGGCTAAGACCCAGCCAGGGAACTGCTAACGGATGGCCAGTTAGGGAGGGTCCCTAAGTCAGCTGGGTGATGAGCCTGCCATTGACAGGGTGGAGGGCAGTCTCCTGGGAAGTCCCTTAGCAGCCCATACCCTGTGTGTCCAGTTCAGCTCTGTGAGCCAACTCTCCTCAGATTAAAGGCAGAGCCTATTCCCATTGAAATAGCCCACCAGGGACAGTTATAGTGGCTCATGCCTATAATCCCAGCAACTTGGGAGGCTGAGGAAGGATCACAAGTTCCAAGGGCAGGCTCAGCAACCTAGTGAGGTCCTAAGCAACTCAGTGAAATCCTGTTTCAAAATAAAAAGTAAAAAGAGCTGTAGTTGTAGTTGTAGCTCAGTGGTGGAGCACTTGCCTCGAAAGTGTGAGGCACTGGGTTTGATCCTAACGCCACATAAAAACAAAGCCACTGAGTCCATATACAGCTAAAAAAATTAAAAAAAAAAAAAAAAAAAAAAAAGTTGGGGGGGCTGGGGTTGTGGCTCAGAGGTAGAGCACTTACCCAGCATGCATGAGGCACTGGGTTAGATCCTCAGCACCACATAAAATAAAAGATACGGTGTCCACCTATAACTAAAAAATAGATATTAAAGGGGGGGGCTGGGAGATGTAACTCAGTGTAAAGTCCCTCTGAGTTAAGTCTCCAGTACTCCAAATATTTTTTAAAGGATTAAAAATGGCTGTGGATGTAGCTCAGTGGTAAAGCAGCCCTGGGTTCAATCTCAGTACCAAAAAAAAAAAAGCCCACCAGTGGGGGCATGGCTCAGAACACAAGAGCAGATCTTGGCACTTCCACGTTGAGGCCTTGGACAAATCACTTCACTGCTCTTGAACTCACTGTGCTCAGGTAACCTGTCTTGCAAGGACTACATAAATTTTCTTGCTATCACTACTAATGTGGTAGTTGAGGGACTGATAGGGCCAATTATGGCTCCTTTTATCTACACTTACAACCTGAGTGAAAACCGCATTTCCAGCAGGAGGAATTCTCAGAAATTCCCAGACAGCAGGAACTTGAGTGCTCAGGTGGCTCTTGTTTTCTGAAAGGCTCTTCTCTTCATGCCCAGCAGAGGGCACCACTCACCCAACCCACAGCCACAGCTGGCAGCTCCCAGCCTGGCCAGCCAAGAACCACAAGTGTGGAAAGGGAACAATCACATTGGCTGCTGCTTAACTCGGGAAAGGAGTGTGTTCTGTGGCAGGAACTGCCATGGACATGGCTGATGAAAGTGATGATGGTGGTGGCAGGTGGCAGCAGCAGCCATTAATATTTATTGTACTATGACTGCCAGAGCCTTCAAATACATGGAGTCCTTTTCTTTTTTCGCAATTGGGAATTAAACCAAGGGTTGCCTTACCACTGAGCTACATCCTCAGCCCTTTTTTTTTTTTTTTTTTTTTTTTTGTAGTTGGACACAATACCTTTATTTTATTTATTTTTTATGTGGTGCTGTGGATCGAACCCAGTGCCTCGCATGTGCTAGGCAAGTGCTCTATGGCGCAGAGCCACCACCCCAACCCTCCTCAACCCATTTTAAAATTTTATTTTGAGATAGGGTCTTGCCAGATTGTCCTGGCTGACCTTGACCCAGTCACTGAGATTCCAGGTGTGCGCCACCATGCCTGGCACATTCTCCCTCTTCTTAACCATGAAGAGGATTTATAGTGACCTTTTTAAAAGGAAATTAATAGCCTCAGCAATTCAGGAGGCTGAAGCAGGAGGATCACAAGTTCAAGGGCAGCCTGGGCAAATTAGCAAGACCCTGTCCCAAAATAAAATATAAAAAGGGCTGGGGAGGATGTGGCTCAGTGGTCAGGCGTCCCTGGGTTCAATTGCTGGTACCAAAACAAAGAGCCTATTCTGAGTTCCTTTCTGGAGGAGCTTATCTTCATGGTGATCAGGAAGCCAGGTTTGTATCTGGACTCTAGGACACAGGAGACTGGGCAGGAATGTGGCTGTGTGGGGAGAATCAGCCCCCATCCCAGGAAGCGTGGGTGGCCACTCCCTCCTCTTCCCACCCCAAGATCCACCCTGTGCTTTGAGGCTCCTTGTGCATACGTGGGGGGGGGGACACCCCAGCCATGCATCCTGGTTCTGTCCTCTGGTCCCCCAAAACAGTTTCCATTGGGCCTAGGAGTAAACGTGTGGGCTATGCTGGCTGTGTCCTCAGGAAAGTCCTGGGGAAGATCTGGGGCCATTTGGGCAGGGAATGATCTAGAAGGTAGGAGGCAGGGGCAGGTTCTAGTAGTCACAACTCCTTAGCTTTATAGAAAAGGGCAAAAGGACCAGAGCAGAGCCCTCTAAAGCTCAGGGCAGAGGCCCTTCCTGCATAACTTAAGGAAATTCTCAATGCCAGGCCAGTAACAAGACAAATCAATAAAACACACCATGTGGTAAAAGATGAGGCCAAGGGGGCTGGGGTTGTGGTTCAGCGGTAGAGCGCTCACCTAGCACATGCACGGCCCGGGTTCAATCCTCAGCACCACATAAAAATAAAAAGGCATTGTGTACAACTAAAACAAATAAATATTTTTTTAAAAAAAGGTGAGGCCAAGGAAGAAAGTAGAACTGAGATGGGCATAGGGAAGAAGGGGCTGGGGTTGGGGAACATGTCCCCAGTAGCCAGGGAAGGCCTTGTTGAGAAGGTGGCATTTGATCAAGGCATCAGGGAGCAAGCATGGTCACGTTAGGAGGAACAGTAAATGCAAAGGCCCAGAGGTTTGCTTCCCAGGGTTCAGCAGGAAGGCAAGTGTGTCTGGAATACGGTGGGAAAGAGCCAGAATGTAGCTGGATGCAGTGGCACGGGCCTGTAATCCCTGCTACTTGGAGGCCAAGGCAGGAGGATCCGAAAGTTCAAAGCCAGCCTGGTCAATTGAGTGAGTCTCAAAATTTTAAAGTACTAGGGATGTGGTACAGTGTTTTCTTGTATGCCTGAGGCCCTGGGTTCAATCTCCAGTACCATAAGCAAAAAAGTAAATAAAAATAAAAAGAATGTGGTAGGAGGGCCAGGCGCGGTAATCCCAGTACTTGGGAGGCTGAGGCAGGAGGATCGCGAGTTCAAAGCCAGCCTCAGCCATGGTGAGGCACTTAGCAACTCAGTGAGACCCTGTCTCTAAGAAAATACAAAAAAAGGGCTGGGGATGTGGCCCAGTGGTCGAGTGCCCCTGAGTTCAATCCCCAGTACCAAAAAATAAACAAACAAACAAACAAACAAAAAGAATGTGGTAGGAGGTGAGGTTAGAGAGGTAAGGACCCAGGGTGCCCAGTCCTGGGCCTCAGCCTCCATGCCTTGGCTGGAGGCTGAGTTCAGGGCAAGGCCGAGTCCCACAAAGCCTGGGAAAAGACCTGACTCAGCTCCACCCTGAGTCAGGCAAAACCTGATTCTTTCTTTGAGCCATCCTCAGTCACTAAAAGGGAGTCTGGGGCCTGTCTGGGCCTGTGGGCAGCTGCAGAGCTGGCAGGCAGGAGCAGCAAGATTCCCACCCCCACCCCCCCACTGCTGAATGGGGCCCCTGCCTGAGAGGATCACTAACCTGAGGGGGCAGAGCCCTGGTTAGGAGTGCAGTCCTTAAGGTGGCAGATTGGGGGGTGACTCAGCCTGATCTCTCCAAGGAGACCCCAAAAGGGATGTTAGAAGAACACCCAGTGTTCAGTGCCATGCCTGACGTCCCTCAGTGCCAGCTGCTGTCGCCGTTGCTGCTGCTGGTTCTTAGGGCCTCTCCAAGTTAGAGGGAGTTCAGGAGCTGCCATCCCCTCCACTGCCCCAGCATTCCTGTGCCCTGCGCCTGGTGAGCGCAGGGTGTGGCAGCCCAAGAGGAATCTGAGCCGAGATGGGTGGGTCAGGAATGTGGGGCTCAGTTCCAACCATTTCTGACCCCGTTGCCTTCCAGGAAGCCAGGCTGGTGGCTGATAGGGCAGAGCAGGGAAGGCCTCAGGGTGTCACCCCAGGGAACCCGAAGACCAAGGCACTCTGGGAAACCAATGCTAACTGATTGCAAAGTCAATTATTCTTTGAGCGTCATGAATTAATGCCATGTACCAGACTATATGCTAAAGTGTCACTGTAAATCAAAGCCAGATTTCCTCAGAGCCTTTATATTTGCCCTCCATCTGGCATGCCATTCCTCCAGACACCTCTTGGCTCCCATCCCTCCTTCAGACATCATGCAAATGCCAACTTGTTAGAGATGCCATCCCTGACTTATCCCCCAACATTTATGTATTTATTTATTTATTCTTACATTTCTGGGGCTGGCCTTGAAGTCCTGGGCTCACGTGATCCTCCTGTCTCAGCCTCCCAAGTAGCTGGGACTATAGGTGCATGCCGCCATGCTCCTCGGCTGGGTAACCCTTTGAAATGTGCAACCCTGTGCCCATCACCATATCTTATTTTTTCCATAGCATTAGTTCACCACCATGCTGTACTTGTTTGTTTGTTTTTTTTTTCTTTTATCTTTTCTTTTTTTTTTTTTTTTTTTTTTTTTTTCTGTGGTACTGGGCATTAAACCCAGGGCCTTTGTGCATGCTAGACAAGCACTCTACCAACTGAACTATATCCCCAGCCCTCAGAATACAATTTTTAAAAATTATTGGGAATATAGATCAGTTGGTAGAGTTCTTGCCTTGCATGCACAAGGCCCTGGGTTCAATCCCTAGCACCAAAAAAAAAAAAAAAAAAAAAAAAAAATTGTATTCTGAGGTAGGGTCTGACCTTGAATTTGTGATCCCCTGCCTCAGCCTCCTGAGTTGCTGGAATTACAGGCAGGAGTGTGCCACTGCACCTGGCTTCTGCACTCTATTTTATCTGTCTTATTATGTGCCTTCTTCCCCTCTCTGAACATAAGCTCTATGAGGGCACAGACTTTTGATTTTTCACTGCTGTGTCCCCAATCCATAGAATGGTACCTGGCACGTAGGAAATACTCAATAAATACTTGCTGAATAAAGGTTCCTTACAAGCCAGGTACAGTAGCACATGCCTGTAATCCAGTGGCTCAGGAGGCTGAGGCAGGAGGATTGCCAGTTCAAAGCTAGCCTCAGCAAAAAGCGAGGTACTAAGCAATTCATGAGACCCTGTCTCTAAATAAAACACGAAATAGGGCTGGGGATGTAGCTCAGTGGTTGAATGCCCCTGAGTTCAATCCCTGGTACCCCCCACCACCAAAAAAAAAAAAAAAAAAATGTTTCTTACAATCTTTCAAAGAAGAAGAGATAAGAAAGCCAAGGCCCCAGGTTGGGGGTATAACTCAGTGGTGAGCTCACCTATCATGTGTGAGGCCCTAAATTCAATCCCCAGCACCAAGAGAAAAGAACAAAGGAAACCAAGTCACCCAAGTTTGTACCCAGATGGTAAGCTACAGAGCTGAAAGAATCCAGGGACACCACATATGTCATCTTGTTTCATTAGAACAGCAGAAATTGGCATGGCCATGATTATTCCACTTTACAGAGGGGCAAACAGAGGCTAGAGTGGCAGAGGTGGGAGCTGGTACTGATTCTGTCTGTCCTGACCAAGCCATTGTGTCTTAGGCTTTGTGCTGGCAGTGCAATGTGAGACAATCTTAGGAGATACATGAGCAAGGTATTAAGATATTGAATGCCTCGGCGGAATCTCACATAAATTGATTTCCTTTTCAGTCTTCCTCCAGACCTGCTTGCATTGAGGAGAGTTCCTTTTTGCACTTTGCACTTACCAAGACTTTTTTTTTTTTTTTTTTCCTGAGCTGGGGACTGGATCCAGGGTCTTATGTTTTGTCTTACAGGTTCTTCTAAAAATTAAAAATAAATAAATAAATAATTATAAGGACTAAGTGAATTAATATACACAGATAACATAATAAGCACTCAATAAATATTTTTATTGTTAAAAATAAATAAATAAATAAAAGTTAATTTTATTTGGAAAGAGATTATTTATATCCATAAAATAAGAGAATAAGCCGGGCGCGGTGGTGCACACCTGTAATCCCAGCACTTGGGAGGCTGAGGCAGGAGGATTGAAAGTTCAAAGCCAGCCTCAGCAATGGCAAGGCACTTAGCAACTCAGTGAGACCCTGTCTCTAATAAAATATAAAAAAGGGCTGGGGATGTGGCTCAGTGGTCGAGTGCCCCTGAGTTCAATCCCTGGTACCAAAAAAAAAAGGAGAATAATTTAGTGCTAACCTGAGTGTTTAAAATTGCCTATAGTTGGAGAAAGCATGGGAGGGAATTTCAGGGGCTTAGAGAAATCTAGGAAGGTGCGACAGAGGAAGCCCTTTGAGTTGACCTTGAATGAGCTGGATAAGACACTGAAAAGAAAGGAGCCAGGGAAAGAACAGCTTATTAGAATTTTAGAATGTGAAAGAAAAGGTCTTAGAGAGTCTCAAGCTCCCTAAGGCTGTGTGCTGCCAGTGGAATGTGAGATAATCTTAGTTGATAATCTGAGTCTCACTAAATTGTCAAGGCTGGCCTCAAACTTGAGATCCTCCTGCCTCAGCCTCCCCAGTAGCTCAGGTTACAGGTGTGCACCACTGTGCCCCCTGAATTTTTGTTTTATTAACTACAATGCAGGCTGGAAAAAGAGGTTGGGAGTCAAGGAGACAGGTCAGAGACTGCCATCTCTGTGCCTCAGTGTCCCATGTGAGTCAGCTGCTCTCTGGGGGGAGGAGGGTTCTCCTTTCCAGCTCTGTGAGGTGTGGGAGCCCGTGGAGTGCAGAAAGAACAAGCAGAACCTGGTGCTTGACTCGTCATTCCACAAACATCATACCCTACTGAGTATGAGGCCCAAGGCTGGGCCCCAGGATACAGCCAGGAAGAGAATAGCACTGAGTCTCCCTCTTAGAGCTCCAGCCTGGGGAGGGGAAAGTGAGGACCAGGCAACTGCCATGATCCCAGCGTGGAGTGAGGGCGGGCTCCCAGAAGACAGGACACCTGGTCCAAGTTCAAGTGAACAGCTATGTAGGAGTTTCCCAGGAGTTGGAGGAGGAGATTGGAAATAGCGTGTGCTTGACAAGGGAAGGGACATGACTAAGTCAGTGCTCTAGACTCCATCCCTCTGGTTGGCCTAGACGTACATTTGTACACATGCAACATTCCAGATGGTAGCAGGGCTTGTGGCGTACGACTTTAATCCCAGATACTCAAGAAGCTGAGGTAAGTGAATGGCAAGTTCCAGGCCAGTGTGAGCAATTTGGGCAGACTCTGTCTCAACATAAAATTTTTTTTAAAAGACTGAGGAGGGGGCTGGAGTTGTGGCTTAGTGGTAGGGCGCTCACCTAGCATGTGCAAGGCCCTGGGTTCAATCCTCAGCACAACATAAAAATAAATAAATATAATAAAGGTATTGTGTCCAACTACAACTGAAAAATAAATATTTGAAAAAAAGGGGGCTGGGGCTGTAGCTCAGAGGTAGTGTTGTTGCCTTGCAAGTGTGAGGCCCTGGGTTGGATCCTCAGCACCACATACAAATAGATAAATAATAAAGATATTAAAAAAAAAAAAAAAAGACTGAGGAGGCCAGGCATGGTGGCACAGTGGCACATGCCTATAATCCCAGCGGCTTGGGAGGCTGAGGTAGGAGGATCACTAGTTCAAAGCCAGCCTGAGCAATTTAGCAAGACCCTGTCTCTAAATAAAAGGGCTGGGAATGTGGCTCAATGGTTGAGTGCCCCTGGGTTCAATCCCCAGTACCAAAAACAAAACAAACAAACAAAAAAAAAGACTTAGGAGGTAGCTCAGTGGTACAGCACTTGCTTACCATGTGTTTGAGATAACTAGGGGGTGGCAGGCCAGGTGAGGAGAGACACTTTGATACTTAATACCTTTTTTGTATTCTGATATTTGTGAACCAAATAAATGCCTCACCCATCCCAAAGTTAGGTTTGAAAAAGGAAAAGAAGGAAAGAGGGAAAGAGAGAGGAAGGCAGAACCTTCTGGCTTCTGTGGAAAGAGGAAGTGATGGAGACCAGATGTATCAGTGGGAGTGCTGGCAAGACACAGGCAAGCTCAAGACCACCTGGGGGGCGCTAAGGGGCTACTGTTTACAGAGTGTCCAGCAGGGCTGAGTTGCTCAGTCTAAGTCCTCTTGCCTCTGGGACGGCTGATTCTCAGTTGGGAGGCTGTCCTATGGGTTGTAGGATGTTTCACAACATCTCTGGCCTCTGCTCACTAGATGCCACTAGCATCCCACATTGGTGACAACCAAAGATGTTTCCAGACATTACCAAATGTCCCCCAGGGAGGACAGCAAAATCGTCCCTGGTCGAGAACAGTTTGTCAAGGGGGACCTACTGGGATGGCAAGGCATCCTCAGGCTGGCAAAGGAGACCACTGCCTTCCTGTACCCGAGTGGGGCAAAGGGAGGAGACAGTCTTTCGGACCCCTGTTGAGTTGAAGCCATGGGCGGGTATCCGTGGGTCAGCACTTGTGGCCACAAGTGGCAGAAGGCAGCCACTGCCAAAATGCCTGGTCAGGATGGAGCAGGGAGAGATGCTTCGACTTCGCCTCCTCCCACCCCATCTATTTGGGTTCAGTCGCTCGATGTGACCAACCAAAAGCCAGGAGGCAGGGAGCCAGCAAGGGTGCTCTCCTCAGTCAGCATCCTAGCGCACAGAGCAGGAGCAAGAGGAGGAACACAGGTGTGGGGTGGCGGAGGGAATTAAGCAGCACAAAAGCCACTGTGGTCATCCCAGTCCGGTGACAGTGGCTGGGATGAAGAGGGGAAGGGAGTGGACAGAGATGGGTAGATTGGGGGATGTCTGGGAGGATTCCATGGCTGATCAACGTGGCAGTGGGTGAGAGGAAAGAGCTAAGGACAAGGAATTCAGGTTTCTGGCCTGGGCCGCTGGCTGGCAGACAGTGCCATTACTGAAATGAGGAAAGGTAGAAAGAGGAGCAGGTTAGAGATGGGTAGTGACGAGTTTGATTTTGAACATATTGAGGCTTCTGAGGGATGTGTCAGCAGGGGTGTTGAGGTGCAGCAAGGTTCTCTAGAGGTGCCAGGTGTTCGAGGGCTGCACTGCACACCAGCCTGGAAGGAAGGGGCACTGGCGCCAGCTTCCTCCAGACTCTTTTAAGCTTCCCACTAGAGATGGAAGAGGGAAGTCGCCACCAGCCACAAAGGAAGGAACAGGAAGAGCGAAGGAGAAGTGTGGCCCCAGGGAACCCACATCCTTATTTCATACCCTCCTCTCCCCCGGGGGGTGGCTTCCCAGGGAGAGAAGTAGAAGCTGAGGAGTGAGGCCTGACCACAGGGCACAGACCAAAGAAGAGAGCAGGGACCATGCTGTGTCGGCTGTGGGGTCAGACAGTGGGAGTAGGGGGAACAAGGCTGCCTGGTGTCTTCTCCTAGCTCAGGCCCCGTGGTGACAAAGCTCGGAGATGGAGGAAGCAGGCCAGGGGAACTAGGCCCACCCCGTGCCCAAGCGCCAAGGGCGACTCTCCACCTACACGACCTCAGGAAGTAAGGAGCCCAGAAAGCTTTCAAGGAGACCAGAGACCAGCTGTAGAACTGTGACGAGTAGCCCATCAGAATTTCAAATTGAAATAATCATCTCTAAAACTATAATCATGGTAATAATAATAATGGTGAGCATCACAGCCCCCTTGGTTGAAGAACTTTCTCAGTCAGGTGGTCTGCAGGACTCTTTCTTTTATCAACTCTAATCTTGGATCTTTCTAAGCTGCAGATCCAATAATTTAAACTGAGCTACATGGAAAGGACCTTATGACCCCCTCTGACAGACAAGGAAACTGAGGCTAAGAAGGGTGCAGGGACTCAGCTAAGATTTGAACCTGGGACTGCCCAGTTCCAAATTCCTTTTTTTTTTTTTGTACTGAGGATTGAACTCAGGGGCACTGGACCACTGGGCCACATCCCCAGCCCTTTTTTGTATTTTATTAGAGACAGGGTCTCACTGAGTTGCTAAGTGCCTGGCCATTGCTGAGGCTGGCTTTGAACTCATGATCCTCCTGCCTCAGCCTCCCAAGTGCTGGGATTATAGGCATGTGCCACCGCGTCCGGCTTCAAAAGTCCTCTTTTTTTAATTTTTTTGTGGTACTAAGGATTGAACACGGGATGACCCATCCCCAGTCCTTTTTATTTTTAATTTTGAGACATGATCTAAGTTGCTGAGGCTGGCTTGAACTTGTGAGTCTTCTTCCTCAGCCTTGTAAGTAGCTGGGATTCCAGGTTGCACACCACTGCACAGGCTCTGAGATTCTTTTTTTTTTTTTTTTTTTTTTTTGGTAACAGGGATTGAACTCGGGGGCACTCAACCTCTGGGCCACATCCCCAGCCCTTTTTTGTATTTTATTAGAGACAGGGTTTCATTGAGTTGCTAAGTGCCTCACCATGGCTGAGGCTGGCTTTGAACTCCCGATCCTCCTCCCTCAGCCTCCCAAATGCTGGGATTACAGGCGTGCGCCACCACGCCTGGCAGGCTCTAAGATTCTATTTTTTTTTTTTCTTTTTTTTTTGTGGTACTGGGGATTGAACTCAGGGGCACTCGACCACTGGGCCACATCCCCAGCCCTTTTTTTGTATTTTATTAGAGACAGGGTCTCACTGAGTTGCTAAGTGCCTCGCCATTGCTGAGGCTGGCTCTAAGATTCTTAAGCAGTGCTCCCCCCGACCTTTTAATATTTTTTTAGTTGTCGATGGACCTTTATTTTATTTATTTATATGTGGTGTGAGAATCAAACCCATATATGCTAAGCAAGCGCTCTACCACTGAGCCACAACCCCAGCTCCTAAGCAGCCCCCTTGCTCTGGGCCACAGCCTTCCTCCCAGCCACCTCCATTCTCCATGGACAGCTTGGCCAACCTCCCCTCCTGCCCCCATGATCTCCCTCAGATCCCTCCTGTCGCTCCCTCACTCGACTCTATGGAAAGGAAGTCAAGACAGCTTTTGGTCCATAACACTTTATTATCCTTGACAAACTTTTTCTTTCTTTTTGTTGTGGTACTGGGGGTTGAAGGCAGCACACTCTTTTATATATATATATATATATATATATATATATATATATATATATATTTTTTTTTTTTTTTTTTTAGCTGTTGATAGACCTTTATTTTATTTATTTGTATGTGGTGCTGAGGATCAAACCCAGTGCCTCACGAATGCTAGGCAAGCACGCTACCACTAAGCTACAATCCCAGCCCCGCAGCGCACTCTTTACCACTTAACAACATCCCTAGCCACCCCGCTTTTTACAAATTTCCTTTCATTAAATTTCCCAGGCTGGCCTGGAACTTAAAATCCTCCAGCCTCAACCTTCCCAGTAGTTGGGATTATAGGCATTCACCACTGCGCCCGACTTGAAAAACATTTGTGTGTGTGTGTGTGTGTGTGTGTGTGTGTACACACACACAAATGCACACACTGAGCCACACCCCTAAAACTTTTTTTACATTTTATTTTGAGACAGGGTCTTGTTAAGTTGCTTAGGGCCTTGAACAGTTGCTGAGACTGGCTTTGAATTTGTGATCCTCCTGCCTCAGCCTCCCAAGCTACTGACATTACAGGCATCACCACACCCGGCTTGAAAAACAATTTTAGATGTTGATTTATCTCGTGTATTTTTTCTGCTAAGAAAAAACAATAAAACTAAGTCATTTCACTTTTATATATGTCTCTTTTTTCACCCCCCTCTAATAATTCAGTTGACCTTCAATAAAGGGGACGGGGGCAGGAGGCTAACCCTAATCAACCAGCATATCAAGTTCCTCTTGCTCTTGCTGGCTGATGTCAGGAACAGGTTTATTTTTCCAGGAATATTAGACATGTTGACTCATGAGGCACTAGGGAATAATACCAGGGTTTGATTTCCGGTCTGCTGATAAGCCTTTAGCTCCATGGCCACCTCCCCTGGGCCAGGCCAGACTCCAGATTCCTCACCAAGATGATTGCAGGGCCTTGATTTATGCTCCTGCCCCCACAGGAGCCCTACCCAAAAATCCTCCTCAAGGACTCCTCCTTGTCTGTGCCAGAGTGACCTTTGGGACACAGATCTCATTGGAACCCTTCTTTTCTCAAATACTTCTGTTCCATTCCCATGACCTACTAGATGAAGTCCAAGCATCCAGTCATCTGAAACCTTTCAAAATTTGAGCCCTAGTTGACTCAGGCGCCCCAGCTCCTGGCCACCAGTCCCTCTCCCAGGTACAGGCCAGGTAGCCACACTGGACATTCTCCCTGTCTGGAATACAGGCTTTGCTTCTGCCTGGCTTTTGCTCATGTGGTTCCCCACCTGGGGTGTCTTTCCTTCCCACCATATTGCACCCCACAGCTAACCAGTTCTTGTGCATTTCCTGTACAGAGCCTTTTCCTGTGCAGTCCTGGGTCTGCCAGAGTCAGTTGCTTTCCCTGGATATTTGGCAGGTCTCATCAGGGCCTGCTTCTTGTGCATTTCATGTACATCTCCCCTGTTATTCTGAAGGTGATTTCAGCACCCACTCTCACCCCATCAAGCACGGTACCCGGGACCCATGCAGGTGCTGAGAAATTGCTGAATTAAAGTCTGCACTGAGCTGGGCACGGTGGTACACGCCTGTAATCCCAGCACTTGGGAGGCCGAGGCAGGAGGATCGGGAGTTCAAAGCCAGCCTCAGCAATGGTGAGGCACTTAGCAACTCAGTGAGACCCTGTCTCTAATAAAATACAAAAAAGGGCTGGGGATGTGGCCCAGTGGTCGAATGCCCCTGAGTTCAATCCCCAGTACCAAAAAAAAAAAAAAAAAAAAGAAAGTCTGGCACTGAAAACTTTCTCCAAATCTCATAGTCATATTTCTAGTAATGGCAGTTAACAGGGCTAGAGATGTAGCTCAGTGGCAGAGCACGTGCCTGCCACATATGAGTTCCCGGTTCAATCCCCAGCACTGCAAAAAAAACAAGGAGGGTGGAGGTAAAGTCTGGTCTCCCAAAGCTACTTTACTTTAATCTAGAATTAACTCAGTTCCGGCCACCATGTCACTTCTTCCAGAAAGCCTCCTGGACTTGTTATCTCTTCAAGAAAGTGTCCCCAGCACCTGCATTGATCATGCCACATGGCATGCTTGCCTCTTTAACTCTTCATCTCCTGGCCAGGACCAATTTAAGGACAGCCTCTTGGGGGCAGGAGCTATGGATCTAGTCCGAGGAAGGCACTTAGCAATAGTGATTGGTGTGGAGAATTTTCAGGATGCCAGGTACGTTTTGAGCACTCAACCTGTCCTGACTCATTTAAGCATCAAGACAACCCTTAAGGAGGGTGATAATTAGTTGCATTTGATGGAGGGGCAAACTGAAGCCAGAGAGGTTTTAAACTTGACCAGTCACACAGCTGGGAAGTGGAGGAACAAGGACTGGAGTCTAGCCCTCACCTGCACAATCTGAACTGTATCCATGGGTGAAGGGAATTGGAGCCAATGCCCCCCACCCCACCCCAATAGCTCTTGTCTACCCCTGGACTCCTGTTCATCTTTCCCCAGGAGACAGAGTCCCGTGCCAGTCTGCAGGGAATTGCTCAAGTGCAAAGCTGAGGTCTGTACTAATAAAGCGCTCTTGGTGAATAACATTTTAATAAAGACTTGTTGTTCTTCTCTGCCCTGAGAAGATGCCCATTTCCTGCCACTCCATGGGGAGGTCCTGGGAATGGTTAGCATTGCTTTGCTGAGTGAATAACCTCTGAGGCTGCTTTAGAGACAAAGGACTTAACAGGGTCAGGCCAAATGCCAGATCTCTCAGAGAGGGCCACTTCTGTCCTTGCTGATGAGCACAATAGAAGGCTCAAAACTCCAAAACAGGCCTCTCATCTTTGACCCACTAACTCCAATTAGAGAAATGTATACTAAAGACCTCTTCAAATAAATCCCAAAGCTGTATATATGAAGAAATTCCTTAAGACTAGGGGAACAAAAAAAGATCCATCAAAAAGGAATTAATTGGAGCCGGGCGCGGTGGCACACGCCTGTAATCCCAGCACTTTGGGAGGCTGAGGCAGGAGGATCGCGAGTTCAAAGCCAGCCTCAGCCATGGTGAGGCACTTAGCAACTCAGTGAGACCCTGTCTCTAAATAAAATACAAAAAAAAGGGCTGGGGATGTGAGCCAGTGGTCGAGTGCCCCTGAGTTCAATCCCCGGTACCACAAAAAAAAAAAAAAAAAAGGGAATTGGAGCCGAATGCCCCCCCACCCCACCCCAATAGGCTCTTGTCCTACCCCTGGACTCCTGTTCATCCTTTTCCCCAGGAGACAGAGTCCCCGTGCCAGTCTGCAGGGAATATGGTCTCAAAGTGCAAAGCAGAGGTCTGTACTAATCCAGCGCTCTTTGGTGAATAGACATTTTTAATAAAGACTTATGTTGTATCCTTCTCTGCCCTGATAAGATGCCCATTTCCTGCCACTCCATGGGGAGGTCCCTGGAATGGTTAGCATTGCTTTGGCTGAGTGAATAACCTTCTGAGGGGCTGCTTTAGAGACAAAGGACTTAACAGGGTCAGGCCAGAATGCCCGAGATCTCTCAGAGAGGGCCAACTATCTGTCCCTTAGCTGAATGAGCACCATAGAAGGCTCCAAAACGTCCAAAACAGGCCTCTTCATCTTTGAACCCACTTAACTCCAATTAGAGAAATGATATACTAAAGACCCTCTTCAACATAAATCCCAAAAGCTGTATATATGAAGAAAATTCCTTAAGAATCTCAAGGGGAACAAAAAAAGATCCATCCAAAAAGGAATTAAATTGGAGCCGGTGCGGCTGTGGCACACGCCTGTAATCCCAGCACTTTGGGAGGCTGAGGCAGGGGATGAATCGCGAGTTCAACAAAAACAAAGCCAGCCCACAGCCATGGTGAGGCACCTAGCAACTCAGTGAGACCCTGTCTCTAAATAAAATACAAAAAAAAGGGCTGGGGGATGTGAGTCCAGTGGTTCGAGTGCCCCTGAGTTCAATGCCCCCGGTAACCACAACAAAAAAAAAAAAAAAAGGAATTAAAATGGGGGGCTGGAGATGTAGCTCAGTGGCAGAGTGCTTGCCCTACCACATGTGAGGCACTGGGATCGATCCGGGGGGGGAGGGGGGGGGGGGGGCCTTAGCACCACATAAACAAAAACCAAATAAAATTAAAAGGCATTCCTGTACCATGCTATAACTACAAATTTTTTTAAAAGGAATTGGATGGAGTTTGGAAGAATATATCATGCCAAAAACAAAGTAAGCCCAATCCCAAAAAAACAAAGGCCCGAATGTTCTCTATGATAAGTGGATGCTGATCCATAATGGGGAGGGGCGCGTATTTTTTTAACATGGAGAAAAATGGAGGAACTTTGATGGGGCAAAGGGGAGGAAGTAGGTGGCAGGGGGCCATGAAGAGGTAGGAAAGATGGTGGACATGAGATGGACATCATTACCCTAGGTACATTGAATGACTGCACATATGGTGCGACCAAACTACATCATGTACAACCAGAGAAATGAAAAGTTGTGCTTGCAATTGTGTACAATGAATCAAAATGCTTTCTACTGTCATATGTACCTAATAAAAAAATAAATTAAATTAAATAAAAAAGTAAGTGATTCTGACTGTCATCATATAACAAATTAGAATAAAATAATAGAAGAGAGAAAATTAGAATCTGAGGATGAGAAACAGGAAGGGAGGGTAAAAGGGAGATACTGGGGAGTAACATTGATCAATTATATTACAAGTAGTGCACAGAATATTGCACAATGAAATTCACTATCTTGTATAAAATTAATATGCAACAATAAAAAATTAAAAGGAATAACTCCCCGGGCGCGGTGGCGCACAGATGATGCCTGTTGATCCCCAGCAACTTTTGGAAGGCTGAGGGCAGGAGGATCAAGGAGTTCAAAAGCCAGCCTCAGCAATGGCACCAGCACATAGCAACTCAGATCAGTGGACCCTGTCTCTAATTAAAATACAAAAAAGGGCGGGGATGTGACGCCAGGTGTCAAGTGCCCCTAGAGTTCAATCCCTGATACCCACAAAAAATAAATAAATAATTAAAAATAAACAAAAATTTAAAAATGAATTAATGGGGCTGGGGGTTATAGCTCAGTTGATGGAGCACTTGCCTTGCATGAAAAAGGTCATGAGTTTTCAATCCCCAGCGATGGAACAAAAATAGAAAAGGAAAAAAAAAGAAATTAATTTAATTAGTTTGATTAATTAATTTTTTTGTGGTATTTGGGGATTCTAGCCCAGGGGCAGTCTACCGAGGGATTGAACCCAGGGAAGCTTAACCACTGAGCCTTTCTTTCTTTTTTTTTTTTTAATATTTATTTATTTGCTTTATTTAATACATAATGCTATTTTTTATTTTTTTTTTTTTTTTTTTTTGGTACCAAGGGATTTGAACTCAGGGGCACTTGACCACTGGGCCACATTTTTGTTTTTGTTTTTTTTTTTTGTTTCTGGGCCCATCCCCAAGCCCTTTTTGTATTTTATTTAGAGACACAGGGTCTCAACTTAGAGTTGCTAAGTGGCCTCCGCCATTCGCTGAAGAGCTGGCCTGTGAACTCCGCAATCCTCCTGCCTCAGCCTCCCAGAAGTGCTGGGATTACAGGCGTGCCCCACCGCGCCCGGCCTGCATTTATTTTTACATGGTGCTGAAGAATTGTGAACCACAGAGCCGTGCGCACGTGCTAGGCGAGCACTCTACCCACTGAGTCCACAACACCCAGCCGCAACCATCAGCTCTTTTTTTTTTAAATATATATTTATTTGCTTTAGTTGTACACTAATGTTGTTTTTAATTTTTACATGGGTCGCTGAGGATCGAAACCCGGGGCCGCCGCACGAACGTGCTAGGCGAGCGCTCTACCCGCTGAGCCACAACGCCCAGCCCCCCCATAAATGCCCCTTTTTTGCTGGGGGTCCAGCCCCCAGTTCAAGGGGGTACAACACGAGCCAGCAATCAGACTGAAGTAACGGGAGGCAGAGAAGCAGCGATGGGGAAAATAACACAACACATAAGCGCCAACAACTCCCCCGACACACCGAGTCAGGGCTGTGGAAATCTTCTGCTGGTTTATTTTCAGTTTGTACAAGTAATATAGAGCAATATCATTCTTGGTATTTACACATTCTTTTACACCATCATAAAGACTTAGGAACGAGAGCTGAATCATTTACTGATTACATATCAGACATACATGTTTTCGTACAGATGAAAGTTTTTAACAAGAACTGTACGGAACTATCTGCGTATGTTATTAATTTTTACACCCATATCTCTAACTTAGTCATTCTTTCTGTATACTGTTTGAACTTGTTTGAAAAGTCAACTTTTTCTATCAGGGATTCCAAAGCACTATTGTTTTTTCTTTCATAGCAGTTGTTTATAAAATCTAGAAGCAGGGCAAGGCTGCATGTTAGCTCATGGGAGACTTTTTACTCTAAGGGATTTATATCTACTTTAAAAGTAAGAGAAATTTATTTTAATCACAAAAAAAAAGACTCTTAAAGCTTATTAACTAGAAATTAAGTACTTAATATAGAAAAAGGTTTGTGTTACTATTTTCAAGAAAAGATAAATGTACAGAGTTAGTCTGGATCTAAAATAATTGAAATAGGGATACCTGGTGGCCATATATAATGAATAAAGAACTGAACAGCAGCAAGTGGGGAGAAGTCAAAGTTAACTCTTTCAACACCATATCTTTTATGAAAAAGGAGAGGGCTTTATAGAAAATGCCACAAACACTTTTTTATATTTTATTTAGAGACAGGGTCTTGCTGAGTTGCTAAGTGCCCTCGCTAAGTTGCTGAGGCTGGCTTTGAACTCAAGATCCTCCTGACTCAGCCTCCAAGTCCCTGGGATTACATGCGTGCACCACCACGCTCAGCTCCCAATAGCATTTTTTTTTTGGGGGGGGGTACCAGGGATTGAACTCAGGGGCACTCGACCACTGGCCCACATCCCCCCAGCCCTTTTTTGTATTTTATTTAGAGACAGGGTCTCACTGAGTTGCTAAGTGCCTCGCCATTGCTGAGGCTGGCTTTGAACTCATGATCCTCCTGCCTCAGCCTCCCAAAGTGCTAGGATTACAGGCGTGTGCCACCGCGCCCGCTCCCAATAGCATTTTAATGGCTACTTTTCCTCTGTTTGAATAGCTATACTTTATTAATTTCTTTTTAACACTCTAGCAAGCACTCTACCACTCTTTATTTTTTTGAGACAGGGCCTTGCTAAGTTTGCTGAGGCTGTCCTCAATTTGGGATCCACCCTGTGTTTTAGTCAGCTTTTTTTTCGCTGCTGTGACTAAAGGACTAGACCAGCACAACGTTGTGGAGGTGAAAGGGTTTATTTTGAGGGCTCACAGTTTCAGAGGTCTTAGTCCATAGAAGGCCGGCTCCAGTCCTTGGAGCTTGAGGTGAGACAGAACATCACAGTGGGAGAGGGTGGCTCACAGAATGGCGATCTGGAAACAGAGAAAGAGACTCCATTCACCAGACACACACACACACACACACACACACGCACGACACACACACACACACCCCAGAGCCATGCCCCCAAGTTCCACCTCCTCCAGCCACACCCTACCACTTCAGTCATCACTCAGTTAATCCCTATCAAGGGATTAATTCACTAATTGGGTTAAGACTCTTAACAACCTAATCATTTTGCCTCTGAACCTTCTTGCATTATCTCACACGTGAGCTTTTGGGGGACACCTCACAATCCAAACCATAACACCCTGCTTCAGTCTCCTACACCTCTGGGATTATAAGCATGTACCATCACGCCCAGCTATTTTTTACTCTTTTAATTCTATGCTCATTTTTTTACATCTCCATTGAACTCAAAGAATAGAATTAATGACATCTTGCATCTACATACGGAATCCGTTCTCACCTCCCTGTATCCCCCCTCAATCTAACTAGTCTTTGGATGATTGTTTTTTCCTTCCCCTTGTTTCTTTTGTATAGCTTAACAAGTAAATGCATATGGTTTAAATATACCATGGTTTACTTTTAGTTGTTCCTAATCTTTATTAAAAAAAACAAAAGTAATAGAGATGAGGATGCAGCTCAGTGGTAGAGCACATGCTTAGCATGCATGAGGCCAGAGAGCAGTCCCCAGCACTAAGAAAGAAAAGAAAAAAGTACAGTTTGGAATGTTTGGGAGCTAGTTTTCCCATTCAACATGATATTACTCGGATTCATTCATGCTGTGTGTGTAGCTACAGTAGATTACACTTTTTTTGCATTGCTCTGTTTTAATCCACTGTAGGAACACACTGGAGGTTTTTTTGTTTGTTTTTTATCCATTCTCCCATCAATGGACCTTGGGTTTCTCCAGATTTTTGCTCTGATGAGTAAAGCAATCCATGAAACATTCTTGTACAGGATTCCTGCTGTCTGTGTGTCTGGTGTTTTCTCTGATTAAATGAAAGCCCTGGGGTGTAGGATTTGTGAATGTTCAATTTTAGTGGAATCCCACCAGTTTATACTTACAGCCTCAGGTCAAAGAAACGCTGCTAATTCCACATCCTGCACTGTCGTAGGCATAGGCTTACTCGTCCTGGCAATTGAATGAACAGACCTGCACAACACTTACTGTTTTGCTCTTTCCAAACTTCGTACCAGGTGCATGTATTATCTATGCCAATAACTAAAATGTAATTATAGTTTTTGTCCGAAAAAAAACAAGGTTGGATATAGAGGTTGGAGGTATAGCTCAGAGGTAGAGTGCTTGCCTACCACTCACCAGGGTCTGAGTTCAACCCCAGCACCCTGCCCCTCAAAAAAATAAAAATAAAAAAAGTTGGATACAGCTCAAAATGTCATTCCCCCACCACCACCAGTGTTGGGAATCAAACTCAGGGCCTCATAAATACTCTATCACTGAGCCACATCTCCAGCCCTCAAAATGTCAGTTGTGGTTATGCCGGGCGCAGTGGCGCACGCCTGTAATCCCAGCCCTTGGGAGGCTGAGGCAGGAGGATTGCGAGTTCAAAGCCAGCCTCAGCAATGGCGAGGCACTTAGCAACTCAGTGAGACCCTGTCTCTAATAAAATACAAAAAAAGGGCTGGGGATGTGGCCCAGTGGTTGAATGCCCCTGTGTTCAATCCCAGTACCAAAAAAAAAAAAAAAAAAAAAAAAAGGAAAGAAAGAAAGAAAAAAAAAAAAGAAAGAAGGGGCTGGGCAGGTGACTCAGAGGTAGAGCATTTGCCTATCATGTGTGAGCCCTGGAATCAATCGCTAGCACTGAAAGAAGGTGGGGAGGCATATACAGCAGTTAACATTAGTCATTAGATAAATGCAAATTAAGACCACAATGAGATACTACTATACTAGAATGGATACAATTGAAAAGACTGACCATGTAGCCAAATGCTGGCAAAAACTGGTGCAATGGGACCTCTCATACATTACTGATGACATTATAGAAATGGTATGGCCACTTTAAAAAGCAGTTTGGTAATCTCTTATAAACATATGCTAACTATATGATTCAGCAATTCTACTCCTGGGTATTTAACCAAGAAGAATGAAAAGAAATGTTTGTATAAAGACTCATGAATGTGGGCTGGGTTTGTGGCTCAGTGGTAGAGCGCTCGCCTAGCACGTGCGCGGCCCGGGTTCAGTCCTCAGCACCACGTAAACATAAATGTATTGCAGTGTGTACAACTAAGGCAAATAAATAAATATTAAAAAAAAAAGACTCATGAATGTTCCTAAGCACCTTTATTCATAACAGAACCAAACTGGAAGTAGCCCCAAGCCCCTTAAGTAGTAAATGGAGAAACAATTATACAAATTTTGGTATATTCACACAATGGAATACCAAATTAAGGCAGAAAGAATGAACTATCACTACAGATGTGATATGGATGCAATTCCAAAGTATTTTGCTAATTGGAAGAAAGCATGTGCCTACATACTGTGTGGTTTCATTCATATGACAGTCCAGAAAAGAAAAATCTTTGGAGACAGAAAAAGGTTCAGAGGGGCCAGGGCCTAGGGATGGGTGTTATAGTTGTCTCTAAGGGCACAGGGACTTTGGGTATGAAACAAATGTTCTGCATCTTTGATAATAGGGGTGCACAGACAACTGCCATGTGTCTACAAAACTCAATGAACTATATGTCAAGAAGTGTGGCGTAATCCCACACAAAAAGTGTGCCTGTAATTCCAGTGACTTGGGAGGCTGAGGCAGGAAGATTGCAAAATTGAGACCAACCTTAAGCCATGTAGGGAGGCCCTAATGACTTAGCAAAACCCTGTCTCAAAATAAAACATGAGGGCTGGGGTTGTGGCTCAGCAGTTTAGCGCTCGTCTAGCACGTGCGCGACCCGGGTTCGATCCTCAGCACCACGTAAAAATAAAGGCATTGTGTACAACTAAAACCAATAAATAAATATTAAAAAATAATAATAAAAAAAAAACATGAAAAAAAAAAAAAGGGCTGGGAGCCGGGCACGGGTGGCGCACGCCTGTAATCCCAGCACTTTGGGAGGCTGAGGCAGGAGGATCGTGAGTTCAAAGCCAGCCTCAGCCATGGTGAGGCACTTAGCAACTCAGTGAGACCCTGTCTCTAATAAAAACCAAAAAAAGGACTGGGGATGTGGCCCAGTGGTCGAGTGCCTCTGAGTTCAATCCCTGGTACCAAAAAAAAAAAAAAAAAAAAAAAAAGGGCTGGAGATGTGACTCAGTAGTTAAGCAAGCCTGGGTAGGTTGGGTGCCTGTATCTGCCTTGCTAGGAGAACCTAAGAATAAAGTTAGATTAGAGAAAAGCAACGACAGATCCCCTATGATATTGCTTAACTACCTGGAGTCATCTATGCCTGAAATTCATCTCTCCCTGGACTTTCTGGTATTTAAAGCCCCCAAATTACACCCCTCCCTTTTTTTTTTTTTTTTTTTTTTTCTGTGTAGGCACTTGTGTTTCTTGACATTTATAACCCAAAGTGATGAGTTCACAATGCCAAGATACAGAACAAAATTGAGGAGAGAACACTGGACCAGGAGTTTTAAGACTTGGATTTGAATTGAGATTTAACTATGTATTAGGTCTTGAAACTGCTCTGTATTTCAGTCCCTTCAGCTGTATGAAGGGAACGGTGTTGCTCCCTGTAACGGTGTTGTGCTGGAAAATCCAGGGAGTATAGATGGGAAAGCGCTTTGTAATCTGTACCATGCTTTACAAATTCTAAGGCTCCATACACAGGAGGGCAACTTTTGTTGCACATGTGTCCAGTGGAAAAGATGATCTAGAAGTGAATGGTTCCATTTACTCAATGTCTATCTCACTGTGTGACAAATGACAGATGTTTTAACCTCTCTGAGCCTAGGTTCTTACTTTGAAAAAACTGATCCTTTGGTATCCCTCTGGGGGGGATTTGTAGTCTCAGTCAAGTGACTCTTTTTTTTTTTTTTTTTTTTTTTTTTTGTGGTACCAGGGATTGAACTCGGGGGCACTCGTCCACGGGGCACTCATCCACTGGGTCACATCCCCAGCCCTTTTTTGTATTTTATTTAAGACAGGGTTTCACTGAGTTGCTAAGTGCCTCACCATTGCTGAGGCTGGCTTTGAACTCATGATCCTCCTGCCTCAGCCTCCCAAAGTGCTAGGATTACAGGCGTGCGCCACCGCGCCCGGCTTCAAATGACTCTCTTGCAATAGGGGAGGAGCATAGCTCAGTGGTAAAGTATATGCTGAGCCTATGTGAGGTCCTGGGTTTCATCCCCGAAACAAAAATAAATAAATAAAATGAAATCCTGCAATGGCTCCCTATTGATTTCAGGACACAGTGCAAACCACTGACTCTGATTTTGCTTTACTTTTCTTTTTTGACTTGGGATTGAACCCAGGGATGCTTAACCACTGAATCACATCCCCAGCCCTTTTTTATGTTTTATTTAGAGACAGGGTCTCACCAAGATTCTCACAGGCTCGCTAAGCTGCTGAGGCTGGCTTAGAACTGGTGATTCTCCTATCTCAGCCTCCTGGGCCACTGGGTAGATGTCATTTTTCTCTTCAAGTCTTCTCTGAGTGCCTTGTGCCTCCCCATCATACCTCCTGGTTAATCACAAATCACTCATCACCAGCTCTAGTCCTTAACCAGAAGCACTGACATGGTTATCCTAGTTGCTAGAATATTACATTTTTCCATATCAGTTGGTAAACAGCTACTTCCTGGAGTCCCTCAAGGTCTCCCCATAGCCCCTGCTTCTCCCTCAGCCCCCACTTCCCCACTATTGAGCAACCAAACGTGAAAAGCCAGACACTGGGGGGGGGGGGGGAGGCCTGGGTCCCTGTCCTGATGCTAATGGTTGGTGTTCTTTCTGATTGGACAGGTTCCTGGGCTCTACCCGTTGTTAAATATTGTTAATATTATCCTTGATAATTGCCCTGGAATGCAAATCCCTGGGTTGTAAATCCCTTGGCTGCTCATTCAACCAGATCATAAACTCCTTGAGGGCAGGGTGGTGCCTCCCACAGCAGCTAAGCACCTGGTATGTGCTAGGTATCTAGTGAGTGTTCACTGAGTGAATGAAAATGTAAGTGAAAAAAAGATGTGGCCTGTAAAGTTGGAGAGACTCTCTGGAAAATCATGGGCCCCTCATCCTTGATTTGGACTGGAGTTTTCTAGGCCTGCTTTGGAAACCTTGCCCTTTGCCCACACTTTATTTGCCTCAGCACCACGTACAAATAAACCCATTGTGTACAGCTAAAGCAAATATATATATATATATATATATATATATATATAAGATATTATTGTAGGCATTAATACAAAGTTAAAGTGCTTGGAGCATAATGCCTGACACATAATGAGTGTTATAGAAATGACAACCATTATTATTTTTATTGTTGTTATTTTAATTGTTTCTGTGAAGAAAGAAGAAAGGTTTCTAGGTTTTTCAGTTTGTAAAGCAAATGAAAGACAGTTGGTGTTATAAGATTTAAAAGGTCACCCCTCTACTTAGTCTGCACCTAGGAAGACCCTTCTCCCCACATAAAACAAACATCTGAACATGGTGGTGCATGTCCATAATCCCAGAGACTCAGGAGATTGAGGCAGTAGAATCACAAGTTGATTTTTTGGGGGGCGGGGAGGGGTACCAGGGCTTAAACTCAAGAATACTTGACCACTGAGCCACATCCCCAGCCCTATTTTGTATTTTCTTTAGAAACAGTGTCTCCCTGAGATGCTTAGTGCCTATCTTTTGATGAGGGTGGCTTTGAACTTGAGATCCTCCTGCCTCAGCCTCATGAACCGCTGGGATTATAGGCATGTGCCCTTTCACCAGGTGAGAATCACAAATTTGAAGCCAGCCTCAACAATTTTCTCTTCTTTTCTTTTCTTTTTTTTTTTTTTTTTTTTTTTTTGGTACCGGGGATTGAACTCAGCGGCACTCGACCACTGGGTCACATCCCCAGTCCTTTTTCTGTATTTTATTAGAGACAGGGTCTCACTGAGTTGCTAAGTGCCTCGCCATTGCTGAGGCTGGCTTTGAACTCGCGATCCTCCTGCCTCAGCCTCCCACATGCTGGGATTACAGGCGTGCGCCACCGCGCCTGGCTCAGCCTCAACAATTTAACAAAACCCTATCTGGAAATAAAAAATAAAAGGGGATGGGAGTGTAGCTCAGTGATAGAGCAACCTTGTACTCAATCCCTAACACTGAAAAAAAAAATTGACAAAAAAAAACGACAAAAACAAAAAATAAATAAGAACAAACAAACAAACACTGATGACAACAAAACCCCGCTCTGTTGTGATAATTCACATGCCATACAATCTACCCATGTGACGTTGTCAGTTTTGTGTTTTGCAGTATATTCAAAAGGTTGTGTACATTTAGAACATGTTCGTCTCCCCTAAAAGAAGCCCAGCTTCCATCCTACCCTCATCCTTCGCAGCCCCTGGCAACCATTAATCTGCTTTCTCTCCATAGAATTGCCTATTCCAGGTATTTCAGCAAAAAGGAACTGCGGACTTCGTGCTGTGGCACCCACCCGTAATCCCAGAGATTAGGGAGGCTGAATCTTAGCCTCCGGGTTTGCTGGGATCACAAACCAGTGCCACCGCACCTGGCTTTAACTTTTTTTTTTTTTTTTTTTGTACCGGGGGTTGAACTCAGGGGCACTTGACCACTGGGCCACATCCCCAGCCTTTTTTGTATTTTATTAGAGACAGGGACTCACTGAGTTGCTAAGTGCCTCACCATTGCCGAGGCTGGCTTTGAACTCGTGATCCTCCTGCCTCAGCCTCCCAAGTGCTGGGATTACAGGCGTGCGCTCTGCACTGGGCAGCACTGTCATTCTTGAACAACTAGGTCCAAAGGTGAGTCTGGTGCGAGGGGATCTGCTGGCTCAGGAGCGCTGGAGCAGTCCCTTTTCAGGGCTAGCTAGTTGGGTTGGAGGGGCCCTGCTGTCCAAGGGCTTGGCTCAGGGAAAACCCTGGCCCCTGAGCAATGTGCAATATGGAACCCTAATAGTTAATGTTTATTTCACACTTCCTGTTTGCCCTGCTTACTTAAGCGTCTCACCTAATTCTTGAAACCATTCAAGAGGGTAGATGCTATAATTATTCTCATTGGGAAGGTGAGGAGATTAGAAGTCCAGAGAGAGTTTAAGTGACTCATTTAAAGGCTTATAATTAGCAGGCACAAAAGCAGGATTCAGCCCATGCACTTAGGCACCAAGTCTGTGCTGGGAACCACTTTGCCACACTGGTCATGGAGCTGCACTGCCAGTCTCAAGCCTGTATCTACTGTCAAACTGACTATCCATCTCTCCCAGGCTAGCTGCCTGCTCCAGAAAGTAGGGATAAAACCAAGCTGGGGGACTGAGTGGCCAGAACCAGAGCCTGCCCCTCCTCAGTGTCCCTCCCTCATCTCACCATAGTGGTAACTCCATCCGGCGGGATAAGAAGCAGCTCAGGCTTTTTTTTTTTTTTGCCTGCCTCTTTTTCTAGACTGCTATAGAGTCTCCAGTTTCAGGCCAATCTAACAGAACACTTCTTTCTTTTGGTAGTGGTGGGATTGAACCCAGGACCTAGCACATTCTAGGCAAGCACTCTCCCACTGATCTATAAGCCCAGCCCACAACAGATCATTTCTTGCTAAATTAAGATTTGCCACTCAGAACTGGGGGCCGGTGGCACATGCCTGTAACCCCAAGCAGCTTGGGAGGCTGAGACAGGAGAATTGTGATTTCAAAGCCAGCCTCAGCAACTGCGAGGCACTAAGCAATTCAGTGAGACCCTGTCTCTAAATAAACTACAAAATAGGGCTGGGGATGTGGCTCAGTGGTTGAGTGCCCCTGAGTTCAATCCCTGGTACAAAAAAAAAAAAAAAAAAAAAGGATTTGCCACTCAGTTCAAATGGCATCTAGAAATAAGAACCTGCCTCAATTTTAGCAGGATAGCATAGAGATTTAGAGGCTTTGAAGTGGCCCACAGTTCATATGACAGTTCATATTCCAGCTCTGACCATTTTTCTGTGTGTGAAGGTTAATTTCAGGCATCTTCTTGACTCAATTTAGGGATATCCAGTTAGTTGATGAAGCTTTTTTTTTTTTTTTTTGGTACCAGGGATTGAACTCAGGGGCACTCGACCACTGGGCCACATCCCCAGCCCTTTTTTGTATTTTATTAGAGACAGGGTCTCACTGAGTTACTAAGTGCCTCGCTATTGCTGAGGCTGGCTTTGAACTCGCGATCCTCTTGCCTCAGCCTCCCAAAGTGCTGGGATTACAAGCATGCGCCACCACGCCCAGCTAGTTGATGAAGCTTTGTTTCTGAATATGTATGTGAGGGTGTTTCCAGAAGATACTGGTGTTCGAGTCAGAGGACTAAGGAAGACACACCAAATGTGGGTGGCACTATCAATTGGCCCAGGGGGCCATTGTCCATTATCTTGGATGTGCCAATGGTTTCAGACTCTATGCAAATACCAAGACTCATCAAATTGTATATTTAAATATATGTACTCAATTATACTTAAAAAGAAAGGAAGAAATGGGGAAATACTGGACACGGTGGCACACACCTGTAAATCTAGCTACTGTGGAGGCTGAAGCAGGAGGATCACAAGTTCAAAGCCAGCCTCAGCAGTTCAGTGAGACCCTGTCTCAAAATAAACTACAAAATAGGGCTAGGGATGTGATTCAGTGGTTGAGCGCCCTAGGTTCAATCCCTGATACAAAAAAAAAAAAAAAAAGAAATGGAGAAATTTTACAAAGAAACTTAAGGAATATAACAGACAACTGTAAACTGTGGCTGGCGCTGTGGCGCATGCCTGTAATCCCAGCACTTGGGCGGCTGAGGCAGGAGTGAAGGGCAAAAATCACACCAGAGACAACCGTGCAGCCAAGAGATTTATTCACCAGCCTCTACGGCAGAAGAAGTACGGGGAGAGAGGAGTCAGGGAGAGGGAAGCGTGCAAGCTCTGGACGGAGGGTCAGTGCCTAGTCCAGCCGGCCGTGGTCTCTGGAGCTGTCGGCTGGAGCAGACGGTTGGAGCAGTGCAGTTGTGCTGGAGATGGTGAGTCTGGAGCAGCTGCAGCGGCTGCTTCCTCTGCTTCCTCTCCACAAGGAGGAGATGTTGTGTTGGCGGCTTCCTTGGCTGCTTCCTCTCTGCAGGGAGGAGCTGATGTGTCTGAGCTCCGGGCAGGCAGGGACTTAAGTAGGGATTTCTGGGATGTGTGTGTGTGGGGTGCCCTAGTGACCTTTAATGCTATTGGCTCCTTTCCCAGTAAATAGGACGACCTTTAAGCCGATTAGCTTCTGCCTGGGGAACAGAGCAACCTTAAGGCTGATTGGCTCCTGCCTGGGGAAAATGAAATCAGGTGGCTCCTAATGGAAATTTCCATTGGGGAGGTGGCCTGTCAGCTGAAGCCTATCTATGAAGGAGGATCGCCAGTTCAAAGCCAGCCTCAGCAATGGTGAGGCACTTAGCAACTCAGTGAGACCCTGTCTCTAATAAAATACAAAAAAGGGCTGGGGATGTGGCCCAGTGGTCGAGTGCCCCTGAGTTCAATCCCCAGTACCAACAAAAACAATCGAAAAAAAAGAACTCCTACCTTCAGACTCTGGGACTAGCACTAGTGTCCCTCCACCCACCCAATTTCTCAGGTCTTTGGACTTGAACTGAGCCACACTACCAATTTTTCTGGTTCACCAGCTTGCAGATGGCACACTGTGAAGCTCTGCAGCCTCCATGGAAAACATTGACCTTTCTCAAATCTCTTTTTTTTTTTTGGTGGTACTGGGGATTGAACTCAGGGGCACTCGACCACTGGGCCATATCCCCAGCCCTTTTTTGCATTTTATTTGGAGACAGGGTCTCACTGAGTTGCTAAGTGCCTCACCATTGCTGAGGCTGGCTTTGAACTTTCGATCCTCCTGCCTCAGCCTCCCAAAGTGCTGGGATTACAGGCGTGCGCCACCACGCCCGGCTCAAATCTCTTTATCTCTCTGTAAACCTCTGCTTCCAAATCTTTAAAATGGATGTCTTGATAATAAGGGACTTGTATGAGAACTGGTGAGATAAATGTATATAGAGTAGGGTGAACTCCAATAAATAGTAGCTTTCATTTTTATCACACACTATAATGCAGTTACTGGCATCCAGCAAAATGCCTGACACACAATTGGCATTCAATGAATATTTAATAAATAAATGAATGAATGTTTACTTGTCTGCACCCCCCACTACCTTCTGAACTCCTTGAGGGCAGGGACCATATTTTGTTTATTTCTCTGTCCCCTGTGTTGAGCAGAATGCCTGGCACATGGGAGTGCTTAGTAAATGCTTGTTGTTTGCCCTAATGAGATAATGGATCTGGAGAGCCATCATATCTGGAGTTACAAACCACAAGGTGATAGAGAAGTTGATAATGGAGGAATCAGATGATACCAATTGAATTAAGCATCTCAAAGAGAGCCAACTGGACAATTTCTTGCATCCCGATATTATGCTGTGGGAAATGCCCAGCATCATTGATGAAATATTTTTGCCTAAAAAAAATGGATCTGAATCAGATTACTTTGTACCTGAGTAGTCTATGCTGCATATGGGAGAAAAGAACACGTTGAATGACATCTCAAGGATGCATTGAACAAACTACAAAATGCAGACTATTCCACGCTAAATGACTTTTTCTTTTCTTGGTGGTGGTGATATTAGGGATTGGATCCATAAGTGCTCCATCACTGAAATACATCTCCAGCTCTTCTTATTTTTCATTTTGAGACAGGGTCTTGATAAGGGACTTAGTTTGCCCTGGAACTTGTGATCCTCTTGCCCAAGTTGCTGGAATCATAGGTATATACCACTGCCATTGTGTCCAGTTTCACTGTGGGTTTTTGTTGTTGTTGTTTTGGTATTGGGGGATTGAACTCAGGGGCACTTGACCCCTGAGCCACATTCCCAGCCCTTTTATGTATTTTTTAAAATATTTATTTATTTGCTTTAGTTGTACACAATGCAATGCATTTATGTTTATGTGGTGTTGAGGATTGAACCTGGGCCACGCACATGCTAAGCGAGCGCTCCACCACTGAGCCACAACCCCAGCCCCACTTTTATGTATTTTATCTCAATCCTCCTGTCTCAGCCTCCAGAGGAGCCCAGGAGCTGCTGGAATTACAGGCTTGGGCCACTAGGCCCAGCCTTTTTTTTTTTTTTTTTGTACCAGGGATGGAACTCAGGGGCATTCGACCACTGGGCCACATCCCAGGCCCTTTTTTGTATTTTATTAGAGACAGGGTCTCACTGAGTTGCTAAGTGCCTGGCCATTGCTGAGGCTGGCTTTGAGCTGGGATTCTCCTGCCTCAGCTTCCCAAGTGCTGGGATTACAGGCCTGTGCCACCGCGCCGGACTTTTTTTTTTTTTTTTAAACACAGAGTTGCTAAGCTGCCCAGGCTGGCCACCTCCTGGTCTCAAGAAATCCTCTGGGGGATGAAGTTGTTTAGATCAGTGGTAGAGCAACTTGCCTAGCACATGTGAAGCACTGGGTTTGATCCTCAGCACCACACAAAAAAATAAATAAATAAATACAAAATCCCCCGTACCAAAAATAAATAAATAATAAATAAATAAATAAAAATAAAGGTGTTATATCCATATAGAACTAAAAGAAAAAGAAGGAAAGAAATCCTCTGGCCTCAGCCTCCTGAATGCTGTCTGGATGACACACCTGGATGAACCATTGTCTGGCTGTTTTTTTGTTTTTTTTTTAACTGTAAATCCAGAATTATGTCAAAAATGAAAACAAATAAAATGAATAAATTCATTATTTGGGTTGTGTTAATAGTTTCACAATATATGCAAATGCTAAAACTCATATATTTTATTTTATTTTATTTTATTTTATTATTATTTTTTTTTGGTACTGGGGATTGACCTCAGTGGCACTAGACCACTGGGCCACATCCCCAGCCCTTTTATTTTTTTTTTGTATTTTATTAGAGACAGGGTCTCACTGAGTTGCTAAGTGCCTCGCCATTGCTGAGGTTGGCTTTGAACTCGCGATCCTCCTGCCTCACCTCCCAAAGTGCTGGGATTACAGGCGTGCGCCACCACGCCCGGCTTCATATATTTTATTTAAAGAGACTTTTTTTTTTTTCTTTTTTTTCTCTTTTGTACTGGGGATTTAGTTCTGAGGCACTTTACTCCTGAGCTACATCCCCAACCAACCCTTTTTAGTTTTTGAGACTGGGTCTCATTAAGTTGCTGAGGGTCTTGCTAAGTTGCCCAAACTGCCCTCAAACTTGTGATCTTCCTGCCTCAGCCTCCCTAGTCTCTGGAATTATAGGTGTGCACCACTGCTCCGTGTCATCTTGAATATTTTAAATATAGGTAGTATATTATACCTGAAAAAAAAAAATTGAACAAGTGTTTTTTTTGGCACTGTGGTGCATGACTCTAAACCCAGGGACTTAGGAGCAAGTTCTGGATCAGACTTAGCAATTTAGTGAGGCCCTAAGCAACTTACAGACCCTATCTCAAAATTTGAAAAAAAGACTAGGGATGGGCTGGGGTTGTGGCTCAGTGGTAGAGCACTTACACTTGCCTAGCAGCACATAAAAATAAACAAATAAAATAATGATATTGTGTCCAACTACAACTAAAAAAACAAAAAACAAAAAAAAAAAAAAAAAAAAAAAAAAAAAACAGGACTGGGGCTATGGTTCCATGGTTAAGCACCTCTGGGTTCAATTCCTAGTTCCAGGGGAGAAAAAAGCAGACACAGGCCGGGCGCGGTGGCGCACGCCTGTAATCCCCAGCACTTTGGGAGGCTGAGGCAGGAGGATCGCGAGTTCAAAGCCAGCCTCAGCAATGGTGAGGCACTTAGCAACTCAGTGAGACCCTGTCTCCAAATAAAATGCAAAAAAGGGCTGGGGATATGGCCCAGTGGTCGAGTGCCCCTGAGTTCAATCCCCAGTACCACAAAAAAAAAAAAAAAAAAAAGCAGACACAGTATCATATGTCTGTAATCCCAGCTACTCTTCAAGCTGAGGCAGGAAGATTGCAATTTCGAGGCCAATCTGGGGAATTTAGTGAGACTGTCTCAAAATAAAAAATAAAAAGGGTTGGGGGTAGCTGAGCAGCTGGGGAGACTGAGGCAGGAGGATCGCGAATTCAAAGCCAGTCTCAGCAATGGCAAGGCACTTAGCAACTGAGTAAGACCCTGTCTCTAAATAAAATATAAAAAAGGGCTGGGGGGCTGGGGTTGTGGCTCAGCGGTAGAGTGCTCGCCTAGCACGTGTGCGGCCCGGGTTCCTTGCTCAGCACCACGTAAACATAAAATGCGTTGCATTGTGTACAACTAAAGCAAATAAATAAATATTTAAAAAAGGGGGGCTGGGGATGTACCTCAGTGGTTCAGTGCCCCTGGATTCAATCTCCAATACAAAAAAAAAAAAGGAGGGTGGCTGGGAAAATTCACCAGAGCCTGAGGCAGGAGGGTCAGGAGTGAGTTCGAGGCCAGCCTCAGCAATTTAGTGAGAAAAAAAAAAAAAAATGTCTAGGGGGCTGGGATTGTGGCTCGCGGTGGCGCACGCCTGTAATCCCAGCACTTTGGGAGGCTGAGGCAGGAGGATCGCGAGTTCAAAGCCAGCCTCAGCAATGGTGAGGCACTTAGCAACTCAGTGAGACCCTGTCTCCAAATAAAATGCAAAAAAGGGCTGGGGATATGGCCCAGTGGTCGAGTGCCCCTGAGTTCAATCCCCAGTACCACAAAAAAAAAAAAAAAAAAAAAGCAGACACAGTATCATATGTCTGTAATCCCAGCTACTCTTCAAGCTGAGGCAGGAAGATTGCAATTTCGAGGCCAATCTGGGGAATTTAGTGAGACTGTCTCAAAAAAAAAAAATAAAAAGGGTTGGGGTAGCTGAGCAGCTGGGGAGACTGAGGCAGGAGGATCGCGAATTCAAAGCCAGTCTCAGCAATGGCAAGGCACTTAGCAACTGAGTAAGACCCTGTCTCTAAATAAAATATAAAAAAGGGCTGGGGGGCTGGGGTTGTGGCTCAGCGGTAGAGTGCTCGCCTAGCACGTGTGCGGCCCGGGTTCCTTCCTCAGCACCACGTAAACATAAAATGCGTTGCATTGTGTACAACTAAAGCAAATAAATAAATATTTAAAAAAAGGGGGGGCTGGGGATGTACCTCAGTGGTTCAGTGCCCCTGGATTCAATCTCCAATACAAAAAAAAAAAGGAGGGTGGCTGGGAAAATTCACCAGAGCCTGAGGCAGGAGGGTCAGGAGTGAGTTCGAGGCCAGCCTCAGCAATTTAGTGAGAAAAAAAAAAAAAAATGTCTAGGGGGCTGGGATTGTGGCTCAGTGGTAGTACAGGGCTCGCCTAACGCGTGGGCAACCCGGGTTCGATCTTCAGCACCACGTACAAATAAAACGCATTGAATTAAACGCATTGTGTACAACTAAAGCAAATAAATAAAAATATTTAAAAAAAAATGTCTAGGAGTGATCAAGTGCCCTTAGGTTGAATTCCTGATACCAAAAAACAAAATAAAACATGTCTTGATCAGAGATGCAGAGTGCAATACTTATAGCAGAAGTGACATGTTTTTTTCAGTTTGTCTTAAAACTCTTCTGTAAAAATAAAAGATTTGGAGCCGGGCGTGGTGGCGCACGCCTGTAATCCTAGCACTTGGGAGGCTGATGCAGGAGGATCGCGAGTTCAAAGCCAGCCTCAGCAATGGCGAGGCACTTAGCAACTCAGTGAGACTCTGTCTCTAATAAAATACAAAAAAAAAAGGGCTGGGGATGTGGCCCAGTGGTCAAGTGCCCCTGAGTTCAAGTCCCCGGTACCAAAAAAAATAATAATAATAAAAAAAATAAATAAATAAAAGATTTGGTACAATCAAGATTTGGTACAAAGTTTATATATTGCAAACTTTTAAAAATTACAAAAAAAATTTGGAGTTGGGTGATACATTTGGCCCTACGTATCTGACAATTCAATCAACACAGATTGAAAAAAATTTTTTTCTAATTGCATCTGACTATGCTCAGTTTTCCCAGATACTAAGCCTTCAAGGCCCCTCTTTTGAGACTATTTTTTTTAATTAAAAAAATGTTTTTTTTTTGCTGTGCTGGTATCCAAACCAGGACCTTGCATGTGCTATGTGAGCAGTCTACTACTGAACTACATCCCCAGCCCCAATTTTTTTTATTTTTTAAATTTTGCTTTTGAAGCTGGGCGTGGTGGCGCACGCCTGTAATCCCAGCACTTTGGGAGGCTGAGGCAGGAGGATCGCGAATTCAAAGCCAGCCTCAGCAATGGCGAGGCACTTAGCAACTCAGTGAGACCCTGTCTCTAAATAAAATACAAAAAAGGGCTGGGGATGTGGCCCAGTGGTTAAGTGCCCCTGAGTTCAATCCCCGGTACCACAAATAAATAAATAAATAAATAAATAAATAAATAAATAAATAAATAAAATTTGCTTTTGAAATAAAACAGCAGGGGCTGGGGTTGTGGCTCAGCGGCAGAGCGCTCGCCTCGCACGTGCGCTGCCCGGGTTCGATCCTCAGCACTACGTAAACATAAATGCATTGTATTGTGTACAACTAAAGTAAATAAATAAATATTTTTTTAAAAAGAAATAAAACAGCAAACCTGCAGGCTCAGCTACAAAGGGCAGGCCCCCTATCAGTTGCCCTCAGTTCAACAGGAGGCTGGAGCAGTTTATCCAGTTCCTCCCCTGCTTGCTGGCAGGTGGCCCAGCAGAGGTGTCAGGAGGGCCCCCTAGGATAGCAGGAATGGAGCCTCCACTCTCCCTACAACCAGGAGCCTGGTCCTGCTACAATCCCTAGCAATTCCAATTTCCCTAGAGATTCCTGTCCAGCCAGATGGGGGTTGGGCTCCCCCAGCAGAGGGTAAGGGAGGGGCACCACTCCAGGTCTGAACACCATTATTACAGTCCCCTTGCCAGAGATAAAAGGCACAAGACTGCCTGGGGGTTAATCGTTAGCCTCCCGCCTGATCAGTCACCAGGGCAGCTGGGAAACGGAAGTCCATCAGAGAAGCACTCTGCAATGAAGAAACCTGGAGTTTGTAATCCACTGAGGGATGGATGCCAATTGGCACCTGGTGGGAAGGTCTGTTATCTTCCTGGAGCGATCTCAAGGGCACCTGTAGGGCCTCTGGACCACATTTCTTTTTCCTATTGGTGCTTGAAATTCCCAAGATCTCAACTCTGGGTTTTGGTTTTTTCCTACTTACTGGTTGAGAAGCTAAGGAAAACAGTGCCTTCCCATCGCATTGATGAAGTTGCATACAAGCTCAAGGGGGCTCAGAGGTCCCCCAGAAGCCCATCCACTGATAGCAGATTAAGTACCCAGGAAGGAGTTCACTAGCTCCAAGGCTTTCATTGCTTTGAAAAAAGCAAGGTCAGCCCCCAACACTCTCTTTAAAATGCAAATGACCCTGGAGGGTCAAAATGACTAACCCTCCAGTGTGAAAGGTTTTGCCGAATGAGGACAGAGATAGCCCACCAGGCTTTCCCGGTGGGGGTTGGGGTAAGGACAGCCTGGGGCTGGGGAGGCTCCCTGGGGACACTTGATTTTTACCTAGAACCGGAAAGGGAAGGTATTGGGCGAAGAGTGCTGAGCATGCTCAGAAAAACATTGTGAATTCAGAGCTATCAAGGTCTCCATTTTATGGAAGGGGAAACAGGGGCTGGGGGAGACTGAAGTGACTTAGGCCATCCAGGTAGTGGCAGTATTGGAATTTGAATATTGTGCCATTCTGCGATCAATACCCTGAAAGCCTGGCTCAGTGTCAGCAGGACAGGCTCATCACACTGGCCATTTGATCCCCATATCGAGGCGTCCTGTTTAATAGAAGAGGGGACAGAGGCAATTACCTGTGTTGCCCACAGTCACAATGCACCCACCTCCACATGGAGCCCCTCTGTATTCTCTCAGTCTGAATGGCCAAGGGGTGGCAACCCTTCCTGGAGCTTGGAGAAGGACTTGTAGAGAAGTCTGAAGAGCACATCAGGCCTGACCTGTCCTCACTGCCCCTAATTGTTTTCTAAAATCCTTTTTATTGAATTATCCTAGCATAATGGAAGAGTCAGGGAGAGTCACTGCAGAGTTACAAGGCCAGGTCTTGCTGGGTAGAAGAAAGCAAAGTCCCAGAGGCTCCCTGGGTCCAGTGATGGTATGAAATATGTATTTTTACATAACTGGAAGAAAAAGAAAATAAACGGACAAGGCTGCCCCATGGGGGAAACGCCTCTTTCTGTATTTCCATTATCTGGTTTAATGCACAGTCCAGCAGGAGCCTCAGTGGGAAAGGAAATACCGGAGCCTTTTTCCTCTGAGCCTCCTGGTGGGTTAAGAGGCAGAGTGAGCCAAGATGCAGAAATCCAAAATGTTGGGTGTGTGTTTGGAAACTTATTAAAATTGAAGGGGTCAGCCTGGGGGGAGGGGCTGCCAGGAAACTGTCTTGGTTTGAGACAACACCTTTCCTCTGCAGAGGAGAAAGTACTCCAGGTGGGCTCAGATTCACCTTCAGCTCTGGGTGAAATACTCAACATGGCCTTCCCCATGAGGGAGGCAAATGGGGTTGGGTCTTTGAACGGAACAGTGTCCACAACAAACATTTATTGAGCGGTTATTGCTACATGCCAAGTACCCTGCCTAGTGATTGTTTTTCCATTAGCCAGTGTCAACTCATTTATGCAGATGAGAACACTGACTCGCTCAAGGTCACACAGCTACCGAGCGGCAGAAACCTACTGCTTCTTGATTCTGACTGTGCTTGGATGAAGGCAAGGGAGGTGTCCTTGTCAGCAGAGCCAAACCGCACAGATAATGGGCAGCCACAGGCAGACAGGGAAGTTACCAGACCTAAGTTTTGCCTGTCTATTCTGTTTTTTTATTTTATTTTTTATTTTTTTTTTATGGTACCGGGGATTGAACTCAGCGGCACTCGACCACTGGGTCACATCCCCAGCCCTTTTTTGTATTTTATTAGAGACAGGGTCTCACTGAGTTGCTAAGTGCCTCGCCATTGCTGAGGCTGGCTTTGAACTCGCGATCCTCCTGCCTCAGCCTCCCAAAGTGCTGGGATTACAGGCGTGCGCCACCACGCCCGGCTTCTATTCTGTTTTTGATCCTAAAATTATTTTACCAAGGACAGAATTCTCTAGAAAAAGTGATGGTGGCTAGCCGGGCGCGGTGGTGCACGCCTGTAATCCCAGCACTTTGGGAGGCTGAGGCAGGAGGATCGCGAGTTCAAAGCCAGCCTCAGCAATGGCCAGGCACTTAGTAACTCAGTGAGACCCTGCTTCTAATAAAATACAAAAAAAAAAAAGGGCTGGGGATGTGGCCCAGTGGTCAAGTGCCCATGAGTTCAATCCCCAGTACCAAAAAAAAAAAAAAAAAAAAAAAAAAAAAAAAGTGATGGTGGCTGTAGTATTAAGATCCCAAATCTGCTGATCAGGAGATCTTTGATTCTGGTCTTGATTTTTCTTTTTTTTTTGGGGGAGGCGGGGGTGGTTAGTGGGGTGGTCTTGCTATGTTGCTGAGCTGGCCTTGTACTCAGGATCCTTCAGTCTCAGGTTCTCAAATTGCTGGGATTACAGGCATATGCCAATATACTGGCTGCTCTTGGCTTTCACATTGACTTATTATGTGACGTTGAATGAGTTATGTGCCAATAACAAGTTTGAGTGATCTCTTAAGGGTCTTTTCCAGGTCAGCATTAAAAAATGCAGAATGAAAGCTCAGCTCCAATTGGGAGGGAGACTGTCTGGGGCCACATGAGGTGAAGATGATAGAGAAAGGGCCCTGGGGTCAGAGGGAGGTGTGTTTCAATCCTGTACCAGCTCCTACTGGCCTCAGCCTTTTCATGCCTCAGTTACACATCTATTGGATGGGAATAGTAACACAGCTCTTACGTATTTTTTTTAATATTTATTTATTTGCTTTAGTTGTACACAATGCAATGCATTTATGTTTACTTGGTGCTGAGGATCGAACCCGGGCCGCGCACATGCTAGGTGAGCGCTCTACTGCTGAGCCACAACCCCAGCCCCTGTAATTTGTTTTTGTTTTGCAGTGCTGGGGATTTAATCTAGGGCTTTATGCATGGCTGACAAGTATTATTACACCCCCAGCCCTTCATATAGTTTTCAGATGAAATTAAAGGAGATAGTCAATGTCAAATACTTGGCACAGAGCCTGGCAGGTAACTTCAAGACCTTGCACCTACTGTTTCTATTATTGCCCCTCACATTTGTGCACTTCTTTGGCTCAGAAACTTGGTCTTAACAGTTGTATGGGCGTCTCAAAACACCGTATGGAAGCATTTGTGATCATTATTCCTATTTCAAGGTGGAGAAACCAAGGCTTGAAGAGATGGTTATGACCCAGTGGATCAATTTGCTGACTCATTAACCCATAGAGAACTGCAGTTAAGAGTAGATTTTGGGAGCCGGGCGCGGTGGCGCACGCCTGTAATCCCAGCACTTTGGGAGGCTGAGGCAGGAGGATCGCGAGTTCAAAGCCAGCCTCAGCAATGGCGAGGCACTTAGCAACTCAGTGAGACCCTGTCTCTAATAAAATACAAAAAAGGGCTAGGGATGTGACCCAGTGGTCGAGTGCCGCTGAGTTCAACCCCCGGTACCAAAAAAAAAAAAAAAAAGAGTAGATTTTGGGGCTGGGGTTGTGGCTCAGCGGTAGAGTGCTCGCCTAGCACATGCGCGACCCGGGTTCAATCCTCAGCACCATGTAAACATAAAATGTGTTGCATTGTGTACAACTAAAGCAAATAAATAATATTTAACAAAACAAAAACAAACAAAAAGAGTAGATTTTGGGGACTAGGATTGTGGCTCACCGGTAGAGCGCTGGCCTAGCACCTGCGCGGCCCAGGTTCTATCCTCAGCACCACGTACAAATAAATGCATTGTGTACAACTAAAGCAAATAAATAAATATTTTTTAAAAAGAGTAGATTTTGCTGGGAGAGGTGGTGTATGTAATCACAGCTACTCGGAAACTGAGGAAGGAATATGGCAAGTTGGAGGCAAGCCTCTGCAATTTAGTAACTCCTATCTCAAATTAAAATTTAAAAGAGCCAGGCACGGTGGAGCACACCTGTAATCCCAGCACTTGGGAGGCTGAGGCAGGAGGATCGCGAGTTCAAAGCCAGCCTCAGCAATGGCGAGACACTTAGCAACTCAGTGAGACCCTGTCTCTAATCAAATACAAAAAAGGGCTGGGGATGTAGCCCAGTGGTCCAGTGCCCCTGAGTTCAATCCCCAGTACCAAAAAAAAAAAAAAAAAAAAAAAAAAAAATTTTTTTTAAAGAGATGGGGATGTGGCTTAGTGGTACAGGGCCCTTGGGTTCAATCTCCAGTACCAAGAGGGGGAAAAATTATAAAAAGAACTAGAACTGGTGCGATGATCCATGCGTGTAACCCTGGCGACTGGGGAGGTTGAGGCAGGAGGACTGAAAGTTCGAGAATATTTAGTGAGGCTGCCTCACAATAAAAATAGAAAATATTAGCCGGGCGCGGTGGCGCACGCCTGTAATCCCAGCACTTTGGGAGGCTGAGGCAGGAGGATCTCGAGTTCAAAGCCAGCCTCAGCAGTGGTGAGGCACTTAGCAACTCAGTGAGACCCTGTCTCTAAATAAAATACAAAAAAGGGCTGGGGATGTGACCCAGTGGACGAGTACCCCTGAGTTCAATCCCCGGTACCACAAAAAAAATAAATAAAAATAAAAAAAAAATAAATAAAAATAGAAAATATTGGGGCTGTAGTTCAGTGGTAAAGTGGCCCTAAGTTCAACCACAGTACCAAAAAAGGGGGCAGGGAGCCGCTGGGGCAAGAGTTCAGTGGTAGAATGCCCCTGGGTTCAATCCCCAGTATTGCAGAAACAAACAAATCAATCAAGCAACCAACCAAGCAACCTACCTACCTACCTACAAGCTAGGGGTAGTGGTGCATGCTTGTAATCTCAGTGACCGGGGAGCTGAGGCAGAGGATAGCAAGTTTTGAGTACTGCCTGGGCAATTTGGCAAAATAAAACAGAAACAGCTGGGATGTAGCTTAGTGGTAGAACACTCCGGGTTCAATTCCCCAGTACTACAAAGAAAAAAAGAGAAGAAGAAAAGAATCAGATGTAAGATAAAGGGTAAAGTGTAAAGCCCTTTCTCATTCCAGGTCTTAGAGTAAGTAGATCACCCTCGGTGCTGAGATTCGAACTCCGTGGAATAAGAACCCCATAGACTATACCTTCTACAGACCAGTGGGTCACCAGGTCTGCGCTAGGCTGGCAGGCGGGGCTGGGGGCGGGTCGTCCGCCCTTTCCGCGGAGGAAGCTGAAGGCTCCGCCGCTCATTGGCTGAAACCGGCAGGTGCGTCCTCAGCCAATCAGAGGCACCGGGGGTGGTGCCTTCGGACTCACCTGGCGGCTGCAGCGCTGCCCAGCTCAGTGGCTTCGGGAGCCTCCACAGCACCTGTGAGTTCGCTGAAATCCAACTAGAGCCTCTAGCTTGGCCCGTCCCGGCCCGACCCGACCGCGCCCGGCTCCCGCCTTCGCTCGGCACCCACACGGCCCGCCATGGGCCCTCTGTGCCGCAGCCTCTCCGTGCTCCTGCTGCTGCTGCAGGTAAGTCGGGTGCCCTGACTTGGGGGAATACCTTCCGGCCCCATGATCCGCGCTGACCCCGGAGTCCTTTCCTTTCTCCTGCCGTCCTAGTTTCCCTTCTTCCAAGGAAATTTGGGTCCAAAGGGCCAGAACGGCTTGGAAGCTGCGCGGAGCTCTGGATTGCGCCGAGTTGGGACTGGGAGAGGGATGAGGGCGAGCGGGACTTTTCCCGCCCCCTCCGGCCAATACCTAGGTGGGGGGCGCGCCACGCTGCAAACTCTGGGGACTCCGGGTTGGCCGCTGAATGGACTTGGGGCGGGCTTTGGGGGCGTGAAGCAGGATGGGGGTCGGGATGTGGACAAGGGGAGTCAGATAAGGAAAACGGGCATTCGTAGAAATAAAGGCACCTGCCGTGTAAAGAAAGGGTGGTAGATAAGAACCAGGGCCCCTTGGGAAAAGAAAGAGGGCCAAAGTTGTCAGAGAGCCTCTGGATATGAGGAAGTAGAATCGAGAGCGCTCCTGGTCTAAGGAAAGTGGGGTCGGGAAGAGTAAAGGCATTTGCAATAAGATGAAAAAGAAAGGTGGGCTAGATTGTCAGGAGATGACCCAGTGTCCAACTCTCCCAGGAGTTCGTGGGGGCTTAGCTGCGGGTTTGGGGATGAGAGAGGATGACGTCGCTGCCTGCCCCGGGGTGGGGGTGGGTGGGGGGGTGGCCTCCCACAATCCCTATGCCGGGAGCCAGGGAGAGGCAGCGGCGTTGTTGGTTTCGGTGTGGGCGGGAGGGAATACCCCCCCCCCCCCAAAGTTACCCGGGCTCAGTACCTTTTGTTCACTCCAGGTTTCATCATGGCTCTGCCAGGAGCCGGAGTCCTGCCATCCAGGCTTTAGCGCTGAGAGCTACATGTTCACTGTGCCCCGGCAGCACCTGGAGAGAGGCCGCATCCTGGGCAGAGGTGAGGGCGCACCGCTGGTGTCCCTGGGCTGAGTGAAAAGGGGTAGGGAAGGTGCCTAGAAATTGCATTTCCACACCCCTAGGGTGGAGTGGACAAACATCCCCTTGGAATTTAGGGGATGTAGGGGTCTGAACTTTTATCGCGATTGAGCACTGTGGTTGAGCCCTGTCTAGTTAACTTTATGGGACCGGAGGTGGGCGGGAGCACTTAGAGGCCATTAGTATTTCTCATATCTCCCTGGCCACTGGAGACAGTCTTATCATTTCAGACTGCAAAAACCTGCTGGGTGGGACCGTGGGACAGGAGTATTACCGTTTTATAGATGAGCAAACTGAGGTTCAGAGAGCGACTCTACTTGCCTAGAGTCAGCAAAGCAGGAATCTGAACCAGGATCTGACTCCCAGGCCTCATTATGCACCATATAGAGGATGACTGAAGAGCCACCTTTTGGTTACTAGGGCTGTGGCTTTTGTTCATAGAGATGAAAACATTTTGATACAGGTACTATTTACCGAAAGAATAATGATTTTTTTTTTTTTTTTAAATAAAAGCACAGTAGCTCTGACTCAGGGGATAGAAATGCATACAAACACCCAATGTATTTCAGGACTTATCACTGTGATAATCTAGAGTTTGCTTCTTTCCACTTCACTGTTGCACATGGCTAGAAGCAAGGGAAGAGGCTGGTTTCCCTTCTGGTTTCACTAATTCCCAGGTGCTTACTTTGTATCAAAAGCACATTCTCCTCCCTCATGATTGTTGTTGATTGGGCAGTAATAACAGTAAAAGAAATACTTATAAAAGAGAAATCACCCATAGCTCCTCCTGGAGGGAATACTTCCACTGTGTTTATTCTTCTAGTCTTTGGCCACGTGAAAAATCTACAGCAATCATGTTGTTGTCTTAAAGTTTGGAAGTTGTTCCAACAGTGCATGGTGTGTTTTACAGAGAAACTGCAGTTTGATTGAATAACCATATTTGCTTTTCTGAGACCCATGTATGTTTGGAGCTTTCTGTCTGATGTTGTGGTAGGTCAGTGATTACTCATTCACTCTCTACTTGATGTTCTGCCTTGGCTGCCCAAGGAGTAAATTGAGATGTAGGGATAGGGACATTCCAGCCCTGTCCTCTGAATTGCACATTCTAGCAGACTCCTGAGTATCCCAGGATCCCCTTAGATGCACTGTGGGCCATGGGGAGTGAGGTGTGAAAATGTGTGGGTGGACTGGGGTGTTCTAATGGGTGTTAGTGGGCAGTGAAAACTGGCTTCTAGGAGGAGGCAGTCTTGACCCGCCTTGTAGAGTAGGACAGGGGTTAGAAATGAGAAGTAGGAGTATGTGTGAGCACATGTATGAGGTGTGCTGATTGTATTCCTGTGCCAGTTCCTTAGGTAGTGCCCAGGGAGGGTTAGTCTGTTTTTGCCCTACCCCCAGGAATTGAACCCAGGGACACTCTATTACTGAGCTACATTCCTAGTCCCTTTTCTTTTTTTTTATTTTGAGATAGAGTCTTGCTAAGTTGTCAAGGCTGGTCTTGAATTTGTGATCTGCTTGCCTCAGACTCCTGTGTACCTGGAATTGAGTGTGCCTCTGCACCCCAGCTACTACATTAGGAGAGGTTCTATTTTGCAAGTGAGGAAACAGGCAAAAAACAATTTAATCTGAAGGATCCACAGTTGGCCTTTCTCTCCCTCTTTCCCTTTTTCTTTCTCAATGAGAGAGAGGGGGGTGGGGGAGGAGAGAGAGAGGGAGAGGGAGGGAGATAGATATTTTAAAAAGAAGAAGAAATAAGAAGGAAGGATTAAGGTATTGGGGTAATTACTGTCCATGGTGAAGTAGACTGAGGACTGACTTGTTGATGGGGGCCTCCCTGAGAGCAGGTGATGATGACAGAGATGGCACTAATTAGGTGAGAGGAGAGGTAGAGGGTGACCTGGGGCTAGTGGGTTGATAGAAACACATTCCACAAGCTTCTTGTGTGGCTGGTTCCTAGTCCCTTTGTGACTGCAGATCCTACCCCACCCCACTCCACAGTTTCCCTAACTTTTTAACTCTTTTTGCCATTCTATACTGTAGGGTCTTTTGTAGCAGTTGAATGTAGGATTGCTCCAGGTCAGAAGTGTCCTTCTGTTAAATCACACATTTGACTTTAGGAACCAGTTTTGTGATTTTAAGATATGGTCAGAATTGAGGATAGTGGCCTTGCTGTCTTTAGACAGTCCAGGGAAATAAAGGGACAGGACGTTGGCACCAGGTTTAGACATGGGCTTCGTGAAGAATTTGCTGCCTAGGGATTTCAAAATAAGGAACCAGTGGCTGAAGTGTCACGAATAGGGTTTTGGGTTTTGAGTGAACTGAGGGGATGAGATTAGCTTCACAGTTGAAGTCTTGTGTTAATTCCTTTGATTTTTCTCTGGTTTCAACTCCTCAACTATAAACTGATTATTTAGATTGCTAATTATTTTCCTTTTTCTTAGGACAAATTGGTTTGAGAAACCCAGGATATTAGACAGTTTGGATCTCAGAGCTATTAACCTAGTGCATAGTTTTAAGTTGATGTGGGGTGGAATAAAGACAAGCTGGCAGGCTTTTAGATTGATGGTTTTCTTCTTTTGCTTTCTCTACAATCTAGTTTTAGACAAACAAGGGCCCATATTTTAGGTTTGAGTGAGCTTTGGCTGCTTGATAGATCGACCTAGTTCACAGGTACCCCCATCTGTGTGGATTAAACAGACCCATTTCCCCTCTTTTCTGAAAGACGTGCTGAAAGCTGGCACAAACAACATCAGTTCCCTTCATTAAAGTGGACTTTAAAAAAGCAAACAGGGAAACCTGCTTTGGGATCACTTCATCAGACACCCACTCCTCCACCCCTCAAACTCCTACACGTCACTTCCCCAATTAGTCATGTCTGTGACAAGGACTTGATGCAGAGATTACAGGGAAAGGAGACCAGTGAGCCTCCTGCCCTTCCCTTTGTGTCTCCAAAGGAATGGAGGCGGAGAAGTCCCAGGTCCTGCAGGGCCATTTAAGGAAGGCTGACTGCAGCTCCCCATCCCACCCCCTTCTCTGCCAGGTGCTTATGGAAATCCCTGTTTGTCCTCTGGGGCTTTTTATTGGGCTGGGCCAGCTTTTTCTTCCGAAATGCTCACCTTGGTGTCTGTTACACAGTCCCTTCCAAGTATAGCCCCAGATAAGCCAGGGGCTGTGAAGCAATCAGCTCCCCATCTCCTAACAGCTGCCAAAACCCTAAAATCCCCAAGAGGCACCTGTCACAGTCCAGGCTTGGCCTTTGGGGGTGTCCACTGTGTCTCACTTCCATCCCCTTTCAGGGCAGGAGGCTTTCCAAGGAAAGAATGAAGTTCAGCTAGTCCAGTGAGCAAGTACAGGAAAGATCCAGGTTTGAATTTCAGCAACTAGCTATGTGAGTTCAGATGTCACTTCTGTGAAACTCAGTTTCCTCCTCTATAAACTCATTCCTTTTTTTTTATTCATGGTACTGGATCATGAACCCAAAGTCTCATGCATGCTAGAAAAATACTCTACTACTGATCTATATCCCAGCTCTTAATTCATGTTTGATAAATAATTAGTTGGCACCAGCTGAGATATGGGTATCTATCTGAGTGTCCACATTTATTCATTTAGTTGACAAATGTGAATGCCTGTTTCATGCCAGCATTAGGTAGAGCTTAGGATTACAGTAATGAATAAAGCAGATAAGACTAAACATAAATGCAGGTGAGAATAAATGTAAAGAAAAAACCTACATGGCAGTTAATAATTTCTTTTTTTCTTTTTTTTTTTTTTTTTTTTTTTTGGTACCAGCTAATAATTTCTTTCTTTTTTTTTTTTTTTTTTTTTTTTTTTTTGGCACCGGGGATTGAACTCAGGGGCACTCGACCACTGGGCTACATCCCCAGCCCTTTTTTGTATTTTATTTAGAAACAGGGTCTCACTGAGTTGCTAAGTGCCTCGCCATTGCTGAGGCTGGCTTTGAACTCGCAGTCCTCCTGCCTCAGCCTCCCAAGGGCTGGGATTACAGGCGTGCGCCACCGCGCCCGGCTCACCAGCTAATAATTTCTTAGGGAGGGGCTGGGGTTGTGGCTCAGCCATAGAGCCCTCACCTAGCAAGTGCGCGGCCCGGGTTCGATCCCCAGCACCACATAAAAATAAATGCATCTGTGTATGACTAAGGCAAATGAATAAATATTTTTTTTTTTTTTTTTGTGGTTACCGGGGATTGAACTCAGGGGCACTCGACCACTGGGTCACATCCCCAGCCCTTTTTTGTATTTGATTAGAGACAGGGTCTCACTGAATTGCTAAGTGCCTCGCCATTGCTGAGGCTGGCTTTGAACTCGCGATCCTCCTGCCTCAGCCTCCCAAAGTGCTGGGATTACAGGCGTGCGCCACCGCGCCCGGCCATGAATAAATATTTTTAAAAAAATTTCTTTGGGGCATAGAAGGCACTCAGGCAATGTTTTGTTGAACAAATGAATGGACGAATGAATAAGTACTCACTACCTTGGCTTATGCTTTTCCTCTCAATCAATCTCCGCCTCAGAGCCCTGGAGCTTGCTTGAGGGTGGGCAGGGAGGAATTGATCTGTTGGAACTGTTGTGAGGGCTGCTGGCCCGCTCAGTCACTCACTCGCCCTGAGTGTGCTCTTGGGGAGCTATACACCCAGTGCTTCCCTCTGAAAGCTGTGGAAGCTAGAGAAGGGAGACTTCCAATCTGAATCCAGAAATGGGAGGGCAGCTAGTCATTTTTAAGTGTTTTTCATCTTTGATCAATTAAGAAATAATCATTGGTCCCCTCATCCCTGTCCATCTCTCTCTTTTTTGTAAGTTTCTCATTTCTATACTGCAGCTTATGCTAGTTACAATGTTTCTGCACTTTCCCTCTCTCTTTTCCCTTTTTTTTTTCTCATCTACTTCAAACCCTCCTCTTCTCCTCAAGTTCCGGGGGGCATCTTCTCCAAATTTAGAAGATTCTTGAGGTAATACCTCTTCCCAGGTGAGAGGCATTGATTGGCCAAGACACTCCTCTCTAAGCCTTAGTTTCCCCATCTGTACCGTGGGAATGCCCTTACCCATGACCTAGGGTGGTGTGTCAAGTACTCTATGAATATTAAATATGAGAGTCCCTGGAGTGCCGGGTGCTGTCTGAATTTGAGACTCTCCCATGTCTTATACCCTCGGTTCAAAAGTTCCCCTGAGTCCCTCCTGTCCAGCAAACCAGCCAAACCAGTTTCCTTACCTTCCTGCTTCTGTGTTAAGCAAACACTGCTCTGCAAACAGTGACTCCACCAGAGTGCCTTTGTTGGGAAAGGAAATTCTGTGGCAGTTTTCTTACTTGCCACTGTGCAGTGTGCTTGGGCTGTAGTGGGTTTGCCGTGTGTGGATTAGGAAGGTTGACTTGGGATGAGAAGAGTGGGATAAGGAGTCTCTGCTGGTGGGGAAGTCAGAATGGCCTCGAATCTGTCAGCTTCTGATTGATTTTTTTTCTTTTTTTTTTTGTATTGGGGATTGAACTCAGGACAGTTTAACCACTGTGCCACATCCCCAGGGGCACCCCCCCCACCCCTTTTAAGGGAAGATTTATATATATTTAGTTGTAAATGGACACAATAACTTTATTTTATTTGTTTTTATTTTTATGTGTTGCTGGGGATCGAACCCAGTGCCTTATGCATCCTAGGCAAGTGCTCTAGCCTGAGCCATAACCCCGGCCCATCCCCAGCCCTTTTTATTTTTTATTTTGAGACAGGGTCTTGCTAAATTGCTGAGGCTGGCTTTGAACTCATGATCCTCCTGCCTCAACCTCCCGAGCTGCTGGGATTATAAGTGTGTGCCACTGTGCCTGGTTCTACTTGAGTTTTAAAAGTGTTTCATAGTACTCATGCTTAGAGATTCCTGTCTGTTCTCCCATTGCCAAACATGCTCTGTCCTAGCCCCTGAGACCACAGTTTGCTCATGTGGGTAAGCATCCAGTCACCTGGGGCACCTGCAAATGCCGATTTGCCCTCCTGCATATTCACTGAGCCATGGTCTCTCTGGGAAGTGGAAATGGAAGGGGGGGCTCTGGACTTGGCATTTTTAAAAGCTCACCAGAAGCCTGTGACCCATTCATTGCCCTGGACAGTCTTAGGGGCTAGGTCAGAGATGTTTGATGAGTAAATACCTGGTGCCACCCAGGGTATGGGCAGTTAAAGGGACCGACCCTTCAGTGGTCAATTCAATATACTCTGAGAAAGCTGCAGGTGGGAAAATATTCAGAGGATGGCAGGAGTGGTCAGTTTCACCTGTTGAGACTTGATGAGTAAGAGGGTGTTGGCCAGACACAGAAAGGGAAAGGGATTCTAGGAAAAGGAAGTGGGGTGCCTAATGGCGTGTCATGGAGTCTGGAACTGGAGCTGTGCCTTCCTGGACAAGGAGGAGAGAAAGCCTTGAGGATGAGTGCAGAGGTTGCCAAGGCCTTGCCCACTCGACAGTGTAGTTAATCCTCATAATGGTTCAAGACAGGAGAAGAGGAAATAGGCTCAGAGAGGTTGGACCCCTTGCTCCTGTTCACCTAGCCAGTAGTGACAGAGCTGGGACTACAGCCCGGGACTTTTTATCTTCAGAAATTCTTATCCAACCCCTTAAGTCTTATTGCTAAATCCTGCATCTCCCATAGATCCTTATGCACTTTTTTGTTTGTTTTGAGAAATGATTAAGGCTGACCTTGAACTTAGAGTCCTTCTCTTGCCTTGGTCTGTTTACCTCTTGATCTTCACTTGAAATAATTACTAGGCGAACAATACTTGTCTTCCTTTTTCTCTCTTTCAACTTTCTGAGTCCCAAAAAAAATATGCCAAAATTTGCATTCAGGACTGGGGAAGTAGAGACAGGGACATTGTCTTAAACAAACTCCTGTTCCAACTGGGACTTCCTCAGGGTTCTCAGTCAGGAGGAGGATACCCCTCCCAAAAGAGGAGGAAGATGCCCATTCCTTTGTAAGCTCAGATGTTACTATTAGGACGTAATGGGGCCTCCCTGGAAGGGTTGACTCTGTTCCCCATGAGCAAGATCATAAACGGTGGCAGGCACAGGACCTCGAGGGATAATTGGCCATGTCCTAGATAATAATTAGCTGGCTTTACAATTGGGAGAGCTTGTAACAAGCCTAAAGCTTTTCAGATTTATTTTACTAGGGCAAGTTCAAGACCAAGAACATCTGTTTCTGTGGTGTGGCATTCAAACACGCATATATATCTTCTGTGTTCCCAAAGGAGATGGTGGTAGTAGCCCCCTTCTCTTCTCTCTGCTTCCCCGGTCCCTCCCCTCCCCCAACACAATCTATTCTCCATTCAGCAGTCAAGAGTGATTTTTTTTTTTTTTTTTTTTACATTTATTTATTTGCTTTAGTTGTACACAATGCGTTTATTTTTACGTGGTGCTGAGGATCGGACCCGGGCCGTGCACGTGCTAGGCGAGCGCTCTACCGCTGAGCCACAATCCCAGCCCCCAGAGTGATGGTTTTAAAAATGACTGATAGAGCTCGTCATGGTGGCGCACATCTGCTATCCCAGCCTGACATTCTAGTGACTTGGGAGGCTGAGGCAGAAGTATCACAAGTTTGAGGCCAGCCTCAGCAACTTAGCAAGTCCCTGTCTCAAAATAAAAAACAAGAAGGACTGGGATATAGCTCAGTGATAAAGTGCCCCAGGTTCCATTGCTCATTATTCCCCATTTTACACAGAATAGAAGTCCTGTCTTTGACTTCTGTGAGTCTTCTGCAATCCCCCCCCCCCCCCCCCCCCCCCCCCCCCGCCCCCAGCCTGGCTCCTTTACCCTGACTTCTTCTCTCTTCCCACTGCCTGAAAGCGCATTTCCTCCAGCCCCTTTGCTTACTGGGTGTACCCGGAATGCACAGGCTACACATCTACTCAGCACCTTTGCACTGGTTATTACCTGTTTGTGATATCTGCAGAGCTTATTCATTGTGTCCTGCTAGACCCTTCCTCCCCCATTCAGTGAGGCCTTTCTTTCACCCCTTTTTTGAGATAGTAATCCCTGCCCCAACTTTCTTTTCTTCTCGTTTTTCTCTAGCACTTTTCACTATCTAACATGCTGTGTATTTTGCTTATTTCTCCTGTTCATCGTCTGTCTCCTCCTTCTAAAATGTAAGCTCTGGGGAGCCAGGGATTTTGTGGTATAACAGTGCCTGGTACATAATAGGTGCTCAGTAAGTATCTGTTGAATGAATTAATGAGAGGTTTCAGATTGTATACTCATGTCTCTACATAGTCATCTTCTGTCTTTAGATGACATTTCCCTGTGGTGGGTTTCTTTTTGTTTTGTCTTGTTTTAAGATGGGCTTTCTCATTGAGAGCCAAGGAAAAGCACATGGGGAAGAAGGGCATGTGCTTCTGTATGGCACTCCCCAGTGTCTCCAAGCCCTGCACACCCTGGTGTAATCTTACCTAATTGTCATGTCACAAAACAGCTTGCAGTCTGGAGTCTAAAGGTCAGATGAGCCATTTCTACCCCACACTTCTGGGTGTAAGGAAGCACCAGATCAAAATCTCAACAGAAACCTAAGCCTGCCAAGCCACCTGTTCACTTTCCTGTTGTCAGATAACACCTTCCTTGAACAAGGCTCCCAGGTATATCCAGAACCTTCCACCTGCTCTCTCCTGTAGCCTGCAGCCCATTAATTGTTTAAGACCTGGTAGACTTCTAATTCTTGGCAGTGCAGAGGAGCCTGGAAGGTCCTTGGTGAGAGACATAAAAACTCAAAAAAGACAAACATTTAAGGCTAACTTAATGAGATAGTAGCCAGGATAAAAATCTCACAGCTCCAAAACCCATCTGCTGGATACTCACTGACTCAGTGAGAGGGAGCTGTAGGGCAAATTTCTAAATCCTTACGTAATAATTGCCTAATGTATAGGGTCACCAGAGTTAGCAAATAAAAATATAAGACACAGTTACTTTTGAATTTCAAATAAACAGTGGCCAATATAAGTATATCCCATGCCGAGCATAGTGGTGAACACCTGTAATCCCATGACTGGGGAAGCTGAGTCAGGAGGATTGCAAGTTCAAGGCCAGCCTTGGCAATTTAGTGAGACCCTGTCTGTAAAGGAAAAAAAAAAAAAAGACCTGCAGATGTAGCTCAGGTGGTAGAGTACCCCTGGGTTCAATCCCCAGTACCACTCCCCCACTCTCCAACACACAAAAAGTACATCCTCCATGATATTTAAGACATGCTTAACTAGAAAAGAACTTGTCTTGGGGCTAGGAGTTTAGCTCAGTGGCAGCATAGTAGAATAGAATGCTCCAGCAAGTATGAGGCCCAGGTTTCAATTGCTCTCAGCAGGAAAAAAAGTGCTAGGTCTCTTCTGATTGTGAGCAGCTAGGACTTATGTGTTGAGTTCTTCCTGTACTGTCTTTTCATATCTTGTGACAGCCCCATGAGAACTGACAGTTGTGGACAGCTCAGGTCACGCAGCCAGTAAGTAGGTCTGTGGTCAGTCAGGTGAAGAGATGGATGATTTCTGCTCTGAAGATCTCAGAGGGAGAGAAGTTCCTCCAGATGACAGGGGCATTTGCTTGTCTGTTCATGGAACAAATTCACATTGAGCACTGCCCCATACTGCGCTAGGCATTGGGGGTCCAGAAGGGTTCAAGCAGATAAAAAGCACTCCTGGAGCATCACTTCCAATTAAGAAGAGGAGACAGACAGACAGATGGTGATCTATGGAAGGAAAAATATTACAGGAGGAAGGATAATCAAGGCTATGTGTGGGACGGGTAAAGAGGCTTGGGGGACATCATCCCAAAGAGGAATGATGTTTGTGTAAAGACCTGAAGAAGTGAGGTGCTCAGTCAATGTTAGAATTAGACTGGGTATTTATTTATTTATTTATTTATTTATTGGTACCAGGGATTTAACTCAGGGGCACTCGACCACTGGGCCACATCCCCAGCCCTTTTTTGTATTTTATTAGAGACAGGGTCTCACTGAGTTGCTAAGTGCTTTGCCATTGCTGAGGCTGGCTTTGAATTCGTGATCCTCCTGCCTCAGCCTCCCAAGTCACTGGGATTGTAGGCCTGCGCCACTGCGCCCAGCTTAGACTGGGTATTATGGGAACTGACCCTCCCACATTTTTCCCAGTCCATTGTGGTAGCATTTCTAGAGGAACGATCCTGGGGCTAATTGCTACCACATCTTCCTTAAAGGGTATCAGATTCAAACCAGGATCTAACCCTCTTTTCAAGCCACCCCGCCCCTTGGCATGTTGCCCAAGAGAAATGTGGCTGTCCTCTAGTTTTCCCAAGCTTCTCATGGTAGAGGGATGAGGTGCTCCATCGGGACCTCTTGGTCTGTACACGTACCTACCAGCATCTGGGGACCTGCTCCTTAGGAAGAAGCCAGTGTGAGCACTCTAAAAGACTGCAGACTTCCTCCCCCACAAATTCCTCGCCACAATTGTGTAGGAGTGTTTGAAAAGGGAACAAGATGACCAACTTGTTTGTGGGAAAAGTAGTGGCTTTTCTATCAGAAAACGTCACCCCTTGAATCAGCTGTGGGGCAAATAACCTGGGTGCTTCTTGACAGGTGGGGCAAGGACCTGAGTCACCATGGTAGAGGCCTCTCCTGGCAAGGTCATTGTATTTCAAAGGTTGAATCAACCATGACATCACCCTTCAGAGTAATAGGTACTTCAGGTGCCAGCACTTACTCATTTGTCCTGGGAGATACTGGCCCTAGGTCTCTTTCCTCCTAGCTTCTTCTAAGGGTTTTTTTTTTTTTTTTTTTTGGTGGTACTGGGGATTGAACTCAGGGGCACTCGACCACTGGGCCATATCCCCAGCCCTTTTTTGCATTTTATTTGGAGACAGGGTCTCACTGAGTTGCTAAGTGCCTCACCATTGCTGAGGCTGGCTTTGAACTCGCGATCCTCCTGCCTCAGCCTCCCAAAGTGCTGGGATTACAGGCGTGCGCCACCGTGCCCGGCCCCTTCTAAGGGTTTTGAGAGATAACTGAGTTCAGTGGTGGCTTGGTGAAGTTCACACAAAGGTTTCATTGCCATCCCAGCCAACTTCCAGGCTTGCTATGGTGACAACGTTTTCTGGAGAAAATAGGATCTATGGGTATATTTCCCATACCTTGTGCTTTTTTATTTTAAATCTGTATTTGCAAAGAAATCTTCCAGCCCAGGCACAGTAGTTCAGGCCTGTATAATCATATGGACTCTAATCCTAGTGACTTGGGAAGACTTAGGCTGTGAGGATTGCCAGTTCGAGGCCAGCCTGGGCAATAAAGGGACTTTTTTTTTTTTTTGGTACCAGGGATTGAATTTAGGGGCACTCGACCACTAGGCCACATCGTCAGCCCTTTTTTGTATTTTATTAGAGACAGGGTCTCACTGAGTTGCTAAGTGCCTCGCCATTGCTGGGGCTGGCTTTGAACTCGCAATCCTCCTGCCTCAGCCTCCCAAGTGCTGAGATTACAGGCGTGCACCACCGCGCCAGGCTAAGGGACTTTGTCTCAAAATAAAAAACAAGCCAGGCATGGTGGCATATGCATGTAATCCCAGTGGCTCAGGAGGCTGAAACAGGAGGATTGTGAATTCAAACCCAGCTTCAGCAACAGCAAGATGCTGAGCAACTCAGTGAGACCCTGTCTCTAAATAAAATACAAAATAAATAAATAAATAGAATACAAAATAGGGCTGGGGATGTGGCTAAGTGATTGAGTGCCCCCGAGTTCAATCCCCAATACCAAAAAATAAAAATAAAAAACAAAAAGGTGGGGATGTTGCTCAGTGGTAGTGTCCCTGGGTGGGTCAATCCCCAGTAGCCCACCCTCTAAAAAAGAAATCTTCAGCCGAGCGTGGTGGCCCACGCCTGTAATCCCAGCACTTTGGGAGGCTGAGGCAGGAGGATCGTGAGTTCAAAGCCAGCCTCAGCACTGGCAAGGCACTTAGCAACTCAGTGAGACCCTGTATCTAATAAAATACAAAAAAGGGCTGGGGATGTGGCCCAGTGGTCGAGTGCCCCTGAATTCAATCCCTGGTACCAAAAAAAAAAAAAAAAAAAAAAAAAAAGTCCTCTAACCCACCTGTAATCCCAGCTACTAGCTAATTGGAGGCCAAGGCTCAGGTTGAGACTGAGACAGAAAGAAAGGAATCCTCTTCTACACCTTGAATGTGGGAGTTTCAGGGCTTGTCACATGGTCTTTGATTTTGAAACTTGAAGTTGATTTTTCTTTGGACTTTGGAATTTAGTTATGGTTTCTTGTTTTCATTTCTTCTTTCTGCTAATCCTCTCACTTGAACCATGGGAGTATTTAAGACTCAAGGAATCAAGTACCTGGCAGCCTATTTAACCAAAGAAACTGCTGTCACTTGCCAGGTGTGGGATTTTATTTCTGGTTTCAAAGGAGATTTAATGTCAAGGTTGTGACTTTCAGGATGAGTCTCTGAGACACTTCAGAGAGCAAGGATAAACTGGGAAAGGTGGTCTGAGGGGCTGGATTCCACTCCCTTTGACCTTGAGCAAGTTACTTAACCCTTTTGTGCTTCTGTCCCCTCACCTGTAAAAAGGGAATAAACAGGGTATCTCAGGGTTGCAGGGAGGACATCCAGAAATGCTCCCAGTACATAGCAAACATCCCTTAGAAAGTTTTTTTTTCTTTTTTCTTTTTGGTTCTGGGATTGACACCAGGACCTCGAGTGTGCTATGCTATATCCCCAGCCCTTTTACTTTGAGACAAAATCTCACTGAATTGCTGACATTGGCCTTGAATTTGTGATCCTTCTGTCTCATCCTCCCAAATTGTGAGATTACAGGTGTGCAACCATTATGCCTGGCAAAACCCCAGGTTTTGGTTATTAGATGCTTCTGCTTTTGATTTCTGTCAAGAGAATTAAAAATGTGTAAATGATAAAAGACTGAAGGAGCCAGAGAGAAGGATTAAAGATGAAGGAGAGGTACCTTCCTTTGCTGTATGACCTCCCCAAATCCAAGACATCCCTTTTGACCCAGCACCCATTCAATGGCAGATTGTGCTACTAGCTGTGCATGCCATCATGTGGCCAATCTATGTCAATTTATCATCATCATCTATGTGGCTGAACCATCCTATGAAATTGATTCTAGTGTTGTGTCCATTTTACAGAGAGGGATATTGAGCCTCAGAGAAAGTTGACGACTTACCCAACGCCACAAAGCAAGGGATTGGCAGGCAAGGATTTGAACCCAGATCTGCTGACCCCAAAGCTTATGCCACCAGCTGTGTACCTATACCTGACTGGTGCTTTTTCTGGAGAATTCCCATTGCCCAAGTACCAGTTTTTTTTTGAATTAGGATTGTAGATGATTATGCCCCCCACCCCCGCCCCAATGCAACTTATATCACAAAGGATAGCATATTATACACAGTTACATACCTCGTTTTCTTCACTCAGTAATATCTTAGAGATTGTTTGCAATGTTTTTCTTTTCCTTTTTTCTTTCTTTTGTGCTGAGGATAGAATCCAGGGTCTCTCACAAACTAGGCAAGTATGCCCCACCCCCCCTTCTCAAGAGCATATTAGATCCTATGGGCAGGAGGGTCTGCAGATATGGTGGTTTCTTAGTCCCTGGGTTAGTTACTGATGGCAGGGAATAGATTCCCCCCACAACCAGTCCTGGGCAGTGGGAGAGGTACTAGGTCTCAGAGTTTGTTGATGCGTGAAATAGGGTGAGGATTAGTACCAATCCCACAGGCAGCTTCTCTCACCAAAATTATTGAATTTATTCTTGCAGGAGTCCCTCCTGCTCAGACTCCCACTGTGCCTGTCAACAGTTCAGTGATCCTGTTCTTTCCCCACCTCCCAGGATCCTTTAAACCTTCTGTAGGCCAAGAGTTCTTTGGATGACTGACTCTCCAGCCACCTTTGCTGCTGGCCTTTTGAGAAAGCTGAGAGCCAATTAAGATGCTTTTAAATACTTGTAAAGGGTATCATGTGGTCCCAAGGAGAATGGAATGAAAGGAAATGGGGCAGAAATGGCAGCAGGAGGGACTGGGGTAAGACTTTGAGAGGAGGCTGACGGATTGGGTATGCATTTTCTGAATACTGACAGTGCCTTTCCCAATTTTGACTTCTTTTTTTTTTTTTTTTTTTTTTTTTTTTTGTGGTACCGGGGATTGAACTCAGGGGCACTCGACCACTGGGTCACATCCCCAGCCCTTTTTTTGTATTTTATTAGAGACAGGGTCTCAATGAATTGCTAAGTGCCTCGCCATTGCTGAGGCTGGCTTTGAACTCGCGATCCTCCTGCCTCAGCCTCCCAAAGTGCTGGGATTACAGGCGTGCGCCACCGTGCCCGGCTCCCAATTTTGACTTCTAAACCACTTGGGGTCACACCAAGATCATTTCTCCTGCCCCGCTTCAGAGACTGCAGCAGCCAAAGAATAAATGCCAAGGTCTCTGCAGACCTCATAATCCCCCATCTAGAGGAAGATTTAAATTATCTCAAACTAAGTTCATAGAGAAAGTGTGTTTTAAAAAATATGTTCTTGTCTGGCATGGTGGCACCTATAATCCCTGTGGAGGTTGAGGCAGGAGGATTGCAAGTTCAAAGCCAGCCTCAGCAATGGTGAGGCACTTAGCAACTCAGTGAGACCCTGTTTCTAAATAAAATACCAAATAGGGCTGGGGATGTGGTTCAGTGGTTGAGTGTTCCTGAGTTCAATCCCTGGTACCAAAAAAAAAAAATCCATTCTTTGGGGTCATATTAAGCGAGGCCTTAAGAATTGCCTAGTTTCACTGGGTACCACTGCACATGCCTGTAATCCCAGCGGCTCAAGAGGCTGAGGCAGGAGAATTGTGAAATCAAAGCCAGCCTCAGCAACTTAGCGAGACCCTGTCTCTAAATAAAATATAAAAAGGGCTGGGGGTTGTAAGCTGCCTGTTGTGGCCAGCCACGGTGCCGCCACGGGAGGAAAATTCTCGGAGGCAGAGTTAAGCTTTTACTATTTTTACTTCTACTTTCTCAGAGCTTAGAGAGGGAAAGAAAGATTTTTAGAGAGAAAGATTAGAGCGAGCTTTTCTTCTTAGCTTAGAGTAAGAAAGATAGAGCTTAGAGCTTAGCTTAGAGAAAGATTAGAGCTTCTTTCTTCTCTCTTCTTTCTTCCTTCTTCTTTCTTCTGTCTTCTGTCTTCCTCAGGAGCCTCGGCCTAACTCTGACCAGTCATTACTTCTTCTATCTGGTTTCTCTTCTGTAACCGCTCTGCCTATGTTCTGGCCGCTCTGATTCTTCTGACCGACAGAGTGGCTGCCCGACTGACCGAATGAATTCGTTCTCCTAACTCGGACCGCTTTCACCCGGTTATATACCTTCAGGTTTGCGGGTGCCTACAGGTGCGTCACATACATATCAGGTGGAACTTATGGCTTCCAGCTAGCTACAACAGCCCTTCCTAATTAGGGCTCCTTCAGGGGGTGACCTCTCAGAGGTTAAGCAGCCCTGGGTTCAGATCCTGGTACCAAAATCAAAAAACAAACAAAAACCGAATTGTCTAATTTCTTAGTTTGTACATGACTTGGTAGGTCCAGAGATGGCAGGCCTGTGTCAGTGGCAGGGGTCAGAACTAGAATAATAATATTGTCATTAAATAATAACTACAGTGTTCATTGCATATGCGTATTGGTTCTCAACTAAGTGTTCATGTATGATCCTGTTTTTTTAAAATCCTTGCACCCACTGTTGAGGTAGGTGCTATGTAGACAACTTCATTTGAGATAATGAATAGAAGCTTCTAGATGTTATTAACTACCCCAGGATCCTGCCACTAGTGGACCTCAATGGAAAATTCGTGTCTCCCAGAGGCACCAGCTTTATTCCTCCCTGTGCTTAGCGGCTCCCTTTCTGAGAATAGCCACATTCTAGACCTATCACTGGGGCCTAGAAAGTAACCTCGAGGTCCAGTCATGCAACACCCCACCCCACTGTCCTTTTGCTTTCTTTAGTACTGGGGATTGAACCCAGGGGTGCTTTATTTACCACTGAGTGATATTACCAAGGCTTTGTGTGTGTGTGTGTGTGTGTGTGTGTGTGTGTGTGTGTGTGTGGTGCTGGGGATCTAACCCAGGGCCTTGTGTATGTGATGCAAGCACTCTACCCACTGAGCTATATCCCAACCCATCACCAACTTTTTTTTTTTTTGGCCCCTGGGATTGAACCCAGGGGCACTTGACCACTGAGCCGCATCCCCAACCCTATTTTGTATTTTATTTAGAGAAGGGGGTCTCACTGAGTTGCTTAGCACCTCGCCTTTGCTGAGGCTGGTTTTGAACTTGCGATTCTCCTGTCTTAGTCTCCTGAGCCCCTGGAATTACAGGAATGTGCCACTGGGCCCAGCTATCACCAACCCTTTTTTTTTTTTTTTTTTGGTACTGGGGATTGAACTCAGGGGCACTCGACCACTGGGCCACATCCCCAGCCCTTTTTTGTATTTTATTAGAGACAGGGTTTCACTGAGTTGCTAAGTGCCTCGCCATTGCTGAGGCTGGCTTTGAACTCACGATCCTCCTGCCTCAGCCTCCCAAAGTGCTGGGATTACAGGCGTGCGCCACCGTGCCCGGCTTCACCAACCCTTTTTATGTTTTATTTTGAGGCACCCTACTGCTGTTGCTGAGGCTAGCCTCGAATTTCGGATCTTCCTGTCTCAGCCTACCTTATCACTGGGATTACTAGGCATGTGCCACCTCGCCCAGGAGCCCTCAGCCCTTTCCCAGTTCTAGTCCTTAGCGTAAATTAAGGCTCAAGCTCCTGTCCCCTCTTTTGCAACCCTGAATTAAAGGGTGTTACTGGGCCCCTTGGGGCCAATTTTAAATCTGAATGGCTGGCTGGGGACTTCAGTTTACAAGCAGACATTCCTTTTAATTATTATTATTATTCTTTTCCAAACTACCACCTAAGGGTTTTCATCATGATCACTTTGGTGGGAGTGGGAGTTGGGGTGAAAGATAAACCAGTTAACTCTAAGAGTGCCATAGACAGAATCTGAGGAAAGCTTTTTATTTTTTGGTACTGGAAATTGAACCCAGGGGTGCTTTCCCACTGAGCTACATCCCCAACCCTTTTTATATTCTATTTTGAGACATAAAGCTTAAATGAGTTCTGTAAGTGAAACCTGAATCATGGTAGCCAGGGGCAGTGACTTTCATCTGTACTCCCAGCTACTGGCAGGCTGAGGCAGGAGGACCACTTGAGCCCAGGAGTTCAAAGCCAGCCAACATAGTGAGACCACATCCCAAGGGTGGAGGGATGTATACGATCACTAAAGCCTGAATAATGATCTGAAATAGAAAATTCAAGTGCTCTCCAAAATGCCAGCTCAGCTGGCCTATGTTAACAATTCAGTGTGAATCCTGTGACATTTTCCTGTGCAACTTATAGAATTTGTAGTTTTTTTTTTCTTTTTCACTTGGAGTTTTCCATAAATGGAAATATGAATTGGTCACAAACCAGTCTCCTGCCCTTTGTTTACAATATCACCTGGAAAAAAAGTTTGTCAATCTGTAGAACTCTCCCCTAACCTGAGACTGTAGACTATAGACTACCACAAGTGCTTTCTTTTTAGCACAGTGACTGAGTGCCTACTATGTGCTTTGTGTCTCTCACAACAAGCCTTCCCCTGTCCCAAGGGGTGAGACATTGTTCTGGTGGTAGAAAATGCTGAGCGGCCAAGTTATCAGACAATAGGCACATTCAGAATCCAGGTGGGGCGAGACCTGTGTGGGCTGCAGCAGCTGGCAGGCCTCCGAGGGGAGGCAGCAGCTGGGCCTGGGGCGTGGGGTGCCTCGTGAGCCAGCAAGGAGAGAGGCAGCCTCTGTTGTTGGTGGAGAGGGCGATGCGATAAGCCAAGGCAGAAGGGAGGGACCTCCTATGCAGAGTCTGGAGGCCAGGAATATGAAAAAGGGAGTATTAGTAGGTAGTGACTCAGTACCTGAGGTGAAAGGGGCCTTCAGACTCTGACCTCACCACAGGAGGTGAGGGGACTGTGAGAACACTTCCTTTTCACCCTTTGCCTTTCATGTCTGACCTCAGGACTGACAGCCCTAATAAGGCCACAGAGGGACAGTAATGTGGCCGTTTGGGTGGGGCCTGTTGGCAGGGATGTGAGCAAGCCTGGAGAACCTGGAGAACTGGAGTGGCAGGTGGTTTTCCCTCTCCCTGCCCTGGGGCTGCCCCCATCCCGAGTGGGCCGCACTGTCCAAGTGCATTCATTCATTCAATGATGATGGAGAGTTGTATGGGCCCTGCGTGTTGTGAGCCTGGTAAGGCAGCAGAGAACCTTCTGCTGGAGTTTGTATTCTAGCCTGTCCTAGAGAACAGGCAATAAACATAACAGATGTGTAAAACATTTAGGGTGTTGGTGAGAAATATTTGGGAAAAATGAATCTGTTGAGGAATTGCAGGGAAGCTTTGGGGTGGTCTGAGAAGGCCTCACTGATGGGACTCTTTGAACAAAGACCCAGGAGAGGGGAAGGATTAGACCACATGGCTTTCTAGAGAAAAGTGTTCTAGACCAAACAGCCAGGGCAGAGCCTCTAAAAAGAGAACAGGAAGGCCAGAGGTCATCAAGGGGCAGGAGCTGGCAGGAGAAAGGAGGGGGACAGCACCTTGCATTGGTTTGTGTTCATTACAAGGACTTTGTGTTTCCTCTCCCTTCTCAGCTCCTGGCGGATGGTGGAGTTTGATGGTTAATAGTTTGAACACTGGCCGGGCGTGGTGGCGCACGCCTGTAATCCTAGCACTTGGGAGGCTGAGGGGGGAGGATTGCGAGTTCAAAGCCAGCCTCAGCAATGGCGAGGCACTTAGCAACTCAGTGAGACCCTGTCTCTAATAAAATACAAAAAAGGGCTGGGGATGTGGCCCAGTGGTCGAGTGCCTGAGTTCAATCCCCTGTACCAAAAAAAACCAAAAAAACAAAAACAAGTTTGAACACTGGCTCCTGACTGCTCAGGGCGCCAGCTGAACAGGGAAGCCTCAGCCCTCTCCTTGATCCACTTCTCCCAAGGTGGGGCCCCTGGATTCATGTTCCTGATCGCACTGCCAGGCCCTCCTGCCTCCTGCTGGCATAGTCTGTGCTCTCTAGCAGTCCCTCCTTGTGCTCCCTGCCTGGCTTCCTCAAGGAAGACTTCTCATCATCCTCCCCAGGGCTGAGTCGGGACACTTCCCACCCTCTGCCCCGCTCCTGTTTAGGGATCAGCGTTCTTCCTCTCATCCTATCTGGTGCCTGATGCCTGGTGTGTCATTGGCACTATTCAATGAGTAGGTGATGAGGGCCAGAGATGTGGCAGCAGAGTCCCCAGGGATGGGATGGCTTATCTCCATCTTTTGGGGACTTTGGGGGGGGGGGCGGGGCGGGGCAGTGCATTGAGTGTGAAGAGGAAGCCAGAATCCAAAAACTCCTTTATTTATTTTTTTCCAGATTTGCCCTTCTTCTCAACACACACACACACACACACACACACACACACACACGCACACACACGCACATACGCATGCACATTTGGTTGGTGCCATCTTTCTGGCCATCCTTTTGAACAGTAATGTGAGCTTTGCAAGTTTTATTGTTCTCCCCATTGCCTTCCCAAATTATTTGCTTCCTAAAGGTGAGTCATTTATAGGGACTGGGGATATAGCTCAGTTGGTAGAGTGCTTGCCTCCCATCCACAAGGCCCTGGTTTCAATCCCTAGCACCACCAGAAAAAAGAAGTAAATTGTACAAAGCTGCTTAAAGTGCTTCCTCTGCTTTTTACATTGGTGGGGGGGGGGAAGGTGGGGGGGTGGGACTCATGGTGAGAGCTAGTACTCTATTCAGCGCTTAGCACCAGCAAGGCTCTGAAGCCGAAACTTCAAATCACCCTTCAGCCTTTTGGAGCCCACCCTGTGCCCCATGCAGTGTTTCTGGTCTGTAGTGTTCCTGGCCTGCAGTGTTCCTGGCCCCAGGGACACTGGTGGTGAAAGTCCCCATCCCCCATGCCCTGAATGGAATCTACATTACAGTGGGGAGTGAAGTGGGGGGCACTAGAATGGTCAGCAGATTAAGTAGAGTATTTGGTGGTCCTGCTGGGTCAAAAGCCAAACACTTCAGGGGGACCCGGAACAGGGGTCTTGAGGTAGGAGTTGACCCCGAATTCCTTTATTGCCACAATCCTTTGACTCCACCCTCATTCCCATTTTACAAAAGAGACTGAGGGTTAAAGAGGGGAACCGTTGGCATTGCCCAGGGTCCTCAAGTAGCTGGAAGAGTGAAAACCCGGAGTTGGGGCCAGGGAACTGGAAGTGGGGGAGGGAAGGGAAAGCCACCCGCCTTCCCCTTCACTTGCAGAGGCTCCTTTTGAAATGCTAATTAGTTAGGGGCTGGGATTGTGGCTCAGCGGTAGAGCGCTCACCTAGCACGTGTACAAATAAAACTCATTGAATAAAACACATTGTGTCCAACTAAAGCAAATAAATAAAAATATTAAAAAAAGAAATGCTAATTAATTAATTAGCAATTGTTTTGGGACCTTTAGCCTAATATAGCCCAATATTTCAACCCTGTGATTCTGGGAAACAGTTCTCTAATGTGCCTTAAAACCCTGTGGCCTATAATCCCAGCAATTTGGAGGCTGAGGCAGAAGGATAACAAGTTTGAGGCCAGCCTCAGCAATTTAGCAAGATTCTGCCTCATATGAAAAATAAAAAGGGCTGGGAATGTAGTTTAGTGGTAGAGAACCCCTGAGCTCAATTCCTCAACATCACACACACTTCAGTAACTAATTAAAACCAACAGCGACCACTTCGTCCAGTTCTCCATTCTGATTCATAAATCTGGGGTGGCTTCTAGGATTCTACATTTAAAAATTTATGCTTGGATTAGAAGTTCTTAGATCTCATTAGAAGGACAAACCAGACCCAAGCAACAGTTTCTAAACCTGGGCTAGATTGTGACCCACCCAAAGCTTTAAAGTGCAGTGGCTTACTTATATTTGGTCCTTTAAGAAAACATGAGGAGCTGGGCATTGGTGGTGCATGCCGGTAATTCCAGCTACTCAGGAGGCTGAGGCAGGAGGATTGCGTGTTCAAAGCTAGCCTCAGCAATTTAGCAAGGCCCTAAGCAATTTAGTGGCACCTGTCTCAAAATAAAAAATAAAAAGGACTGGCAATGTGGCTCAGTGGCTAAGCGTCGCTGGGTTCAATCCCTGGCTTGAAAAAGAAAAAGAACACAAGAGGAAAGGGTGGGGGGGGCAGCTCAGTGTAGAGCTGCTTACCTAGCATGCACCAGGCCCCACCCTTGCTGATAAAAAGAACACATGGGTGTTAGGTCCCTAGACATAGTAACTCCATTTTGGTTCTGGGACTGAGAACCAAAACTTATAAACTGCCAAGAAAAAGAAACTTAAGATACTCTGTTCCCATAACTGCCCCCCACAAAGTCCCTACATAGAAAAATCTGTTGTTACCCAGCCACCTGCACCCAAGGTCAATTCTAGCCTGCTGCGCCTGGCAGACACTCTCTGTCAATAAACCTGTGCTTAAACTCTCCTGGATATTTGTGCCAGCTACCCTAACAATGGGGAGTCTCAATTTCCCTTCATCTCTTGCCTTGAAGGATTCATTCCCACTTTAGACTAGTCATTCTGCCCAGGACATCCTTTGGGGGGATTTACATTCCTCAGAAAAACTGATAAGCCTCAAGCTGCCTTTGCTCCAATGCAAGCACACACACACACACACACACACACACACACACGTACACACACACACACACACACACACACACACACACACACACCACGTCTATAACTTCTAATGGCTTCATATTCCTGCCTCCTCCTCAGCGCAACCAAGAATCACCTAGGGAGTGTGTTTTTAAACAAAACATCAAGTCCCCCAGTTCCTCTGAGATTTCTTGACTCAATCTCTGGGAGGGAAGGCCCCTCAAAGCATGCACTTTATTTTTTTATTTTTATTTTGGTACCGGGGGTTGAACTCAGGGGCACTCGACCACTGGGCCACATCCCCAGCCCGTTTTTGTGTTTTATTTAGAGACAGGGTCTCATTGAGTTGCTAAGTGCCTTGTCATTGCTGAGGTTGGCTTTGAACTCGAGATCCTCCTGCCTCAGCCTCCCAAGTGCTGGGATTACAGGTGTGTGCCAATGCGCCCGGCTTCCTCATCTTTTCTTAAAGAATCAAATATAAGTAAGCAAAATATGCTGGATGTGTGACAAAGTTCCAGTGTATTTGGAGAGGACAGCTTAGCTGGCCAAGGGGCCCTTTCCCTCTATATATCTGTACGTCATTCACTCCATCATTTATCCTTCCATTCATGTAGTCATTATTGGGTACCTGCTGTGTTCTAGAGCTTCAGTGATACGTGCTGCTGGAGCTGGGAGGGTAGCTTGGATAATCCAGACCAGTGAATGATTTGACAAGTTAACACACTTGGCTATGGTCTGAGGCGTCATTTATGAGTCTGCAAACAGCTCCCTAGTTTATGAGTTGCCCAGCCCAATATTAAAATGAACCATTAAGCCTTGCTGTTGTCCTGGAGAAGCCTGCATGAAATTCAAGCTGAGCAGAAAACAGATCCGACATAGAGATAAGGCAGCTGCAGTTTCAGTTTTAGGTAGGGCCAACTAAGAACTTTCGGGACTTTCCTTGCTGTGGACTAAAAGTTAGGTTGCCTTTCTGTTTGGTGGGGAGGTTGGTTTATGATTAATCTATCTGGGATTTGATAACAAATCCAGCGAACATGTAAGGCATTTCAGATACTTGATTATAAATACACTCCTGAAATTTTAGAATGGGCAATTAGTCATAAAGCTGAGGAGTCCTCAGTCACTCTGACTTTGCTTGTTATTTTAGTTTATTTTTGGTACTGAGGATCGAAACCAGGGGCATTTTACCAGTGCGCCATATCCCCAGTCTTTTTAATTTTTACTGTTTTGGTAGTGGGGATTAAGTTCAGGGGTGCTTTACCACTGAGCTACACTTTCAGCCTTTAGACTCCACTTTCTGTCAAGGAAACTGAGGCCCAGAGAGGTTGATTTAGCTTATGGTCCACCATGACAAGGAACTCTGCTACTTCAAAAGTCTCAAGGTCATTTTATCCTTTTTGTGACTGAACCTGATGAACTGAACCATCCCTGCCCCACTGTAGACCAAGATGTTCCAATACCGGGAACCTGGGGATCCCTCAGAAATGGGGATCCTCTTTCCCCTGTAGCCAAGACTTTCCAAAACAACATTCCTTTTTTAGGACTTCATTAGGAACCTGTCTGTTGGTTTATTTCCTTACTTTGTACATTCCTAACTTCAAAGAAGAATTTAAAAATATATATGTGTATATATACGTGTGTGTGTGTGTGTGTGTGTGTGTGTGTGTGTGTGTATTGAGGATTGAATTTAGGGGCACTTAACCATTAAGGCATATCCTGCCTTTTTTGTATTTTATTTAGAGACAGGATCTCACTGAGTTACTTAGCACCTTGCTTTTTCTGAAGCTGACTTTGAACTTGTGATCCTCCTGCCTCAGCCTCCTGAGTAGCTGGGATGTAGGCATGTACCACCACGCCTGGCAAATATAATTTTAAAATATAATATTTATCTGGGGGGCCAGATAGATAATATCTATACATATATTTATCTCAGATATAAAGGAAATGGACAAAGGAAAAATAAAGATTAAAGTTAAGCTAAAGATGCATTGGGGGAACAAAATGATTGCCACAATGCCTAGATCCCTGCTAAAGCAGACCACAAATTTGACTCTGACATTCCCACCAAACCAGTACAAAGTGGGATATAGGATCAGTTGTGGATTTGGGTTTCCATGTGTTAATGTTAGTGGGGGAGTCAGGATACTGCTTCTCCAAAGAGCTTTTAATTTCCTGTAATTCTAGCAATACTTTTTTTTTTTTTTTTTTTTTTGAGAATGGAGGTTGCACCCAGAGATACTTTTCCAGTGAGCTAAATCCCAAGTCCCTTTTTATTTCATTTTGAGACAGGGTCTTGTTACATTGCTGAAGCTGGTCTCAAATTTTGTGATTCTCCTGCCTCAGCCTTCCAAGTAGCTGGGATCACAAGCATGTGCCACTGTGCCTTTCTCCTCTGCTCTTTAAAAACAAAAAACTCAGAATGATGTTATCTTGGGGCTGCGGTGTAGTTCAGTGGTAGGGTTGGGAACTTAGGAACTTAGCACGCATGTACAATCCCCAGCACCAGAAAACTCCCACAAAATGGTAGCATCTTATATATCTTTTCCTACACCCATGGTGAAAAGGGGGAAGGACACAGTGAAGGGGATTCTTTTTTTTTTTTTTTTTTTTGTACTGGGGATTGAACTCAGGGGTACTCGACCACTGGGTCACATCCCCAGCCCTTTTTTGTATTTTATTAGAGACAGGGTCTCACTGAGTTGCTAAGTGCCTCGCCATTGCTGAGGCTGGCTTTGAACTTGCAATCCTCCTGCCTCAGCCTCCCAAGTGTTGGGATTACAGGCGTGGGCCACCATGCCCGCCTGAAGGGGATTCTTAACTGAGTGACCAGCAAGAGCCAGGAGCCTCCCATAGGAACAAGTGCCGTGTGCTGAGGAGGAGGTGGCCCAGTGTGGCTGAGACCTTGTAGACCCCATGGGTTCACAGGTAGGAAACCAGGTGGAAGCTGGGCAGAGATCAGAGATTGTCTTTGGGTCAGATGATCTCTTCTGAAGGACAGATAAATGCCATTCATCCACCAGCTTCCACCAAGAGGAAGTGATGTGAAGGAGTCCATTGGACTGATGCCTCCTCCTGGCTGGACAGGGCTCTTTCCCCTCCAGCAGAGGAGGCGTTGGGTGTTTTGGAAATGATGCTCAGGAGACCAGAACAATAAGGCTTATTTCTTCAATGGACAGAGCTCAGTGCAGGCTCTTATGTCAGAAAGCATTTGGGATGGATGGTTGACGGAAATTGCTTCTGCCCACAGTGTCCTTGTTCAGTCACGGTTAAATCAGACTTTCTCTTTCTGCTCTACAAACCTTTGATTTCCTGCTTTGAATCTGTCTCGTTTTCTTCTCTAGCCCCAGAATAAGCAACCAATGTTCATTGAGCTTTTATTCTGTGTCTGACACAGTGTTAAGGGTTTGCCCTTTACCCTTCATCCTCTTCCCTTAGGAAACAGGGTCTGTCACTGTTGTCTCTACAGATGAGGAAACAGAGGTAGGAGGAGCAAAGTCACATGCTGAGGTAGTTCAATTGATAAGGGGAGCTGGAATTTGAACTCAGGTCATTTGACCTCTGACCTGAGCTCCTAACCACAGATCCTAACCACAGAATACTATACGGTAGCCTTGAGGTAAGGAAATAGGATCTATGTTCCTCGTCTCAAAGTTGACCCCAGGTGGGCTGGGGTTGTAGCTCAGTGGTAGAGCGCCTCCCTCATACATGTGAGTCACTGAGTTCGATCCTCAGCACCACATAAAAATAAATAAATAAATGAAGATATTGTGTTCATCTACAACTAAAAAAAAATTTAAAAAATGCTAACTTTGATTAAAAAAAAAAAAAGTTGACCCCATGTAACCCAGTGATGACCAGTGTTGTATGTCCTTGCCTTGTCTACCACCAAATCTGGCAGGATCCTTGCTGACAGGGTCATTGTCTTTCATGTTCCTGGACCTCCTCATTCCATGCATGGAAGGGTGAGGCACCTTTGAAACTTTGGGCTGAGGGCGTAGCAGTTGCCTGTCAGGCATAAGGTCCTGGCTTCAATCCCCAGTACATTAAAAAAAAAAAAAAAAGCTTTGAGGTTTCATCTCCAATTTGCCTTTTGGACAGTCACTGCCCCTCTGCAGCCTCTTGGGAGAGAAGAGTGTTTCTCTTTAATTAGTCCACTGAGATTAATAAGCCATAGACCTCATAAGGCACATTCAATAAATGTTCACTGAGCATCTTAAATGCACCAAGTTCTGTCTCCCTGAGTGGCAGAACAGTAATTGCTGGTGTTCATTCAGTGTTTACAGTAGGCCTGGTTCTGGGTTAACCTGGGCTAACCTTCAGTTGTACATTTTTTTTTTTTTTTTTTTTTTTTTGGTACTGAGGATTGAACCCAGGGCCTCTTTACTATTGAACTACATCTCCAGCCTTTTTTTTTTTTTTTTTTTAAATATTTGTTTTTTAGTTCTAGGTGGACACAATGTCTTTATTTATTTTTTATGTGGTGCTGGGGATCAAACCCAGTGCCTCATGCGTGTTAGGCGAGCGCTCTACCATTTGAGCCACAACCCGAGCCCCCCACCCACTTTTTTTGGAGAAGGGGTCTCCCTAAGTTGCCCAGGCTGGCCTGAAACTTGTGATCCTTCTGCCTCAGCCTCCCTCATAGCTGGGTTTACAGGCATGTGCCACTGCCCCCGGGCTGCATACAGACGTTATATTTGCCTTATCCCATCCTCTGTGAGATAGGAACTGTAGTCCTACTGAAATGTGACACAAGCCCAAAATAACCATGTTATGGAAAATTGTTCAGCACAAACTGTTAGGCTTATAGGACAATGGGGTTAAGGGACCAACACTGAGAGTTCTATACACACCAGTCCCAGCTACTTGGAAGGCTGAGGCAGGAAGATCACTTAAGCCCAGGAATTCTAAGCCAGCCTGAGCAACATAACATGAGACATTGTCTGTCTCTTTTCTTTTAACCACTGAGGATTGAGCCCAGGGGCTCTCTGTCACTGAGCATAGCCTCAGCCCTAACGTTTTTGCTTTTTATTTTGAGACAAGACCTCCCTAAATTGCAGGCTGTCTTTGAATTTACGATCCTCCTGCCTCAGCCTCCCTAATTACTGGAATTATAGGCATTCGCTCCCATGCCCACTGAGACCCTGTCTCTTAAAACAACAACTTCAACGTGACACATCATACATTAGAAGAAAACAGTGTTGCTTGTGGGCATCTCAGTAGAGTTTTAGCTTGTTAATGTACAGTGGTGGAATGATGATTATCTGAACACCAGACGTGGGTAGGTATCACACCCGTGGTGAACAACAGAAAATGCATGTCTTTTGCGCATTTGTACCTCTGAGCTGGGTATAACTTACTGAATTTACTTAGTGTTTCTTGCAGACAAAATTGCACACGTGAACAAACTAGACATTTGAGTTCTGCTTAAATTGTTCTCTAATATATCACTCATGTTAGAAGAAATATATATTTTCCAAATAAGCATTATAGAAGAATTGATGTATTATCTTTATTTTGTGGTGAAGTACATTGAATTCCAGAGAGGTGAGGTAGTTGCCTGAGGGTCACACAGCTAGGAGGTGGCGGAGCTGGGATAAAATTCAGATCAGCTTGAGCATTTCTTAATCTCTATGCCACAGAGTCCTTCCTGTTCTTATTTATGGGGAACATGTTGACAGTTGGCCTAGAGGAGAGATGCTGGACCCTCCTAAAGGAGAAGGGATGGCTAGTGGTGTATATGCCAGGTTCTGGGCAGTAGCTAAAGGGTAGGGTTGGCATGGGGGAGGGACCCCAGGAGACTCAGAGTAGAGGCTGCTCACCAGGCAAGCAACCAGGGACATCTTCCATGTTTCAGCCATTGGTGCAGCTGCGTCAGTGCATGCTAGGTGGATGTCAGTTCCAATTTTGTCCTCAACAAATAAACAGCTGGAGCTGGAAGTGGTAGCACAAACTCAAGGCCAGCCTCAGCAACTGAGCAAGTCCCTGAGCAACTTAGCGAGACCCTGTCTCAAAACAGAACATAAAAAACGGCAGGGATGTGGCTCAGTGATAGAATGCAATCCCCTGTACCAGAAATACATACACACATACCTGGTTGGCTGGTTAGTTTGGTTAGTTTTTTTTTTTTTTTTCTTTTTTTTTTTCCAGGAATTTTCCCCCATTCCCAAAACTTTTAATTGGGAAAAACTTTAAAAAAAATACATAGAGGGCTGGGGATATAGCTCAGTTGGTAGAGTGCTTGCCTTGTATGCACAAGGCCTTGTGTTCAATCCCTACCACCACACACACAAGAAAACAGTTCAGAAATACAATGGACAACCTCATTTTACAGTGCATGCTGTCTTTCTTATTGCTTCATTTGTATGTGATGAGCCATTTGAAAGTATTTTGCACTCCTAGGAGGAGTGCAAAGTACAATGCTTGTTCTCAGAGGGCAGAAGGCTGATCACGGGCGTGGAGCTAGTTACACAGGAGAAATAAGTTCTGTGTTCCCTTGCACAGTAGTGTCGCCAGAGATAACAATCCTGTACTGTGTATTTCAAAAAAAGCTAGAAGAAAGGATATTAAGATATTAAATGCTTCGCCACAAAGTAACGATAAATGTTTGAGGGGATAGATATGCTTATCGAACATCAAACATTATGCAATGTAAGCAAATGCTGAAACCTCACACAGTGCCCTGTCAATATGTATAATTTTTATGTCCATTAAAAAATTAAGTTCATATTTAGAGGAAAAAAGTGACTCAATATCTCACCACCCGCATCTCCTAAGAGTGAGGACATTGATTCCATATTCAAATATCCTCAACTATCCCAAGAATGTCTTTTATTTAGGTTAGAATCTAACACACAAGCCATTTCAAACATTGCCTCCCGTGGCAGCCACTGGGGTGCACAGTAGGAAATGCAGAGAGAGAAGGGGGTGTTCTTGACTTTGATGAGCCGTGCCGTGCCCCGTTTTGTTCTCCTACTTCGAGGAGAGACTAGTTGCTCTGTATTCTGGGAGCAGTCAGAAGTTTCTGTTTGTCTTTATAAGCACACGAGTTTCGCGTAAGCTGTATCCATGCACACCAGCCGCATGTGGAATTTAAGTTTGTAATTTAAAAAGGCTTATTTTATTTCCCCTCCCCTGTAATAAAGCAAAGCTGGCATTTCCAGATCTGAAGCATCTAAGGAAAGCAAACCTGATGGTGTCAGCATGTTGCTTTCACAAGGAACAAAAGGTTATGATTTAACAGGCCCTGAAATTAGATATCAGGGTCAAGATGGTGTAAGTCCAGGCAAGAGCGTTTTCCAGGGCTCTCACTTGGGGTCCATCCATCTTCCATAGATGTCTCCCCTCCAAAGGGGGAAATTTAGGAGAGGAAGTTATTAAAAGAGAAAAAAAAAAAAAAAAAAAAAAAAAAAAAAAAAACCTCAACCCAAATATAGTTATTTTAGATTTCTTTTCATATAAGTAGCAATCATAGTTTATATACTTTTTAGCTTTTCCCTTCAGTGCTAGGGATTAGCCTTGGCCTTGCGCATGTTAAGCACTTACTCTACACCCAGCCACTTTTACTTATTTTATTTATTTATTTATTTATTTATTTATGGTACCAGGGATTGAACTCAGGGGCACTCAACCACTGGGCCACTTTCCCAGCCCTTTTTTTGTATTTTATTTAGAGACACAGGGTGTCACTGAGCTGCTAAGTGCCTCGCCATTGCTGAGGCTGGCTTTGAACTCGCGATCCTCCTGCCTCAGCCTCCCAAAGTGCTGGGATTACAGGCGTGCGCCACCGCGCCCGGCTCTTATTTTATTCATTCGTTCATTCATTCATTCATTCATTTAGAGAAGGGGACTTGCTGTGTTGTCCAGGCTGGTCTTGAACTCCCAGGGCTCAAGCGATCCTCCTCCCTCAGCTTCCTGAGTGCTGGGATGACAGGTGCACACTATTGTGTGCAGCTCTTTTTTTTTTTTTTTTTTTTTTTTAGTAATGTTAATACTAATGATCAATGTTTGCAGAACATGAACAGTCAAGATGCTCAGCAAGGTGCCTGGGGCATGGTAGAGTGCAAGTGTTGCCCGTTGGACATGCTCACACATGGTGTGAATTTGAATCATTCAGATTTGAAACTGCACTTTAACATTCTTTACGTAGTAAAATGCATTTTATATACGGCTTTTAAAGAATGGGAATTATTCACATCAACTTTTTTTTTTTTTGGTGGTACCGGGGATTGAACTCAGGGGCACTTGACCACTCGGTCACATCCCCAGCCCTTTTTTGTATTTTATTTGGAGACAGGGTTTCACTGAGTTACTAAGTGCCTCGCCATTGCTGAGGCTGGCTTTGAACTCTTGATCCTCCTGCCTCAGCCTCCCAAAGTGCTGGGATTACAGGCATGCGCCACTGTGCCCGGCTTTTTTTTTTTTTTTTTTTTTTTGTACTGTGTATAAACCCAGGGGTGCTTAACCACTGAGCCACACCCCGAGTCCTATTTATTTATTTATTTATTTATTTATTTATTTGTACTGGGGATTGAACTCAGGGGCACCCGACCACTGGGCCACATCCCCATCCCTTTTTTGTATTTTATTAGAGACAGGGTCACTGAGTTGCTAGGTGCCTCGCCATCGCTGAGGCTGGCTTTGAACTTGCGATCTTCCTGCCTCAGTCTCCCAAGTGCTGGGATTACAGGCATGCGCCACCACGCCTGGCATACCCTTTTTATTTTTTATTTTGAGACAGGGTTTTGTAAAGTTGCTTAGGGCCTCCTTAAGTTGCTGAGCCTGGCCTTGAACTTGTGATTCTGCTTCAGCCTCCCAAGTCACTGGGATTACAGCTGTGTGCCATCATGCCTGGCTTAACATCAACTTTTTTTTTTTTTTTTTTTTTTTTGGTACTGGGGATTGAACTCAGGGGCACTTGACCACTGGGCCACATCCCCAGCCCTTTTTTTTGTATTTTATTTAGAGACAGGGTCTCACTGAGTTGCTAAGTGCCTTGCCACTGCTGAGGCTGGCTTTGAACTCACGATCCTCCTGCCTCAGCCTCCCAAGTGCTGGGATTACAGGCGTGCGCCACTGCGCCCGGCTAACATCAACTTTTTAAAGGGAGACTTAGCACATCTTAAGTCATGCACAGTTTTCCCCAAAACATCCTGTGTATCAAATCTGGCAGGCTTGTCTATCAGGTGTGTGTGTGTTGGTCCTTTTATACCATGAACTTTCTCACTTAATCCTCACAACAGTACTGTGATTTAGAGATTGCCATTCGAGCCATTGACCCATGTATAGGTGAGGAGACTGAAGCTTAGAGAGGGTAGGACCTCATTGGAGGTCTACTGAGCCTGTTACGGAGTGTCCTATAGATAAGTGTTCACTGCTCTCATCATTGCTGTCACTACCACCACCAAAGGCTTTAGCTTTCAAAGCAGTTCTTGTGGGGTATCATTGTAGGGAAGTTAATGTGTTTCCATTAGCAAAACCATAACAACACCGTCACTCACTAGGAGACAGAACACAACAGAAAGTAATTGTTGGCAAGGATGTGGAGGAACTGGCATACTCTCTCACTTGCATACTGCTACTAGGAGTGTAAAATTGTGTGGCCGCTGGGGAAGAGAGTCTTGCAGCCCCTTAACATAGAATTACATATGACCCAGCAATTGCACTCCTAAAAATATGCCCAGGGTAATTGTACGTATATGTCTAGACAACAACACGTATGTGAATGTTCAAAGCAGCATTATTCAGAGAGGCCCAAACACCTCAAATGTTCAGCAGCTGATAAATGGATAAACAAAAGGTGGTATATCCATGCCATGGAATATTATTCAGCCATAAAAAGACATGAAGCATTTGGTGTAACATGGATGAATTTGAAAACATTGTGGTACGTGAAGAAGCCAGACATAAAAGACCACACTGCATAATTTCACTTATACTTGCTCTTCAACTTGTGATGGGATTGGGTCCTGATAAGTAAAAAATGCACTAATGGGTTGAGGTTGTGGCTCAGTGGTAGAGCGCTCGCCTTGCACGTGCGCGGCCCGGGTTCTATCCTCAGCACCACGTAAACATAAATGCATTGCATTGTGTACAACTAAAGTAAATAAATAAATATTTAAAAAATGCACTAATGCGGGCTGGGGATGTAGCTCAGTTGGTAGAGTTCTTGCCTCGCATGCACAAGGCCCTGGGTTCAATCCCCAGCACCAAAAGAAAAAAAAAAAAGCACTAATGTACCTAACTTGCTGAACATAATAGCTTAGCGATAAATTCCAGTATTGTGCTGCACACTGCATATTTGCTAGCCTGGAAAAAGATCAAAACTCCAAACAAAGAAAAAAAATCAAAACTATAAATTTGATTTTTGGTTTCCATTGAACATGTATCCGTTTCAAAACATCATTAAGTTAGAAAAAGTGAACCACGGCAAATCAGGCACCATTTGTATATGAAATAACCAGAATGGGCAAATCTATAGAGACCGAAAACAGATTAGGGTGACCAGGGGACGGAGGATGAGTGGAACAGAGATGAGTGCTAATAGGTAGAATCTCTTATTGGGGTGATGGAAATGTTCTGGAATTAGAAATTACTGATGGTTGTGCATCATGGAGAATATACTAAATACCACTAACACTTTAAGTGAGCAAATTTTGTGTTATGTTAATTATATCTTGACTTAGAAAATACCAAGGTGGGGAATAAGATCGTTAGCAAAACAAGTCTGTATCAGATTAGTGCAGCTCCTATTCTGAGCTAAAGTAAAAATATAAACAGCCTCTAATATCCAGTGATCCTGCCTGATCCTGTGTAGGGCCTTGGTTTGCAACCTTCTCATAAGCAGAAGGCATTCTGGGAAACTGTAACTACCCACCTGCCCAAGGAAATGGACACCCCAGATAAGTTTGATGTATTATATAATCAAAAGGCAGGCAGGCAGGCTTTCCAGAGGAGCCTAAGCTAATGGCTTAAGAGGGAGTTTAAAAGAGAAAGCTGTAGCCTGCCTGGTCTGAAGTCCTGCCCCGTCAGCAGAAGTGGTGCATTATAACTGAGAGGAAAAGGTATTTAAAGCTGGCATCGATGGCAAGCATTTGCCCCATTGTCCCAGGTTTAGTTAATGCGTGGTTTTTCCATGGAACTGATCGACCTGGAGAGAAAGGTTTTCGTCTTCCTGACTTTTCTGGCATGGCTTCTCACGTCAGAAGACAGACTTTCTCTGGAAATTACACCCAAAGGTTTTGCTCTTATTTAAGCAAATTAAGACTTTGGGAATGGCCAGGTGGCCTTTCAGGTTTGCCAAGGTCGACAAGTCAAGGTGTTGAGCCAACTTCTTTACAGCTCTTGAAGCCAATTCCTGTGTTGTCCAAGTCCCCAAAGTCTCCAAAAGGTGGCTGAATGGACCTTGTCAGCTCTATCTGGCCCATCAGCACTTCCGCCTTCTACCTGCAGTGCCAGGTTTAATGAGATGCCCCCGTGGCTTGTCTCAGGAATAAACCACCCCTACCTGGAACCTGCCACCCCCATTTGTGAAGGGAGTGAAAAGGCAGAGAGAAGTGGGGGAGGCACACAGACAGAACAAATTATAGGGCCAGGATAAGGTGGAGTGACTGATGTTGGAACCAGGTCGGCTGTCTCTGCCTGGTTGGCTTCTGTGTGCCCTGGGCAAATCATTCCACCTCTGTCTTGGCTTATTCACCTACAAAGTGGGGATTAATACAGTACCCACCTTTCTCAGGAGAGTGAAGATGAACTGAGCTTCTGCATGGAGCTTCTCACAGGGTTAACAACTGAGCTCTTAGAGGTGACCATTAGGCTGATGCGCAGTCTTGGCTAGCTCCTGAAGACTTGGACAGTCATAATGAGTATTCCTGGCTCATGAACATCCCTGCCCCTCTTCAGTTGGGCTGACCCCAATGCCCCTTAGTTGTAAATATATAATAAGGTGGTCAGTGCTGTGGAGAAAAAACTAAAGCAGGATGGAAGACGAGGGAGTGCTGGAGGCAATGGGCTGCCATTTAAAATTCAGTGATCAGAAGCTGCTTGAAGGTGACCTTAGAACAAGGAGTGTTTCAGCAAAGACCCAGTGGAAGGGAGGTGGGAGCCACACAATCATCTGAAGAAGAATGTTCCAAGCAGAGGGTGAAGCAAATGCAAACTTTTTTTTAAATATTTATTTATTTACTTTAGTTGTACACAATGCAATGCATTTATGTTTACGTGGTGCTGAGGATCGAACCCGGGCCGCGCACGTGCGAGGCGAGTGCTCTGCCACTGAGCCCCAGCCCCAGCCCTGCAAATGCAAACTTGAGCATGCATAGCCAGGGTCCTGGCCGGAGCAGAGTGAAGTGGGGTGAGGGGAATGGGTGACCAAGTCAGCTGCAACCTGATTGTAGGAGTTGGGCTTTTATTCTGAGAGAAAGGAAGTGGGGAGTGGGTCTCTGAGGGCTCTGAGTAGAGTAAGACCCCTCAATTACTCGCAGGGGCTGCTGTGCAGAGGAGTCTGGAGCAACCTGAGCCAGAGTTGGGAAAGCTGCCAGGAGGCTACTGCCATAGTCCAGGCACCATGAGATGAATTGGGTTGAGGCTGGGGGTAGAGCTCAGTGGTAGCGCCTTGCCTAGCTTTACCAAGGTTTTTTTTTTTTTTTTTTTGGTACCAGGGATTGAACTTGGGGGCATTCGACCACTGGGCCACATCCCCAGCCCTTTTTTGTATTTTATTAGAGACAGGGTCTCACTGAGTTGCTTAGGGCCTCACTAAGTTGCTGAAGCTGACTTTGAACTTGTGATCCTCCTGCCTTAGCCTCCCAAGCTGATGGGAGTACAGGTGTGTGCCACCATGCCCTGCTGCACCAAATTCTGAGTTCAATCACCAGCACGCACCACCAGAGACAGAGAGAGAGGGAGTTGGGGGGAGATGGATGAATTGGGTCTGTGGGGAGAGAACTTGGACGCTTGACTCTCTCCTTGTTCTTTTCTCATCCCCCATTTTGATCACCCTGCCACCACTAGTCACTTGTGCTTTGTAGGTGTGTTATTTATTATTCATGCTCTCTAGGCATGCTCCCAGGAAGTTTGGAGTTCTTTTTTCTGCAGATGCTCAGAGGGTTTGAGTTGAAGTCTGGGGGCATTGGAAACAACCAGATATGGTGGTCACAGTTGAGTGCCCTTCATTCTCCCACCATCAACACTTTTTTTTTTTTTTTTTTTTTTTTTTGGTACTGGGGATTGAACTCAGGGGCACTCAACCACTGAAACCACTGAGCCACATCCTCAGCCCTATTTTGTATTTTATTTAGAGACAGGGTCTCACTGAGTTGCTAAGTGCCTCGCCATTGCTGAGGCTGGCTTTGAACTCGCGATCCTCCTGCCTCAGCCTCCCAAAGTGCTGGGATTACAGGCGTGCGCCACCACGCCCGGCAACACTCATTTTAACCCCTAAATTTGCCTCTAATCCAGAGATTCTCATTTGGGATCTGAGACCCCTTTAAGAGCCTCCCAGGGGCACCCACATCCTTACCCACCATACCAGGGCACTTCTTTGACATCCATTCACAGACATAACTAAACCCTGGCCCAACTCTGAAGTTCTTGCTGCCAAGCCCTCAAGGAGTGGGTCAGGCAAAGCAGAAGAGCAACTGGGAAACTTCCTTTTATGGCTAGATAAATGTTTCCAGGTGGCCTGAGAAGGGAGGAGTGGTTGGTGTGGGCAGACTCTGTTCCCTTCGGTACCAAAACTTTGATCAGAAGGGGTGGGGAAGGATTGATTTTTCCCAAGCCTGGAGCTTCCTCTGGCTCTGCTGGCACTCCCCACAGGCAAGGGCCTCCACGCCCGCAAGTAGGAGAGGCCAGTCCTGAGATCAGAGGGAGGCACTGCTGATATTCTAGCCTTCCCAGAAGGCACTGGGGTTGTTGCCCTGCCAAGTCTCCACAGCCACCTGGGCCCTGCCTGTCCTGCAGAGTGGCCTCGGAAGCAGCTACAGAAGTTTCCAGTTCTGCAAACACCATTTATAATGTGGTGATAATAGCAGCAACATGTAGAGGACTCAGCCCATAGGAACTCTTTTTGAGATTTTCTCTTGGATTCTGTGATGTATAGGGACCATTCTCTCTATTTTAGAAAGAGGAAACTGAGACTTCAGGGCTAATGAATTTTCTTGAAGGCTCATAACTAGTTAGAGGCATAGTTCAAATTAAAGTCCAGACCTATCTAGACTCCAAGCTTTTACACCAGCCATCAGTGTCATGCCGAGGCAGCACCTGGTGCAGTCACCCGTGCTGATACTTGGAGAGAGGAGCCTGCAGGAGGCTGGCAGTTCAGTTTTGTTCAAGGTCAGCTCTTAGCACAAGAAATTTCCTTCTCCTCTTGGATTGTCTTGTTCCTTTCTGTTCTCCATGACTCTTCACTTGCTGCTGTGACAGATTCTTCTCGAAGGAGTCAGATTTATAAATCCTAAAAGCTAAGGTCCCATTTCCTCTCCCTTTCTGTCCCTCCCTCTACATTAGAACTACTTACCATCCTTGCCCCTTTGCCCCTGGGCCAGATCCAGGGGTCAATGTCCCTCTTAAAGTGTGACACTTGGAAAGAAAAACGGCATCCATCATTTAGATCATTAGATTGCAACCCTGAGAATGTTCTTATCAAACCACAAATAGAATCAGACAGAACAGAACAGCCTCCCATGTCTTGAGTATCTCGTTTCTGATAATGCAACTGAAGTCAGCATTTGGGGTTTTGGAAGCCGCAGCACCTGGGTTGGTTGCTCACTGAAGTTATAGTCAACTATACCAGTCCTTCCTTCAGCTCAACTCTCTTATTAAAGGAAAAAAAAAAAAAAAACTTCATGTGAAGATATGAACACAAACATAAAAGTGTCCCTCCTATCTTCAACCCCCCGTATCAGCAGCTTATCTCTTAAGATGAGCATGGTCACCCGTGTCTTGTATCCTTCTGCAGACATTCAAAGCCGTTTCAGAATCCCATTTTACCATTTCCTTTATTTATTTATTTATTTTTTTGTACCGGGGATTGAACTCAGGGGCACTCAACCACTGAGCCACATCCCCAGCCCTTTTTTGTATTTTATTTAGAATCAGGGTCTCACTGAGTTGCTAAGTGCCTCACCTGCCATTGCTGAGGCTGGCTGTGAACTCTCGATCCTCCTGCCTCAGCCTCCCAAGTGCTGGGATTACAGGCGTGCGCCACCGTGCCCAGCTCCTTTAAAAATATTTTGAAATCATTTAATTAAATTTATTTTGCAGTGCCAAGGGTCAAACCCAGGTCCTCATGCATACTAGGTAAGCGCTTTACCACTGAGCTGCATCTCCAGACCCACTTTTTAAAATTTTGTTTTAAGACAGGGTTTTGCTAAGTTGCTGAGGCTGGCTTCAAACAGGCAACCCTCCTTCCTCAGTCTCTCAAGTAGGTGGGATTACAGGTTTGCACCATGGCATCCAGTTACTTGATTCTTTTTAAACAACCACCTGCATTTTAATTTCTGCATCCTTGTCTCTGGAGTAGATGCCATTACTTGTAGAATCCTCCATGGATGCTGTTCTTTACCTTTCTATTGACTAAGCCTGTACTGACTCCTCGTTTATCTGAATCCATAAAAATCCATTCTAAAGTCCATTCTAGAGATGGGCTTTGTTGGAAGAAAGGATTCACACGTGTAAAAATCTATAAACAGGGCTGGGGTTGTGGCTCAGTGGTAGAGCGCTTGCCTAGCATGTGTGAGGCACTGGATTCGATTCTCAGTGCCACATAAAAATAAATAAATAAAATAAATACAGGTCCATCAATAACTAATAAAAATATCTAAAAAAAAACAAAATCTGTAAACATGGTCAGAATGACCTCCAAAAAACGTGACATGACATCCAAGGCCCCATGTCTGTGCGGGTACGGCTCAGCCCCTGCAAGAACGCTTTTCCCAGAAAGAATGCAGTGGACTTCCCTGACACACTGCAGGGAGAATCTGGTCACCTGACTTGGCATCTAGCACGCTCCTTCTCGCTAGACCAGCTGACCGGCGTCCTGTTTACTGTGCCCCTTCCTTTTCCGCTCACATGTGGGTCATCCTCCCTCTTTCCCACTGCCCACAAGGACACCCTCCACCCACCATCCATGGGCTCCTGCATCCTGTGTTGCTGAGATTCTCAGGGGTTCTCAATCCCCCGAGAGTGGGCACAGTGTGCCTTTGTGTGTGGTGCTGGGGAGTGAACCCAGGGGCACTTTATCACTGAGCTACATCTCCAGCTTTTTATATTTTTATTTTGAGATAAGGTCTCACTAAGTTTCTGAGGCTGACCTCAAACCTGTGATTCTCCTGCCTCAGCCTCCCAAATAGCTAGAATTACAGGCATGCGCCACTGTGCCTGACACAAGGTACATGTGAATTCCCCAACTCCTCCAAGTATTTGGCCAAAATAAATTTGTTTTTTGCAGTGCTAGAGATGAACCCAAGGCCCCACATGGTAGGCCAACACTAACACTGAGCTAACACCTCTACCCTAAATTCTTTCAAATAGAAAGTAAATAGTAAGTTTACATATGGCCTCCACTATTTAAAAAAAATTTTATGAGTGGGTAATATGTTTACATTGTTGATAAAAATATAACAATAACTTAAGCTAGACTTACAGGCATGTGCCACCGTACCTACACCCCTTTTTTTACTTAGCCAAGGCAGCGCTACTTTGCGTCTTGCTTTTTATCACCTAATAATATATATCTTGAAGTGTATGCCAGAGCAGGACAAAGAACAAAGAGCTTTCTTCTTTTTTGTGTGGTGCTGGGGTTTGAACCTAGGAGCAGTCTGACTCTGAGCTACATGCCCAGCCCCTTTGGTACTACAGATTGAACACACGGCTTCACCAGCTCTTTTCATGTTTTATTTTGTGTCTCACTAAGCTGTTTAGGGCCTCACTGAGTTTGGCCTTGAACTTGTGATCCTCCTGCCTCAGCCTCCCAAGTTGCTGAGATTATAGGCATGTGTGACCATGCCTGGTTCTTATTTGTTTTATAGCTGCATAATATTTCTTTTTTTTTTAAATAATTTTTAATATATACAACTCATAGTGCATATATTTAGTATCTTTTTTCATACAATTGTTTGTATACAAAGTATATTCGTACAATTCAGGTCTTCAATCATGCATTAAGGAAAATGATATCCGTCTCATTCAACCACCTTTTTTTTTTTTCTTTTCTCCCCCTCCCTCCCCTCTTGCTCCCTCCCTTACCCTCCCTTCCCTTGACCATTCTAGTGTTCCTCTAATCCTCCTATGTACCCCCATCCAACAATACTTTGAAATAGCCTCCTTATATAAGAGAGAACATTTGGTACTTGGATTTTTGAGACTGACTAACTTCACTTAGCATTATGTCTTCCAACTTCATCCATTTACCTGCAAATGCCATTAATTTGTTTTCTTTTATTGCTGAGTAAAATTACATTGTGCGTATATAACACATTTTCTTAATCCACTCATTTACTGAGGGACATCTAGGTTGGTTCCACAACCTAGCTATTGTGAATTGCGCATATAGCTGCATAATATTTCACTGTAACAAGATTCCATAATTTAACTAATCCTCTATTGATGGATACTCAGGTTGTCTCACATGCTTTTCTACCACAAACAACGCCTTTTATATACATCATTTATGTATGTGTGTCTCAGTTTCCAATTATGAATTACAGTGGAAAGTAGGAACAGGCCAGATAAATGTATCATGGAGTCTTTTGCAAGGGCTGCAACCAGGAAAGTAAGAAGGTTGAGGATCACTGTGGGGACAGTTACACAGCAACCTTCCACTGCCTCTTGTGAAGAGCGTTAGCCATGTGGCTGTAGCCCCAAATATGGAAGTCTGCATCTGGTACCCATGGGCCTGTCTACTTGCCATTTTCTCTTCTTATTTTCTTTCGTTTTTTTTTCCCCCCTATTTGGGATTGTTGGAGTGAGCACCCAATTGTATTTCGCTCTCTCTTCCTGGTACTTGGAGGTATGTGGTGTGGGTTGCCGGGTTTATTTCTCAGGAGCCTGGGCAGTTACCTTTCGGGCTGTCTGAGTCGGCAAGCCCTCTGGGAGCAGCTGCTTTCCCATCAATGCTTACTTGTTGCCATAATGAAAAATGATGCTTGGGTCCATTAAAGAAAAAGCTGCTCTCATAGGCTGTGCTGGACAAGTGAGTGCTTGTCGTGGAGTCATACGCAAGTGCATGTGACCTGAGACTGTGGGAAAGGACTCGATTCTGCATCTTGGCTGCCAGCCGGTTTTGGGGGCTGTTTGAGGAGTTTTGTTCCAAAGGTCAGAGGCAGAGGGTCTGAGCGTTTCCAGAACAACCCATGTTTGGGAATAGTGCAGGTCTCTGTTTGTTTGTTCTTTGTAAAGGAAGTTTCCAGATCTCATTCTTGAATTATTGAATGATTCAAAGATTTCAAATTTCCGTTAGTCCTAGCTACTCACGAGGCTGAGGCAGGAGGGTTGCTTGAGCCCAGGAGTTTCTGAGCAGCCTGGGTAACACAGCAAGATCCCATCTCAAACACAAAAGACAAAGATTCCAATTCCATGGTAACTTTCCTGTTTTCACAGTTAGCGTTGCCACATCTCGGTGCCCTCAGGCTTTGGAAATGTGGCTGTGGATTGGTGCATGTCTCTCTCTAGGTATGTTCTTTATGGAGAGACTAAGTGTGGTTTTAGCCGTCTACCTCCAGCTTGGACTTTTCCTCCTCTGGGCAGGGCAGTTTAGTCTGATGGTTAGATCAGAAGCTTTGGTGTTGGGTTAGTCCCAGGTGTCTATGTCACTTCAGAGGTGTGACTGTGAGCAAGTGACTTGAGCTTTTCTGGGCCTCTGGGGATCAGAAAATCCAACCTGCTTCACGCAGCCTGAGGGTCAGTGTAGAGTGCTCACGTGATGTCCACACATAATGACTGCCATCATGCGGACAATTTTTTAAAAATAATTCTTGTTCATTAAGGATTATTTATAGTTTCTCTTTTTCCTCTCTACTTTTTCACAGCCTTGGCGTTATTGGGTGTTTAGATTGTGTCTGTTTTGAACTGTGGGACTTTGACTCATGGGGTCCTCAAAAGAAACCCTAATAACTGTATTTCTTTCTGGTTCATTGAGATGTAATTTACATACCACACAATTACACCCAGGGTAAGTATACATGAGATAATTTTTATAGACATACACCATTACCCCAACCCACTTTCAGATTTCTGTCACCTCACAAGTTCCCTTGGGCCTCTTGACAGTCAAGCCCCTTCCTGCCCTCATCTCTAGGCCACCATGGATGTGCTTTGTGTCTCTCTAGTTTTCTAGAATCTTCAAGTGGTAAAATATGCTGTCCTTATGTGAATGGGTTCTTTCACTTACTAATGCTATTTAAGATGGTGTTGCGGGGTTGAGGTTGTGGTTTAGTGGTGGAGTGCTTGCCAGCGCATGTGAGGCACTGGGCTCGATCCTCAGCATCACATAAAAACAAATAAATAAAACAAAGGTATTGTGTCCATCTATAAACTAAAAAAAGAAAAAAGAAGAAAAAAGATGGTATTACATTTATTCCTATTTTATTCCTATTTATCACTGAGCAGCTATACCATAATTTATCCATCCTAAAAACTTTATGGGTTGATTTTTATAACTTGCAGATTGGTATTTTCTAAAATGGGTAAATGTGAACAAAGAAAATTGAATAGGAAGGTCTTTATTTATTCGTTTATTTATTTTTATTTTTTGGTACCAGGGAATGAACCCAGGGGTTCTTTTTTTTTTTTTAATATTTTTATTTATTTGCTTTTAGTTGTACACAATGCATTTTATTTGTACGTTGTGCTGAGGATCGAACCCAGGTCGCCCACGTGCTAGGCGAGCGCTCTACCACTGAGCCACGATCCCAGCCCCAACCCAAGGGTTCTTAATCAATGAGCCACATCCTTTGCCCTTTTAAATTTTATTTATTTATTTTTAAGTATTTATTTATTTTCTTTAGTTGTACACAATGCGTTTATTTTTACGTGGTGCTGAGGATCGGATGATCGAACCCGGGCCGCACACATGTTAGGCCAGCGCTCTACTGCTGAGCCACAATCCCAGCCCCATTAAATTTTTTTTTTTTTTTTGGTACCGGGGATTGAACTCAGGGGCACTCGACCACTGGGCCACATCCCCAGTCCTTTTTTGTATTTTATTAGAGACAGGGTCTCACTGAGTTGCTAAGTGCCTCGCCATTGCTGAGGCTGGCTTTGAACTCATGATCCTCCTGCCTCAGCCTCCCAAGTGCTGGGATTACAGGCGTGCGCCACCGCGCCCGGCTCCCATTAAATTTTATTTTGAGACATATTCTCCCTGAGTTATCTAGGCCTCGCAAAGTTGCTGAGGCTGGCTTTGAACTCACAATCCTCCTTCCTCAGCCCCCCGAGCTGCTGGGATTACAGGCACTTGGCCTCTGTTTTTGTTCAGTAACAGTTCTATTGAAATACAATTCACATGTCATATAGTATGCTCATTTAAAATATAGAATTCAGTGGCTTTTAGTATTACTCATAGAACTTGCAGCCACCATTACATTAATTTTAAGCCATTTTCACCAATCTTCAAAAAAGCTCCTCCCTAAGGGCACCCCAGCAGAGCCCATACCCTGGCTTCCTCCCAGCCCTGGGCAACCTCTAATCTACTCTTATCCTTTTTTTTTTTTTTTTTTTTTTTTTTTGTGGTACCGGGGATTGAACTCAGGGGTACTCGACCACTGGGTCACATCCCCAGCCCTTTTTTTGTATTTTATTTAGAGACACGGTCTCACTAAGTTGCTAAGTGCCTGGCCATTGCTGAAGCTGGCTTTGAACTCATGATCCTCCTGCCTCAGCCTCCCAAAGTGCTACTCTTATCTTTAGATTTACCCATTCTGAACATTTCATATACAGTCAATGGAACTAAGCAATGTGTGGTCTGTGGCTCTGGCCTCTGAGCATGATGTTTTAATGGGTTGTCCACTTTATAGCACGTATTGCTACTTCATTTCTTCTTCTTCTTTTTTTTTTTAATATTTATTTATTTGCTTTAGTTGTACACAGTGAAATGCATTTATGTTTACGTGGTGCTGAGGATCGAACCCAGGCCGCGCCCGTGCTAGGCAAGCACTCTACCGCTGAGCCACAACCCCAGCCCCCGCTACTTCATTTCTTTTCATTGCCAAACAATATTCTATTGTATGGATATACCACATCTTATTTACCCATTCCTCAGTTGATGAAGATTTTGCTATTGTAAATAGTGCTGCTGTATAATTTGTTTTGTAATTTTCCCCCTCTAACATACACAAGGTCCTGCTATTGATATTAAAATCAAAACTTGATTTGTGTCAAGAAATAGACACAGATAACAAGGTACCCTGAACATAAAGTGACTAAGGAGGTGAGAGGGTCTTTTTCTCCTGTTCCATGAAGACTCAACAGTCCAAGATAAACAGAAGGGAAGTCACTGGGTTTGCATTTCCTGCAAGTGCCTGAGGAAGGTTTAAATATACCCATACCTGGGCTCTCCCAGCTCTGCACATCTGGATTCAGTTAGTCAGAGGCAGGACCCAGGCCTAGGTGTTTTTTTCAAAAGTGCCCCAGAAGAGGTTGTGCAGTACATTTTAGACCCTGGATGGAGATGATGTTAGAAATTTTGGTCAGGGCTGGGGGTGTAGCTCAGTGATACATACCAGCCTGAGGTCCTGAGTTCAATCCCCAGTACTGGAAAAAACAAAAACAAAACCAGAATCAGAAATTTCGGTCAGTGGGCCTTATATTGTGAGAATGAATGACCTGGAGTCTCATTAGGGCCCAAGACCCAGTTGCCCAGCTCTCAGGCTGTCAGCTGCCTCTCTGGTGAGGGGTCCATGGGGACTGGGGGGTGGGGACTCAGGTGCTTTGGAATTCAGAACATGGGGCCCTCTCTGGCCCCAGGGAACCCTTCAGAAAGGAAAAGTGGGCAGGCACTGTGTGGGAGAGGGAGCCTTTTCTTTCTAATCAATAAGTAAACAGTTGTTGGAGTTGCCCAAGCTGGCCACAGGAATGTTTCCTGGGTCGCAGCCCATGGGAATGAGCAGTTAGCACCTCTGTTATTTAGGCAGGCAGGGTGGGGTGTCTGTGCACTTAGCATGCAGCCAGAAGCTGGGACAATGAAACTCCTCTAATTTGGTGGGGAAGCCCTCCCCGTTCTCCTTGTTCTTTTTTCAGGAAACCAAACAAGTTTCCATCTTATGGTGGGTAGGGACAAAGTCCCTCCCCCTATCCCTCTGCAGGAGGCCCATATGCTGCCAGTTCCCCCACCTCTTAAATTAAGGCAAGATTCCTTCCAGTTAGAGCCCACCCCTCTTGGAAAATTGAAACTCAGTACCCTCATTTTGACTTGAGACACAGTCTCAGCTTCCCTAGCCAAACCACTGGAACCTGGTCCAGGCAGGATTATTGCCATTACACTGGGTGAGCTTTTATCAGTGGGTGCTAGTAGTTTCTATGGTGTCCAGGAGAGGCCTGGGAAGCAAAATGATTCAGAACTGAGTTTTTCCAAGCAGGGCGCAGTGGCGCATGCCTGTAATCCTAGCACTTGGGAGGCTGAGGCAGGAGGATCGAAAGTTCAAAGCCAGTCTCAGCAATGGTGAGGCACATAGCAACTCAGTGAGACCCTGTCTCTAATAAAAACACAAAAAAGGGCTGGGGATGTGACCAGGCCCCTGAGTTCAATCCCTGGTACCAAAAAAAAAAAGATAAAGAAAAGAACTGAGTTTTTCCTGGTGTTATTGTCAAAAAGGACAACAGGGCCTGGGAGACCCTCAGCCCTTTTGGACTGAAGGAGCAGGAATCAGTGCTGACCACAGACATCACAGACATGTTTAGAACGCATTAGTTACTTCAATTCTTCTAGAATGTGGCATTATCCACTGTGTTCCCAGGTGTCTCTTTAGTACCAACACAGGGCCCGACCTCTGGGACTCACAGTAGGATGCAGTTCCTAAATAGGCCTTGGAACACTTTCCCCTGCACCTGCACGTGTCTCCCTCTCTCCCTCCCTGGCTTTTGCATGCAGAGAAAGCACTTTTTCCAGCCCCCTCTTCTGGAGGCCTTCCTTAGATTTAAATTTTAATTGTCCACTCCCCACTGGGCTGCTGCCTAAAGCCCTGGTAAAGCCCTCCGAACCTCCTCACCTGCTAACATTTGAAAAGCTTTTCCTTCCTGACGAATTTACTTTTCAATAGGCTCTGCTCCACTGGAATGTAGCCCCTCCCCCGCTGGGCAGCCCCTTGTTTTGTTCCCTGCTGTCCTTGCAGGGGCAGGCTCCACAAACACCTACTGACCATCATTGGAGGTCATTTCTTTTTTTTTTTTTTTTTTGTACTGGGGATTGAACTCAGGGGCATTTGACCAGTAGGCCACATCCCCAGCCCCCCCCCCCCTTTTTTTAAAAAAAAATATTTATTTGTTTTAGTTATACACCATGCCTTTATTTTTACATGGTGCTAGGTGAGCGCTCTACCGCTGAGCCACAACCCCAGCCCCCCCAGCCCTTTTTTGTATTTTATTAGAAACAGGGTCTCACTGAGTTGCTAAGTGCCTCGCCATTGCTGAGGCTGGCTTTGAACTCCCAATCCTCCTGCCTCAGCCTCCCAAATTGCTGGGATACTGCACCTGGAGGTCATTTCTTTCTTTCTTTCTTTTTTTTTTTTTTTTTTTTGGTACTGGGGATTGAACTCAGGGGCACTCGACAACTGGGCCACATCCCCAGCCCTTTTTTGTATTTTATTAGAGACAGGGTCTCACTGAGTTGCTAAGTGCCTCGCCATTGCTGAGGCTGGCTTTGAACTCGTGATCCTCCTGCCTCAGCCTCTCAAGTACTGGGATACAGGCGTGAGCCACCGCGCCCAGCTAAGGTCATTTCTAACAGTGGCTTCCAAGGTGGGATTTGAACTGAAGTTGGTTGACCTCCGTTCACACAAAGGTAAAATATTAACATGTTTGCACTGGCTATTAACCAACGCCAGAAGTACCATTGATGACATTTATAGCATTTTTTCACCAGGCTGATTCTGATCAGCATCCTTGGTATTTGCTGAAGAGAAAGAAATGCATGGCAATCAAAGGCACTGCGGCAATGACCCAGGCAGCATCAGTGACCTTACAACAGAGGGGAAATTCACATAGGAGTGGAGCAAGGGAGAGAAGCAAGGGTGATAGTTCCCTTGCTTACTCCCTTTCTGGAAGTAAAGGGCTGGGACGAGTTTTTCCTTCATCTTTAAGTTCATCCATGTCACCTTTCCGCTGCCGCCCCACTTGCTCCTCTCTCTCTCCCTCTCTCTCTCTCTCTCTCTCTCTCTTTCTCCCCACCCCCTTTCTTTTCTTTCTTTCTTTTTAGCCAGGGATTAAACCCAGGGGTGCTTCACCACTGAATCCTCTCCTCAGCCCTTTTTTAAAAATTTGAGACAGGGTCTTGCTAAATTGGTGAGGCTAGCCTCAAACTTACAATCCTCCTGCCTCAGCCTCTCAAGTTGCTAGGATTACAGGCTTTTGCCACCACATGTAGCCTCATCTTTTTCTTAAAGATTTGTTCCTTGCTTCCTACCCAGGCAGTGTTTACTATTGTCATCTGATTTCAGGGTAGACATTGGTGAAGTTAGTGGATTTGTTATGGATAAGGACTTCTGGAGGGAGGTTAGGAGAAACAACCTGATAAGCTTCCTGTCCCTGGGAACCCTAGGGAGCCACCTGTCAACAAGGACTGTTGGTGTTCTGCCTTCACCAAACCAAAGTGCACTGGAAGCAGGTGGCACACAGGTGTTGGGGCCACATGCTGGGAGTCATGTTTGTGTAAGCATCCTTCCAATTTTTCTTCCACAGAGAAGCCTTTGGGGTTGTGGCTGGCTGGTTAGAGGAACTCTTATTTCAGTTCGTGCAAAGCGGTGATATAATTCAGAACATTCTTGAATCTGGAGCCTCAAACTTCCTCCTTTAATGTTAATATTTTACCTTTGTGTGAACAGAGGTCACCCAACTCCAGTTCAAATCCCACCTTGGAAGCCACTGTTAGAAATGACCTCCAATGATGGTCAGTAGTTGATTGTGGAGCCTGGGCCTGCAAGGACAGCAGCGAACAAAACAAGGGGCTGCCCAGTGGGGGAGGGGCTACATTCCAGTGGAGCAGAGCCTATTGAAAAGTAGTCAGGCCGGCTAAATATCCTTATGTTTTTCTGAGGTCTTGAACTGGATTTCCAAGGCTCCATATTTGTCCTGGGAGAGAGAGAGGCAGGCTCGTGTGCTCATAGTTTGCTCTTATTACTCTCCTTCTAGTTACTCTCTTCTTAACCATTCCATTTCTTTTGTGTGGATTAGCCTCCAGGTATTCATTTAACTGGCTGCATTTCTTAAGTGGGTCGTCAGTGCTAAGAGACAGGCTGGTTAGGTCTTGATGGGTTAAGTGGTACCTGATCACTGCCTTTGCCTCTTCAGAGCTGTGTGACTTGGCCACGTCTATTAACTTCTCTGTGCCTCAGTGTCCTCATTTATAAACAAGGGATGCTAAATCCCTACTGCACAGGATTGCTGAATCTAGTAAGGATTTTAGATCGTCATCACTGTCAGTTCTCAGTAGCAGATGGACAGAGACCCATTAGAGTTGAGATGGCCAGTCTTCCCAGGGGAGCTTGAGTCTCCTCTTCAACATGCCCCAGATGGGGAAAACCCAGAGGCCTACTTATCCATCTCCTCCCGTTTTTTAAAATATCACATCACATTTTCTGCTGATGACAGGTGCTTGATAAACTTGTAATGCTACTGATTTTGTGGATATTCATTAAAGGAGCCCTGCCAGCATTACCCAGTGCCGTCTATAAATGGTCAACACGGAGAGAAATTTCGTAGAGGCATCTGTGGGGACTCCTGGCTTTGTGGTTGGAGTTAGAAACAGCGCCCCTGACACCAAAAAGGAAAAACTCCCACTTCACTAAACGAGGCTGTCTCTCTGGGGGGGGGGGGGGGGGGGCGGCGCGGGGGGGGGCTTTCATCCACCAAATCAAACCTCTTGTTTTTCATCTTCAGTATTTAAATTAGAAACTGAAGCCCTTGGTTTGGGGGTACATAATGGCAGTGTACCCTCCACCCTGCCCCAGCCCCCGAGCCTCAGAAGCTTCTTTGATCTTGTACACATGAACTTGAGCTCTCAGCTCAAATGGTCCTTGACCTCAAGCTGAGTGCAGAGCCCTGGGTTCTGATGAGAGGGAGATGATCGTGATGGGTGTTCCCCTTTGTGTGTGACGTGGGCACAGCCGTGCTTCTCAGAGACTGCATCTCCGCTCTGGGTAGCTGCCGTAGCTAGCAGGGCCCTGTCCTCACAGCCCAACATCTTCAGGCAATGTATAGAGGCTTTTGAGAGAGTCTCCAATCTACCCACTCACATTCCAGTCTCAGGCCGGCAATTCCAAGGAAGGAATGTTGCTGAGTGCCTGCCCCAGACCCTACGCTTTCATGAACTTGGGTTTTATTTGTATTTGAAGTTCAGTCATCTCTTCCACGGTTTTCTGTTTAAAGCTATTATTTCTGCCAAATATGCTAGAACACGTAGGATGAATAACACTACGAGAGAATTTCAGCATGTTAAAGAGACTTTTTAAAAAAGTCATCTTACTACTTTTTTTTTTTTTTTTTTTTTTTTTTGATACTGGGGCTTGAACCCAGGGGCTTGCTTAACCACTGACCTACATCTCCCAGCCCTTTTTATTTATTTTTTTCAATCTTGCTAAGTTGCTTAGGGGCCTCACTAAGTTGAGGCTGGTCTTGACTTTGGGATCCTCCTGCCTCAGCCTCCTGAGTGGCTGGGATTACAGGCATGTGTGCCTGGCTATTCTTACTAGTTTAACTTCCTGGTATATAATTTCATACTGTTCTGGACCATCTTTTTCCTTTTTTCCCCCTCTTTTACTCTTTTTTTTTTTTTAACTGTTTGTACTGGGGATTAAAACCAGGGCCTCTCTACCACTGAGCTATATCCCCAGCCCCCACCTTTTATATATCTATATCTCTATATCTCTATATATATTTTAGTTGTAGTTGAACATGATACCTTTATTTTATTATTTTTATGCGGTGCTGAGGATCGAACCCAGTGCTAGGCAAGCACTCTACTTCTAAACCACCACCCCAGCACCCCCAGCCCTTTTTTTTTTTTTTTTTTTTTGGGGGGGGGTACCGGGGATTGAACTCAGGGGCACTCAACCACTGGGCCACATCCCCAGCCCTTTTTTGTATTTTATTAGAGACAGGGTCTCACTGAGTTGCTAAGTGCCTTGCCACTGCTGAGGCTGGCTTTGAACTCACGATCCTCCTGCCTCAGCCTCCCAAAGTGCTGGGATTACAGGCGTGCGCCACCGTGCCCGGCTGCGAGTCGGTAGTTTTTGATGATGATTATGGAGGTGTGGTGATGTTTTTGTGGCAGAAAGATTTTGCCATTTAGACACGGCCAATGGAGTCTCTTGCCTGTTCCTGGGGTTTGGTTTCTAGACCACGTGACCAAATAACAGGTTGAGGAAAGGCCTTCACACTGGGTTAAAGACCTTCAGTCTCCCGCTGTCTCGCTTTTTGTTAATTTTTTATTACAGAAATGTTCAAGTATACTCAGTCTCCATGTGCTGACGCTCTGGCTTCCCATTTTGCCCTCGCCACCCACTTGCTACTGCTGGGAATGCACAGGGGCTGAGCACACCCAGCCCTGGCCAGGGCCGAGGGGAGCTTCCCAGGGCCTTCTGGAGCTGGAGAGCCCCTCGTCTTTCCTGTAATTTGCAATCTGTCAGCCCAGAGGATCTGGTTTTACAGAAAGATAATGAGTCTTAATGAGTGCCTGGAAATTCAGGTTGGGGCTCCCTGTCACACTTACTCTGTCACTTCTCAAAGGGTGAGGCTTAGCCACCATTAAGACGAGACGCCCCGGCAGGTTAAGTGCCTTGCGTCAAGTTATTTGCAAAACCATTTTCATTTTTTCAGGCCACCACCCTCAGCAAGTCCAATCATGCTTGTCTCAACTTTCACTGTGGACGAGCTAGAGAAAGGAATCCAGGGCAGCCCTTGTTCCCTGCTTACAACACAAGCCCCCAAACAGAGCCCAGTTGCGCCATTACTTATGCCTGTGGTAGGAGAGGGTTCTTTGAAAAGTATCTTGCTTTTTTAGTTTGAAAAGAAGTTCCTACTAGACTTAAAGGATGGTATCTTCCCATCCTTTTTTTTTTTTTTTTTTTTTTTTAGTATTTATGTATTTGCTTTAGTTGTACACAATTTATTTTTACCTGGTGCTGAGGATCGAACCCGGGCCGTGCACGTGCTAGGCGAGCTCTTCCACTGAGCCACAACCCCAGCCCCTCTTCCCATCCTTTAAGGACTTGGCATTTCTTCTCTTGTTTCTGTTGTCATTTTATGGCTCCTCTGTGCATTTAGAACAGACTTCTGTTTTGTCTTTCCAGAAGCACAGAAACCATCATGGCCTCCTCTTGCACTGCTCTGCAGCAGGGTAGTCATGTTCACTGTCTTGGTTAATTGGCACAAAATTCTGAAGTGGTAGGCTCACCAGCAGTGGTATCCTTCACGTTACAATAGAACAAACTGAGGTCCAGAGAGGTTGAGCCATTTGCTTAAGGTGACCCAGCAAAAAGATGTCAAAATCTGGGTTTATGATCAAGTGGCAACACTCTGAGGTTAGCCCCCCTCCTTTTCTTTTCTTTTTTTTTAATATTTTAATTTATTTGCTTTAGTTGTACACAATGCGTTTTATTCAATGCATTTTATTTGTATGTGGTGCTGAGGATCGAACCCGGGTCGCCCACGCGCTAGGCGAGCACTCTACCGCTGAGCCACAATCCCAGCCCCTCCTTTTCTTTTTTTTTTGAGACAGGGTCTTGCCGTGTTGCTTAGAGCCTTGCTAAATTGCTGAGGGCTGGCCTTGAACTTGCGATCCTCCTGCCTCAGCCTCCTAAGTGGCAGTGAGCTTATTTATAAAGATCCTTGCAACATCAGTTGGTGACAAGGGCTGTCTTGCTGGTCCAGGAATGACAGCTTTCTCCCAGCAGTTTTTATGACTGGCTGTGGGCAAGATCTTTTTAAAATTGTTGCCTCTTAAGTACCTTTGGCTCAAAAATATTCATGTCAAAGAGGCATATTTTGGGATGACATCCTGGTTTCCTTCAAGGTCCAGTTGTGGCTCTAGTTAGTATAACTAGCTGTTTACTAGTATGAGATGTCAGGTAATTTCTTAACTACTCAGCCTCAGATTCATTTTGAAAATGGGGATAATCACAGTACTGCTCTTCTCTCCCCCAAACATCCAGGGTCTTATTTTTTTCTGGCAAGAGCAGGAAAATGAAGCAAGGGCTTCAGACATGGCTGCAAGGGTGGCCCCTGGTGGGAAAAATGAGAACTGCAGCCCAGGAATCCCTGGAGGCTTTGGGGCTTTCTGACCTCCTGAGCAGTAGAGGTGTCTAGCCTTGTAGGCCTGACAGCAGAAATTTGTATAAAAGAACATTTGGATAATAGAAATGTCATTGGATGGAGGAGGGAAGATTATTTGAAAGAGAGGAAAACAGGCTAACTGCTGAGTTTTCCTGGGACAAACTATTTTCTACTGTTGCCTCTGCCTGGGAGGCTCTTTGTTATGTTTTTCTTTTTCTTTTCAAATTTTATCTGTTTATTTACAAATTTTGTATGTATGTATATATTTGTATCTATGTCTGTCTGTCTAGCTAGCTAGCTATCTCACTGTGTTGCCTAGGCTGGCCTTGAACTCCTAGGCTCAAGGGATCCACCTACCTCAGCTTCCCTAGTAGCTGGGACTACAAGTGTGTGCCCCCATGCCTAGTCTGGAAAGCTGTGGAGCTTGAGCTAGGTTTGTTGGAAGGCCGACTTCTTCAGGTTTCAACTCACATACCCCACATGAGAAAGGCCTGCATTTATCATCTGATATGTGATTATCTTCCCCAACCTCTTGGCCTCCCCATCACTCCTGTATCACTCTCTTTTATTTCAATATCTCTGTATCTATCACTTATCAATCCTTGAAATTTTTGGTTTCTGTGTTGTCCTTTCTTCCTCAAGGCGTAAACTCCAAGGCAGCAGGCGCCTAATTTATCTTGCTCATGTTTTGTCCTTAAGAGCCCAGGACAGGGCTAGGGTTGTGGCTCAGTGGCAGAGTGCTTGCCTAGTATGTGCGAGGCACTGGGTTTGATTCTCAGCACCATGTATAAATGAATAAAACAAAGGTCCATCGACAACTAAAAAGGAAAAAAAAAAAAAAGAGCCCAGGACAGTGTCAGTTTGATGGAGACCTGTTGAATGAGTTCTTTGGGACTCTGATATTTCACGTAGAAACTTTTCACCACAGCTTACCCAGCTTTGGATAGTAACAAGTTTTAGTACTTTAGTAAACATAAAACTTCAAGTAGTTTTTCCTCTAAGCCATTCATCATAGCACTCCTTCATCTTCATCGGAGCAGTCCTTCTTTTCATTTGCATTTGTCTTAGCACCCTGTGTGATCAGGATGAAGACTCTTTTCTGTGAAACTCCTCTGACAAGACCAGTTTGTCCTCTGTGCCTCATATTGCAAGTAGGAATTAGCTCTCTGCTTCATGTAATAAACATATAATCAGCAATCAATAGATTTTCACTACTATTAATGTGTTTTATATAATACTGGGAGCTAAGTCAGTGATTAGCTAAAACTACGCTTTCTTTAAAAATTTTTTTTTTATTTAATACACTTTAATATTTGTTATGTGCCAGGCATTATTCTACATGTGTTCAAGTATCCCTACTATGTAATTGCTATTGTTGCTCTCATACCACCGATAGGTAGATTGAGTCACAAAGGGGTTAAATAACTTGTTCAAGGTCACAGAGGTAATAAGTGTCCGAGCTGGGACTTGAACCCAGATAATTTGGTCTAGAGTCTACTTTCTTTTATTTGTTTGTTTTTGTGATACTAGAGATTGAACCCAAGGTCTCACATATGCTGGGCAAATACTCTACCACTTAGCCACATCCTGAGCCCTTTTTTTTTTTTTTTGTGGCACTGGGGATTGAACTCAGGGGCACTCGACCACTGGGCCACATCCCCAGTCCTTTTTTGTATTTTATTTAGAGACAGGGTCTCACTGAGTTGCCAAGTGCCTCTCCATTGCTGAGGCTGGCTTTGAACTCGCGATCCTCCTGCCTCAGCCTCCCAAGTGCTGGGATTACAGGCGTGCGCCACCGCGCCCGGCTCTGAGCCCTTTTTACTTAATTTTGAGACACGGTCTCAATAAATTACCCAGGCTGCCCTTGAATTTATGACCCTCCTGCCTCAACCTCCTGATTCAGTCTACTCTTTTTTTTTTTTTTTTTTTTGGTACCAGACATTGAACCCAGGGGCGCTTAACCACTGAGCCACATCCCCAGCCCTTTTGATTTTTTTTGTACCGGGGATTGAACTCAGGGGTACTCAACCACTGGGCCACATCCCCAGCCCTTTTTCGTATTTTGTTTAGAGACAGGGTCTCACTGAGTTGCTAAGTGCCTCACCTGCCATTGCTGAGGCTGGCTTTGAACTCGCGGTCCTCTTGCCTCAGCCTCCCAAGCACTGGGATTACAGGTGTGCGCCACCACGCCCGGCTCCTTTTGATATGTTTTTTAGAGACAGGATCTCACTAAGTTGCTTAGGGCCTTGCTAAATTGCTGAGGCTGGCTTTGAACTCATGATCCTCCTGCCTCAGGCTCTGGAGCTGCTGGGGTTACAGGTGTGCGCCACTGTACCCAGCTCAGAGTCTACTCTTAACCATTATGCTATACTGTCTCTCTTAGTCCTGCCACTGTTTGTTGAAATGGATACTATTCATTTAAATGGAGTCCATCCGTAGCATCTCACTGTACTTTGGTCTCTAACTTGTGGAGTCTGCAGGTATCCTGTCTCAGTCATTTTAGTGATAGGTTTTCGCATTGGCAAAAGCCATCTAAAGAAAGGGCCCTTTTTTGGTCATTATTACTGAAACAGAAAAGCTACTTTCTAGATAAGATATTGTTTTCACTTGACAAAACAGCATGAGAAAAAAAATCAGACCACAGTGAGCAGCTGTCCTGTAATTGCGAATGAAGAATTGAATGACAATATCGATTCCGGGGACAGCTTTGTTCTGTTACACGGTGATGGTTTTGCTCCTGTTTGGTTTGCGTGAGCTGTGCTTTTGTGGGTGAATCCAGTTTGCTTTTTGGAGAAGGAGCACTCTTATCTTCAATCTGCCCAATTTCCTAATCACTGTGATTTCTGCCCTGCAGTGAGTTTTGAAGGATGCACGGGTCGACCAAGGACAGTCTACTTTTCTGAAGACTCCCGATTCAAAGTGGGCACAGATGGTGTGATCACGGTCAAACGGCCTTTACAGCTTCATAATCCAGAGATGAGTTTTAGGGTCCATGCCTGGGACTCTTCCCACAGAAAGCTCTCTACCAAAGTTACGCTGAAGGCAATGGAGACCGCCGCCACCGCCGCCACCACCACCATCACGTACGTTGGGGTGTACCTTAGAAGCCCACACTTGTTTGATCTGCTGTCAGATGGGGGTTTCTCAGCCCTGGCACCATTGGTATTTAGGGCTGGATAATTCTGGTGAAAGAGGCACTGTCTTGTGCACTATGGGATTTTGAGCAGCATCTGTGGCCGTACCTAAATGCCAGAAGCACCCCTGCTGGTTTTGATAACCAGAAAAATACCTTTAGTCACTGCCAGTGGGCCTTTGGGGTAGAGGGTTACAAAATCACCTCCAATTGAGAGGACTCTTTGTTAAAGTGAACTACCTCTGTTGGATTTTGGGGCTTGTTATTGGGTTGTGGGGGTCAGGTAGTACAGAAGAGTGGGTAAAAGCATGGACCCTGTATGAGGTTGAACCTGCCTGCCATTGGTCACCCAGGTAACCTTGGAGGAGTCACTTAACCTATCTCGGCTTGATTTTCATTATCTGTAAAATGAGGATAAGGAGGACCAAATGAAGAAATACACCTGAAACGTGAAGGATATGCTAGGCACATGCACCTGTATCCACAGGGAGTTGGTTCGAGGACTCCCCCTCACCTCACTGTTCAAGTCACTTATACAACATAGCATAGTATTTGCATGTAATCTATACAGATCCTCTGTATCCTTTAAAATTTTCTCTTCATTACTTACAGTAACAAACACAATGTCAGTTATTCTTACACAATACAATCTGTACATATTCAGCACAGACACAATTTTGGTGGAGAGGGTACTGGTGATTTTACCCAGGGGTGCCTTACCACTGATTCTCCAACCTCCTTCCCCACTACCCCAACCTGGCTTTGTTGTACACAATGCCGTTTATGTTTACTGAGATCGAACCCATCTGCGCACGTGCTAGGCGAGCGCTCCTACTGCCCATAACCCCTGCCCCCAACCTGCTTTTTTGAGACAGGATTTTGCTAAGTTGCTGAGACGGATCTTGAAGTTGTTATCTTCCTGCCTCATCCTCCTGAGTTGCTAAGATTATAGGCCACCATGATCAGTGTTTTTTTGTTTTGTTTTGTTTTCTTTCTTTTTTGGCGGAGGCAGTGGGGAGGGATTGCGGAGTAAACCCAGGGATGCTTTGCTACTGAGCCACATTCCCAGCTCTTTTTATTTTTTATTCTGAGACAGGATCTCACTAAGTTGCTTAGGGCCTTACTAAGTTGCTGAAGGTGGCATTGAACTTGTGATCCCTCCCGAGTTGCTGGGATTGTAGGTGGGCAACACCATGCCTGGCTTTTTTTTTTAATACTTTTGATCCTTTGTGATTGAATCCATATATGTGAACCTGAGGGTATATAAGGCCGACTAATCTGTACTTGTTACTTGATAGCTGTTATTGTTTTCCTCCTGGAGGCAGAGTGAATGAGAGGTGGATTCTCTGATCATTTGCTCTTGGTGTTTCTTGTGGGGGCATCTTCACAAAGAATAGGAACCAGAGGGAAGCATACGCTCCACTGAACTGTCACTTTCCCGGGGTCCTTTCCCATTTCTTTTGCAGTGCGTACCAGAAGCCCCATAGGTGTTGAATGGCCCGATAGATGGGATTGGCCATGAATGGAAGGATGCAGGTCTGCCTAGGTTCTTGGCAAGAATGTTTCTGGAGGGTGTTATCAAAAGCCAAACGCCCGCGCGAGCTTTGAAACTCCTCCCATGGCGTTTCCTACCAAAATGTGCCTCTGGGGGAACGTTCTAGTTGGATCCTGCTTACTGTCTTGGAAAGTTGGACTGTGCCATACGAGCCAAAGCCTTTAAGAGTGCCTCCTGTTTTTCTCCCTGAGGACTCTTGAGGTTCTTGGTACTTAATAGTCTTCTTGATAGAGCTAATTTTTCTCCCTAGTGGAATCATCAGAAAAATGAGGAAATCAGTAGAGCTCTGTTAACAGGGCTCCCTGTCTGCAGTCTGCAGTTGGCCTGGCATTCACAGAATAAGTTCTGCACAATGAATTCTTGCTAGGCAGCTGCCTGTGGAAGCGTCTTATCGCCACTGGGACAGTTTTGAACTTGGTTCTTTTTTTTTTTTTTTTTTTTTTTTTTTTTTTTTTTTTTTGGTACCGGGGATTGAACTCAGCGGCACTAGACCGCTGGGCCACATCCCCAGCCCATTTTTTGTATTTTATTAGAGACAGGGTCTCACTGAGTTGCTAAGTGCCTCGCCATTGCTGAGGCTGGCTTTGAACTCGCGATCCTCCTGACTCAGCCTCCCAAAGTGCTGGGATTACAGGCGTGCGCCACCGCGCCCGGCTTTGAACTTGGTTCTTTTTTAACTTTCCATCTCCACCTCAGCTGACTTTGCTCTCTTCTTCTGCTATATCCGATCAGGAGTATGTTCAAGTATATATTATATAAAACCCCAAATTACAGTGTTTATGTTTTGTTTTTGCAAAATACTCTTTTAAGTTAAAGAAGTCTGAAGGTAAGCTATGCCCAGTATAGACTCTACAGTTATCAAGAACCCAGATTTCTCTTTCCTCTCCACTTTGCTGCCCTCAGCACGTAGATTGTATTGTCATGGTTACCTCATCATCCAAAATGGCTGCTGTAGCTCTAGTCAGCCTCCTGTCTCAGCCTCCTGTCTCAGCCTCCTGAGTAGCTAGGATTATAAGTCATGTGCCACCGCACCTGGCACCATCGTTATTCTATGTGATAACAAAAAAAAAGAAGAAAGGAACTGGAGATATAAGCTCAGTGGTCAAGTGCTTGCCTAAATATGCAAGACCCCGGGTTCAGTCTCAATCCCCAGTACCGCCTCCCCACACACTGCCATTGCTGAGGCTGGCTTTGAACTCGCTATCTTCCTGCCTCAGCCTCCCAAGTGCTGGGATTACAGGCATGCACCACCGCGCCCAGCTATCTTTTACATCTTGAATCTAAAAATGAAGCCAGGAAATCAGGCTTGAATCAAACTTGGCAAACAGTGATCAGGGAGTATGAGTGAGCACTCTTCTGTGGAGGGAGGGAGGTGGAATTTTCCACTGGAAGCTCATCATACCTGGCAATCCCAGCAACTCGGGAGGCTGACGCGGGAAAATCGAAAGTTACGGGGCAGCCTCAGTAACTTAGTGAGCCCCTGTATCAAAATAAAAATAGAAAGAACTGGGATATAGCTCAGTTGTAAAGCACCCCTGGGTTCAATCCCTAGTATAAACTTAAACAATTTGGGAGATATTTTCCTTCCCTCTTCAACTCTCCTATTTCCTTGATTGTACATAGTTATCTTTATTGCACAAGAAAACTGTTCAATATGAGTCTCAAAGGGTGTTTTTGGTGCTCATCCCAACAACTTCTGTTAGAGCAAATGGAAACCTTATAGATACAGCGATTGAGAGATTTGTATTCATCACAAAGTAGTTCTTAGTGGCAATTCCCCAAACTTAACTTGTTTTGGTAGATCAACTTTGGGGAACTATATCCCAGGGAAAAACCTAAAAGAAAAGAAATTGAAAAACACTTACTTTGGGAATATTTAGTTCAAAGCCAGCCTGAATAACTCAGTGTGACCCTGTCTCTAATTACAAAAAATCACAGTCTAGACCATAATGTTGCTAATAAACTGTGATATTAAATGACCATAACTATAAAAAGATATAGGGGCTGGGGTTGTGGCTCAGCGGCAGAGCGCTCGCCTTGCACATGCGCCGCCCGGGTTCGATCCTCAGCACCACGTAAACATAAATGCATTGCATTGTGTACAACTAAAAGTAAATAAATAAATATTTTTAAAAAATGACAGATATACTACATAGACTTGAAATAACTTATAAATGATAATCTCAAACCTCAAACTATAGTTATGTATTCATGTGATTATTCGCATTTTGGACACTAAGGAGGATCAAAATAGAACAGAGTCTTTATTATATGGTTGTATTAGTTAGCTTTCCATCCCTATAACAAAATACTGGAGGCAATAAACTTATAAACAGAAAACGTCTAGTTTGGGTCATGGTTTTAGTAGATTCCAATCCAAATTGCCCTTTTAATTTGGTCCTCTGGTGAAGATAGCACATTATGGTGGGAGTAAGAGGCAGAGGAAACCACTTCCCTGAGCAGAGAGGAGGAGAAGGAAGAGACTGGTTCCCACAATTCTTTTCGAGGACACTCCCCCAGTGATCTGAAGACCTATCATAGGCCCCACCTCCTGAAGTTTCCACCACCTCTCAATAGCATCAGTCTGGGGACCAAGCCACCTGGAACTTTAGGAAGACATTCCACATCAAAACTGTAGCAGTGGCAAAGGGGTTCATTGATTTTTGTTTTGGCTGCTCATTTTGGAATGGATATATAATTTCTCATCGAGAAGCGAACATGTCATTAAGTTAAAACCAACAGTGCCCTCCAGGCTGGAGACATTGAGCAGAGAGGTTAGACAGTCCGGTTTGTAGTATTTCTCCTGAATTCTCTCATTTTGTTCCTCATCTCCATTTCTCTTAGGAGTCTCTCCCTGGAACCCATACAGAAGTGCTCACATTTCCCGACTCCCACCGTGGTCTCAGAAGACAGAAGAGAGACTGGGTTATCCCTCCCATCAGCTGCCCAGAAAACGAAAAAGGTCCATTTCCTAAAGAGCTGGTTCAGGTAGAAAGATTCTCTATTTCTTTCTTTCTTTCTTTTTTTAAAATATTTATTTATTTACTTTAGTTGTACACAATGCAATGCATTTGTGTTTACATGGTGCTGAGGATCGAACCCGGGCCGCGCACATGCGAGGCAAGCGCTTTGCCGCTGAGCCACAACCCCAGCCCGAGATTCCCTATTTCTTTGGAAGGAATTTGGCAGAGTAAAACCAACGAAGAGAAAGGGTAAAGACCTGAAGTTGGGATGTTTCCCTGCCAATTGTTTATTTTCTCTTTTGTTTTCAGATCAAATCCAACAGGGACAAAGAGACCAAGGTTTTCTATAGTATCACTGGCCAAGGAGCTGACTCACCCCCTGTTGGTGTATTTATTATTGAAAGAGAAACAGGAAAGCTAAAGGTGACAGAGCCTCTGGATAGAGAAAAAATTGCCAAGTACATAGTAAGTACCTCTTGCTTATTGTCCCGGGGGTAACATCTGTCCAAAATTCTTTGGTCAACTCATGTTGGGTCTCCAGATCAGATGATCTGGACATGTGAAGAGTTTAGCTTTTGACATCCCTTGACTTGTTGATGAGGTGAAATGTCAGTGCATCTTTTTCTTTATTAGGAAAAAGAGGAGGAAGAGTCTGCACGCGTCATGTAGGAGTTTAGACCCAGGGTGCCAACCTGTTCTTGGGGCTGGAAGTTCCTAAAGGAATAAGATCATGATGATATTGGAAAGCAAAAACCATTTCTGGGACTTGGTAGAAATCAGAGCTTAGGGGAGAGGGAGATTTAGTATCAATGCCAAATGCAGAAAAAATCTGGGAGAAACGCCAGACTGGTGAGGGCAGAGCAAATGTGACCCTGAGCTGAGTAAGCCTAAGTTCTTAGGCTTCTGCCTTTACCTCGGGCCCTAGCACCCCAGTCTTCCTGTGGGAAACAGAGGCCTGACCTAGTGGGTGTGTTCTAGCCCATGGGTCTCAACTCCTCGTGATCTGCAGAAGCAGCAGCACACATGTGGGAAAAGTCCTATCTGGGGGTTTCACAGTGGAAAGAGTTGAGGCCGGGCTGAGCCCATGTGACTCTAGCCAGCCTCTGTTTCCACCTCGTCTTCCTCATCAGGGCCCGAGTAACCCTCATTTGGCTCTTGCAGCTTTATTCTCATGCCGTGTCTTCAAACGGGAATGCAGTCGAGGACCCATGGAGATTGTGATCACGGTGACAGATCAGAATGACAACAAGCCTGAGTTCATCCAGGAGGTCTTCCAGGGGTCTGTCATGGAGGGAGCTCTTCCAGGTACGTGCATGGCAAGGAGTCAGACACCCAGAGAGACACTGAGATACTTTAGATCCCAAAGTGTTAGGGCTGGAGCTTGGGGTCAGGTTACTGAAGCTGACCCTTCATATGGACAGAGCTTTATTTAGAAGCCACTGTGTATGTAGAACAATCTACCCACAGAAGCATATACAACAAGAAACAGATCTTCACCAGCACCTTAAACCCTTCTTGATCACATTCTTATCTCTCCTCCATTATGGTAGCCATTGCCCTGACTTTTTCCCCTCCTTTTGGTACCAGGGATTAAACCCAGGTATGGTTAACCACTGAGGGCATCCCCAACCTTTTTTTTTTTTTTTTTTTTTGTGGTACCAGGGATTGAACTCAGGGGCACTTGACCACTGGGCCACATTCCCAGCCCTTTTTTGTATTTTTATTAGAGACAGGGTCTCACTGAGTTGCTAAGTGCCTCGCCATTGCTGAGGCTGGCTTTGAACTCGCAATCCTCTTGCCTCAGCCTCCCAAGTGCTGGGATTTCAGGTGTGCGCCACTGTGCCCAGCTCCCAACCATTTTTAAAAATTTTTAAATTTAGAAACAGGATCTCACTACGTTCCTAGGGGCCTTGCTAAGTTGCTGAAGCTGGCTTTGAACTTGCAATCCTCCTGCCTCAGCCTCCTGAGTTGCTCAAATTACAGGCATGTGCCACTGAGCCCAGCCATTGTCCTGACTTTTTAAAAAGTTTATTTTTGGGGGGAGTGGTGCTGGGGATTGAAACCAGGGCCTTGTGCATGCTAGGCAAGCACTCTACCAACTGAGCTATACCCAGCCCTAAAAAAAAATTTTTTTTTTTTTTAAGTTGCAATTGGACACAATACCTTTATTTTATTTACTTATTTTTACGTGATGCTGAGGATTAAACCCATGGCCATGCATGTGCTAGGCGAGCTCTCTACTGGTGAGCCACAACCCCAGCCCCCTAAAAAAGTTTTAAAATTGATATAATAATTATATAGGGGCTGGGGTTGTGGCTCAGCGGTAGAACGCTCGCCTAGCACGTGTACAGCCTGGGTTCGAGCCTCAGCACCATGTAAGAATAAAGGCATTGTGTACAACTAAAACAATTAATAAGTATTTAAAAAAATAATTATATAGGCTTGACTTTTGTGGTAATTATTCCCTTGATTTCCTTCCCTCCCTCTCTTCCTTCCTTTTTTCCTTCCTTCCTTCCTTTGTAGTTGTAGATGGATAGCACGCCTTTATTTTGTCTGTTTATTTATTTATTTTTTAAAAATATTTTTATTTATTTGCTTTAGTTGTACACAATGCATTTTATTCAATACATTTTATTTGTACGTGGTGCTGAGGATCGAACCCGGGTCGCCCAAGTGCTAGGCGAGCGCTCCACCGCTGAGCCACAATCCCAGCCCCTGTCTGTTTATTTTTATGTGGTGCTGAGGATCGAACCCATTGCCTCACATGTTTGAGGCAAGCACTCTGTCACTGAGCTATAGCCCCAGTTCTTTTTTTGTTGTTGTTGTTGTTGTTGTTTTTTAAGACATTTATTCAGTGTTATGATTAGACTATTACATTTAGCAATCAACAGCATGGGTTAAAAAAAAAAAAAAAGTCTACATTAAAACCCTTTGTTGGAGGGCTGGGGTTATGGCTCAGCGGCAGAGCGCTTGCCTCGCACGTATGTGGCCCGGGTTCGATCCTCAGCACCACGTAAACATAAATGCATTGCATTGTGTACAACTAAAGTAAATAAATAAATAAATATTAAAAAAAAAAAAAAAAAAAAACCTTTGTTGGAATGCTTTACACTTCCACAGAACAGAAATTTTAAAAACCTGTTATACAATTAGTCCCAAATTCAGCCCTCGAGGTTTTTTTGTCCATACACATGAGTATTGTCTAAACCACGTCTTCTTTGTAGCAGGTAGGCCCTGCCACCACTGTGTTTGGCTGAGTTCACAAATCTGTTGTGACCTGTAGCTTCCCTGTCCTGTCTCTGGCTCTCCTCTCCTGCTAAGCTTTGTTCCCTGGCAGTATTGAAACCTTCTGCTGCTGCTGGAACTGCCATAGCCACCTTGGTTTGGCAAAATATTGGCCTTCACCACCATAAGGTCCTGAGCTTCTGCCTCCAAAGTTTCTACCCTTCATGGGTCCAAAATTTGATGACTGTTGTAATTGCCAAAATTGTTGTAGCTTCCACGACCTCCAAAATTGCTTCCGTCATTACCAAACCCACTGTAGCCATCCCCGCTGCCACCATATACACCACCACCACGAATGCCACCAAAGCCAGCATGACCACTGAAGTTCCCTCCACGACCAGATTTGTCATTTCCACCAAAACCTCCTCCATGACCACCACCAAGTTTCCAGAACCACTTCAACCTCTTTGGCGAGATGAAGCATGAGCCATCTCTTGCTTTGACAGGGCTTTCCTCACTTCACAGTTGTGGCCATTCACAGTATGGTATTTCTTTTTCTTTCTTTTTGGCACCAGGGATTGGACTCAGGGGCACTCAATCACTGGACCACATCCCCAGCCCTATTTTGTATTTTATTTAGAGACAGGGTCTCACTGAGTTGCTTAGCACCTTGCTAAATTGCTGAGGCTGGCTTTGAACTCGCGATCCTCCTGCCTCTGCCCTCGAGCTACTGGGATTACAGACGTGCCCCACCACGCTCGGCCCACAGGATGGTGTTTCTGAATGACAATCTTATCCACAAAGTCATGGTCCTCAAAAGTTACAAAAGCAAAGCCTCTTTTCTTTCTACTTCCTCTGTCATTCATGATTTCAATGACTTCAATTTTCCTGTACTGTACAAAATAATCTCATAGGTGTGACGTTCTTCAGTGTCTTTGTTAATGTCACCAACAAAGATCTTTTTCACAGTTAAGTGGGCCCCTGGTCTTTGGTCTTGAGGTGGCTCACTTTGGTTCCACAACTCTTCCATCCACCTTCTGTGGTCTTGTGTTCCTGGCTGCATCCACTAACTCCACGGTGGCATAAGTGACAAACCCAAGAAAGCCCCTGGAGCACTTGGTATTTGGGTCTCTTATCACCACACAGTCCGGGAGTGTTCCCCATTGCTCAAAATGGCTTCTCAGATTCTTATCAGTTGTTTCAAACAGCCCTCTGATGACTAGCTTCCGCAGCTGTTAGGGCTCTTTAGGGGACTGTGATTTAGACATGACTGCAGCAGGTGTCTACCGGCAGAGAGGAGTAAGCTAATGAACGTATCCCTCCCTTGATTTTCTTTTCTTTTCTTTTCTTTTCTTCTTCTTCTTCTTCTTCTTTTTTTTTTGGTACCAGGGATGGAACTCAGGGTCACTCGACCACTGGGCCACATTCCCAGCCCTTTTTTGTATTTTATTAGAGACAGGGTCTCACTAAGTTGCTAAGTTCCTCGCCATTGCTGAGGCTGGCTTTGAACTTGTGCGATCCTCTTGCCTCAGCCTCCCAAGTGCTGGGATTACAGGCATGCACTGCCGTGCCCGGCTCCCTTGATTTTCTTTATCTTTTACCATGTGTAGATTTACCCCTAGGTAATAATTTGTTACTTTTGCCTACCTTCAAGCATTATATGCATGTAATCACATTATACATATATTTCCTTCTTTCTTTCTTTCTTTCTTTTTTTTTTTTCTGGTACTGGGGATTAAACTTAGTGGCATTTAACCACTGAGCCACATCCCAGCCCTTTTCATTTTTTATTTTGAGCAGAGGGATTGCTTCGGGCTTCATTAAGTTGCTGAGGCTGACCTCCTGCCTTAGCCTCCTGAGCCACTGGGATTATAGGCCTGCATCACTGTGCCTGGCTTATACATATTCCTATGACCTCTTTCGTTATGTATACAAGATGTTCATTGGTGGGCATGATAGATCATTCATTTTCATTGCTGCATAGTATTCCCTTTTGTGGATAATTTTAACATCTCGATATAAATATATGACAATTTTTCTAGGGTACACATTCATAATGGTGTATTGCATGTATTCAGCTTTACTTGATGCTGTCAAGCAGGTTTTCAAGGTAGTTAAAACCAGTTTATATTCCTGGAAATTGTTAGACAGTTTTGTTTTTGCCAATCTCTTGGGCATGTGATACCATCTTGGTGCAATTTTAAATTGTACTTATGGGCTGAGAGTGTGGCTTAGTAGAAGAGCACCCACCTAGCATGCATGAGGCCCTGGACTTAATCCCCAGCATGCAAAAAAATAAAAATTCAAACAACAACAACGACCCGAATTTCTGGGATGACTAATTTGCTAATAAGTAAGCATCTTGGCATATGCTTACCAGCTGTGTTTAATTTATTTCTTTTTTATGACTTGTCTATTGAACTTTTTTTTGCCTTTTTGTTGTTTTTGTTTTCTTGGATCAGTTGTATTTTTGCTATTGATAAGTTACTTGGATATTTTGGACACCAGTCATTTGTCAGTCACGTGTGTTTTAAGTATTTTACTCCACCTTGAAGGTAATGATGCCAAATGACCATTCTCTAATGAAACTAGCTGAGAAGTGAATTGCAGAGAATTCTGGAATTTTCGTTTTACACACCATTCAACTCAGTCGAAGAGATGTGGCAAGATGTTTTAGTAATAGTATAGTTATTTCCAATAAGGCTCCTCACCCCCACCCAAAAATTTGTCCTGGGGAAGTTGAGTTCATGTGATATGTAGTGCTTTCTTTTTTCCCCTAGCAATTTGGTGAGAATTTAGAGAAGAGGGGAACTATAACAAAGTGCCATCTGCAGGGTCCTCCTTTGCCACTCGGGGCAGGATTGAACGGAGCAGTACTGAGCAGTCCCAGGGTGCAGCCTGAATAAATTTTCCTCTCCCTTGATGCTTCCAGGAACCTCCGTGATGCAGGTCTCAGCCACAGATGCAGATGATGATGTGAACACCTACAATGCTGCCATCGCTTACACCATCCTCTCCCAAGAACCCGAGTTGCCTCACCATAACATGTTCACCATCAACCGGGACACAGGGGTCATCAGTGTGGTCACCACCGGGCTGGACCGAGAGGTCAGGCAGAGCTCAGGAGATCCAGTGGGAATTGAAAGCAAATGGATATTAGCTAAATCCCATTGCAAAACTCTGCTGTGGCCAGTTGCTAGTTGTGTCATGGTCTGAGCTTTGCATCTAAACATCTGCCCAGAGTCTCTGTGCTTAGACGTATGACAGCTGGTATTTAAACTGGTTCTCTATATGCAATCGGCTCGGCTGGGCCTCTGTAGCTATCGCTGCTGGTCCTGACTCAGGTGTGTGTGTGATCTGTCTGCAGAGTTTTCCCACGTATACTCTGATAGTTCAAGCTGCTGATCTCCAAGGTGAGGGCTTGAGTACCACAGCAACAGCCATGATCACAGTCACTGATACCAACGATAACCCTCCCATCTTCCACCCGACCACGGTAAGCCTGCAACTGCTTAGGTGGTTCCCAAAGAAAAGTCCATTGTTCTAGGTCAAGACCTCAAGAACTCTTTCCCCAGACTAGTGAATGTTAATTTTTCAAAAATACCTTTATTTATTATTCATTTATTTTTATGTGGTGCTGAGGATTGAACCCAGGGCCTCACATTTTCAAGGCCAGAGCTCTACCACTGAGCTACAGCCCCAGCCCTAGTGAATGTTAATTCTAAACCTACTGTGAGCATCTTTGTTCCATCCTTGGCCTGGAGCCCATCAGCAAAGGATTATAAAGTTGTAAAAAGCACCAGTTGTATCCAATTCCTCATATTGTGCATCTTCGTAGCAAATCTTACCAGGTTTTGTGTATTTATCAAAGAAATATTTTCTAAATTTATACTAGGCACTGTGTCACAAAGCATATAAGTCTAGTCTCATGGAGCTAATGGTCTAGCCAGGAAGATGTTTTGCAATTTATAGGAGTAATGATGTGAACAGTATTAAATGCAATAAAGGAAATTATGAGAGCGAAATAGAAGAACTTTAAATCTATTGAATTGGTAAAAAATTGATTTAATGCTTATTAATAGAGACCTGATTATTGTGGTTTAATCAAGTAAGGTTGACATTTTTTCATTTATCTTTCTCTCTCTCTCTCTTCTCTCTCTCTCTCTCTCTCTCTCTCTCACACACACACACACACACACACACATACACACACACACCAAAAAACAAAACAACGACAACAACAAAAACCAGTTAATTGCTATTCCATCATCCTCAATGCAAGTCTTTTCTCCTCAGTGTCACCTTGTGGCCTGAGATGGCTGCTGTAGCTCTGGCCAGTCATATCTATGTTCCATACAGAAAGGAGACAAGGGCAGAGGGCATAAAGACATTGCTAAGTCAGGTCCTTATTAAAGACATTTCTGTGACAACGCCTTCCACAAGTTTCATTTGCATCTCATTGGTGACTGCCATCTGCAAGGGAGAAATGTAATATTTTGCTAGACATACTGCTGCTACCAACAATATAGTTGTAAAGAAGAGAATGCATATTAGCAGGCAAGTATCAGTGTCTGTCATCCCAGCTAGCACTTTGAATACAAGAAGGTGACACAGAGACAGTGCATGACATTAATAGCAAGACTTGAAAGCAGATAAAGCAAAGATGGGACAGGGAGGTTGGAAAAGTATTTTTGGCAGAGGGATCAGTATGTGCAAAATGTCCTCAGTCAAGGCAAACTTGATGCACAGGAAGAATTAAAAGTAGCCAGTAGGATCCAGGTGTAATGAACCAAGTAAGGCAGGTCCTAGAGGACCTTGTAGCCTGGGGTAAGAATATTATCCTGAGCCCAAGGGGTCATTGTCAAAGTGTTATTTGTTTGTTTGTTGTGGTACTGGGGATTGAACCCAGGGCCTTGTGCATGTGAGGCAAGCACTCTACCAACTGAGCTATATCCCTAGCCCTTGTTAAAGGGTTTTAAGGAGAGGATTATAATGACCAGACTTGACTGGTAGAGAACAGATGGGGGCTGGAGGTGAATGAACTGAGATCATCTGACCAAGATCACTCACTGTCAGCCACTAAGCCCCGGGACATGTGCTGAGGGCTTGTTCAGTGAGGGCCTTGGAAAGCTACTTGAAGTACTCCTGGAGGAGTAAGTACTAACGGCTCCATGCACAGGCATGAGGGTCTGCTCCTAGAGTGAGGACATCTTTTGAGACTTGTGCCTGTTGCCCAACCTGGACTTGTCACGCCATTTCCTTTAGGCTTGGGCTCAGCATGGATTCCTTTAGCCTGAGACCTGGTTCCACTCTCCATGTCAGTATGCTGTCAATGACCCATCTTTTCCTTTGTCCTGTAGTATGAGGGTCAGGTGCCTGAGAATGAAGCTAATGCCGTCATCACTACACTCAAAGTCACTGATGCTGACGCCCCCAACACCCCGGCGTGGGATGCCGTGTACACCGTAATAAATGATTATGAGCAACAGTTTGTTGTCGTCACAGACCCAGTGACCAATGATGGCATTCTGAAGACAGCTAAGGTTTGTATGTTGCCTGGTAAGCCACAACCTAGCAGCCAGCCATCCTTGTCCCCTACTGTCTTCTCAGAAGTAGATTAGCATTGGTGGGTAGGGGTAGGGCAGACGGCCCAGGTTCTGATGGGTCAGTTGTACAGGCCTTGTGGGGTACTAAAACCTAAAATTGAAGAGGCAGTACCATCTGCTTCCCCCCACCCACCATCCTTTTTGTGCTACTGGGGATTGAACCCATGGGTGCTCTACCACTGAGCTACACCCCAAGCCCTTTTTGTTTTTTAGTTTTATTTATTTATTTATTTATTTATAATGTATATATATATATATATATACATTTTATATATATATATATATATATATTTTTTTTTTTTTTTTTTTTTTTTTGTGGTACCGGGGATTGAACTCAGGGGCACTCGACCACTGGGCCACATCCCCAGCCCTTTTTTGTATTTTATTAGAGACAGGGTCTCACTGAGTTGCTAAGTGCCTCACCATTGCTGAGGCTGGCCTTGAACTCGCGATCCTCCTGCCTCAGCCTCCCAAAGTGCTGGGATTACAGGCATGCGCCACCGTGCCCGGCATTTAATGTATATTTTTTTAGTTGTCAATGGACCTTTTGCTTTCTCTCTTTCTCTCTTTCTTTTCTTTTCTTTCCTTCTTTCTTGTGCTGAGTTTCGAACCCAGGGCCTCACACATGCCAGGCAAATGCTCTACCACTGAGCCACAACCCCATCCATTTTTGGTTTTAGTTTGACATAGGGTCTTACTGAGTTGCCTAGCCTGTCTTCAAATGTGAAATCCTCCTACCTCAGTGTTCCCTGTTCCCAGAAACATTTGCCTTCCCTGATCCCCTTTCTGTTTTGCAAATAAGAGAGAACATGGTTTACTGGTATTGGCTGTTTTGCTGGACTGTTTTATAAGGGGGGCAAATACTTTATTGTGTGTATGAAAAATGTCCTAGACACTTGGAAACTAAGAAGTTGGGTGAGTTGCTCACTGAAGATAGGAAAAGGCAGATGACTGGAATATCCCCAGAGCTTTCACATCCTCTTCAGCAAGTGAGCTACCATGTTTAACTGCTGGCATATCACCAAGCAAGAGCAATGGTTAAGGATGTAATTTTTGTTCAGCCTTACTAGCATAAAATGTTTCCTGACATTTATTTAATTTTTGAGTGGTAGTAGGGGTCGAACTCAGCACGTTGTGCATGCTAGGCAAGCACCTTGCCACTGAGCTACACCCATAGTCCTTGTATTTTATCTTCATTATTTATGTATTTATTTATTTTTTTTAATTTTATTTTTATAATTTTTAATATGTACAACTCATAGTGTATTATTTATGTATTTATTGATACCAGGGATTGAACCAAGGGGTGCTTAACCATAGAGCCACATCCCTAGCCCTTTATATTTTTTATTTTGAGACAGGGCCCCTCTAAGTTGCTGAGGTTGGCTTTGAACTTGAGATCTTCCTATCTTAGCCTCCTGGGTTACTGGGGTTATAGGCATGCACCACCACACTAGCCCTTATATTTTATTCTTAATATTCTTCTTCTTCTTCTTCTTCTTCTTCTTATTATTATTATTATTATTCTGCTCTCTAGGGTTTGGATTTTGAGGCCAAGCAGCAGTACATTCTACATGTGACTGTGACAAATGTGGCACCCTTTGAGGTGGCTCTCCAAACCTCCACAGCCACCGTCACTGTGGACGTGTTGGATGTGAACGAAGCTCCAATCTTTGTGCCTCCTGAAAAGAGAGTGGAAGTGCCTGAAGACTTTGGTGTGGGCCTGGAAATCACGTCCTACACGGCCCGGGAGCCAGACACCTTCATGCAGCAGAGGATTACGTGAGTGTGTGGCTTTCTCAATGGTCTTGTGACAAGGGGGTATTGTTAGTGTGTGTGTGTGTGTGTGTGTGTGTGTGTGTGTGTGTGTATTTAGGTACACACACATGGTTACGCTTCACTTAATGATAGGAATATGTTCCGAGAAATTCCTCTTTGGCTCATTCATCATTGTCCAAACATGATTGTTACACAAACTAAGTTGGCCAAACTATGTCCCTAGGTGGTCACATATGCAGTCTTTGGATGACTGATCCTCATTATGTGGCACATGAATATTTCACTCCTGGCATGGCTGGACTGTGTTACACACTTCCTTGTCCCGTCCCCCCCACCCCCGTTTTATCCCTGTCCCTCACATCATTTCCCTTCCCTCTAGTTTTTTTTTTTTTTTTTTTTTTTTTTTTGTGGTACCAGGGATTGAACTCGGGGGCACTCAACCACTGGGCCACATCCCCAGCCCTTTTTTGTATTTTATTTAGAGACAGGGTCTCACTGAGTTGCTAAGTGCCTCTCCATTGCTGAGGCTGGCTTTGAACTCACGATTCTCCTGCCTCAGCCTCCTAAAGTGCTGGGATTACAGGCGTGCGCCACCGCGCCCGGCTGCTCCCCCTAGGTTTAATGTTCTTCCCATCTTTGAATTTTAAGGTTTTCTATTTTGTTTTGTTTTGTTTTGAGACAAGGTCTTGCTAGATTGCTGAGGGTTACTGTGAATTTGTGATCCTCCTGCCTCAACCTCCCAAGTTGCTGGGATTACAAGCGTGCATCCCAGCTTTGAGTTCTTATGATATGTAATAGGAATGTTGCAGGAGCCCTGTTTGGGGATTGGCTTGAATTGCAGTTGACTATGAGCCGTGGAGATTTGGCCATTGTCGCCACCCGTAGTCTCACGGGATTTTGTTGCGGGATCTCGAGTGACTTGGCCGAAATTGCTGATCGGGTCAGCGCCATTTTAGTGGTGTGTTTGGCGTGAGTTAGTTGTTGTTAGAACCAGAGAGAAAAGTTATCAGAATAAAAAGCTGTTTGTCTCCAGTTTGCTTCTGAAGTTCCCCGTACGGGCCACCACCTGTTGCTGCCTGAAGCGCTTGGAGCAACGGAGCCGCGGGAAGAACTTCAGAAGCAAACTGGAGACAAACAGCTTTTTATTCTGATAACTTTTCTCTCTGGTTCTAACAACAACTAACTCACGCCAAACACACCACTAAAATGGCGCTGACCCGATCAGCAATTTCGGCCAAGTCACTCGAGATCCCGCAACAAAATCCCGTGAGACTACGGGTGGCGACAATGGCCAAATCTCCACGGCTCATAGTCAACTGCAATTCAAGCCAATCCCCAAACAGGGCTCCTGCAGAATGTGATCTTGTTTTCTTGTTTGTTTTGTTTTGTTTGGTACTGGTTATTTAGCCCAGGGGTGCTTTATCACTGAACTACATCGCCAGTCTTTTAATTTTTATTCTGAGTCAGAGTCTGAGGCTCGTGATCTTGCTACACCTCAACCTCTTGAGACTAAAGGTGTGTGCCACCAGGCCCAGGTGCTTTGCTTTGCTTTGTTTTGTTTGTGGTACTGGGTATTGAATCCAGGGTTTTGCACACACTAGGCAAATGATCTACCACAGAGATACTTCCCCAGTCTTTCTCTGAGATAAGATCTCACTAAGTTGCCCAGTCTGTCCTCCAGTTTATGATCCTCTTGTCTCAGCCTCCTTAGTAGTTGGGATTATAGACATGCAGCATTGTGTCTGGTTGTTTTTTTTTTTTTTTTTTTTAAATATTTATTTATTTACTTTAGTTGTACACAATGCAATGCTTTTATATTTTCGTGGTGCTGAGGATCGAACCGGGCCGCGCACATGTGAGGCGAGCGCTCTGCCACTGAGCCACAACCCCAGCCTCCTGGCTGGCTGTTTTAAGACATGGTCTCACTGTGTTGCCTAGAATGTCCTGGACCTGGGCTCAAGCGATCCTTCTGCCTCGGCCTTCTGACTACCCAGAGCTATTGCTCTTGGCTATAGGAATATGATTTTAAATTATTCATGTGGTATCGTGTTATAAATAGATTACCATTTCTTATTTTAAATTTGAGGGCACCTACAACACTTTGCTTTGAAATACTTTAATTTTGTACAGATAATGAGTGTACTGTTCATAATCCAGGGGCTACTTCTAGGTTGTCTAAAATGTAAGGCCTGGTAAAAAGTATTTTTAATCACAGTGTGAAAGAATATGAACAGCAAAATAAAATAATGTATGATTTTGAGCCAGGAGTGTAATCCCGGTGACTCTGGAGGCTGAGCAGGTGGACTACAAGTTTGAGGCCAGCCTCAGCAATTTAGCAAGGCCTTGAGCAACTTAGTGGGACCCTATCTCAAAATAAAAGATAAAAAGAGCTGGTGATAAGCCTGAGCAATGGCAAGGCACTTAGCAACTCAGTGAGATCCTGTTTCTAATAAAATTTAAAAAAAGGGCTGGGGATGTGGCTCAGTGATCGAGTACCCCTGAGTGCCCCTGAGTTCAATCCCCAGTACCCCCCCCCCCCAAAAAAAAAGGGCTGATAATATACCTCAAATTTAGGTTCAATTTCTAGTACCAAAAATGATGGGGGGGGGAAGGGGGTGTACTGGTGCTGCTGCTACTACTACCACTGATGATGATGATATAAGGATCATAGTAAGCATTGCTTTGGGCAAGAATGACTCATAGATGTTAAGTTCATTGCGTAAAAATGGGTAAACAGGATATTCCCAAATGATCTTCTGCTAGATTATAGATTAACTACAAAGAGAAAAAGATACCTTTCTTGTGAAGAAATCTAGTGACTTTTCCTTATCCAAGTGATCAGAGTTGATATTACCAATAAAAGAACAGATGGACATCATGTGCCTTCTAAGGTGATGCACCAAGAAGGACACAACCTCACCTCTATAGGGTTTTCATCCCCTCTGTACCCCTGAAAGGGAATCAGCCACACTTTTAAAAAATGTCAGGTACAGGCTGGGGTTGTGGCTCAGCGGTAGAGCGCTCGCCTAGCACGTGCGCAGCCCGGGTTCGATCCTCAGCACCATGTAAACATAAATGCATTGCATTGTGTACAACTAAAGCAAATAAATAAATATTTTTAAAAAATCTTTAAAAAAAAAAAATGTCAGGTACAAGAAGGAAAGGGCAAGGCGTGGGTCCAGATTCATGGAAACTAGAGACATGCCACTGATGAGCCATTGATCGCTGGAGATTAACTTGGGTACTGGTTCCATTTCTGTGAGGATGGGGCTGGACAGAGAGGACTTTGCGATACTGAGAACAGATTGGATTCTGAATCTGCAGGGGCACAAGATCACTACAGAAGACATTTGGGGGAATACTTGACAATTCTATCCTATATTCAATAATAATGTTCTGTCAAAAGAGTTTTGTTTCCAGAATTGGAAATCAATATGTGAGCCTGGGGTGGTGGCACTCCCAGCTATTTGGGAAGCTAAGACTGGGGGATCGCAAGTCAAAGCCAGCCTGGGCAATGTAGTGAGACCCTTTCTCCAAAATAAACTGTCCGATTCCCAGTACCACACAAGAAAGAGGGAAAGAAAGAAAAGAAAATCAATTTGTGATTGAGACTATACAAATTTACATATTTTACAAACTTACATATTCATATATATATATACATATATATATATAAAATGCTTCTGTTCTGTTCTTAGATAACACACTGTAGGATAGGTAAGTAAAGGTGTCATCAACTCATTCTCAAATGACTTAGCAAAAAAAGAAATTATGTGTGTGTGTGAGAATATACAGTTTGAGAAAGTAAATGTTGCAAAATATTAACAATGGGTAAATCAATGGCTAGGGATATAGCTCAGTGGTAGAGTGCTTATCTAGCATGTTGAGGTCTTGGATTGGATTCCCAGCACTTCAAAAAAAGGTTGGGGGTAAATCTAGGTGAAGATTTACATATTATTCTGGCAATTTTTATGTAGAGTTGATAGTTCTTAAAGTAAAAATATTGGAAATAATGATATAAATCAGGAGGTACCTTAGTCTTCTCTAGCTCTGTGCTTTCTGATGTTCCCATGCTAAGCCAGAGCCTGCAACTTTTCAGGTATCGCATTTGGAGGGACACTGCCAACTGGCTGGAGATTAATCCGGAGACTGGTGCCATTTTCACCCGAGCTGAACTGGACAGAGAAGACTTTGAGCATGTGAAGAATAGCACATATACAGCCCTCATCATTGCCACGGACAATGGTAGGATACCCATGGCCCCACCCTCCTGGCCCCCTTGCCTCCTTTGCCCCTGCCCTTCTTTTGGAGATGAGTTCATTCTTTTTTAATTTTAGACAAGAATTCTCACTATCTGTATCAAAAATATAAATAATTTGCCAAGCACAGTGGCACATGCCTGTAATCCCAGCACTTGGGAGGCTGAGGCAGGAGGATCGGGAGTTCAAAGCCAGCCTCAGCAATGGTGAGGAACTTAATAACTCAGTGAGACCCTGCTTCTAATAAAATACAAAAAAGGGCTGGGGATGTGGCTCAGTGGTCTAGTGCCCCTGACTGAGTTCAGTCCCCGGAAGTTCCTTTTCACCTGTCCCTGTCTATGCCTACTGCCCACATCTTTCCCCATGAGGTGCTGGGTTTGTGTCCCAGGTTTGTGGCATAATTCCTGTATGACCTTGAACTTACTACTTAATTTATGTCTGTCAATTCCTTCATGTAGCAGAATGATAACACTCCATCCAGATTAAATGAGGTAATGTGTACAAACATATCTAGAATAGCCATGAGCTATCTAAGGACTGTTTTTGTTTGTTTGTTGTTTTGGTTTTTGTTCTTGGTACCAGGATTGAACGCAGGGACACTCAACCACTGAGCCACATCTCCAGCCCTATTTTGTATTTTATTTAGAGACAGGGTCTTACTGCGTTGCTTAGCGCCTCACTTTTGCTGAGTCCGGCTTTGAATTTGTGATCCTTCTGCCTCAGCCTCCCGAGCCGCTGGGATTATAGGTGTGTGTCACTGTACCTGGCAGGACTGGTATTTTTATCATCAGTTAGGTGTGTGTCACTGTACCTGGCAGGACTGGTATTTTTATCATCAGTTAGGTGTGAGTGCTCCTAGATTATTTCTGTATATTTGAATACACTGATACATATATAAATATGGTTCATTATATTGGTTTAAGGCTTTTTAAATTTTGTTTTGTTACAAAAGCATTATTTATATTGTTTAAAAATTAAATTTGAGAGTCTGGTATATAGTTAAGCAGTAGAGCACTTGTGTAGCATGTGTGAGGCTCAGGGTTCAAACTCTAGCACTGTAAAACAAACAAACATATTTAATTTGACAGTGTGTCTTTAGGACAAAGGTTTGCTGAGCCTGGTGGCATATGCCTGTAAACCCAGCAACTCTAGAGGCTGAGGCAGGAGAACCACAAGTTCAAAGCCAGCCTCAGCGACTTAGCAACAAAGTAAGACCTTGTCTCAGAATGTAAAGGGCTGGGGATGTGGCTCAGTGGTTAAGTGCTCCTGGATTTAATCTCCCCCTCCCCATGACCTTCCCCTCCACTGCCCCTGCTGCCAAAAGACAGGGAGATCTGCTGTGGCATATGCTAGATATATCTCTTTTTAAGAATGATGTTATCTGGGGGGGCTGGGGCTGGGGCTCAGTGGTAGCACACTTCTTGCCTGGCATTTGTGGGGCACTGGATTCGATTCTCAGCACCATGTATAAGTGAATGAAGTAAAGGTCTATCAACAACTAAAAAATATTAAAAAAAAAAAAAAAGGAATGATGTTATCTGTGGCTGAGCATATAGTTCAGTGGTAGGTTACTTGCCTAGCATGCATGAAGCCATGGATTCAGTCTCTGTTACCACCAAAAAAAAAAAAAAAAAGAGTTACCTGGATGTAGCATAATTTGGTCATTCACATATCAAAGGATATAGGTTGTTTGCAATTATTATTTCCATGATTAGTGAGTGTACATCCTTGTACATGCCTCTTTTCACAGGCATTTTCCTCAGATAGATGTTTCAAGGCAGACTTACTTGTCAAGAGATCTACAAACTTCTCATGGTTGGGACTGGCATGTGGCTCAGTGGTAGAGCGCTTGCCTAGCATGTGTGAGGCACTGGGTTTGATTCTCCGCACCACTTATAAATAAATAAAAAATAAAGGTCCATTGACAACTAAAGAAAATTAAAAAACAAAACAAAACTTCTCATGGTTAATTTTCTTCCCACTCTGTGACCTGCTAACCTGTTGAGGCAGTAATCTGGGTTTGACCATGTGGAGAGGAGAGAGAGGGCCAGGCAAATAAGGCCATCATGAGTCTCCATTTGCAGAGCAGAGAGTTGGCCCTTTGTTTCAACCTGTAGCAAGCTCTGGCTCCCTGGGGATTCCCCAGCCTGCCCTTGGAAGTAAGATGAGGTAAACGGCACCCAAACCAAGGGTGGCCAAACTTATTCTGTAAAGGATCAGGGAGTAAATATTTTAGGCTTTACGAAACTATACACTCTCTGTTGACATTGTAGCCTGCAGCCAGCCATGGAAAATCCATAAAGGGATGAGCATAACTGTGTTCCTAATTTGGCCAGAAGACCTTAATTTAGCTTGTTGACCCTGACCTAAATAATCATAGCCAAGGGGTGATGGTTCTGAGTGGTTCCTGTAAGTGTTGCTTTTTTTGGTTGTTGTTCTAATTAGTTATACACAACAGTAGAATGAATTTTGACACATTACACATAAATGGAGTTAATGTCAACTCTTTAATTGCGTGAATTGTCTTTCCCCTCAGTGCTGAGTATGGAAGCACTGTAGGCAAGCACTTTACCACTGAGCTCCATCCCTAGCCTTTGCCTTGCATTTTAACATACAGTCTAAAAGAAGAATGAAGTTTATTCCAGAAAATCTACTAGCTCATTGAAAAAAAAATTTGGGGGGGTAAAGTTTATTTACTTATTTTTGGTGCCTGAGATTGAACCCAGGGGAACTCAACCACTGAGCCACATCCCCAGCCCTTTATGTTTTCAATTTTGAGACAAGGTCTGGCTAAGTTGCTTATGGCCTTGCTAAGCTGCTGAGGCTGCCTTCAAACTTGCAATCCTCCTGCCTCAGCCTCCTGAGTTGCTGGGATTACAGGCGTGTGCCGTGCCAGGCTTCATTAACATTCCTGAGTGGGGACATTTCCTTTCTGTTTTCTCTTAGGTTCTCCGATTGCCACTGGAACAGGAACCCTTCTCTTGTTCCTCTCCGACATAAATGATAATGCTCCTATACCAGAATCTCGAAATGTGTACTTCTGCCAGAAGAATCCCCAGCCTCAGGTCATAAACATCGTAGATCCAGATCTTCCCCCCAACACTTCACCCTTCACAGCAGAACTGACACATGGGGCAAGTGTGAATTGGACCATTGAGTACAATGATCCAGGTGGGAACTTGAACTTGATTTCTCCACCCTGATTCTCCCTGCTATGTTTCTCCTTTTCCTTTCCCTGCCTGCTGCTCAATTTCCCTTCCCACTCTGTTTGCCACCCCTTTCCTTTGATATTTTCTCCTTGTGCCTTCTACACTTATGGCGTTGTCCCAAAGGTCTCTTTCCTTTCCTCATATTTTGCCTTGTGACATACTGCCCTGTAACCAAAACCCCATGCAGTTCCACTTTCTTTACTCAGCTTTGAAGCATCTTTAGTTTCCTCCCAGTCTTTACCTATCTATCTATTTACTTTTTCTTCTCTTGGTCCCATTAATTTGTTTTGCTTTCTCCAGCCCAAGAGTCTCTCATTTTGAAGCCAAAGAAGCCCTTAGAGGTGGGTGAATACAAAATCAACCTCAAGCTCATGGATAATCAGAACAAAGACCAGGTGACCACCTTGGACGTCCATGTGTGTGACTGTGAGGGAGCTGTCAACAACTGTATAAAACCAAAATTTGCAGAAGCGACACTGGAAGTTCCCGCCATTCTAGGGATTCTTGGTGGGATCCTTGCTTTCCTAAGTAAGTGCAGCTGGCAATGGGTTTAAGCCTTTGGCTTCTCAAGTTGGGGAGGTTTATTTCCTGGAAAGAACTTTTAATTATGGTACTGGTTAGAAGCTGAAAGAGACACTCAAGTAGAGTGGTTTAAATGAAGTAGAAGTTTGTCTTTTACTGAACATTTCAGAGGTAAGTGGTCCAGGAGTGGAAGACATCCTATTCGTGAAGTCAAAGGGGGACTCAGGGCTCGTCTGTTTTCTTTCTTTTCCTCCCTCAGTGCTTCCCAAGCTTGAGTGCATACAGGTGGGACACAAACACGTGAAGCTTTTCTTGCATTCCACCAATATTTAACCTCTTATTCAGCACCAGGCTTTGTGTCAGACACTGGGGTCACTGGGTTTTTGGTATAGCCAATAAGAAGCATCTTTTGAGAAAGACAGTAGAATGAATCGAACATAACTTTCCGATGTTCATATATGAATATACCACCAGTGTAACTCCACGTCATGTATAACCACAAGAATGGAATCCTAATTAGAATAAGTTCTGCTCCATGTATATATGATATCAAAATATACTCTACTGTTATATCTATCTATAAAGAACAATCACAAAAAGGAAATCATTATGCCAGAACCATGCATACTAATATCAATAACCAGGCTTCCTGGGATATATGATTAATGAGAAATTTCCAAATATAACTTTGCTAGATTTAACCTATTTGCTAAAGCTACACTGTTGTAAACAATATATTAATTTGTTCATTCATGCATTTATTTCAATATTTGAGTTCTGGGCACTGTTCCGAATGCTGGAGGTATCAGTGAACAAAACAAAACATCTATCTGTGGATATTCTAGGTGAAGACAAATAATAAACAAATCTAAAAGTAAATGGGGGAAAAAAAAGCATCCTTTGGGAAATCAACCATAAGGTGCCTCTGGTTCTAAGTTCTGCATGGTAAGGAACTGTTTGCAGCTCACAGTGTCTCTACCCCAGTGTAGAGACAGGCCATGGCACAAGCAATGAATACACAGTGTTTCCATCCATGAATCCTGAACCAGAGAATTACATTGTTTATCTGGGTAAGGCCTCTGCCATCCTAGCTCAGAAGCAATAGGCAGAGTAGATGTAAGGAATCTTTCTGAAATTTATGGAAACCTCCCGTTTTAGTGAGATAATGCTTCTCCAAGATACAGTGTGTAAGTGCTTGGGCACTTGTACCTATAACACACACACACACACACAAACAAAAAATAATTAAAACAAAAATAAATAATGAAAACACAATCCTTTTTCCCCCATTCATAATGAATAATAATATTTTTTTAAACGCAATCCTTTTTTTTCCCCATTCACAATGAATAATATTATTATTTTTTTAAGTAACTGTGTATTGTAATTATACTCTCAAGATCAGGTGAAAACTTTGGAAATAGAATTTAAAGCTTGAGCTTGCTTATACAATTTTTTTTTTCATTGTTCTTTTTAGTTATACATGACAGTAGAGTATATTTTGGCATTTATACAAACATGGAGTACATCTTGTTCTAATTGGAATCCTAGTCTTGTGGTTGGATGTGATATAGAGAGTCACTGTGGTATATTTATATACATACATAGGAAAGTTAAAATAGATTCATTCCACTCTCTTTTCTATGCTGTCCCCTCTCACCTCCCTTCATTAACAATCTTTATTTTAAGATTAAGAACATGTCAGGTGATTTTGTAGTCTGTATCCCATTTCCTGTAACAGATTAACAATCACAAGCATGCATCAGTCACATTTAGACTATCCTAGAAGCCCTGCTCACAAAACTTGAATGGCTCCAACTTACTCAGAATCAAAGCTGAAGTCCTTGCACTTCAGCTATATTGGCCTCTTCACCCTTCTTCAATCACACCAAGCACACGCCTGCCTCAGGGACCTTTGCCCCTACCATTTCCTCTGCCTGGAACACTTTGTCCCAGAATCTGGGGGAAATGACCATGATTGGTTTTATGATCCATCTGAAAGTTAAAGAAGGGGCTGGTTGTAGCTCAGTGGTAGAGCGCTTGCCTCACATGCGTGAGGCACTGGGTTCTATCCTCAGCACCACATTAAATAAATAAATAAATAAATAAATAAATAAATAAATAAAATAATGATATTGTGTCCATCTACAACTAAAAAAAATTTTAAAAGGTTAAAGAACACACTGGAATTCAAGCATCATAGTTTGCTATGTTATATCACATTTATTAAATTTAAGGACATGAGTGTCATTCATGTGGGTTGACTACAAATGTGTTAAAGGTGGCTAGTGGCTGCTGTCTGCCCACCTCTGGTCTGGAATGCAAGTTGCAGGTACTCTGTGATGGCAGCTTCTGGCCTTCCTTGCCTGTGGCTTGCATCACTCCCTCTCTCTCTTTCTTTCCCCTTCCAGTCCTGCTTCTGCTGCTTCTGCTGTTTGTTCGGAGGAGAGGGGTGGTCAAAGAGCCCTTACTTCCACCAGAAGATGACACCCGGGACAATGTTTATTACTATGATGAAGAAGGAGGTGGAGAAGAAGACCAGGTGGGTTTTAAAAACATAAAAGCTCAGTGGCAATCTCTTTTTGGAAGAAGCAACAGTGAAGAGAAGGCAGACATTTGAAATAGCTGTGCCCCTCTGTGTATTGTTCTTAAGGAAAAACTCCCAGAAATGGATATTGTCATTAGGTATCATTATCATCATCATCCTTACCAACATAGCTAACATTTATTCATTGTTTACTGTACTGTATCCAGATGAGAGAACTGAGGTAGAGAGTAGTTGTGTGACTTGTCCAAGGTCACACACCCAGTCTTGGCTCCAGAGCTTACTCTTTGTATTGTCAGGACATGAACTTCAATCAAGTTGTCTTTGGAGATATTATAGAATAGTGACCCATTTTAATAATTGGTTTCTCTTGAGTTTTTAGTTAAGCCAAACTGTTTGCTTTCTTAGAGGTTAAATCTTTTTTTTTTTTTCCTCCATAGTACTGGGGCTTGAATGCCTTAGTTTTACTCCTGAACTATACCTTATTTATTTTTATTTATTTATTTATTTATTTATTTATTTATTTTTAGTTTTGAGATAGGATCTCAACTAAATTGCTAAGTTGCAGAGGTTGGCCTCTAACTTGCAATCTTCCTGGCTCAGCCTCCCAAGTCACTGGGATTATAGGTGTGTGTAACCACACTTCATATGTGTGTCTGAGTGTGGGGTTGGGGATCGAACCCCAGTCCTTGCATATATCAGGCAAGTGCTCTATCAGTGAGCTACATCCCCAGCCTGAGACATTAATTCTTGAGGCCCTCTTTGTTTTCTTTGAGTTTGCAAATGGACTTGAATTGTCTTACTCAAGTGTTCCAGATTTCAAGGTGTTTTCAAGTCTAATTGGAGGGTGCCAGGTACACTGTTTCAGTGAGCAGTTATCACATTACCGCTGTATAGTACACAACCCCAGTGTTTCAGTGGCATACAACAATAAGCACGCCTTTCTCGAGCATTTGTGGTTTAGCTGGGGCAGTTGCTAATCTCAGTGGGATTCACAGGAATCTGAAGGTTGCCTGCCGCTCACTGACCTTGGCAGATTTTTGGATGAATGACTCTAAGCTTCAAGTTGTGTCCAGGTCTGCTCCTCCTTTGTACAAGCAGGCCAGTGTCTTTCAAGCTTTTGCCTGTTGTCAACTTGCTGAAAGCAAGTCATGTGACAAAGGCCAATATGAATGGATGTGTACTCTTCTCATAGAGGCTCTGGTGGGAAGGGAGTGAATGTTTGCTGAATAATAATCTAATAATTATATCCTATGGAAAGCAAGTAAGACATAACAGTTTATATTCATCTCACGTGCTACTTGTTCAAGCTGTTTTCTTTCAGTGCTAGCTGGGAGACTCTTAATTGAAAACTGTCATTTTATATTAAATTGGGCATATGCTGGTAGGTGTCATATAGTTGGCAGTTAAGGCATAACACGAACATAGCTTTAGGTATGTGGCTTTTTCTTTTTGTCATACCTTTATCTTTTTCTCCAAGGACTTTGACTTGAGCCAGTTGCACAGAGGCCTGGATGCTCGGCCGGAAGTGACTCGTAACGATGTAGCACCAACCCTCCTGAGTGTGCCCCAGTACCGTCCCCGCCCTGCCAATCCTGATGAAATTGGAAATTTTATTGATGAAGTAAGTAAGCAAAGTTGAAAAATCAAAGCACACCATATCTCTAAACTCCAGAGTGAAAGAGAGGAAAGCAAAATAATAAAAATGAGACCAAGAATTTAGCTTCATCCCTTTATTATGCTTTTAGCCTACGTAAACCCTGAGTCCTATTGTTTTCGTGTCTTCTATGAACTTTAGAATTGATAACATTTTGAATTAGTCTTAGGGAATTTGGCAAAGTCTACAGGACAAAACCAAGAATTATTTGAAAGGATTTAGTAGATCTAGAAATGAAATTAAAGAAAAGTAAATTGTTTGTTTTCACTGATATGATCCCCTGTATCTCACTGCTGGTTGGGACATCATGTTAAGTGGGCATCATAGTCTACCTGAGGGCCAGAAAAATAAAATCCGTATTGTATGTGTCAGAAATTCATTCTGATTGAGAAGTTTAAACATACAGGAGTGGATTTGCCTCATGTAAATAGAAGGTTGGGGTACGCTGTCCCAGCTAGCGCATGTTGCACACTCTTAATATGCAAATCCTTGTTCTCCTGCTTGATGCCTTGTGATCACAAGATAGCTTCCTCACTGCCAGGCCTCAAAAACACTCTGTTTCAGTCAGGAAGAAGTAGGAGGGGCAGAGCAGATGACAAAAATCTTTTTTCTAGTACACCATCTTCATATTCAAGAAAGGAATTTGCCCAAAATGTTACTGGCTTGAACTGGCACAGGTGGTTCCTACCTGCAGGGGAGAATAATAAGGCATTAAATTCATTAGCTCAGGATAAAGTGAGAAAGAACTGGGAGTGGGATGACCAAAGAACCCAGATAAGGGAACAGTCCAACAAAGACTATTTCCTTTTCTTAGGCTATTTCACCTAATCATTTGCTCTGTTAGTTATTTTCAGGGCTAGCCTTGTAGTCTAGTGGCCCTTGGAGGCTGAGGCTGAGGCTGTGGGAGTCACTAACACTGAGGACTATACAAAACAATGCATGGAGGTGGGCAGCCAAGTCACATCCATTCAAGCCATTGGATTCTTGGAGAACAGGAATGACACCCCGCCCCCCACCCACCACCCACCCCCCCCCGCCCGCCAACTTTTTTGTACTAGAGATTGAGCCCAGGGGTGATTTACCATTGAGCTACAATTCCCGTCCCTTTTTAGTTTTATTTTGAGACAGAGCCTCTCTAAGTTGCTGAGGCAGGCCTTGGACTTGCCATCCTCTTGCCTCAGCCTCCCAAATCACTGGAAATACAGGTATGCACCACTGCATCTGGCTCTCTATCCCTTTTATATACATCTGGATTCAGATCCTTTCCCCAGTTCACATTCATTTGCAAGTCATCACATTTACTTGAAGTTTTTTTAAATTATAAAAATAATATGCTTACTATTTTAATATAAATTATGAAATCATATATAAAGAAAAGAATATTGGCTGGGGTTGTGGCTAGGCGGTAGAGTGCTCACCTAGCATGTGCATGGCCCAGGTTCGATCCTCAGCACCACGCAAAAATAAATGCATTGTGTACAACTAAAGCAAATAAGTAAATATTAAAAAAAAAATAAAGAATATACAAGCCTTTCCTCAGTTTCCCCAACTCCACTACCCAGAGTTAACTTCTGATAATAATAATTTGACTTTCATCCTTCTAGACTTTTCCAACTGAAATGTATCCTATATAAACCATACCCTCACTATTTCTAGCCTCTTTCTCTTCTGATTTGTGACATGAGTTCCCCCACCGGGATTTGGGGGAGCCCCATCCTGATTGGTTGATACTTGTTTTTCCCCCAACTACATAAAACATTGATTTAAGCAGAAAGCATTCTGCATGTATTCCTGTAACTTTCCCTTCTCATCAACAATACATCATGTCCGTCTTTGGATGCCAGGTTGTGCGAATGGCCTTTGGTTGTGTTAACTGCTCAGTGGAGGCCTACAGCCTGGTTGTGTTGTCCTGCCTTATGTGTTGGCCGAGGCACCACAAGGAGGCATCTAGCCTCCAATGCATTCTGGTGCCCAGCAGTATGGTGTTCCTTTTACTGAAAGAGACCTCCTTGTCCCTCTCCTTTAGAACCTGAAGGCGGCTGATAGTGACCCCACAGCGCCCCCTTACGACTCTCTGCTCGTGTTCGACTATGAAGGAAGCGGTTCTGAAGCTGCTAGTCTCAGCTCTCTGAATTCCTCGGAGTCGGACCAGGACCAGGACTATGACTACCTGAATGAATGGGGCAATCGCTTCAAGAAACTGGCAGACATGTACGGGGGTGGCGAGGACGACTAGGGCACTTGAGAGAGAGGGGTCTTTGGGCCCGAGTGATGGGAAATGAGGAGCGATTTTGCTGGGGGTTTTCAGCTGCCTTCCCTGGATGTGAATTCCTGGGGGAGAGAGTCTGATCCGAGATGCAGTAAGGATAGTTGTTTCCACTTTAGAGCTCTAATCTGTGTCTGTTAGAAAGGTTTTGACTTAGTGCTTGAATCTTGTTTTTTTTTCCTTTAATCGCTCTTTTCAGAGTGATGACGTCCCAAGGCTCCCCAAATTTTAATATTTCAAAAGAACAAACTTCAGTCTCAGAAGGTTCTCCTAGCCTCGTGTAGATTTCCCTAAGGGGCATTGTCTCACGTTTAAAAGGAAGGGGAAGAACAATTGTCCTAGCTGTCTTTTGTGTGTGTGTGTGTGTGTGTGTGTGTGTGTGTATACATAAAGTTTTTTTTTTTTTTTTTTTTTTTTAAATTATGTGCTTTCCCCCATCAGTGAGTGCACTGGTATGTCCTGTGTTCTAGCCTCCACCCTTAATCCTGAATTCTGTTGCTCTGCCCCAGACAGGGTTTCTCTGTCTCCTGAGTACTGACTTGAATGGGCATCTATGCATTTACTTGTTCTCAGTCTGGGTTTGCTGTGCGAATGTCATTGCAGGGTACTTTGGTTCTGTATGAGAACCTGGACCAGAAAGTGTGGTGAATTTTCAGGTGCCACTTAATGTTTAACATTTATTTATCATTGACACAAAAGAGCAATGTGTAGAATAGTGCCTATAGTGCTATAGCCAAAGCCAGAGAGGAAGTATGAGAGATGGACTTGGAGATGGCAAAGAGAGCTTGTCACTGAGCCTGGCCTTTTAGCAAATATGCTGAGGACAGTTGAGGTCTTTAATCCCTCAAAAATTCTGGCAGAATGGAGGAATCTCTGTGTGTTTCCTACCCAGGATCTTTATACCATGATTTGTACCCAAATCCCATAATCCCCAAGTGCCTGCTTTTAATGGTGTCTATGAAAACACTGGCTGATCTGGACATAGTTACCTGATTCTAACTGTACAAATAAAACTGTAGATATTAGAAATTCTTTTTTTTTTTTTTTTTTCCTTAGAAGCAGGAAGTAAACACTGCCCTAATGTGTGTTGAGTAACGGGAGGGAAATAACTTTGATTTGAATTTCTTTTCTTTTCTTTTTTTTTTTTTAATTCAAAATGCAAATTTCAACTTTGGACAACTACAGAAGAGTTTCACTGAAATTGCTTTTCTGGGGCTGGGGTTGTGGCTCAGCAGTAGAGTGCTTGCCTAGCTCGTGCGCGGCCCAGGTTCGATCCTCAGCACCACATAAAAATAAAACGCATTGTGCACAACTAAAGCAAATAAATAAATATTAAAAAAAAAAAAAGAAATTGCTTTACTGTCAACTGGGGAAGGAAAAAAAAATCATGTCTGCAATCAGTTGTTGAAATGTCTTGATTTTTGCATTTTAAACTATCTGATGTAGTTGGCATACAAAATGTCACTGTAGTTTTTGAGTGTATATGTGTGTGGGTGGTGATACTTTTGTATTTTCTTTGGGAGTGGAAGAAGAAAGCAATTCAAGCTGAGAAATTTATTCTTAAGGAAGCATTTTTTATGAATTTTATTAAAGAATTTTGTTAAATCATTGTCAAACTTGTTTAATTTGTTTCCACTGAAATTCTAAGCAAGGCAAAAGGAAGATAGAGGGGATGAATTCATTCAAGGTGTGCAGAAAGAATCCTTAGGGTGAAATGACCTCTCCAGAATTTTTAATTATTCTACTGGGGACAGAAAAGGGGAAACTATATTCAAAATGTAACTCTGCTCAAAGACTATCCATCCATGTAGGATGTGGTGAAACCAATAAAATTCCAAGGTCAATGGGAGCTGGGCACAGTGATATATACACACCTGTAATCCCAGGCTGAGGTAGGAGGATCTCTAGTTCAAAGCCAGCCTCAGCAAAAGCAAGGCACTAAGCCACTGAGGGAGACCCTGTCTCTAATTAAAATACCAAATAGGGCTGGGAATGGGGCTCAGTGGTCTAGTGACCTGGAGTTCAATCCCCTGTTAAACTCCCCCCCACCCCCCCAATAAAATCTGAGGTCAATGGGAGACTCAGTGAGCCTAGCTAGGGGACAAAAACAAAGTTTCAAGCAATGCTCACCTATTCAGCAATGTTAGCATAGGCCAGTAATTTTCCACTGGGGAAAATTGTGGCCCCTTTTGCCAGGGAACATTGAGCAATTTCTGGAGGTACTGGGGAGATGTTTCTGTCATCAAGTCAAGGCTGCTAAACATCCCAAAATGCATAGGACTATCCCACACAACAAGGAATTATCCAGCCCAAAATGTTAATAATACTGCTGAGAATGCTTGAGATAGGCTGACAACTTTTTTTCCCCTGCTAGAGAGGTATGATTTTTTTTTTTCTTTTCATGACTTTTTAAATTGTGGTATATAAAATTAAACACATTTACATTGTTGTGCACCTGTCCTCACTGTCCACATCCACATCTTCAGAACTTTTCACCATCCCAAACTGAAACTCTTCATTTTACCATTTTTAGGTATATAATTCAATGATACTAAGTTCAACTCAAAATGTGTTACCATCACTTCTTTTTCCAAAACTTTTCATATCAGTTCTATTACTATCTCTGTATGAATTAGCCTATTGTAAATATTTCATGTAAGTGAAATTTATTTGTATTTTTGTTTCTGGCGTGCTTAGCGTAATCAAAGTGCATCCATATTGTATCAGAATCTCATTCCTTTTCAGGACTAAAATTCCATTGTATGCATATACCACATTTTGTTTATCCACTCATCTTGTGTTGTTTCTACTTTTTTCTACCTTTTTCCTTTGAAATGAACACTGACATACAAGTACCCATTGGAGTTCCTGCTTTCAATTCTTTTAGGAATATACCTAGAAGTAGAATTTCTGGGTCATGTAATTCATTCTATGTTTAGCTTCTGAAGAGCCACCAATGTACTATCTTGATTGGCTTGGAGTGAAAATTAATCTATAAAAAGACTTTTGGGCTGGGGTTGTGGCTCAGCGGTGGAGCGCTCGCCTAGCACGTGCGCGGCCCAGGTTCGATCCTCAGCACCATGTACAAATAAACGCATTGTGTACAACTAAAGCAAATAAATAAATATTAAAAAAAAAAAAAAGACTTTTTGGGGAAATGGGGGGTTGAATTTGGATCATTTAGGAAATAAATCTTGGGTACCAATAATGGTTGCATGACTCTAAGGAAACTGTTAGAATATAAATGCTGAAGGGATAAAGTGTCATGACATCTGGAATTTAATTTAAAAATTGTTCAAAAACCGTTTAATTGAGAGCTAGTGAGAAAGCAAATGTGGCAAAATATTCATAATGCTTGGATTTAGGTGAAAGGTATATGAGCATTCATGTACTATTTCCATTTATCTTCATGTTGAAGGTATTTCAAAATAAAATGTTGGGAGAAATAAGGAGCTCAGAAATAAATCTCATATGTGTGGTCAAATGGTATTTGACAATGGTACAAAACCACTCAGTGGGGAAGAGACAGTCTTCAACAAATGAACTGGGAAAACTGGTAGAGCACTGCTTAGTGTGTTCAAGGACCTACGTTTAATGTGCAGCACTACCAAAAGAAGAATTTAGGGGCCAATATGGAAATAGAATGTAACCCTTCTAGTTATCACTTGTGACTTTAAAAGATAGTCTCCCTAAGATCACTTAATTTGCTAGGGTTTTTTTTTCTGTTTCTGTAAAACAGCCATTGATAGTCATTGAGTGCTATTGGTCTCTGGTTCTGGGTTGAGCAAACTCCCACAGCCTGCTTCGATGACTTGTTCAACTGCTATCCCTCAAGTCCTGGTAATGGGTTCCTTGTTTGTCCAACTTCAAATGAACACATTTTATGTGAATACAGACAGGCTTCTGTGTATGTGTCTTGTATATCCTCAGATAGCTCTTTGCAAAGAGGCGGATCTCTCTTATATATAGCTTTTGGGAGGATTGCTTGTAATGCTTGTTTATTTAATAGCAATATTACAGGGTTTCCCTGGCTGTACTTCCATGTTTTTAACAAAGCTGCCCAGAGCAGCCAGGCCTAGTGGCACATGCCTGAAATTCCAACAACTGAGACAGGAGGATTGCAAGTTTGAGGCTATCCTCAGCAATTTAGCCAGGCCCTAAGCAACTTAAGAGTTGGAGATGTAGTTCAGTGGTAAAGCACCCCTGGGTTCAATCCCTGGTAAGACAAAAACTACCCAGAGTAAACTGAGGAGGGGATTTCCATGCTTCAATTCCTATAAGCCAAAAATCCCATAAGCTTTGATATCTGATTCTAAGGAGACAGAGTATTTAAAAGCCTATTTGTTTGACTTGAGGCCTTGAGAAGCCTGGGAATGTTTCCTTCTTCAGACACAGCTTGATGTACACTAAAGTCTTATGAACCTGGGACACTCCTAACATCTTATCACACACTAAAGTGCACCCAATGTTCTACCTGGGATATATCTGGTTTTTCTTGTTATAAAAGTTTTACATGCCAGGTGTGTGTGCATGCCTGTAATCCTACCTACTTGAAAGGCTGAGGTAGGAGGTCAGCCGGGGCAACTTAGTAAGACCCTGCCTCAAAAAAATAAAATGGTCTGGGGACATAGCTCATTGATAGAGGAGGGTTTATTTCTATCTGCATTCAGTCCCCAGCACAGATAAAGTAAATAAAATTTATGAGGTTTTCATTGCTTTTGAAATTAGGCATTTCAGCTTGTGTATCAAAGCATACAGAGCTTAAAGGATTATAAACATTGATGTGTAGGTTCCATATATTTGGGATAAAGGATTCTCAACTCTGGGAATCCTATCATTTTTTGTCAGTCCCACAACAGCACTTCCTTTACTTGTGGCCTGCCTGGTAGGGCCTTAGCCCTGAGACTCAAGCTTCAGAGGCCCCACCTGGGCTTCTTCACCATGCCCCTACCTCTGAGCAAGAAATCTGCCAGGTCTGGGAGCCTTGACTACCCCCATTCCCCAAATCTTCAAATTCCGGTTCCAGGACCCTGGACTTCTCCGCCCAACCATCCTGAGCCTGCTTCCTGGGATAAGTGGGCCTCTCCACTTGGTCTATCTTGGTAAGATGCTTTAGGATTCCTGCGTGAGCAATCACAGGCCAGTGAGTGGTGAAGGGCAGGTAAGTTGCCTAGGGATGTGCAGGGCTGGGGCATCCACATATCTGAGTGCAAAACCCTCATGTGCAGGATGGAGACTATTGTGAGGAGTAAAGGCAGTCAGGCTTTACTGCTGCCATGTCCAGTGTGGAGCTCAGAGATGAAGTCTGAGAATTCTCCATTCTAATATGTTATTGTTTTCTAGGTAGGAGGACATAAAATATTTAGCAGCCTATAAGTTGGATATATACTTTTTTTTTTTTTTTTTTTTTTTTTTTGGTACTAGGGATTGAACCCAGTGGTGCTTTACCACTGAGCCACATCCCCAGTCCTTTTTATTTTTTTTCTTTTGAAACAGGGTCTCACTAAGAGGCCTTGCTAATTTGCTGAGGCGGTGGCGGCCTGTAATCCCAGCACTTTGGGAGGCTGAACTTAAATTGATGTGGCCCAGAGGTTGAGTGCCCCTGAGTTTCAATCCTCCTGATCCTTTCAGCCTCCCTCACATATGGTGAGAGGGCCCCCACTTGCATTTTTGCCCCTATTCTCACAAGTATTATGGGTAGGCCTTTCCCACAAAATGCATTATACCGATTTCTTGAATATTTAAACACCCCTAAATCACCTTAAGTTTTTTTTTGTTTGTTTGTTTGTTTAAATATTTATTTATTTGCTTTAGTTATACACAATGCAATGCATTTATGTTTACGTGGTGCTGAGAATCGAACCCCGGCCCCGCACGTGCTAGGCGAACACTCTACCGCTGAGCCACAACCCCAGCCCTTAAGTTTTTTTTTTCCCCCCCCACAAATGAACTTTGTGTCCATAGGTAAATGAAAAAAAAAAAAAAAAAAAAAAAAAACTTGTCTAGTGACAAAGACTGGAAGGTAAAACACAATGAAAGAGCATTATAGTAATTTTGTTGATCATTTATTTCTCCTTCAAAGATGTTTTTCCAATTTAAAGTTGTTTTGGCAGGATTTTATTTGAAAAGATGGAGAGAAAGTTCAGGTACTATTTACTAAGCCTTCTGTGGAAAACATTGCCAAATATTTGAAGCAGTGTCATTTTAACTTTCTTTGGTAGCTTTATGAAAACTGTTCAGTTATCACTTCACTTTAGAGATTAGGAAATGTTCAATGAATTTGGGCTGGAACTCAGAGAAATGGGGCCTAAGAGGCTCAGAGAGAGGAACTTAATGGAAAATTTCTTTCTCCAGGGCCATGGGTTTGCATATGGAACATCTGCTTCTCTAGACTTCCAGCAGTTTAAGTTGAAGTTCAGCTATCTGCAAGAAATCAAGCCCACAGGGTCTCAGGGAGGATTTTCTCAAAGTGGGTGGTGAGAGTGGGGTTGGTGTTCTTGGGTTGCGACATTGATAGGGCACCATAAATCAATTTTTAGTGAGGGGAGACTCAGGCAAACTAAATGTTCTGCCCTTAGAAGCACTGTCTTGCAACTTTTGAATGCCCCACCACGATTTATGTCGGTGAAAAACTTGTTTCTGATTATCTGAATTTTAAATCCATTCTGTTTTACATATAAACACAATTTGTGGTGGCACTTGTTTTAAAATACCCTCAGTTTTTCTTCCTTTCTTTTAGGTACTGGGGATTGAACCCAGGGGCACTTTACCACTGAACTATTTTTTTATTTTGAGACAGGTTCTAGCTAAATTGCTTAGGCTGAGGCTGGCCTTGAATTTGTAATTCTCCTATCCCAGCCTCAGGAGTTGTTGAGATTACAGGTATGTGCCATTGCACCTGCTACCCTGAATTTTCTAGGAATGCTACCCTGAATTTTCTAGGAATACAACAAGCAGATAAGTAGAAGAAAGATCAATTTTGGAAGTCCCTTTCAAAAACTATATCACCAATATCAACATCTGTAGATATAACATTCATCATGGACATATGTGTATGTATATATTCTTTATTGTATATATTCTTAAATGTCACTTATAAAGAAATCAGCAATATTCAGTTGAATAGTTTTTATTTATCTAACTCAAGTAGATGTAAGCATGTATCTACCTCATTTTGTCTTTCCATGTTACAATACACAAGTATTTTCATATTGAAATACATTTAATTTCATTCATTTGCAGTACTGGATTTATTTACTTGCAATACTGGGGATTGAACCACTGAGCCACATCACCAGTCCTTTTTATTTTTTATTTTGAGACAAAAATCTCACTAAGTGGCCTAGGCTGGCCTTGAACTTGTGATCCTCCTGCCTCAGCCTTCTGAGTCACTGGGATTACAGGTGTGCGCCACTATGCCCGGCAGAAATACATATTATTTTATGATAAACGACCCCACCCCTTTTCTCTCCCGCTCCGTTGCTTTCTTTTTCCAGAATTGGGGACTGAACCCAGCTGGGGTTGACTTACCACTGAGCTACATCCACAGCCCAGCTATATCCACAGTCCTCTTTTCATTTTTAAAATTTCAGACAGCGTCTTGCCAAGTTGCCCAGGATTGTCCTGAACTCGTGGCCCTCCTGCCTCGCAACTTCCTGCTACATACGGCAGTTAATCACACTGAGTTCTGAAACTGTTGCGCTTTGTCCATGACCAGGCTCAGGGAGGAAAGGCGACCTCGAACCAATATTTATGCGAAGGGGGCGTTCCTGACCGAGACGGCCCCGCCCACGCCGCGCGCTCCCCTCCCTAGCCTGCCCCGCGCCTCCTGACACACTCAACATGGCGACCGCGCTGTTCCACCAAGACGCTTGAGCAGGTCGCAGGCGTCATATTCCACTCCAGTCATGGCGGCCCCGGGACCGGCGGTGGGCACCGGGTCTGTGGAGACGTGCAGTCTGGACCAGATTCTGGAAGCGTTGAAATTGCTGTTGAGCCCGGGAGGTGAGAAGACGCATCTTGACACCGGGCTGGGCCCGGAACTCTTAGGGTCGCCACTTTTCCAAGCACTGCCTTGCTCCCTCAGCGTGCGCCCCTCAGGCTTTCCCGGGACCCTGCTGCTGAGGGGATTTGGGCATTGTCCAGGCTCATTTCAAACTTGGGGAGACTGAGTCTCAAGGAGGGCATGAGAGCTGTCCAAGACTGGTACTAGCCAACATCTCTTGGGCTTCTCCGTGCCAGGCACTGTTAAGCGCCCGGGGTCCTTTATTTCATTCTGCACCTCTCAGAGGCGGGCACTGAGGAAACAGCCTCAGAGGATTTAGGCGCCGTGAGGTGTCGTGTGAGGCCCTAATCGCTTGGGGGCCGCGGGTTTGATGTGCTGGTGTGCACACTTGAGATTTTGTGCAAAATCCCATGGAGTCCCGAAATAGGAAGCAGTGAAGTTTGCGGGGAGTTTGGGGAGAGTAAACATTTACAGATTTCCAATTTTGTAGGAGGGATTTACGGTTACATTAATCTTCTGTGGTGAGTTAACAAGATCTTCCGAATTTAGAATCTGAAGGTACCTTGGGAAGAGTTGAGCCTCGCACTCTGACAACTGCCCAAATTCATGTGGTCCAGCGGGGAGCGGTGGCGCACGCCTGTAATCCCAGCGATTTGGGAGGCTGAGGCAGGAAAATCAGCTCAGAGAGCCCCTATCTCTTTTTTTTTTTTTTTTTTTTTTTTTTTGTGGTACCGGGGATTGAACTCAGGGGCACTCGACCACTGGGCCACATCCCCAGACCTTTTTTGTATTTTATTTAGAGACAGGGTCTCACTGAGTTGCTAAGTGCCTCGCCATTGCTGAGGCTGGCTTTGAACTCGCGATCCTCCTGTCTCAGCCTCCCAAAGTGCTGGGATCACAGGCGTGCGCCACCGCACCCGGCTTTTTTTTTTTTTTTTTTTTTTTTTTTTTTTTTTTAATTGTTTGATCAAATTAGAATCAGTCGCAGAACGCGGACCTAGAACCGAACTCTATCTAATCTTCTTACTGGAGTATGGCAGATTATTCAGTATGGAGCCTTTGATACTATCTGGAGCTTTGGAACTTTGGGAAAGGACCTACGAAATAGGACCTTAATAGCAGGGCACTGTGGCACAGGTGATTTCAGCTGAGCCAAGGGGATGGAAAATTTAAGTCCAGCCTGGGCAAGTTAGCCTGAACTTGTCTCAAAGTTAAAATTCTTAAAAATTTTTTTTAGTTGTAGGTGGACACAATACCTTTATTTTATTTATGTGGTGCTGAGGATTGAACCCAGGGCCTCACGCATGCAAGAAGAGCTGTCTATCGCTGAGCCATAGTCTCAGCCCCTCAAAGTTAAATTTTTTAAAAGGATGGGGGTGTAGCCGGGCGCGGTGGTGTTATGCCTGTAATCCCATTTGGCTCAGGAGGCTGAGGCAGAAGGGTTGTGAGTTCAAAGCCAGCCTCAGCAACAGCGGGGTGCTGGGCAGCTCAGTGAGACCTGACTCTAAATAAGATATATATAAAAAAGGGCTGGGGATGTGGCTCAGTGATTGAGGGCCCCTGAGTTCAATCCCTAGTATCTCCCTTCCCCCATAAAAGGATGGGGGTGTGACTCAGAGGTAGAGCACTTGTCTAGTATGTGCCTAGACTCTGGGTTCAATTCATAGTATCACTCACACAAAAGAGGAATAAAACAGCAATAGGGCCCTGCTCATAGTGGGGGAAGGGATTTTAGGATTAGCAAGGTAAAGGCACATGAAAGTCCATAAGATGATGTTCTCAGTCACAGTATTTTTTTTTTTTTTTTTTTTTTTTTTGTGGTACCGGGGATTGAACTCAGGGGCACTCGACCACTGGGCCACATCCCCAGCCCTTTTTTTGTATTTTATTTAGAGACAGGGTCTCACTGAGTTGCTAAGTGCCTCGCCATTGCTGAGGCTGGCTTTGAACTCGCGATCCTCCTGCCTCAGCCTCCCAAAGTGCTGGGATCACAGGCGTGCGCCACCGCACCCGGCTTTTTTTTTTTTTTTTTTTTTTTTTTTTTTAATTGTTTGATCAAATTAGAATCAGTCGCAGAACGCGGACCTAGAACCGAACTCTATCTAATCTTCTTACTGGAGTATGGCAGATTATTCAGTATGGAGCCTTTGATACTATCTGGAGCTTTGGAACTTTGGGAAAGGACCTACGAAATAGGACCTTAATAGCAGGGCACTGTGGCACAGGTGATTTCAGCTGAGCCAAGGGGATGGAAAATTTAAGTCCAGCCTGGGCAAGTTAGCCTGAACTTGTCTCAAAGTTAAAATTCTTAAAAATTTTTTTTAGTTGTAGGTGGACACAATACCTTTATTTTATTTATGTGGTGCTGAGGATTGAACCCAGGGCCTCACGCATGCAAGAAGAGCTGTCTATCGCTGAGCCATAATCTCAGCCCCTCAAAGTTAAATTTTTTAAAAGGATGGGGGTGTAGCTGGGCGCGGTGGTGTTATGCCTGTAATCCCATTTGGCTCAGGAGGCTGAGGCAGAAGGGTTGTGAGTTCAAAGCCAGCCTCAGCAACAGCGGGGTGCTGGGCAGCTCAGTGAGACCTGACTCTAAATAAGATATATATAAAAAAGGGCTGGGGATGTGGCTCAGTGATTGAGGGCCCCTGAGTTCAATCCCTAGTATCTCCCTTCCCCCATAAAAGGATGGGGGTGTGACTCAGAGGTAGAGCACTTGTCTAGTATGTGCCTAGACTCTGGGTTCAATTCATAGTATCACTCACACAAAAGAGGAATAAAACAGCAATAGGGCCCTGCTCATAGTGGGGGAAGGGATTTTAGGATTAGCAAGGTAAAGGCACATGAAAGTCCATAAGATGATGTTCTCAGTCACAGTATTTTTTTTTTTTTTTTTTTTTTTTTTGTGGTACCGGGGATTGAACTCAGGGGCACTCGACCTCTGGGCCACATCCCCAGCCCTTTTTTTGTATTTTATTTAGAGACAGGGTCTCACTGAGTTGCTAAGTGCCTCGCCATTGCTGAGGCTGGCTTTGAACTCGCGATCCTCCTGCCTCAGCCTCCCAAAGTGCTGGGATTACAGGCGTGCGCCACCGCGCCCGGCATTCACAGTATTTTTTAAGATGAATATATATATATATATACATATATATATATATATATATATGGTCTTGTAGATGGACACAATACCTTTATTATTTATTTATTTGTTTTTTATGTGATGCTGAGGCCTCACATGTGCTAGGCAAGCGCTCTACCACTGAACTACACCCCCAGCTCCTCAGTCACAATATTTGACCTAAAATTGCAAGGACTGCAAACATTACACCATGTTAATGGGGGCAGGGTGAGGTGGCATACACCCTTACTCCTAGCCATTTGGGAGGCTGAGGCAGGAGGAACAAGTTCAAAGTCAGCCTCAGCAACTTGGTGAGGCCCTGAGCAATTTAGGGAGACCTTGTCTCAAAAACTAAAAAGGGCTGGGGATATGGCTCAGTGGTTAAATGCAACTGGGTTCAATCCCCCGTAACAACAGCAACAACCATACTAATGGGAACTGAAAAGAAGTTATTAATAATAGTAAATGAGTGCCAAGTGCCACTCTCCATAGTATGCTATTTGTGTATATATCATTTAATCTTCACAACAGTTCCATGAAAGAAGTATTACTTGTGCTCTGTATTTATAGATGAAGGAACCAAGGCTCAGGACATTGGAAACTGCCCAATGTAAAACTAAGAAATAGCAGAGCTAGGATTTGAATTTAGGTTTCTTCCACCAAAAACATGGTAAACATACTACATTGCCCCAAGTAAGAGTCAAATTGCAAAATACAGTTTTAATTTGCTAATGGAGAGGTCACTTGTTTAACAACTACATCTATATTCAATACCATTGGGAAGAAGATTAGATAAGCAGAAACTTGGAAGTAGTCATCACAAAACACATATAGCTTCATTTACAGAAGGCCCTTCTAATCTCTAAGGGTATGTAGTGAAGTTATATATGCATATTCATTTGACTTATTATTTGAAAAAGAATAAGTGCAGTGGTAAGATCATATTATTTGGTATATATAATCTATTTTATATTATGTAAACCTGCCTGCTGTTTTCTTTCATTTAATATTTTGTACTGGGATTGAACCCAGGGTCTTGTGTGTGCTAAGCACATGCTGTACCATTGAGCTGTGTTTTTTCTTATCCCATTAGCTGCTAAGGGAATTTAGAAGTACCTGTACATAGTAAGAATGGCCCTGATGAACAGAGGGTCTTGAAGAGATAGGATGAAAGTATTGGTTGAGGGGCTGGGGTTGTGGCTCAGTGGTAGAGCACTCGCCTAGCACGTGCGCGGCCCGGGTTCGATCCTCAACACCACGTAAAAATAAACACATTGTGTACAACTAAAGCAAATAAATAAATATTTTAAAAAAAGAAAGTATTGGTTGAAATTATATACAACTGAATTAAACATTTTTGATTTGTCTACCTGTTTTGATCACTATCTTTGAGGTAATATTTACAGGGACTCAATTTATAGTCTTTCCTCAGTGCTATTGAGAATACAAAAATAGGGGCTGGGGTTGTGGTTCAGTGATAGAGTGCTTGCCTAGCATATATATATATATATATGTGTGTGTGTGTGTGTGTGTGTGTGTGTGTGTGTGTGTTTGTGTGTGTGTATGTGTATATAAACACAGTGTGCTCTCTGCATCTTGTCTGTTTGGGGAGATTTCCAACATGGCAGGATAACAAGTGGTGAATGGGTGGCATACATAACAACTGAATAGAGAAGTTATATGTAGGTGAGGCTTTAAAGATCATAGAAAGAAGAGGAATTGAGGCTTGGTACCAATTAGAAAAAAAGCAAAACACCCAACAAGATTTTACTTTGACCTTCAAAAGTTCTGTTACTTTAAACATTTTCTATTCCCCTGCCTTGTGTGTGTGTGTGTGTGTGTGTGTGTGTGTGTGTATTTGTAGTACTGGGGATTAAACCCAGGGATGCTTTATTGAGCTATATCCCCAGCCTTTAATTTTCTATATTTAAAAAAAAAAATTGATATAGGGTCTTGCCAAATTGCCCAGGCTGGCCTTGAACTTGTGATTCTCAGCACTCAGCCTTCCAAGTCACTGAGATTACAGCTGTATTCGGTTTGTGTATTTTCTCAACCACGGGACAAATAAGGATATCTCCACCTCCATTGTTATGAATCGTGTTAAGCAGAATTTGAAGACTATTTGTTAATGTTTGTGAAATTTTGTTTATAAAAAATGGAAGCCAGGGTCTGGGATTGTGGCTCAGTGGCAGAGCACTTGCCTCACATGTGTGGGGCACTGGGTTCTATCCACTGCACCACGTGGAAGTGAATGAATAAAGTAAAGGTATCAGTCCATCCACAACTAAAAAATATTTTTAAAAAAATGGTTGGCATGGTTGCGTATGCCTGTAATCCCAATGACTAGGGAGGCTGAGGTAGAAGGATTGCAAGTTCAAGGCCAGCCTCAGCAACTTAGTGAGGCCCTAAGCAACTTAGTGAGACTCTTTCTCAAAATAAAAAATTAAAAGAACTGGGGATGTGGCTCAGTGGTAAAGCGCCCTGGGTTTAGTGCCTAGTGTCTATCAATCAATCAGTTGGTGAACTTTAAAAAAAATGTTGAGGGCTTCAAAGAGCGTTTATGTGGGATATATGTGTCAACATTTACTGCACTAAAAATTAATTTTTAATTAAGAAACACCTGTAAGCAACAGTAAACCCCTTACATGTTAGCATAATGAATTTGGGGGGGGGGGGCCGGGATTGAACTTGGGGCATTTAACCACTGAGCCACATCTCCAGCCCTATTTTGTATTTTATTTAGAGACAGGGTCTCACTGAGTTGCTAAGTGCCTCGCCATTGCTGAGGCTGGCTTTGAACTCGCGATCCTCCTGCCTCAGGCATGAGCCACCATGCCCAGCTGAACTCAGGGTTTTGTTCATGGAGGCAAGGGCTCCATCACCAAGCTACAACCCCCCTCCTTTTAAAAAAAAAACTTTATTTTATTTCGAGATAATTTCTCTAAATTGCCCAGTCTGATCTTGAACTTGCCATCTTCCTGTCTCAGCCTCCCAAGTGGCTGGGATTACAGGTATGCTCCCACTCCTGGCACAGCTGGATTTTTATGTCTGCTCCATTCAGTCTATCATGATTGTTTTGGTTGAAGTAGGTGACAGATTCCTGAGACTCACATAGCTATGTAGTTGAAAAAGGGAGGTATTTCAATCACATTTTCAGATAGTTGTGTATATTTTTCCTTTATAATACAGTAAAACTCAATAAGGTGATTTCTTGCCAATATGGACTCTGAACTGATATTAATGAGCTTTTCATCCTCTGTAAAATCATAAGAAAATGAGAGTGGAATGGCAAAATGTCATAGTGTTATTACAAAATAGTTTGTTCTTCTTTTGTTTTTGTGGTGCTAAGAATTGATCCCAGGCCTTCACACATACTAGGCAAGTGCTGTACCACTGAGCCACACCCCCAGCCCTTTATGAAATAGTTTTGACTTTGAAGACCCCCTGAGAGAATTGTGGAAACCCTCCCCAGGTCTATACAACTTTTTGAACCACTGCTTTAAGGGCGTGCTTCCATTTATTTTCAAGGACCATAGATTTCATTTTCATCACCAGTAGAGGGCAGAAAAGACTACTTTATTAAGAAGCTCTTGGGAAAAACTTTAGTAAGAGCTTTTGTTTCAAATCACCTTTTTTTGTGTCCCATGTTTGGGTTCAAAGATCTTATAAAGTCACAGGAAGTCATGTAGAGGTAGGTTAGTGATTTAATTGTTAGTGGCAACAAGCTATGAGAGCACCCATTTCCTTTTTTCGTATATATGAGCTTAAGAAATCAGATTTTAAAACTAGTGGATTGGAACACTAGCTCTGGACAGTCCTAGAGAGATAATCTTACTCTTCTGATTCTCATTATTTTGAAAGGACAATGGTAATGGGGATGTAGCTCTGTGGTAGAGTGCTTGCCTTCCATGCACTGGTTTTGATCTCCAGCACTGCAAAGAAAAAAATGTAAGAACAATGTTGTTGTTATTTATTTATTAGGCACTGGGGATTGAATCCAAGGGGTGCTTTATTACTGAGCCACATTCTAGTCCTTTTAGGTTGTTTTTGTTGTTGTTGTTGTTTTGTTTTTTAATGTGGTGTTGAGGATTGAACCCAGTGCCTCACAAGTGCCGGGCAAGCACTCTACCACTGAGCCACAACCATAACCCCAGCATTGGTTGTTTCGTGACTCACAATTTATTTGCAGTAATGACTTTAAGGTTCACAAACTACTCCCTCAGGCATTTATTGTTCTGTTCCAGGTTGAATTATATTCCATTCTATGCCCAGGCCATAATTTGCTTATACATTCATATTATTTTGCACATTGAGTTTTTCCCACCATGGGCTATTGTTATTAGCACTGTTGTGCCTAGGATAACTTGAGTCTCTACAATCAATTTTTTTTCTTTTATTCTAAGTTGTTATATATGACACAGAATGCATTACAATTAATATTACACATATAGAGCATATTTTTACATATCTCTGGTTGTATACAAGGATATTCACACCATTCATGTCTTCATACATGCACTTAGGGTAATGATATCCATCTCATTCTACCATCTTTTTTTTTTTTTGTGGTACTGGGGATTAAACTCAGGGGCACTCGACCACTGGGCCAAGTCCCCAGCCCTTTTTTGTATTTTATTAGAGACAGGGTCTCACTGAGTTGCTAAGTGCCTCGCCGTTGCTGAGGCTGGCTTTGAACTCGCGATCCTCCTGCCTCAGCCTCCCAAGTGCTGGGATTACAGGCATGTGCCACCGCGCCCGGCTTTTTTTTTTTTTTTTTTTTTTTTTTACCCTTTTGCCCCTTTCCTTCCTCTCCCTTCCCATTGGCCTTTCTAGTGTTCCTCTAATCCTCCTATGCTCCCCGTCCCAACCCCACTGTGAATCAGAGAAAACATTCGGCATTTGGATTGGGGGATTGGCTAACTTCACTTAGCATTATATTCTCCAACTTCATCCATTTACCTGCGAATGCAATTATTTTATTCTCTTTTATTGCTGAGTAATATTCCATTGTGTATATATACCACATTTTCTTTATCCATTTATCTACTGAAGGGCATCTAGGTTGGTTCCACAGTTTAGCTATTGTGAATTGTGCTGCTATAAACATTTATGTGGCTGTGTTGCTATAGTATGCTGTTTTAAAGTCCTTTGGGTATAGACTGAGGAGTGGGATAGCTGGGTCATAAGGTGGTTCCATTCCCAGTTTTCCAAGGAATCTCCATACTGCTTTCCAGATTGGCTGCACCATTTTGCAGTCCCTTTTAGGTTTTTTTTTTTTTTTTTTGGTACCAGGATTGAACTCAGGGGCACTCAACCACTGGGCCACATCCCCAGCCCTTTTTTGTATTTTATTAGAGACAGGGTCTCACTGAGTTGCTAAATGCCTTGCCATTGCTGAGGCTGGCTTTGAACTTGCGATCCTCGTGCCTCAGCCTCCCAAGTGCTGGGATTACAGGTGTGCTCCACTGCACCCGGCTTTAATTTTTTATTTTGAGACAGGGTCTTAGCTAAGTTGCTGAGGCTGGCCTTGAACTTGATATCCTCCTGCCTCAGCCTCCTGAGTTGCTGAGATTACAGGTGTGTGCTGTCCCACCCAACTAGATTTTATTTTTTATACCAACTTTAGGTTTACAGGAAATATGAGCAGGAGGTAGATAGAGTTCTCATACTCCCTTCTCCACCCCAATCCCAATTTCCCCTATTATTAACATCTTTTATTAGTGTGGTAAATTTGTTGCAATTGATTAACATATCTTGATATATTTTTTATTAACTAAAATCCATAATTTGCTTTAGGTTTCACGGTTGGTAGTACACAGTTCTATGAATTTGGACAAATATATAATGTCTATATCTACTGTTATAATAGTGTATGAAATTATTTTTATTTTATGTGTGTGTGGTACTGGGGATTGAACCCAGAGGGTATTGAAACCAGAAATGCTCTATCACTGAGTGAGCTATAGCCCCAGCTCTTTTTTTTTTTTTTTTTTTTTTTGGTACCGGGGATTGAACTCAGGGGCACTCGACCACTGGGCCACATCCCAGCCCTTTTTTTTTTTTTTTTTTTTTTTAAATATTTATTTATTTGCTTTTAGTTGTACACAATGCGTTTATTTGTACATGGTGCTGAGGATCGAACCCGGGCAGCGCACGTGCTAGGCGAGCATTCTACCGCTGAGCCACAATCCCAGCCCCCCAGCCCGTTTTTTGTATTTTATTAGAGACATAGTTTCACTGACTCGCCATTTTTGCTAAGTGACTCGCCGTTGCTGAGACTGGCTTTGAATTCGCAATCCTCTTGCCTCAGCTTCCCAAGTGCTGGGATTACAGGCGTGCGCCACCGTGCCTGGCTGCCAGCTCTTTTTTTTTTTTTTTTTTTTTAATATTTATTTATTTGCCTTAGTTGTACTCAGTGCAATGCATTTATGTTTACGTGGTGCTGAGGATCGAACCTGGGCCTTGCACGTGCTAGGCGAGCGCTCTACCGCTGAGCCACAACCCCAGCTCTTTTTATTTCATTTTTGAGACAGGGTCTTGCTGAGTTGTTGAGGCTGACCTCAAATTTATGATCTTCCTGCCTCAGCCTCCTGAGTCACTGGGATTATGGGTATGTGCCACCACTCCCAGGCAAAATTATTTTTAAGAATGGTTTCACCTCCCTAAAAATTCACGCTCCATTTTTTTCCCCCTTACTTCCAGTCTCCTGGCTGAAGTGGCAAAGATTCTACACAAAAGGAAGTACAATTTATTTTCCCTGTATGTAATCTCCTTTTTTTTTTTTTTTTAAATTTTTAAAGGATCAGGTTCAAGTTCCCTACAAATCACAAAACATGATATCTTATTGGCTACTTTAAAATCTAATTTGTCTGCCTTGGAGGATAAACTTCTGAAGGATCCTCGGTGGAAGAAATTGAAACTCCTAAGAGATGAAATTGCTAATAAGGCAGAATGGCCACAAAACTCTGTGGACATCACTTGGAGTTTTACCTCTCAAGCCTTGTTGTTGCTGTTGTGCTTGAAGGAAACCATGATCCGTCTTGCAGCTACCTTCAATCCAGGTAAACCCAACCCCAGGACTCCAGAAGTTGCTCCTGCCCTAAGCCCCGATACACTTAGTATCTCACAGCAGAAGACCGTCCAGTCTGTTTTACAGTTCGTAGTCATCTTGGGTGTCTGTCCCTATCTGATGCCTGGTGTTGGAGTTCCTTTGAGATATAGGACTGAGTTTGGTGCCGTTGTTCAAGATGTGGTGTGTCTGGATGCTGCTCCCCATGCAACCCGGAGACTGTACACCAGCTGCAAGGCCCTCCTCAGTGTTGCTCAGCACACATCTCTCGGGAGCTTGATTTTCTGCCGCCACTTTGGGGATATCGCAGCAAGTCTGTGCCAACTTGGATTCTGCCCAACCAAAAAACCACTAATACCCATGGAAGAGGTAAACATACACTGAGAGATTGAGAGAGAGATGAAGAAAGAGAATATGTGTGTTTGTGTATGGTTTTACAAAAGATAACTCTTAGTTCTTTGAAATGGGCCCACTGAAAGATATGGAGTTCCTATTGATTGTCAAAGGATAGCCAGTGGGTAAATGTATCTTTTTTTTTTTGGAGGGGGAGGGGTTTGAAGGGCTTCATTTGTCAACATAGGAATTAGTCAGAAACTGTTAAGACATAAATGTAGCAGGGGTCAGGGTGGTTTATATTCTGGGTGATCCTTAGCTGCCACAGCCAGGTTGCTCCGTGCCCTCACTTCTCTTTCACGTGCCTGTGTCACTCTCGTATTTGTTCCTTTCCTGTTTATTCACTTTTTTTCTTTTCCTTCCTGTGTTCATAAGCATTTGTGTAAAAGCCACTATTATCCAAGCAGTGGCACAAAATTATGAGCTCCCATAATGGGCTCAACAGAGCCCTGTGCTCTTTACTTTAGGGCAGTGTGTCTCGACAGTTCTAGCAGTGCCTACAGCCTGCATTTCTCTGAGATGGAGGACCTGGGTCAACAGGTCTGTGTGCTGTTTCTGAGGTTAAGCAATGTTCCAGGAGTCTCAGGCAGGAGACAGAAAAGAAAAGGGAAACCAAGAACCAAGTAGGGAAGGGTATAAGGAGTTGACAGAGGGCCAGCCTAGTGAATATACATTATGAAGCTAGAAAAAGTTCCACCAATAGCTGCTGCTCTGAGTAGCACTCATGTCTCAGTGTGTTATAAATAATAGGCAAGACATTGACTGTTTGACTGTGAATGCTAATTACCAAAGGGGGACTGTACTGTTGGGACTCAGGTGTGCCCCCAGAATAGAACCCCTGTTTACTGTCCAAGTTCTGAATGAGTGAAAACACTAGCTAACAAAATAAGAGAGATGAAAAGTCAAAAATATTACCTCTGGACTGGGTATGTATCTCAGTAGTAGAGTGGTTGCCTAGCATGGCTAGTGCTTGCCTAGCATCCCTGGGCTTAATCCCCAGTACAGAAAGAAAGGAAAGAAGGAGAGAAAATTCCAGAAAAACATCACCTCTGTTGCTTATAAAGACAGTTGGAGGAGATAGCTTATAGATGGAGACATTTCCTAATTATGCACTCCAGAATTAGACACATTTACTATTTACCCAGTTTCAGCAGTGCTGGAAAACTGCATTGCCTTCTGCCCTGTGGTCGGGGATGTGCCCCTGTTGAGCAAGGCAGAGGAGAACAGAATGTGAACTCACTCCCACAGGAGAGAAGAGGAGTGAGCTGAACAGTGCATATCAAAACTGGCTCGTGATTGAGTGTATTCAGTAGTCACCAGTAAGATAAGCCATATCTCTTGCCTAGAAGTGGAGTGAGTGGGGATGGAGAGAGGGCCAGGAGTGTTTTTGTAGCACAGCTTCCTCCATGTGGAAGGAAGTCAAGAGAGGACAGAAGCCTTCCTTTCTCTCCATTCATAACTACCTTTGTTTGCCATTGTAAAAGATTATCTTGTATTTCCTGCCTGGTCTGTATTCACTAAAGCTGAGTCCATATCTTTTGTAGGTTTTAACTGAAGAGGAAAGGACTCTATCCAGGGGGGCCTTGAGAGACCTATTGGATCAAGTGTATCAACCATTGGCTGTCCGTGAATTACTTATCCTCCAGGGAGGACCTCCCCAGGTATTTTCCTGGGTGAACTGTTAATGATAATGTGTGGTATGCTATGTTCTCTTAGAAAATTAGATAATTTGGGGCTGGGGCTGTAGCTCAGTGGTAGAGCACCTACCTGCCTTGCATGTGTGAGGCACTGGGTTTGATCCTCAGCACCACATAAAAAATCAATCAATAAATAAAGACATTTAAAAAAAAAGAAAAGAAAATTAGATAATTTTAGTTACCTATTTAATGATCTAGTCAAGCATTATTATTATTATTTTTGTGGTGCTGGGGATTGAACCCAGGGCCTTGTGCATACGAGGCAAGCACTCTATCACCTGAGCTATATGCCTACCCCTTCATTTTTTTTTTTAAGACTGTCAAATGGTATTTATGAAACTCAGTGACAGATGGGCATGGTGGTACACATTTGTGATCCCAGTGACTCAGGAGGCTGAGGCAGGAAGATCACAAGTTTGAGGCTAGCCTCAGCAATTTAGTGAGACTCTCAGCAATGTAGCAAGACCCTGTCTCAAAATAGAAAAAAACTGGTAATGTAGCTCAGTCAGTGGTAAATCACCCCTAGCTTCAATCCCTAGCACAATTAAACAAAACAAAATTAAGAGACCTTGACCTTCAGAATAACATAAAAGGCCTTTTCTTTAGTGGAAGCATGGACAATTCCCCCAAGAATATTATGATCACTTTTTTAAAGCTTATGGCAATTTTATGTAAAATATATTTTATTCATTCTGAAATTAGATTTTTTTTAAACTAAAATTTGACTGTTTGAAATGTATTCTTTGGCAGAAGTATTTAGACACCTTATTCTTTGGAGTTTCAGAAGTTAAGAAATTAAAACTAGGGGCTGGGGCTGGGGCTCAGCAGTAGTGCCTTTGCCTAGTGTGAATGAGGTACTGGGTTCAATTCTCAGCACTGCATATAAATAAACAAAATAAAGGACTATCAACAACAACAACAAAACATTTAAAAAACTTAAAAAAAAGAAATTAAAACTAGAGCAATTATTGTTTCTATTTTTAGCTCCTTTGTTTAAAAAACATACTCGTATACAGGTGTGAAGGTGCATACCTGTAATCCCAGCAACTGGGGGAGCCTGAGGCTGGTCACAAATTCAAGGCCAGTCTCAGCAACTTAGTGAGGCCTTACGCAATTTAGTGAGACCCTGACTCAAAGTTAAAAATGAAATAGTATATAACTAGGCATAAGATAGTTTCTTTTCTTTTTTTAAACTAATTATTTATCTGAAATGATTTAATTTGCTTTTAGTGCCTAAATTTTAGTTTTGAATCTAGTTACATAAAGAGTGAAGAACCAAGCTGGGTGCAGTGGTGCACGCCTGTAATCCCAGCACTTGGGAGCCTGAGGCAGGAGGATCGCGAGTTCAAAGCCAGCCTCAGCAATGGCGAGGCACTTAGCAATCAGTGAGACCCATTCTCTTAATAAAATACAAAAGAGGGCTGGGGATGTGGCTCAGTGGTCTAGTGGCTCTGAGTTCAATCCCCGGTACCAAAAAAAAAAAAGAGTGAAGAACCAAAGGAACAGCTTGTAGGTAAGAACAACAATCAGCTGACCACATATCTCCTCATCTTATCCCTATAATGTTATGGTAGCCTTCCACTGGGCCTCTGTGCTTCACATACTGTTTCTGTGAATGAGTTCACAGTTTGCCAGATTAAACCAAATGCATTATAAGAGCATTGTGAAAAGCAGAGACCCTGGGGTTAGTCACATTGGAATTCAACCCCAGCATGCATGTGTGTGAATTTGTAAACCTTTCCATTCCTCAGTTTGCTTATCCATCAAATGGGGATAATGATAATGTTTTTCTTAAATCCCTTTTAAGATTTTGTGGTAGGTACTTAATATATTACCTAGCACATTATAGCCCTCTTAACAAATATAGTTATTAATCCTCCTTAAATAAAAGTGAGGACAGGCTAGTTAGAATTAAATATTTCTTTAAAAAAAATTTTTTTTTCTTAAACAGTACCGGGGATTGAACCCAGGGTCTCACACAGGCTAGGCTACATCCCAAGCCTAGGATTAAATATTTCTGTCACTAATTTTGATGCTTATATAATTAAGTGCAATTGTTGTCAGCAACATGGTTAACATTCTAGGCCAAAATGTAGAACACTTAAGTCTGTTTTGTTCATGATGGCTCCACAGATCTCTCAAAAAAGAGCCCTTGAAGAAATCCAGCTCTTTCTAGAAACTGCTGGGTCATGGGAATCAGAGTATTCAGGATCATGGAGGCAAGGTCTGGCATGTTCCCTCACTATTGTAAACTGCCCTCTTAGTGGCATTTTCTTTGGAAGTTAGAGCTGAATGTAAGGACTACATTTAGAGATTGGTCATATTAATTTTGTATTCCCAAATTCTACATACTACTCATTGATGTTATTTTTCAATTTCTGGGTTTGAAATTTCATTAATATATCACTGTGCTGACCTGGGCACAGTAGCGCATGCCTGTAATCCTAGTGACTCAGGAGGCGAGAAAGGAAGATCCTAAGTTTGAGGCCAGCCTCAGCAACTTAGCAGAATCCTATTTCAAAAATAAAAAAGGACTGGGGATATAACTCAGTGGTAAAGTGCTCCTGGGTTCAGTCCCCAATACCAAAAAGAAAACAAAAGTAATGCTAAAGAAGGTTTTTGTAAAGGAGTGACTTGGTGTTTTGTTTAATTTAAGAAAAAAAAATTTTTTTTGGTGCTGGGATTGAATCCAGGGCCTTGCACTTGTTAAGTACATGCTCTACCACTGAGTTTTATCCCTAGCCCCAAATATTGTTGTTTTCAAGTCTGTACAGTACACTTTTGTCAGTATGACTCAGTACCTTTAAAAAAAGTGTCTACAGCCGGCACGGTGGCACACACCTGTAATCCCAGCACTTGGGAGGCTGAGGCAGGAGGATCACGAGTTCAAAGCCAGCCTCAGCAATGGCGAGGCACTTAGCAACTTAGTGAACCCTGTCTCTTATAAAAAATACAAAAAAAAGGGCTGGGGATGTGGCCCAGTGGTCGAGTGCCCCTGAGTTCAATCCCCGGTACCAAAAAAAAAAAAAAAAGTGTCTACATACTATATCTGTTTCATTGATATTCACAATTCATATCTTCCCTTCCTTTTTTCAGTCCTGCACAGATGTGAAGAAGCAGCTTAGATGTCGGGCCCCAGCTTGGCTTCGGCGTCTGTGTGGGCAGCTGCTCTCGGAAAGGTTAATGAGACCCAGTGGTGTTCAGGCAGTAGTCCGGGGCATTTTGGAAGGAGCAGGTGGTAAGATAAAACATGTTTCTCTTTCTTTGCTATTCATTTCCCTTTGAGTCAGATTTGAGGTGAATCACTGGCCTCTAGCCTTTGCCTTTAAAATCTGACTGAGGGTTGGAGGTGTAGTTCAGTGGGGAGCACTTGCCTAATATGCATGAGGCCCTGGATTTGAACCCCCACACTGCAAAAAAAGAAAAGAAAAAGATTAGACTTTATCCAAGAGCATGCAGATTTTGGGGAGCTGCTACAAGAAAATTAGAACCATGTTTTTCTGAGCTTTCTCCTTCTGTTTGTGCATGTATATATTGCTGTTATTTAGTCATATCTTGTTTTTTCTCATATTTGCCATTTCTGGTACTCTTCACTTTTTGTTTGTTTGTTTGTTTTACAGTACTGGAGACTGAACCCAGGACCTCATGAATGCCAGGCAAGCCCTCTGCCATTGAGCTACATCCCCACCCCTTTTTATTTTCATTTTGAGATGGGGTCTTGGGCTGGGGATGTAGCTCAGTTGGTAGAGTGCTTGGCTTGCATGCACAAGGCCCTGGGTTTGATCCCCAGCACCCCCCCCCCAAAAAAAAAAAAGTGGAGATGGGGTCTTGCTGAATTAACAAGGTTGGCCCTGAACTTGTGATGCTCCTGCCTCACTCTCCTGAGTAGCTTGGATTATAGGCGAGGGCCACTGTGCTCTTCACTTATCTGTGCAAATCCAAATTTCCTTCTGCCTAAACTTCCTTTGACATCACTTAGGTGTACTGGCAGTGAATTCTTTTAGCTTTTATTTTGTCTGAAAAAGTCTTTACTTCACTTTATTTTTGAAAGATATTTGCTGGGTACAAAATTCTGGGTTGACTATTTTTTAAATACTTTAAAGATGTCCTTGAGTTGTCTTCTGGCTTGTATGACTCCAGTTTAGAATTCTGCTGTCATTCTCTTTTGTGTGTGTGTGTGTGCTGGGGATTGAACCCAGGGGTGCTTTACCAGTGACCTATATCCCTGGTCTTTTTTGGTTTTTATTTTGAGATAGGTTCTTGCTAAGTTGCTGAGGCTGGCCTCAAATTTTCAATCCTCCTACCTTGGCCTCTGAGTCACTGGGATTACAGGTGTGCACCACTATGCCCAGCTTAGTCCTTTATTCCTTTTTATGACTGAATGATATTCCATTGTATTGGTATGCCTGGTAATTTTATTTTATTTTTTTGGGGGGGGTACTAGGGATTGAACCCAGGGGCACTTAGCCACTGAACTACATCCCCAGCCTTTATTTTTATTTTTATTTTTAATTTTGAGGCAGAATCTTGCTGAGTTGATTAGGACCTTGCTTAATTGATGAGACTGGCCTTGAATTTGTGATCCTCCTGCCTCAGGCTCCCTAGTTGCTGGGATTACAGGCATGTGCTACTGTACCTGGCTTGTCTGATAATTTTTTTTAATATTTATTTATTTGCTTTAGTTGTACACAATGCATTTATTTTTAGGTGGTGCTGAGAATTGAACCCGGGCTGCGCACGTGCTAGGCGAGCGCTGTACCGCTGAGCCACAACCCCAGCGTCTGATAATTTTTGTGTGTTTTTACTTTACATTGTTAGGTGCTAGATTTTGTTGTATCCCTTTGTTAGTTTTTATTCAGCGATGCAGTGATTCTAGAGCAAATTTTCGATTTGAGGTAATTTGAAAAAAAAAATTTTTTTTTTTTTAGTTGTATTTGGACACAATACCTTTATTTTATTTATTTATTTTTTGTGGTGCTAAGGATCGAACCCAGCCAGGACTGCATACGTGCTGGGTGAGTGCTCTACTGCTGAGCCACATCCCCAGCCTGATTTAAGGTAATTTGACTCCATCACTAAGGCAATAAAACCTTCTTAGGACTCTATTTGATACCCTGTGTATTAGGAGGTCTTTCCATGCTGGTAAGTGTGGGAACACAAATTGTTCTTACCCATTTATGAACTTGAGGATTATTGCATTTACTTCTTTCTGTTGGTGCTTTCCTTGGCCTTGGGGTATTTTCCTCACCTACATATGCAAATCATACTCTACCAAAGACTTGATAGAGGGTTCGAACCCTCTGCAGATCTCTGGAGCTTTCTCTCTCTCTTTCTCTCCTTAACTTCCTCTTCTCTGGTATTTTGCCCCAAAATTCTAACTACTTTGCTTTCCTGAACTCTTGACTATGTTTCTTTGATCCAGTGAATCGCTAGGCTTTGTTTGGGCTACCCTTAATGGGCTAGGGCTTGAAAACTCACCCCAAATAGTGATTTAGGGTAACCCATCAGGTTCACCTAGTTGGCTTTTCTTCTTTCAGTGATCAATGTCCTGGGCTGCCAGTTGTTCAGTTTCTAAAAACCACTGTTTATATATTTTTCCATTGTTATAATTGCTTAGGAATGGCTATAGTTTAAGGCAGTTTAAATGAAATCATACATATTCAGAGATAGTATCATAATAGCAATAAACACTAAGAAAGCTAGTATTCACATTACATGAATAGCATTATTACAGTGATTCAATGCTTTTTTTTTTCCCCTCTGACTTTTCCAGAAACCAGCACCAAAGGGAAGGACTGCTGGGCACAGTGGAGCATGCTTGTGATCCTAACTGCTTAGGAGGCTAAGGCAGAAGGATTGCAAATTGGAAGCCAGCCTCTGCAATTTAGTGAGACCCTGTCTCAAAAAATAAAATAGGCTAGGGATATAGTTCAGTGGTGGTAAGAGTGCCCCTGGGTTCAATCCTCAGTACCACCTAAAAAGAAGAAAGTGAGGGGTGGGGAGAGGGAGAAGGAAGGAGGGAAGGAGAAAGGAAAGGTAAGAAAGAAAAGTACAGAGGGGCAGAATATCTTATAGAAAAATAAACAATTTCCTTTTTTTGGTACTGGAGATTGAACCCAGGGGTACTTACCCACTGAGCCACATCCCCAGCCCTTCTTATTTTTTATTATGAGACAGGGTCTAAGTTGCTTAAGGCCTCCCTAAGTTGCTGGCTTTGAACTTGAGATCCTCCTGCCTCAGCCTCCTGAGTCTCTGGGAGAAATAAACAATTTCTAATAGAGAAAAGAAACACTCTTTACCCTAAATTTAATGCAGATTTGTCACATGGAACCTTACATAGGAAATTGCTCTGAATGTTTGGCATCTCTCTCCATTTTGACAGCAGGGGCAGCTGGTGGAAGTGATGCTGAGGCAACAGCTTCTGACTGGAAGAAGTGCGACTTGATTGCAAAGATTCTGGCCTCATGTCCCCAGCAGTCTCTTTCACCAGAGAGTTACTACAAGGACATCTGTCCCCAGGTAAATTGTCTTTTTTTTTTTTTTTAATATTCTTTTAGTTGTAGATGGACACAATCCCTTTATTTTGCTTTATTTTATTTTTATGTGGTGTTGAGCCACAATCCCAGCCCCAAATTATTTTGTTTCTTTTGACCATTCTAGGATTATCTGCTACTTTACAGGAAAAAAAAAAAAGGATACTTTTTTTTTTTTTTTTTTGTACCAGGGATTGAACTCAGTGACACTTAACCACTGAGCCACATCCCCAGCCCTGTTTTGCATTTTATTTAGAGACAGGGTCTCACTCAGTTGCTTATCACCTTGCTTTTGCTGAGGCTAGCTTTGAATTTGTGATCCTCTTGCCTCAGCCTCCAGAGCTGCTGGGATTACAAGCATGTGCCATTGTGCCTGCCTAGAAAAAGGACTTTTAATGTTCCTCTGAAATTAAAGTAAGAGTAGTATAATATTCAAGTTTTTTATTAAGTGATGAAACTACTCAAAAAGTAAATAAAAACCCGTGGGACAGAATGACCTAATTGTTAGATTTAAGAACCCCTTACCAGGGCCAAAGACATAGCTCACTGATCAAGAACTTGCCTAGCATGTCTGAGGCCCTGGGTTTGATCCCCAGCACTGCAAAAAACAAACAAAACATATCATTATTAAATGACTAGCTCAAATTGCTCTCAGAGCGAGACCTGAAATAGTTTCATTATCCTTTTTTCTCTTTCTCCTGGTGGTACTGGGGATCTAACCCAAGGGTATTCTACCACTGAGCTATATCCCCAGCCCTTTTTATTATATTTTATTTTTCAGAGACATTTATGAAAGCAGATACACATTCAAGGAAGAATGTGGGCTATCTCAAAGGAGAGATTTTTGGGGGATAAAGTAAGAAGAACATATTTAAGAGAGAATGCAAGGCATCTCCAGAGGGAGAGTGAGCTGAATTTTTTATTTTGAAACAGGGTCTCACTAATTTGTTGAGTTTGCTCTTGAATTTGGAATCCTCTTGCCTCAGCCTCCTGAATTGCTGGGATTACAGGCCTGTGGCACTGCACCCAGAAATGAATCTGCATTTTATAAATTTGAAAAAATTATCAATAAACACACAGTCTTTTCAGTGCTTATACACTTTGATAGTGGATTGTTAAAACCATTCTGTTAAGTTAGTGTTATCACTGAAACTTTCTTTTTTGGCTTAAAGAAACAAATGTTTTTTCCTCTTAATTACTGTCATTTTCCTTGCAAAGAGCCTGATATTTGCTTCATGTAATTTTTCTTGTAGATTTTGGATTTATTTCATTTTCAAGACAAATTGACAGCACGGCAATTTCAAAGAGTTGCTACCACTGCCTTTATAACTATGTCAAGAGAACAGCCACAACTGGCAGCAAAGTATTTGCTTCAGCCAGTGTTAGCTCCTCTTCATCGATGTTTGAATACAGCAGGTAAAGGAGAATGTCTGGTGGTTGGGTGTCTTTCTAAAGGGCCTTCTTCAGTGGTTCAGATTTAAGTGATTTAGTTTTCTTTTTTTTTCCTCCAACTTTTTATTTTGAAAAATTCATAGAGGTTCTAAAAAGTACATTGAACCACTCATATGCTTCACCAACTGTTCACATTTTGCTCACATTTGCTTCCTTCCTCTATACACATGAGCATAGTTTCTCTTGAAACTAATTTGAGAATTAGTTGTAGACATCATGACTTTCCCCCATAAATACTTAAGCACGTGTCTCTAAAGAAAAGTGTCAGTGTCTTTCATGACCACAATGCATCGATGCCACTCAGGAAACTTAACACTGATAGTGCTATCAGTATTTGTCCTGGACCTTGTTTATTTATTCAAGGAATATTTATTTGAGCCAAGCCTTTTTTGTGTGTTAAATTATATTTGCGACACCCGCTACATATTTTGTACATTCAATCTGTTGGTAACAATAGGACTCGATAAGAATATGACTGATCTTGTAGAGGAAAGAGACCAAGGGGTGGGAGGTAGAGAGGGTGGGAAATGCTGGGGATTGATATTGGCCAAATTATATTGTTATATTGTGTGCATGTATGAATATGTAACAACAAATCCCATCACTATGTACCATGTAATGTAACAATTAAAAAATGAGGGGACAGAAAGAAAAAAGAATATGACTGATCTTATGTAGTTTTATCATTGCCATTGGAGAAATAGTCTACAGAATAAGGTTTCTTATTTTGTATTTCATTTTGTTATTACACTGTTAGGGCTATGTGGCAATTATGATGAATGCTACATATTGGTTCCACTTTTATCAGTTACATAAAAAAATTGGGGGGGCTGGAGATTAACTTTAGTGTAGAACAGTTGCTATGCATGTGTGAGGCTTTGGGTTCAATTCCCAACACTGTTATTAAGCAAACATCTTCTATTTTTTGCCTTTTAACTATTTTGATATCCAGATGTATCTCACAATTGCTGTTGATCCGAAAGCAATCATGATTGTTATCTGTGCCTACATGGGCATCAACGCTTGCAGAATGGATGACAGTGATTTGGAAAAAGAATTGTGAAGAGAGTAGTAAAATGGAGGATTCATTCATTCATTCATTCATTCAGTACTAGGGATTGAACCCAGGGGTACTCTACCACTGAGCTATATCCCTAGCCCTTTTATTTTTTTTGGTACTGGTGATTGAACTCGGACACTCGACCACCGGGCCACATCCCCAGCCCTTTTTTGTATTTTATTAGAGACAGGGTTTCACTGAGTTGCTAAGTGCCTTGCCATTGCTGAGGCTGGCTTTGAACTCGCGATCCTCCTGCCTCAGCCTCCCAAGTGCTGGGATTACAGGCGTGTGCCACCGTGCCCGGCTCCTAGCCCCCCCCCTTTTTTTTTACTCATGAGGCAGGGTCTTGCTAAGTTGTAAAGGCTGGCCTTGAATTTATGATTCTCCTGCATCAGCCTCCTGAAGTGCTGGAATTATAGCCATGCACCACTGTGCCTGGCTAAAATGTTTTAAAATAGAGCCAGGCCTGGTGAAACCTGCCTATAATCCCAGCAACTCCAGAGGTTGAGGCAGGAGTATTGCAAGTTCAAGGATAGCCTCTTCAATTTAGTGAGACCCTGTCTCAAAATAAAAACTGAAAAAGGGCTGGGGGTGTAGCTCAGTGGTAGACTGCTTGTGGGATCAATCCATAGTTCCAAAAAAAAAAGCTTTTTAAAGGAAAATCTTTAAACACATACTTACAGTAATTGTATAATGAACTCCTGTGTGCCTGTCACCTGTACACAACTATTCAACTCTGCCATTTTCATTTCATTTAATCCCCAATTTTTCATTTAATAAATTTTAGAATTAAAATTGTGATATGAAATAATAAGTTAACTGACAGTTTTTTCTTTCTTAGTAATACATAAAATAGCAATGCATGTTTATAAACAGTAGCAGCATAGATTCCATTGAAAGTTATATATGAATAACATATTGTACAATGGTAACCATATTGATTTTCAGATCTTAACTGTTAATTAGTGAGACATCTTTTTTTTTTTTTTAACATTTTGTTTGTTTTTTTCACATTTTTCATCAGTATATTATAGTTGCACATAATGTTGGGATTTGTTGTTACATATTCATACATGCATACAATATAACAATATAATTTTGCAATATCACTAGCCCGCATTTCCTCCCTCCTGCCCCACCTCTCATCTTCTTGTCTCTTTCCTCTACTGCTCTCCCTTTGATTTTCTTTTTATTATTTTTTAATTTTAATTTTAATTTTTAGTTTAATGTATTTTAATAGCAAACTTATAGGAATATCACAGAAGACAGACAACATTAAAAACGTGCACTTGCATGTAGGACAACTCAGAAAAGTATAGTGAATGGATGGAATCTACTGTATTGATAAAAATGCTACAAAAACTATTTAGTTGCCGTCAATAAGAAATTTACTTGTTTAAAAAAATCTAGCCGGGCATGGTGGCGCACGCCTGTAATCCCAGCACTTTGGGAGGCTGAGGCAGGAGGATCGCGAGTTCAAAGCCAGCCTCAGCAATGGCGAGGCACTTAGCAACTCAGTGAGACCCTGTCTCTAAATAAAATACAAAAAAAAAAAAGGGCTGGGGATGTGACCCATTGGTCGAGTGCCCCTGAGTTCAATCCCCGGTACCACAAACAAAAAAAAAAAAAAAAAAAAAAAAAAAAAAAAATCTAAATGCCAGCATTGTCCAGAAAAATTTAACAGTTTTATTTATAATTGTTATAAACGTGAACTGCTGAAACTTGTTCACCAACATTTTGACTTTCATTAATGCTTTACATCCCCGCATGAAAATGGAAAAACAGCCAATACCTGGTTTCTGTCCCCTATTTTTCTGTCATATACTTAGGTACTTTTTTTTTTTTTTTTTTTTTGGTATTGGGGATTGAACTCAGGGGCACTCGACCCCTGCCACATCCCCAGCCCTATTTTGTATTTTATTAGAGACAGGGTCTCACTGAGTTGCTGAGTGCCTCGTCATTGCTGAGGCTGGCTTTGAACTCGTGATCCTCCTGCCTCAGCCTCCTAAGTGCTGGGATTACAGGTGTGCACCACTGCGCCTGGCTTATATATTTAGGTGACTTTTGACCCCATGGGAAAAAAATATCTAATGTTCAGAACTACCAATAACAAGAAGAAGAGGAAAAAAAAAAAACTTGAAAATGAAATGTTTCCCATCATAGTGAATTCTTTTATTTATTTATTTATTTTTGGTACTGGGGATTGAACTCAGGGGCACTCGACCACTGAGCCACATCCCCAGCACTATTTTATATATATATATTTCAAATATTTATTTATTTGCTTTAGTTGTACACAATACGCTTATTTGTATGTGGTGCTGAGGATCGAACCCGGGCCGTGCACGTGCCAGGCTAGCGCTCCACCGCTAAGCCACAATCCCAGCCCCACTATTTTATATTTTATTTAGAGACAGGGTCTCACTGAGTTGCTTAGTGCCTTGCAATTGCTGAGGCTAGCTTTGAACTTGAGATCCTCCCGCCTCAGCCTCCTGAGCCACTGGGATTACAGTCATGTGCCACTACGCCCGGCTCATCACAGTGAATTCTTAAGCACTTTTTATATTTTATTTTGAGGCAGGAAATCATTAAGTTGGTTAGGGCCTTGCTAAGTTGTTGAGGTCGGCATATATGTGGCATACTAGTTGGATGTCTTTTGGCATAATTGTTACACATTTAGCATGGATAGCATACAGGTTGGTGTGAACACAATTGCTCCCTTTGATTTTCGTGAGATCCCTGACCCCTCTACTTTTCTTTTCCTTTTTCCTGTGTAGCTTCTGCATATGAGAGAAAACACGTGACCCTTCACCTTCTGAGTTTGGCTTATTTCTCTTAACATAAATGGTCTCCAGTCCCATACATTTTCCTGCAAATGACATAATTTCATTTTTCTTTATGACTGAATAAAATTTGACCATGTATATATACCACATTTTCTTTATCTATTCAGTCATTGATGGACACCTAGGCTGGTTCCATAGTTTGACTATTTTTAATTGTGCTGCTATATACATGGGTATGCACATACCCTTATAGTATGATGATTTAAATTCTTTAGGATAGATACTGAGGAGTAAGATAGCTGGGTCATATGGTATGCTTTGAGGAACCTTCATACTAATTTCCATAGTGGTTGTACTAATTTACAGTCTCTCCAACGGTGTAAAAGTATGAACATCTTTGTAGTAAAACTTCTCCTATTAGTGCCTCAGTGAGGCACTGAGTGTGGATAATTTTGTTTGTTTTCTAGAGGTTCCAGAGAGTGATATGGTACCTGGAACCATTTTGGTGTCAGAAGAAGAACTTAGTAGATGTATTGAAGATGTGTTTAAGGTTGGTAATTCAGTTCACTGGTATTTTTAGCTTGTATTTGTACTTAGTCTTTTATTTTTATTTCATTTATTTATTTACTTTTGTGGTATGGCTGGGAATTGAACCCAGGGAGCCTCATGCTCACCAGGCAAGTATTCTACCACTGAGCTATATTCTCAGCCCTTAAAATAATTTTGCCTTTATTTTATTTTACTTTTTGTAACAGGAATTGAACCCATAGGTACTTCACCACTGGGCTACATTCCCAGCCCTTTTTATTTTTTATTTTGAGGCAGGGAATCACTGTTGGTTAGGACCTTACTAAGTTGTTGAGGTCAGCTTTGAACTTGTGATCCTCCTGCCTCAGTCTCCCAAGCCACTGGGGATTATAGGCATGTACCATGGCACCTGGCAATTTTGCCTTTTTATAGGTACTTTAAGAATTGAAGTGACTAGGTAGCGCACACATCTAATCCCAGCAATTCAAGAGGATTGCAGGAGGATTGCGAATTCAAGGCCAGCCTCAGCAATTTAGCGAGACCCTATTTCAAAAATAAAAACAAAGCTGAGCACAGTGGTGCACTCCTGTAATTCTAACTGCTTGGGAGGATGAGGCAGGAGGATCATGAGTTCAAAGCCAGCCTCAGCAACTTAGTGAGGCATTTAGCATCCCAGCAAGACCCTGTCTCTAAATAAAATACAAAATAGGGCTGGAGATGTGGCTCAGTGGTCAAGTGCCCCTGAATTCAATCCTCAGTACCCCTCTCCCCAAGCAATAAAAACATGTCTTGATGAAATGGACAGAGGCATTTTTCAGCACCATAGGTTTCCTAAAAGTATATGATAATATTGAATACACCTTATAACTTTTGATAGTAATCTATCATAGAGAAGTAGTTCTATATAAATGAATCAGCTAATGACTACCTAAATATATAACAAAAATGAAAAATATATAAATTGTATGTTTGCTATGATTGCAGCCTTATAAATATATATGAGATATATTTTCAGACAAAAGCAAAATACATGGTGTTAGGGCCAGATGGAGTTGGGATAAATATCCTTCTTTAAAGTTTATTTCAATAAATTTGTAATATTTTCCTTTTGAAAATATTTACAACTTTCAAATTTTTATTCCAAGTAAAAAAGTACAGTTGTTTTGAAAAATAGTTTGGCATTTCCTCAAAAAGTTGAACATGGAGTTATCATATGACCCAGCAATTGCACTCTTAGGTATATACCCAAGGAAAATGAAATATGTTCACACAAAACCTGTATGTGAATGTTCATAGCAGCATTATTTATAATAACTAAAATGTGGACACAACCCATGTGTCTGTCAACTAATAAATGGATAAACAAATATGCTATGTCTATGCAGCAGAATAGCTCTCAGCCATGAAAAGAAATGAAGTATGTATATATGTGCTTGAACATAGATGAACATTAAAAAACTATGTGAAGGGGACTGGGGTTGTGGCTCAGCAGTAGAGCGCTTGCCTAGCACGTGCACAGCCCGGGTTCGATCCTCAGCATGATGTAAAAAAAGGTATTGTGTACATCTAAAACAAATAAATATTAAAAAAAAAAATGTAGCCGGGCGCAGTGGCGCACGCCTGTAATCGCAGCACTTTGGGAGGCTGAGGCAGGAGGATTGCGAGTTCAAAGCCAGCCTCAGCAATGGCCAGGCACTTAGTAACTCAGTGAGACCCTGCTTCTAATAAAATACAAAAAAAAAAAGGGCTGGGGATGTGGCCCAGTGGTCAAGTGCCCCTGAGTTCAATCCCCAGTACCAAAAAAAAAAAAAAAAAAAAAGTGAAGGAAAAAAAGCCAGACACAGAAAACCACATATTGTACAATTCCACTTATATGAAATTTCCAGATAGGCAAATTCACAGAGAAATAAAGTAGATTAGTGGTTGCCAGACACTAAGGATAGAGATGAGGAATTGGGAGTGGCTACTAATGAATACAATGATTCTTTTCTTTTTCTTTTTCTTTTTTTTTTTTTTGGTAGTACTAGAGATTGAACCCAGAGGCATTTACCTCTTAGCTATATTTTCAACCCTTTTTTTAATATTTATTTATTTATTTTAAATATTTATTTATTTAGTTGCACACAATGCCTTTATTTTTACATGGTGCTGAGGATCGAACCCGGGACGCGCATGTGCTAGGCGAGCACTCTACCACTGAGCCACAACCCCAGCCCTTATTTTTATTTTGAGACAGAGTCTTTCTAAATTTTCCTGGCTGGCCTGGAACTTGTGATCTGGGCATGGTGGCGCATACTTGTCATTCTAGCTACTTGGGAGGCTGAGGCAGGAGGATTGCATATTGAAGGCCAGCCTTGGCAATTTAGCAAGACCTCATCTTAAAATAAAAATAAAAAGGACCAGGGAATGTAGTTCAGTGGTAGGGCATTTTCCTATGATGCCTGAGGCCCTGGGTTTGATCCCCAGTACCACCAAGTGACTCCTAAAAAGATTGGTCTTATATTCTGTTCTAAATATGGGTAGGAAAGGATTTTGAGATTATAGAAAGACAAGAAATTACAGAGTAGTCTAGAAAGCAAATGTTCAGAATTAGGGAATAAAGCCATACTAACTTTCAGAAATAACTTATTCATTTACATCCCATCTAAGGAAGATTGGGATGGAAAGCTGTAAAATGATTGGGTATGGAGTATCAGACTTGAAAAGTGCTGTTGGGGCAGGGGTAGGACAAATTGTGACTAAACTTTGGTGCAAACCCCTCATAGTATTCCTTGGAAGCCAGTAAACTTCCTTTCAAGGAAAAAGAAAGCAGAACAGAATTTCTGCCTTGTGAAGAAATTAGTCTCTTAATAAAAAGAGATTTGGAAATAAATGCTGCCATTTATCCTATTTTGCCCTACCCCCACCCCAAGAGCAGGGAGCCCCTCCTAGCTCAGTGACCATTTCAGTGCATTTAAAACCTCCTAGAGAGGCAAGCGAACCATTCGTCTGCTGTAGATACTGGATTATGTACCAGAGATTGGTATTGTTGTGAAACCAGGAGGGTGCAGAAGGGTAATTATTCTCTCTACAAGGTTTTGGCAGCCCAGCTGTAGTTGGAAAACAGAGGAAATGTGTATATTAGAGGAAAATGGTAAACACTGTATAAAATTTAGCAACAAGGGATGTGTTGTCTTCATTAACTTTCTGCTAATACTAAATTATAGAGTACTGCTCAAAGGCAGGAAATAAGGAAAACATCTGGGATGGGTGCATTGATTCAGCCTCTCAGTGGGAAAATGAGGGTATTTAGTCTGAGAGATGTTTTTGGGAACACTCCAAACTCTGTTTTTCTTTCTCTGTTTTTTTTTTTTTTTTTCTTTTTCTTGTTGATAGACTTATTGAGATAAAACTCAAAAACATATATTCTATCCATTTTAAGTATGCAGTTCATTTTTTATTGTATTCATAGGGTTGTACGATCATCACCACAATCTAATTTTAGAATATTTTTGTCCTCCCTAAAAGAAACCCCATATCCATTAGCTGTCATTCCCTATTCTCTCTACTCTGCTCTAGCCATAGGCAATCCTAATGTACTGTTCTGCCTCTGTGGCTTTGCCTGTTTCATACATCTCATACACAGGGAATCTTAAAAGTGTGCAATCTTACATGCTATTTTTGAGGTTCATCCATATTGCAGCATGAAGCAGACCTTCATTCCTTCTTTTTTCCTAATAGTGTGTTATTATATGGATATACCATATTTTCTTTATCTAGTCCTCTGTTGATGGATATTTGGGTTCTTTCTACCATTTGGCTTTTATAAATAATGCTGCTGAAAACATTTGTGTACCAGTCATTGTGTGTATGTGTTTTTTTTTTTTTTTTTTTTTTTTTGTGGTACTGGGGATTGAACTCAGGGGCACTCAACCACTGGGTCACATCCCCAGCCCTTTTTTTTTTTTTTTTTTTTTTTGTGGTACCGGGGATTGAACTCAGGGACACTTGACCACTGGGCCACATCCCCAGCCCTTTTTTGTATTTTATTAGAGACAGGGTCTCACTGGGTTGCTAAGTGCCTCACCATTGCTGAGGCTGGCTTTGAACTCGCGATCCTCCTGCCTCAACCTCCCAAAGTGCTGGGATTACAGGCGTGCGCCACCGCGCCTGGCATGTGTATTTCTTTATTTTTATTTTTTTTATTTTTATTTTTTTTTTTTGGTACCAGGGATTGAACTCAGAGGCACTTGACCACTGGGCCACATCTCCAGCCCTTGTTTGTATTTTATTAGAGACAGGGTCTCACTGAGTTACTAAGTGCCTCACCATTGCTGAGGCTGGCTTTGAACTCACGATCCTCCTGCCTCAGCCTCCCAAAGTGCTGGGATTACAGGTGTATGCCACTGCGCCCTGCATGTGTATTTCTTTATTTATTCTTCTGTTGATAGATTTTGAATTGTTTCTACCATTTGGCCCCTATGAATAATACTGCTGTAAATATTGATGTACAGTGTTGTATATGTATATTTTTATTTCTCTCTAGGTATACATACACCTCCCTAGGTGTGGACTTGCTGAATCTTTTTTTTTTTTTTTTTTTTTTTGGGTACCAGGGATTGAACTCAGGGGCACTTGACCACTGGGCCACATCCCCAGCCCTTTTTTTTTTTTTTTTTTTTTTTTTTTGGTACCGGGGGTTGAACTCAGCGGCACTCGACCACTGGGTCACATCCCTAGCCCTTTTTTGTATTTTATTAGAGACAGGGTCTCACTGAGTTGCTAAGTGCCTCGCCATTGCTGAGGCTGGCTTTGAACTCGCGATCCTCCTGCCTCAGCCTCCCAAAGTGCTGGGATTACAGGCGTGCGCCACCGCGCCTGGCTTCTTGCTGAATCTTATGGTGACCCTGTTTAATCTTTTGAGGACTTGCCAAACTGTTTGCCTAAGTGGGGGCAACATTTTATAGCAATCTATTAGGGTTCTAAGTCTCCACATCCTGGCCAATTCTTGTTATTACCTATCTTTTTGCATAACCCTCCTAATTGGTAAAAAGTAGCATCTTACTGTGTCTTTGATTTATATTTCCCTAATGGCTAATTATATTTAATAGTTTTTCATATGCTTACTGATGATTTACACGTTTGGAGAAATGTCTGTCAGGATCCATTACCGCCCCACCCCTGCCCCATTCCCTTTGGTACTGGGGATTGAAACCAGGGGCTACATCTCCAATCCCTGAGCTACATCTCCAATCCCCCTTTTTGTTTTTAATTTTTTTTTTCTTTTTAATTTTTAGACAGGGTCTTGCTAAGTTGCTGAAACTGGCCTTGAACTTGAGGTCCTCCTGCTTCATCCTCCTGAGTTGCTGGGATTAACAGACATGTCCTATCATGCCCAATTCCTTTGTTCACTTTTATTTATTTATTTATTTATTTATTTATTTATTTATTTACTTGTTGGTCAGGAATTGAACCCAGGAGTGCTTAACCACTGAGCCATATCCCCAGCCATATTTTTAAAAATATTTATTTATTTGTTTTAGTTGTACACAATGCCTTTATTTTTATGTGGTGCTGAGGATCAAACCCAGGCTGTGCGCATGCTAGGCGAGTGCTCTACCGCTGAGCCACAACCCCAGCCTTCCCCAGCAGTTTTTTTGTTGTTGTTGTTTTGTTTTGTTTTGTTTTTGGTACCGGATATTGAACTCAGGGGCACTCGACCACTGGGTCACATCCTCAGCCTTTTTTTTTTTTGTATTTTATTAAGAGACAGGGTCTCACTGAGTTGCTAAGTGCCTCACCGTTGCTGAGGCTGGCTTTGAACTCTCTATCCTCCTGCCTCAGCCTCTCAAGTGCTGGGATTACAGGTGTGCACTACCGCGCCTGGCTCCCAACCATTTTTTAGTATTTTATCTAGATACAGGGTCTTGCTGAGTTGTTTAGTCCCTTGCTAAGTTGCTGAGGCTGGCTTTGAACTCATGATCCTCCTGTCTCAGCCTCCCAAGCTGCTGGGATTACAGGCATACACCACCGTGCTCTACTCCTTTGTTCATTTTTAGATTGGGTTATTTGTCTTTATTGTTGATAGGTTGGGTAGGACTCCTCCTGGCTCACCAATAGCTCTCTCCAGAGAAATCCTCCTCACCAATCTCCTCTCAGTCTCTACAGTTTTAATCCTTCTTCACTCTTCTTCTGGGTGAGGAGTGTTTGTAGTTCATCTGGGAATTTACTTTGGAGTTTCAGGTCTGTTTTAACTTGATGCCTCACTTGGCATTTCCAGTTTGACATCCTGTGTCACATGTGTTGTCACAGCCACCATCCAGTTGTTGTCACCAAGGCTGTGCACTAACTGCAGAGCACCTCTGCCTTCAGAGTGAGTTTTATTTTTACTTTATACATAGCCCTGATTGTATTGGTTATCTGATTTACAAAATTATTGTTTTTTGGTGCTAAGGATTGAACCCAGGGGCTTGCACTGCTAGGCAAACATTCTACCATGGGGCTACACCCCCAGCCCTTAAAAAAATTTTGTTTTTTTAGTTGTAGATGGACACAATATCTTTATTTATTTTTTTATGTGGTGCTGAGGATCGAACCCAGTGCCTCACATGTGTGCCTGCCTGCTCCACTACTGAACTACAATCCCAGCCCACCCCAGCCCTTTTTATTCTTTGAGTCAGGATCTTGCTCAGTTCCTAGATTGGACTTGAATT